>OY720677.1:132010863-132684063 GCA_963170755.1 Amphimallon solstitiale
TATATCGTAGCCCGAATTATCGAATTTATAAACACGTGTCTACGGTTGCTCTACAGCGGAATTACCCACTATTTTCCATGACTAATTTATTAATCCGCACTATTTCCATTGATTAACTTTCCAGGGTCGGTTAGCACGCAGGTTGACAATGTCTTCCTCGTGGCGATGTTGGTTGTTGTCCTCGAAACCGAGGATCTTCCATCTGAAGCTACAAATGGGGGTCTGTCGCCTGATGGTCTACCGTTTATGCTTACATCTCCAAGGTTATCCCACCTTATTCCTTGGCTATACCGTACTGATGACGACCAAGGAGTCAGAAACACGTGTCTACGGTTGCTCTACAGCGGAATTACCCACTATTTTCCATGACTAATTTATTAATCCGCACTATTTCCATTGATTAACTTTCCAGGGTCGGTTAGCACGCAGGTTGACAATGTCTTCCTCGTGGCGATGTTGGTTGTTGTCCTCGAAACCGAGGATCTTCCATCTGAAGCTACAAATGGGGGTCTGTCGCCTGATGGTCTACCGTTTATGCTTACATCTCCAAGGTTATCCCACCTTATTCCTTGGCTATACCGTACTGATGACGACCAAGGAGTCAGAAACACGTGTCTACGGTTGCTCTACAGCGGAATTACCCACTATTTTCCATGACTATATATATATATATATATATATATATAATGGAGTTTCAACATGTATCTCCTTCCTCGACTATTAATTTAAAATTAGTCAGTAATGGTAAACAGGAGAAATGGTTTTTTAAACTACGTTTGTGTGAACATTATAATTTTTTGAAACTAAACAATTGTGTTTTATTATATATATATATATTCTTAACTTGTATTGTTCTAGACATATCGACTAAGAAAAACAAGATCTCTATCTTACATTAGTTTTTTTTTATATATTCTATGGAATTAGCTATTATACTCCCTGTCAAGACAGATTTATATGTTTGTACAATACTGCTGGTTTAGTTCAAGTTTTATTTGAAGAAAAGGCTACTTTTATATAAATCAATTCTCTTTAAATAATACTAGAATTATTTCTCCACTCAGTGTTTCTGATGCAAAATTAAAATAATATGCAATCATAATTCTTTTTAGTTGTTTTTTTGATGTTTTTTAATGTATAATTAGCAAATTATTTGTTACGACCTTCTAATACTATAAAACCAACCATTTAAATTGTGAATAGAGATATATTAGCTATATTATTAAAAAAATTCTAGGCCAGCTTAATTCATCAGAACATACTAATTGCCCTACCTAATGAAATTTGTATTTGTATTATTGTATATTTATTTGTACTGGTTTACTCAACTGAATGGGAGATATTATTAGTTGTAATCAGCATTATAACGAACGAAGAAGGTTTATATGAGTCTAATAATGTCGTTATATAAAACCGTGTTATATATAATGACAATATTCAAGTACCGCTCTATTACAGAAAAGAGTTCGAAACACAAGATATTGAAATTTCCCCTTTTGTGTTCAGTAATACTTACCTGATTGTGATATCATAATACCCCAAATAGACACAGACGATCAAAGTATTTATATACCTCCAGGGCTACTCTATGTACAATATAATCAAGCAACAGTTGAAATAATTAATAAGAGATCAATTTCGCAAACGATACTCATAGACCGAAATTTATTAAATGAATATGCGAACAAATTTGACGAAACAAATTTTGAATGTTTTCATATAGAGCAATTTCAGGAAAATATGCCACTTGTAATAATAATACACAGCCATTCAAAATTAATATAAATAAATTTAGAACAGATCATTTAAATTCGGAAGAAAAAGATTGTTTAAGTAAACTTGTCACAGTATTTTCAGATTTATTTCATGATAATGAAAAAAAAAATTAACATTTTCAAATCAAATTAAACACGAAATAAAGACAACCGATGAAATCTCAATACATATATACTAAGTCATACCGCTATCCGTGTGTTCATAAGCAAGAAATTAATAAACAAATATCGAAATTATTAGAAGACGGAATCATTAGACCATCATATTCACCATGGTCCAGTCCTGTATGGATAGTTCCGAAAAAGCTCGACGCCAGCGGAGTAAAGAAATGGCGCATGGTGGTTGATTATCGAAAATTAAACGAAAAAACAATAGATGATCGATACCCTATACCAAACATTAGTGATATTTTAGATAAACTAAGACGGTGTAATTATTTTACTACTCTTGATCTAGCTTCGGGCTATTATCAAATAGAAATGCACCCTGATTCGATATAAAAAAACTGCTTTCAGTGTTGAAAACGGTCGTCTTCCAATGGGAACTCCTCTATTTTACTATTGTACTAATGCGTTCATAAAACTAAAATCTAACCCTACAGAGTGGTTTCAAAAACAAATTAAAAGTGCTATAAACAATACCGAATGTTTATTCAATAATGCACAAAAGTTCCAACTACCGGTTATGAACCCACAACCTCCAGAATTATATGGTTTACTAAAATTACATAAAAGAATATACCTATTCGTCCAGTTGTTTCGTATGTAAAAGCACCAGATGTGAATCTATGCAAACAACTTATAAAAATCATTTTAGAATACACTAAATTCAAACCGAAATTTTCGATAAATAAAATTAGTAAATTTAAATTACCAGATAATTTAAAACTCATTTCATTTGATGTTTGTTTACGATTATTCCCCCAAAAGAAGTGTTAAACGGAAACCCACTAAGTCCCTTATTATCCGAAATATTTATGGACAACCTTGAAGACATTATTAGTAAACATTCGTTATTTAAAAATTGTATATACTGGGTGAGATATGTAGATGATATTTTGGTGTGTTTTAAAGGAACTGATAGACAATTAAATTCACTTCATAATCATATTAACATTTGCATCCTAATATTAAATTCACCATAGAATTAGAAGTAAATAAAACCATTAATTTTCTAGACCTCTACACACGAATTCGCTATTTACCATAAACCTACTCACACAGATATTACGATACATTCTAACTCTTTCCACCCGATTAGTCATAAACTTGCTGCTTTCCACTCAATGTTATATAAAATAATCCATGTTCTTATGCATAAGATTAATTTTGATAAAGAATTAGATAGAATTTACACCATAGCTCAGAATAATAGTTATTCAAAAGAATTAATAAATAATCTCCTTCATAAAAAACAAAAAGCAAAAATCATATCCAAGAATTATCCTATAGTTCCTCAAACTTACTCATCAAAATTTGGCTCTGTGACTTATATAGGTACACCTTCCATGAAAATAAAAACATATTTACGAAAAACAACAAAGACATTAATTTCATTTCGTACAAACAACAACTACAGAATCATATTAAAAATAATAAAGATAAAACTGACAAAAATTTAAAGATAGACTCATTTTATGAAATTATGTTCATTCAAATTGATATTAAACATGGGGTATCTGTAGATGGAAAATTAATAATAATTTTTGTCTTAAATATTGATATATATTTGGCTTACCAAAATACAATGTCATCCAAATAAAATAGAATTCCATGTTTTAAAATGTAATTTATAAAAATGATTCGTGTGAAGCGTACCTTGTTTAATGTTTTTATCATCTTTTTTTTTTTTTTTTTTAATACTATGTGTACATTGTGTTTCAAAAATTAGTTTTATTAGGCGTAAACTATGTTTTGTGTAAAAACCCCTAAATTTAAGGATAGACTCATTTTATGAAATTATGTTAATTCAAATTGATATTAAACATGGGGTATCTGTAGATGTAAAATTAATAATAATTTTGTCTTAATATTGATATATATTGGGCTTACCAAACATGATTTTTCAAATGTTTTAAGTGTATTGCATTGAATTTTATGTAATTTCAATATTAAATAATTGAAAGCGAGTATTTATTATACTACTGTTGTTCAGTGGTTAATATTTAATGAAAAGTATATTTCTTGTAATGATATAAAAACTATTTGTAAATACAATGTCATCCAAATAAAATAGAATTTATAATAGTGTTTCGTGATATGATTTGCTATTTTTCTCAAATTATAAAGTGCTTTAAAATGTAATACATTCGCTGTTGTACAAAAACGCATGATGTGTGAAAAGATGGACTCATTTTATGAATTTATGTTAATTCAAATTGATATTAAACATGGGGTATCTGTAAATGTAAAAATGATGATAAATTTTTAACTCTTAAATATTGATAAATAGCTTGGCAAACATCAATTTTTCGATTGTTTTTAAGCGATGAACAAGTATATATTTATTATTTTGCAAATCTTTTGGTTAGAACGTTAATACTGTCTTTATATTAGTTTTTTTTTTGTGTATACTGCTGTTGTTCAGTGGTTAATATTTAATGAAAAGCATATTTCTTGTAATGATATAAAAACTATTTGTAAATACAATGTCATTCAAATAAAATAGAATTCCATGTTTATAAAATGTAATTTATAAAAATGTTTCGTGTGAAGCGTACCTTGTTTAATGTTTTTATTCTCTTTTTTAATACTATGTGCACATTGTGTTTCAAAATTAGTTTTATTAGGGATAAACTATGTTTTTGTGAAAAAAAAAACCCTAAATTTCATATTAAAAGCTGTACCTCAGGCATATTTCTTCTAATGACAGTACTAAACGTGAAGTGTAAAAAGATAGCACATATTTTATCTGTTGTGGGACTTAGTATGTTTCCTTTTCAACCTTTTTAAATATTATAAGAAAGTTAACTAAATCAATTTAAGAATTTATGATATTTAAAATTGGGATTAGGCTGGGGTATCTCTAAAATGGAAATATTTAATGCTATGTCTATTTTTCATATGTGTAGTGTTTCGTCAAAAAGTTTTGATTGCTGAAAAAGTGGGTAATAAAAAATTTGATAGAGCGTGTATCTCAGCTCTATCGTTTTACTGCATTGTTATATTGCACTATATGGATCATCTCGAGAACATTCCTTGCCTTTGCATTTGATTGTTTTGTTTAAATTTGATATTTGTGAAATTGAAAGTATGGTTGAGGTTTGTTTGATGTGTGTAGTTGTTTTATTTTTAATAAATTGTTTTCTTGAAAATATGTTGTTCCTTTTTATTTTATAATATAGATATATTAAATAAGGTGACTATCACCGCGGTGTCGAGTTATTTCTTGTAGTGATATATATAAAAGTATGTATGTATACTTATGGATGAAAATAATTATTATAAGTCTATCAATTTATTCATATGAGGATTAGAGTGTCTATGTATTTATGTATGTGGTATTAAATATCTAGGTCTTCTATGGAGAGAATGATGTTTATTACCTATATAAGTTTACCTATGGATTTATATGTCATAATTGTTTATCGTTGTATTTCGTTTAATGTTTTTCCCTATGATTGATATGCTATAATTCGCCTACAAAATGTGGTTATTATTTTTTAATAAATTGTTTTTTCTTAAAATATGTTGTTCCTTTTTATTTTATGATATAGATATATTAAATAAGGCTACTATCATAGAGGTGTTGACTTATTTCTTGTAGTGATATATATAAAAGTATACTACTTCAAACCATATACTATAAAAGTATGTATGTATACTTATGGATGAAAATAATTATTATAAGTCTATCAATTTATTCATATGAGGATTAGAGTGTCTATGTATTTAAGTATGTGGTATTAAATATCTACGTTTTCTATGGAGGGAATGATGTTTATTACCTATATAACTTTACCTATGGATTTATATGTCATAATTGCTTATCATTGTAATTCGTTTAATGTTTTTCCCTATGATTGATATGCTATATTAGCTATAATTCGCATACAAAATGTGGTTATTATTTTTTAATAATTGTTTTTCTTAAAATATGTTGTTCCTTTTTATTTTATGGTATAGATATATTAAATAATGTGACTATCATAGAGGTGTTGACTTATTTCTTGTAGTGATATATATAAAAGTATGTATGTATACTTATGGATGAAAATAATTATTATAAGTCTATCAATTTATTCATATGAGGATTAGAGTGTCTATGTATTTATGTATGTGGTATTAAATATCTAGGTCTTCTATGGAGAGAATGATGTTTATTACCTATATAACTTTACCTATGGATTTATATGTCATAATTGTTTATCGTTGTAATTCGTTTAATGTTTTTCCCTATGATTGATATGCTATATATATTAGCTATAATTCACCTACAAAATGTGGTTATTATTTTTTAAAAATTGTTTTTCTTAAATATGTTGTTCCTTTTTATTATATGGTATAGATATATTAAATAATGTGACTATCATAGAGGTGTTGATAGTGATCAAACGTTGTGGTTTCCATTAGAAACGTGTTTAGATCTGTTAGAAATATGCTGGTAAGCTCGATAACAAGCTTTGAACTGCTAGGCTGCATAAATACATTTCATTTATGCATCTATCACTGAATGTATGATTTGAATGTATTGTTTTGGAATGACGGCTTTAAAAGAGAATGATTTGATAGTGGTTTTAATAGATTGATGCCTGATGCCACCGAAGTTTATTAGATTTTTGGTGGCCATCTTGCTTTTCTAAAAATCCCTACTTTGAAACGTCCTGTATATTCATAATTGGTTGCTATGTTATCCAGTATCATACTGTATATTTATTTTATGATTTGAGATGGTATGCTGATGTCAAATATAAATCCTCGGTGGTGGTGTTTGAAAGTATGTTGGGTTTGACCTAGATGTATCTTCCTAAGTTGATCCGGTGTTGTGGCGTTTGAAACTATGTTGGGTGGTTGTTGTTGTGATGCGTGATACGGAGTTGGGTATTTTCTAGAAGTTGAGTTTATATTTTGATCGATCATATTGATAGTCGGCTATTTCGCCTGACGTCACCTTAGTTTATTAGATTTTTGGCGGCCATCTTGGATTCTCCATCTTGCTTTTCTAAAAAATCCCTACTTTGAAGCGTCCTGTATATTAATATTTGGTTGCTATGTTATCCAGATGGATGGATGGATGGACGGATGGATGGTTGGATAGTTTTTGAGAAAAGAGGGATTTGATAGTGGTTTGAATGTGTGGTTTTAATATAGGGGTTTCAGAATCGCTTCATGACCCGGTTGTGAGCTGATTCTAGCGATGGTTTTGAGATGATGTTTCATAGGAGTTCGAGTGCATGGTTTTGATATATTGGATGCTTGACGTGGCATTAGTTTATTAGATTTTTGGCGGCCATCTTGGATTCGTCATCTTGCTTTTCTAAAAATCCCTACCTTTGAAAACGTCCTGTATATTCATACTTGGTTGCTATCTCGTCCAGTAGCATACTGTATATTTATTTTATAATTTGAAATGGTATGCCGATCTTAGATGTAAGGTTTATATTTTTATCGACCATCTTGATGGTATGAAACTTGGTCATATTGTTAATTAATACATTGTTTTTCTAAAAATCCCTACCTTTGAAACGTCCTGTATATTCATACTTGGTTGCTATCTCGTCCAGTAGCATACTGTATATTTATTTTATAATTTGAAATGGTATGCCGATCTTAGATGTAAAGTTTATATTTTTATCGACCATCTTGATGGTATGAAGCTTGGAGATATTGTTAATTTAAAATAATATTGTTAATTTATAAATAATAATAAATAAATTGTTTTTCTTAAAAAAATATATTGTTTGTTTTATTTTATTTTATAAGTAAGATATACATTTCATGCATGCGTCTATCACAGAAGCAGACAGCCGTTGCGGTTTCCGCTGGAAACATGTTTAGACCTGTTTGAAGTACATTGAGAAGCGCGATAGCAAGCCTGGTAATTTATTCAGGAATTTCACATGTACTTATTAGCATTATGATAGCATAATCATGCTATATAATTAGTATAATTAAATATAATTACAGTATTAGTATTTAATAAAAGTTAATCATTGTTTCTATGCTAGCTGTATTATTAATTGAATAATTTGAATGTACATATGTATAAAAGTCGTGCGGTGTTCACATCTCATCTTTGTATACAGGTATATTAAACAACTCCTTCCCTATCTTTCTCTACACCTCCGAAGCTGGTTACACACACACACACACACACACACACACACACACACACACCGCCGCACACACCTACGCTCGCTCGCGTATATACATATATACATACATATATATATATGAATGCCTGTAAGGATTGAATGACTTGCCTCGTGGCACGAAAGTGATTACACCTGTATAAATTGTCAATTTTGTAAAATGAACCTCCATAAGAAATAACATGGGAAATTGCGCCAGAATCCGCATTGTATTACTACTTACTCATTAATTCAAACAGTTTTAATTGGTGGAATTACAGACTTTTCAGAAAATAATCAGTAGTGACTTTTTTTTAATACACTAGTCAATGTCAAAAAATGGAAATCTTCCGTTATGAGAATTAAAGACAGCAATCTCCAAGTTTTAATTACGTTTTTCTCTAACGGGTCTATAATTCCAGTATAATTATATCAGTTTGTGTCACTTACGCACTTGGTAAATTAAATTAATTTATTACTTGATGCCCACAATTCAACAGTTATCGTTTTTTCTCAATACCTAAAGACTGTAGATAAGGATATTGCACTTTTTGCAACTAAACGCCTCATATATGCGATCTAAGTTTCTCATCATTGCCTTTAAAACATAGGTGATAACCAGAAATCCCCTGCAACTTGAAAACAAATGGTCTGTGTATTAAGTGCAGAACCTTGATTCAAAAAGTTAGTCTGAGAAACAACACCTACGTTGTATTACTTTTTTGTACTCAGTAATTAAGTAATTTACAATTAAACCTCCTAAACCTAACCTAATCCTAAATACATCGTTTTTGTTTTATTTGTTGCGATCTACAACTTTGGGAACCACTTATCTGAAGAATATAAAAGTACTCAAAAGTGAATTTGAGAACTTTATAAAAAAATTTTCAAAATTCTTATCGGAAGTAGTTTTTTTACGCTGTGGCTAACATATTTCGCTATTGTTAACCTAAAATATTGTTATTTCTTTTACCTTAGAGGCAAAGCATTTATAAGTTTTAGATTTTAGGTATGATTTATGGTATAAATCGACGATGATATGCGGATATACGAATGTGAAACTGGCCAAACGGCTAAAACTATAATGAATTTTGACGGTTGACATATTAATGCGATTGCATGGTTGCGGCATGCGCTTTATTTGTTGTCATTATTCACATACGTCAATAATATGCTCATTATTTCTGTTATTAGTTCAGGTGGAGAAATGACATTTCATGGCGTTTTATTATGTGTTGAAATGCTATGATATTTTACTACTGGTACAAAAACGCATTTATAGCATAATTTTGAGTAATTTTTGTATAAAGTAGTTTTAAAATTCGGACCGTGTAAGTAGCATTTTCACTCTTATAGAGGGTGTCCCATTAAGAGCGCCATATTTAATTTTGTTATAAAATGGTTCATATATTCAAAAAATTTTTTTTTTTTTATTTCTGTATAAAGTACAGACACTGCGGTTAAGCGTGGAACACAATATCGAAAAAATGCCCCCCACGACTCTGCTGGCACGCTCTTGCTCTTCTGACGAAATTCTCGATGACTTTTGCGCATAATTGTGGTTCGATTTCGCCAATAACACGTCTAATCTCCACCTTAGGCTCAGGAATTCTTCGTGGATTGTTAGCATAGACACGAGATTTCACGTACCCCCAAAGAAACAAGATGCGCGGGGTCAAATCGCACTAGCGCGGGGGACAATTCCGATCGCCATTGCGTGAGATGATCTCCCAGAAAAATTTTCTCACAACAAATCCATTGTTTCGCGCGCCGATGACAGGTTGCTCCGTCCATTTGAAACCTCATTCCTTCAATATCCATTCCATCCAAGAGTGGCCACAAAAGGTCCCTCAGCATGTTGCGATAGCGCACGCCATTCACGGTTACTGCTTGTTCAGCACCATTCTCGAAAAGGTAGGGCACTATTATTCCGCCAGCCCAGAATTCACACCAGACAGTAACTCGTTCTGCATGCAATAGCTTTTCATGAATCTCTCGAGGATTCTCCTCGCCCCAACGCCGACACATTTTGAGTGTTCACGTACTCATTCAGCTAGCAATGCGCCTCATCGCTAAAGATAACTGACTTCGAAAAATCGTCGTCCTCTTGTTGGTTTTCCAAACACCCAATTTACAAATTCTAGACGCTGGCCATGGCCTGCTGGCTTGAGTTCTTGTAACAACTGCATCTTGTACGCGTGCATATGCAGATCTTTGGTGAGTATTCGGTGCAGGGTGCTTCTCGACATGTCTAACTGTTGAAAACGCCGACGAATCGATGTTTTGGGATTTTCCGTAACACTCTCACGCACTACTGCAATATTTTCGAGAGTTCAGGTGGTACGACGATGTACAGCTACTTTTCTGTTAACATTCGAACCAGTTTCCTCGAATTTATTAATTAATATTTGAGTTGTTGACAGATTAGGTACATTTCGTCGCCCGAAAATTCCACGAAGTCTACGAACTGTTTCCGCATAATATTTTCCATACTTATACTGCGTTTTCACAACAACAACGCGTTGTTCCGTCGTATAATGCTCCATGACTACTAATCGCAATAATGACAGATGAAGGATGTTATAGTTTCAGTGCCGCCAACCTAACTAAACGAACGTAAGACACATTTTAATTATTGCGCTCTTAATGGGACACCCTATATAATTGCTGTTTTTCGCGAATATCTCGCAAATCAGGCATTCTATACAGATATATTAAGAGCGCAAAAGTATTTAGAGTTATATGTATTTGGAACATTTTTTCATGAAATGAATTCATAATTCGCACCGGCAGTAACACTTTTACCCTCATCGAATAGTAGTTTTTTTTTTGCAAATATCTTGTAAATTCTATTGGAAGTAACTTAAGTTTAAGAGGTTAAAGTACAGTGAAACTTCCCTTAACGGACACTTATATTAGCCAGGCACTTCCCTTAAACGGATATTTTATTCGGTCCCGAATTTATAAGTAGGATATTCCTAATAAATTGGGTTCTCTTTGGACATTCCCTTGAATGGGTGCGGACAGTAATTTAGCTGTTTTTTGACCGCAAACTTTCCATTAAATGGACGGATATGTATTTGAATACACATACATTCATTACCGCACGATATCTGGCGAAGCCCGTTAGCGCAAATCAAGAAAATGTCGAAGCTTTCACAAACAGGTTGCCGTTAATAATTAAACCCTGGAATATTTATAATTTGGACGCAACAGCGTTATTTTTTCGGGCACTACCAACAAAGACGATGGCATTAAGAGGCGAAAAATGTGTGGGCGGCAAGTTACCGAAGGAAAGATTAACTATAATGCATTGTGTGAATATTGCAGGGGAGAAAGAAACACTGTTGGTTATCGGAAAATCAGCACGTCCTCGCGCATTTAAAAATCTTAGCTTTGTTCTTATTCCAGCCCAATGATATCAAATAACAAGGCTTGGATGATCGATCAAAACAGAAAAGCTTCATTATTTTTGGACAATGCAGCTGCCCATCTTAAAGACGTACAGTTGCAATATGTTAAACTTGGTACCGACATTTAATACTAAAACACATTTTATCGCAGTTTCAGAGTTCTGATTCGGGACATAATTTAACCAATTCTATTAGCGTATTAGATGCGATCTATTTCTAGAAGTATGGGATTATGTCTCATCTGATACAATTAAAAATTGTTTCAAGAAAACAGGATTTCAAGAAGTAAATGAGGAGTTTAAAACTTTTAAACTCCTCAATTTGATCTTGAAGATGAAATTCCTTTATCTAAAGTGGCTCAAATGGGAAAATTAGGAAGTAATGATGTACAAGAATTATTAAATATTGACGCCAATTTGTATACAGAAGACGATAATCCAGATCATATTTTGCCCGATAATTTAGAAAACGAAAGTTAAAACAGTAATGATGAAGAACATGAAATAGAAATTCTTAGAACTGATGATTATGAGAAGAGAATAGTATATCGTATAAAGGAAATAAAAAAACTAAAACTAACTTGTTTTTTGAGGCAAAATTATTAGCATGCAATACACACAAGCAAACTTCCATTTTAGACTATTTTGTATGATAGTACATAAATTGTATATGTAATACATATATTATGTACAATATCTATGTTCCTATTATATGTATATATAAATGTGTATATAGCCGTTTCGTTTTTATTTAGCAAATAAAGTTATAAGTATATAATTTAACACTGTGTGTTCAAATGAAAGTTTAGCATTACGTTTCTACATAATTTTTTTTGTCTTCTTATAAACGGATCCTTTTCTTAACCGGGCACTATTGTCGGAACGAACAATGTCCGCCTATGGGAAGTTTCACTGTATTTAAAACTTAATTAGGAACAAGGTTTGAATTAAAAAAATGAGGTGTGGCCACCACACAACTTTCTTATACGTATGAAAGTGTTACTTCCGGTCCGAATTTTGAAATTTCATTTATATAAAAAATAATCCAAATCCAACTTTAAATACTTTTGTACTCTTGATAAATATATATAGAATGCATAATTTACGACATATTTGCAAAAAACCGATTTTCGATAAGAGTAAAATACCTACTTCCGGTGGGAATTTCCAAAATTTTTTTTAATAAATTCTTCTCCAATTTAATTTTAAGTACATATGAATTAGTTAGTTGACGAAATATTGGCAAAATTCAAGCTTTTCACTGAAGTAAACTACTACTTCCGGGAGATTATACACGTAAATGCAAATTTGGAATTGATATCTCCAGCGGTTTGACCGCTATCGTGGTCACAGACAGACAGACAGACAGACAGACAGACACACACACAGACATTTTTTTAAAACCACTTTTTCGGTATTATGGGACCTCAAAATGTGGACATCTGCAAAAATCTCGAGGTCGAAAATTTTCATCACAATACTTCCGTAGTATAAGGAAGTATTGTGATGAAAATTTTATAAGAAAGCAAAAATCATTTTTCACTGTTCCCCCCAGCAAATTTATCCAAACTTTTCAATGCACGCACAGGACTAATACACAAAATTGTTTAAACTAAGTAGAAGCTAATTTTACTTACGCAGCAAAGAAGGCACTTGCATATAACACACGAAAAACAAATAATTGTCCTTAACTAATTCTACACCGACATTCTTGAGTATTAGAGAATAAAATGAAAGAATACAATGGCGAAGTATTCAATGACTAAATTAACATTAATTTGCGTCACAGGTCATGACATTCTTATGAAAAGGTTTGTGGACTACTATCAAGTCAAGTTAGATTTTTTAAATATGTACTTATGTGCGTATATGTGCTATGTATATTGCATGTGGTAATAGTAAAATCGATGGTTACAGTTTTTTTAAGGAGCACCATTTTAGAATACATTAATGAAATTAACGTTCGGATTTGCTAATAAAGTAATCATGAAAATCTATTCTAATATCTGAAGAAATACGACGCACGTGCTTTTTTTTAATTAGGTATATTAAATATTAATTACTATAATTATTTATGTTACTAGGTGATTCTAGAGAACTATTAATTGCACTCATAAAAGCAGGTAGGCATATATCATAAGTTAATAATCGCAATCTAAATATTAATGAGTTAATGAGTAGGAGTTTTAATAATGCATTAACATATCAGCGTTTGATATTGAAGTAAAAATTTTATTTTAATTAAGTCTAATCACAAATTTCTATTTAAAATATTTCGTTGTTGTGATTACTTCTTCAAGCATCACATTTATAAATATGTATGTAAATAAACAAGGTTTCTAAATATAATTTCAGATTTGACGTCAATCGAAAACAGCGTTAAAAAATTTTGATTTTTTGATAAAAATACACGTGTGGCCAAGACTTTCAGATAACTTGAAGTAGGTACTTGAAGTAGTCCAATATGAAATAATATTTTGCAATAAAAAACAAATAATGAATAATCTCGTTTTAATTAATAATTTCTTTAAAAAAAATGAGGTGTGGCCACCACACGACTTTCTATAAGTATGAGCATTTCAAACTATACAATTTTAAGAATGTTTTTATACAAAACTTATACAAAATCCTATTGTAAGTACTTTCGTTCTCTTAATAAATCGCTATAGAATGCATACTTTGCAAGATGTTCGAAAAAAAGTGCTACTCGCTAAGAGTAAAAGTGCTACTTCCGGTTCGAATTTTGAAATTTCACGTATACAAAAAATATTGCAAATCCAGTTCTAAATACTTTTGTACTCTTGATAAATATATATAGAATGCATAACTTACCGACATATTTGCAAAAAATCGCTATTCGATAAGAGTAAACGTGATATTTCCGGTCTGAATTTTGAAATTTTTTTTATACAAAAGATATTGAAAATTATGTTTTAAATACTTTTATACCCGTAACGTACTTGTCTAAAAAGCATGACTTGCGAGATATTCGCAAAAGACTGATTTTAGATAAGAGTAAAAGACCTACTTCCGGTAGGAATTTCAAAAAACTTTTTTAAGACATTTTGTCTCAAATTTAATTTTGAGTACATTTGAATTCTTTATAAATTTGTTTAAACTTAGTAATTGACGAAATATTTGCAAAATTAGATTTTTTCACTGAAGTAAACTGCTACTTCCGGTCTACCGATTTTACTGAAAACCTAATCAGATCTCAAGAGGGAGATTATATACGTAAATACAAAAGTTGGAATAGATATCTACAGCGGTTTGACCGCTATCGTGGTCACAGACAGACATACAGACATTTTTTAAAAACAACTTTTTCGGTATCAGGGGACCTCAAAACGTGGACACCTGCAAAAAGCTCGAGGTCGAAAATTTTCATCATCACTACGTATAAGAAAGTAAAAATGGTTAAATACCCATACCATAACTACGTAGATTTGGCTGTGTGTCATTATTAGCAGACATTTTTAACAGAATAATATGATGGCTTAAGTAGAGGGCTGCCAGTGAACTGAGGAAATTTAACAATCATATATTTAAATGAAGTTTTTTAAATTATTTATTTATTCATCTAAACACACATACATAATACCAACATTATATTCATATACAAGCTACGAGTGTACATCTTCGTCGCGGGTTGTTTCCTGAACATTATTGGTTTGTTCAAACCTCCAGTTCTCAACAGTTCCGGAATTGTTCTAGAATTAGTAGTTCTGATAATAATGCGCATGTCCGGCCAAATCCTGGTTCTGAACACTGATTTCTATAATATAAATGGATGAGCAATGCAATAGGATGCGCGTGGAATTTTTATGCCAAATTGAATACTTATCTCGGGGCTTACGAGTATGCGCAGTCCCTACCCACTTGGCAAAATCACTATATGCTCACTTGTTCTACATTAGCAAATACGTATTTTCTTCCTTCTCTAAAATTGTGATTTTGCCAAGTGGGTAGTCTTTTGACATTCGAATGTGAAATAACTAAAGTTCCGAACACCGATTTCAATAGACGTGCCCAAGCAGTAAAATCACAATTTTAGAGAAGGATTAAAATATATATTTGCTAATGTAGAACAAGTGTGCATATAGTGATTTTGCTACTAGGGGTACTAGCTTTTTGTTTATATTTTTGGAGTATTTTTATTAAGAAAATGCGGAAGACATTGAAAGGGATCAAATTACACTATTCCCGACATACCATCACTGACATTGTTATCCCAAAATATTGTTATTTCTGGTTTTGTTGTAAAAGAATTGAAGCGCATTGTTAAGTGTGCTAAATGTGTGTCCGTACTAGAAGAAATCTCACAAACATTTATCGATAATGCTAGTTTTAATCTTTTGAAAAGAAAAAATCATGGTGCTTTAATACGTCCTTCACAAGATGTCACCAAAGTATGTAAAATAGTTGAAGTCCAAGTACGCCATATTCATGTACAAAACAACAATAAACTTCCTACAGAGGTAGTATTTTTTGAGCTATTTGTACGTTCAATTTCTATTACCTTGGTAGTAGAAAATAAGTACTTTGTATCCTTAGATACACATATGTTTGATTCATCTATTTTACATGAAAGTCACCTTTCTCTTTTAATTAAGCATGTTGTGCGATGCAAAGAAACAAACATAAGTAGAACGTGGAGAACTTCTAAGAAAAAAGCTCTCCTCATTAATACTTTTTTATAATCAATAAATATTTCAAAAGGAATATACTGTTTTTTTGAGTATTTTTTTAAATTTCCCTGAATAAATAAGTATTTCATTATCTTCAGATGCAGATTTTAATTTTAAAGTTCATGTTCTGTTACATACTTTTCAAAGATTTTAGGCATTTCAAATTAGCGCCTTTATTTTATGTTATTGCGCATGTGCGTCAGCTCCGTGCGCAGTTCGTATTTGATCACAATTTGTAACATGCTATTGCTCATCCATTTATATTATACAAATCAGTGGTTCTGAAATGGTTCGAAATCCTGAAGGTCCGAACAGTTTTAAAACTGGAATTTTAGGGGAACTTGTAGCACCAACATAATTATTAAAAAACACCAAACTAACGCAAACAAATATCAATCGTAATGAACATTTAAATGTTACTGCATCTGCATCTAACCACCAAAATTGCGACAGGATTTAATAGGTAATGAGAACGTTGTTTAGAAGAAATAAATTTTTCTAAATTTTGTAATGGATATTTCTAATAAGCCGTGTAAATAAAACAAGGATTTTTAATACAAGCTGTTATTAATAATTGGCACGTACATCAAATGCACACACATTAATAAATATATATTACATAACTATAAAATCAACGATCATAATGGATTTAAACAAATATACTACAATACATTTTCAATGTTCAAAGCCAGCTCCTTTTCTTTTCGTTTATATACTTATTCATTTAAAGTAAAAGATTATGCTCAAGTTATTTTTTTAAGATTATTTTTAATCTGTGTAGTACATTCTTTTAATGCCTTTAGGAGAGTATTAAAAATTGAAGCCTTTTTGGTAATTTGAAATGTGATACCTACATGATTTGGTACTTAGGTACATCAATCAGACTGAATGTCTTCCGTCATACAAGTCTGTGGGGGTCACATTAATTTTGCTATTTATTATAATTTTCATGACGTAACATGCTGGTACAAATACATACATATAATAGATTGTTCGGATATCTAATATATCAATATCACAGAATACCTTTATTTTTCTTAAATTTCAAGGGGGACACATGGAATCAAAAATTAGAAGTTTAGTTTCCATAATATTAAATACTGGATTGTCTAAGTTTAACAAATATGTCAGTTTGTCTACGAATTTCGAACATTCGAACATTGAAATAATAGTTCGCAGGGTCCGAACAGCTTTTTCTTCAAATGACATGCGCACTAGTTCTAGAACCGCTCAGAACTGGAGGTTTGAACAAACCTTATATCCGTCCCGGACTACTGGTATCGAGGACCTCTTTATGCAATGCTCTGGCGCCTTCCAGGCTTTTTTATATCACTTTCGTTAAATGCATAGTCTTAATTATAGTTTAATTCAGCAAAGATGATCACTGGGTCATCATTTAACATTTCAAATCAATACTTCGCAATCATGATAAATAGTAGAATCCGTAACTCAGTAAGTTCGTAGGATGTCATATATAGGCCAACAGGATCTCGCTATCGCTGCGCGATATATGGCCGTCATATAGCGAGATTTTTCTGATTCTGGTAACCTCAAAATATCGATCCTTAAGTCACGCCATCTATCCAAAGCATAATAAACTGCTTGGTTATCGCTGAGCATTTTTAAAATCATGTGCTAAAAATATGCAATATGATTGGATTATATCAAACTTACTGTTATTGACATTTGATAATTTATTTTGTCTATTCCATATTTTCTTTTCTAATTAAATTATTCTAATACACATATTCAGTCGTTTCATTTAATGTCTGCTACACTGATTAATATATTGACCAATTTATTGACCAATAAATTGCCGACAATGTTTTGATTGCGTTGGTTGTTTTACATTTATCAATTTCTAGATCAAGTTTTTTTGGTGGATTAATAGTAGGTACAAGTGTACAAAATTAGTTGTGACAAAATAACACAAAGTGATCAAAGACAGCATTTGCAAAATTAAACACAAACACATTTCTTACGTTGTCCATAAGAAGCAAAAAGCTTTATAACACAACATTTAACTGGAAACCACTAAAAAGTTGAACAAGTTAGTGAAAATACAATCTTTTGGAAAAGTCTATTGGTGTATACCTACCTCATACAGGAATTACCTATCGTAAATTTTGAATTGCCAAATATTTGGTCAAAAAATTGATAAATGTAAAACAGCTATATGAGAACATGCAACTTTCATGAAAATTTCGAAAATTCCTCCAAAAGACATTAATATTTAACATAAATAAAAGTAGATATTATTTCAATTGTAAATAAATGTAATTACCAGAAATATTTTATTCGTATTATGTTAATTTTGCAACATATTTAGCATTTTCTTAGACTAATTTACTCTAACAAAACATAAATAGGCAGAAAAGAAAAAGGCAAAATTTGTTGCCCGATATCCCGCAATGTTAATTTACATTATTTATCGTAAATGTGGTATTTTAAAAAAACAGCACAAATTTTATTAATGAAATATTCAATTCTGTGCTCCACAAATTTATGAAATTAACAGCTGTTGCGTGAGTCGGCTATTAATAATATTTAAATTTGGCCAACTTATTTTGTAAAGAAAGAGATGTAAAAATAAATTTGTATATTACAACGTACAAGAAACATTTTATGTTTAAATTTACGTATATTAATGCTCTGAAATACTTTTGAGAATGATAATATAAGGAAAGGAATTTATTGAATCTATTATGAAACACATTTTAATTTTGCCGGTGTCTTAAGCACGTATGTTTAATAATTTATAACATTCTACATTCCGTTCAACCTGTACCTAATTGTGAAAGGAAGTTAAATGAAAATTATAGTGCGTATCAAAATTTCACCGTTCAACAGAATTTAAAAGAAAATTTAAAGGAACTATCACTAATTAAATAATTTCATAGTCACGTCTTAACTTACCGAGTATGTTCCCAATGTTTACTACTTGAATCCGAGAAGTACATAACCTCAAAACCTTGACTCAGATTCCGGCACATACACGACCTTGTCAACAACTAAATCGGTATGCATACAAATTTTTCACTATTCAGCTAACGTTCGCGCGCGTCTATATTCTATGGTACGTATAACTGGACGGATGAGAGGAAAACGAAGTTTAATTAGCGCTTCTTCGGTAACCGACATACTGACTATTATATGGATTTGATACTAGCGCTCCAAGCGGTATCGTACTCAACTACTAAACAAAATACATACCTACTTGCTTCAAAGAAGAGTAATCAGCAGACACCTCCTTTGTTATTTTTTACCGTTAGTATTTTTAGTTCTATTAGTATACAGCGTTAGATAAATATTATAGAAGAACTAGACCCTAATGGAAGGAAATTCACCGATGTTTTAAAAATTCATAGTCGGTTTAGGGTTTCCAACATTTTTTATTATGTTAGTTGTTTTCCATTTAAACCAATCTCACATTTTGGAGCTGATCGAAAACAGATATTTAGTTAGTGTTATATTTGCAATGGAGTGTCACTTATATTTTTGCATTTATTTCAAAGCGCTGTAATAAAATTATCCCATAGAGATTCCTTTACCAACGTCTAACACCTAAAAAGTTTTAAATATATATTTTTGATGAATAGAATATTACCGTTTGTTATAGTTTTATTTCTTATAATCAAAAAGATGTCAGAGAAAGTGAAAGAACTTAACAACAAATTCCCAAAAGTATACCGCGCAAAGGCAGCAGACAAAAAAATGCAATACGTTTTTCGAAGACTTTTGGAAGGTAGTATGAGTTCCGCTAATTTTGAGTTTGTGAAAAACATCTACAAGAAAATTGATTATTATTACCTAAACGATTGTATTATTAACTTCACTTTCAATTGTAGAGAATGAACACGACGACGACTGTGGTGATGAAGCTTTGTTATTTTTTGAACATCCTAAAATCATCTATTAATCTACCAAGAGTAGACCTGAAAAACATTTGATTCCAATTAGAATAAGTTATTCTTATTAATAATGAAGTCCACGCCATATTTTAGCAATATGTAACATTATTTTAGAAAACTCTCGTCCATATTAAATTCGCCATTTTGTTTTAGGAAAAAATGAATGAAACATAGTAATGTCTTAGTTTTGGTAGAGATAGAATCAAATATTATGGTCAGTTTTTTCTGAATTTGGAGGAAGGAAGCAGTGGCGGCCCGTGATTTTTTGGGACGGGAGGGCACCGGTGGGCACCGGTGGGTCTGAGTGTATAATATCAAAAATTAAATACAAAAAAAAAATAAACTCAGTTTGTTATTTAATTAACTAGTTTGAAAATAAAATCCATTCGCCGTTCCTTACGATCAGCAAAATAATTAATACCTAACTAATTCATTGAAGTTTGGTGTTGATGTCAGTAATTGTTTTTCAATGGAACACATTGCTAAGGCACATAGTCTGCTTTCCCGCATGGTATTTCTAAAAATGTTTTAATTCTCTTCAACGTAGAAAAGCACCGTTCACTTTCAGCTGTTGTCATCGGTATGGTGCAAATTATTTTCAATAGCTTCACAGATTCGGCAAATGTAGTTAAATTATTTTCATAAAAACATTGCAGTAATGTTAGAGCAGATGAAGCAGGTCCAAAATCTGGTCTATTAAACAAAACTACCAATTCATGCTTAAAAGCAATTGATTCCAAATTAAAAGTCTTCACGGCCATCTAGAATTCAGTTTCGGGGAAAGAACTTTGATATGTTGAAAATAAGTGTTGTTGAAAAAGAAAAGCTATAGATAGGTGATCACTAAACCAAAAACGGTCATCAATATTGTTAATAATAATGTCGCATACTTCTTTAGCAACCATTTTGTGTTTGTCTTCATAACGGTGTCTTCTATTCCGTTGTCAGGAATGTTCCTCTTCTTTTTCATCGTTATCTAGAATCAAAGTGCGAGTAACTTCGTAGACACTGTCCAGCAATTCATTTTGAATCGTTTTTGACAAACCCATAAAAACTCTATTATTAGACTTGTTGATGTGGTCCCTGAGGTTGCTGTCAATTCCTGCCAATAAATTAACCAATCCACGAAGAATCCTCGGATTCGCACTGTGTTTCGTCATGGCCCCTTAAAGCGGTTTTCAAAACTAAATGCAGTCTATTAATTTTCCAAGAATATCTTTGTTTTTACTGACGTTTTCATTGTGCTGAATTATATTTAATCTACATGCAGTGTTCAGCTGACACATTATATTTACCTTCCCCAAAACTAAATATTATATCATGTTACTAAGATGTTTTTCACTTACTTTATGTCTTTTTACTTTTTCACCAAAGTGTTTTAAATCCCTAATACCTTTAGAAGTCCAGGCAGACTCGCTTTTTGGAGAATTCCTAATTAAGCACACATAACAAAAAAAAAGCATTTTGCACATTACACCCACGCAACCAGTTTGATAAACTGTAAGAGCTTCTGTTCAATTTTCTCGTCACGGTTTTATTAGTTTTCGAATTGTGATCTTCTAGTTTAATCAATAAATCTGGTCTAGTGGGTCCTAGATTTTTTTATTTCTATCTTAATGTCATAGCTCAGTGTGTTATTTTCTATCATTTCGATTATATTACTAACGCAATTCATAGTCGTATTTGCATCGATAGAAATTACAACATACACTCACCGCTGTATATTACATACTGGACTTGCGTCACCGGCACCGCAGAGGAGTGCCCTCTCGCTGACATATACTCGCTCTCTACCCCCCTCCCCACTTTCATCGCTCGATTCCTAATACAGACGATGCAGTCGAGCGAGATGTCCCGGAGCCTACGTCAGACTGCGATTTTCAAACTCAGCGCTGAGGAGACGGACTGTTACTTCCGAAAACATATTATTTGTTATCAAACAAATCAGAAAAATTACATACAAATTAGGTAGGTATTTATAATTAATTTATCTGTTAAATAAAATTTGTCACGTGGGGGGGGGGGGCGTCGCCCTCCCTGCAGCAGCTGCCACTGCGAAAAATATTCAGATGTAAAGCTTAATTAATCCCAAAAACTTTTTACTTCCACCGCTTCGTATTAAATCATACCTTCTAAAATAATTTGTTGAAATATTGTCAAAAGATCAGTATTGTAAATACAGTTTCTGGATTTATCTTAAGTTGTATTGAATGAAACTGTATTTTTTGGACTTGCCATCAGAAAACTGATGGTAATTTTGACAGTAAACTGGAAGCAAACGGCCTCTCTTTTTATATATGTATACATATCGTAAGTTGTAAACATCGTTATTGATCCTGAGTTGGTAAAATTCGTATAACATGTATATGACAATTTACATACATACACACGTATTTATTTTTATCACTACTATTTATGTCAGTAATATTTATGTATTTTGTGAACTATAATAAAACTGCAGTACTCACTTATATTTATGTTTATTTGAACTGTACGAATACTATTCAATGAATGAATTCCTTATCCCACCTGCGGCATTTATATGTGCAGACCAAAGGTCTAGCAAATTTTGGCTCTCTTCTACCATATTCCAGACTTTCTGTCGCTGACGCAGTATATGAGTGCCGTTGATTTACGACTTGTTTACCGGTATGTTTTTGTCGTCGCCCGGAGGTCTGCTTTTTTTTTGTGGGCTTATTTCATTACACAGTCACAAATCTGTTCTTTTTGAGCATTTAATAATTTTTGTTGCCGATGCCCTGCACTTGATTTTGCAGTATTATTAGTTTTCCTATATGTTGCATACATTTTTCTAACCGTATCCGGCAAAACGAAATGAAATTTTGAATTAAGTTATGTTTATATTACATAGATGTTACACTGTGTTTGTATCTAAATACAACATAAATTTCTCACTTTAATGTGTAAATTGCTATATTTTTTTTATTAATTGTAAGAGGTATACATACCTACATATAAGCAAGAAAAGCAATTGATATAAATGGAAAGTAATAGACAAAAAGTCAAATTACTTTCCCAAACATGGAAGGTCATTTGACAAATAGTGAAACCCAATTGACAAAAGCGGAAAAGCAAAAGAAAATGTCTGTATTATTGTATTATTGCTATTACTGTGCCGAATTTCGAATTATATTATGCAAGTCCAGTCCTGGAATGAAAACCTGGCTTCCAATCCTTAATTTGTGTTATTACCAACAAATATATTTTACATGACTTTAGAACAGCGTTGTATATGGAAATATATATATTCTTTGTTGTAAATCCTTCTTGTATTTAAACTTGGCAAATTTGATCGAAATAACGAAATTTATTTAAATAGAAGTACAACGTATATAAACGTCGTTGATTGTAAGAAAGAAAGTGGAAGCTAGTCTAGTATAATAAGAAAAAATTAAGGCGGTACAGCGGAATGTGGATAATGTATTTAACTAACGGTAAACTATTAAAATTTTAGGAACATGTCACACAAATCCTAGCGTGAAGAGTACATTATGGGACACACTAGAAAAACCTACAATTTGCAACATAATATTGCTATTTTTTACGCTTGACATACATAAGATGAGAATTACGCTTTCGCGATTCTTTAAACGAGCTTGTCTTTTAAACTGAACATGATCGTAATTTAATATGCATCGGATTATGAAGTATGTTTTTTTTACTGTTGCTTTTATACAGTAGCGGAATGAATTGAATTTATTTTAAATCCAACAAAATGTAAAATATGCAAATATAACATTTATCCTTGGATCATCTTAGTACTAATATTTTTATAAACAAAAACAATTGAGTAAACTAGATGACCTAAATGGTAAATACTATTTTAACGCCGTTTATTTCAAAATGTAAAAGCATTATGGCAATTTTATATTTCGACCGTACTATTTGTTTAAACCATTGATGCTTCTATTATGTCATTATTTAAAATTAAAATGCTTCTGTATTAACCAATTCATTTTGACAAAAACCAAAATTATAAATGAGAATCGTTAATCGAATCTCCACCAGGCATCAAAATTGGTTTTCCCTTCGAGATTGATATTTCTACTGCTTCTCTAGCTGTGGATATAATTCTACAATACTGGCCCTCTAATGGCGAGAGGTGAAGTACAACATTTTTAAACACTTTACATTAGTCCTGTGAAATTGGCAATCGAATTTCCAAAATATTATATTTCATCGGAGTTCCCAGTAGATATGGAATAGTTCTGGAGTAAGTATTTTGCGCAAAATTTCAGGAGTTCAGCAGAATTTAGCGAAAAACACCGATTATGAGCTTGGCCCCCACTTTTGAGCAAAACAGTTTTAGACATATTTCTGCACTTCGATCGTAGTTCTAGAGTTCTTTAACAATTTTGCAAAACGTTGGGCAAAAATAAAAATTTTGCAAAAAGTTCTGCAAAAACAAAAATTTTGCAAAAAATGTTAAATTTTGAAAATCGCACAACAGTTCTGATCGCAGTTCTCGTTGGAACTCTGAATTCTATGGAACATCTCTTGAATTTTCAACTTTACAGAAAAATGGTATTAGGATTTTCGATAGAACTCATAGAGTTTATTATATCTGGCCTAGATATTTTTGTTGGTGTACCATCATTTAAAATCATACAATCCTGCTGCTTCTATGGCTTTCATTAAGATATTTCCAGAATTGTTCTTCAACGAGGAGCCGAATCTAATGAAAACATCTCCTTAACACAGAGTTAGTGATTCCTTCAAAAATATCAGGTTCACATACTTCACCTCTATAAAAGTATTCAAAATTTTATCATATTGTTTTCATTTGGTAATACAACAAAGTAACGAGAAAAATTATGTTAGTATTTCAAACAGACATGATATACAGGGTGTAGATAAAGTCTGGAACAAAATTAATATTTCTGTTATCTTCGGTTTGATGGGAAAACCCTGAAACAGGTCGATTTTGCTTTTATCCCGTGCACTTTATAACATCGTGAATTTAATTCTGTCGTCATCTGGTTGCGCGCAGGCGTGACGTCATTAGTTTTTTCAAATGGTAACCCGCCACATTTATTACCCCTTGCCGTTAGGTATTCCATTGTGCATGCAACGGTATAAAAAGTTTGGTACCTTACATAACAATTTTTGGGAGAAAAATGCTTTCGAATTTCAAAAAATTAAAATTTTATTTCTAATGAAAAACTAGTCAAAAATTATTTTAAAGAATCAGATAAATTATAATCCGAGGTTTATCTTGAATTGTCGTCAAACAAGACACCAAAAAAATGTCAACGGAAGTGTTCAAATTGTCCGCCATTGGCCATTTGACACTGGCCGAGACGGACGTACACGCTTTCTACGACACGTCATATTGACAGTTCATTACTTGGTGTTTGAACTTATCCATTCACAATACTTGCTCCATTGGTAGTGTTGAACGTGCATTGCGAAAATGGCGAATTTGAGCGAAAAAGAGCGGATTCAAATTCTCATTATTGTTGGTTGTGGTGATAAAATACGTAGCTATGAAGAAGCCTGTCAGTTTTTCAATGCAGAAAATCCAAACCGCGCACCGATTTCGCGGTCAACGGTGAGCAAAATTGTCGCAAAATTTGCTGAAACTGGTAGTGTAAAAGACAGGGCTCGTCAAGGTCGACCAAGAATTGAGGAAGATAGAAGGGTCAATATTCTCTTGGAACTTCAGGACAGCCCCCACACTTCAACAAGGAACATTGCCAGGGATCATGCAGTCGATTTTACCACAGTAGCCAAATTGCTGAAGAAGGAAAAACTTCATCCGTACAAAATCAATCGGGTTCAGGAACTGAATGAAGATGACTTCGACCGCCGACTCGAGTTCTGTGAACAAATCATGCTACGGTGCGATGAGAATCCCGGATTTGTCGACAATGTGGTTTTTAGTGACGAAGCAACTTTTACCTTGAACGGTGAAGTGAATCGCCACAATTGTAGGTACTGGTCGGGCGAAAATCCTCGATGGGTTCGAGAGGAGCACACCCAACACCGGCAAAAAATTAATGTATGGGCGGGAATAGTGGGAGATCGCATTGTGGGGCCTTTCTTTCTGGACAGAAATTTAAACGCTGAAACACTTACATTTCCTAAGATTTACGCTAGTGCCAACATTGGTAGAATTATTTCCGGATGAAAACACCCCCGACAAGCCTCACCCCAGAATCTGGTTTCAACAAGATGGAGCACCTCCACATTTTGGCTGGCGTGTTCGGAGTTACCTCGACGAAATTTTCCCCGGGAGATGGATCGGACGAAGGGGAACAATTGAATGGCCTGCCCGTTCGCCAGATCTCACACCACTTGATTTTTTTCTATGGGGTCATGTGAAATCAAAGGTGTACACCAATAAGCCAAATAACTTGGATGATCTGAAACATCGTATCCGCGAGGAAATGCGAAATATTGGTGCAGAGACAATACAACGTGTCGTAGAAAGCGTGTACGTCCGTCTCGGCCAGTGTCAAATGGCCAATGGCGGACAATTTGAACACTTCCGTTGACATTTTTTTGGTGTCTTGTTTGACGACAATCCAAGATAAACCTCGGATTATAATTTATCTGATTTTTTAAAATAATTTTTGATTAGTTTTTCATTAGAAATAAAATTTTAATTTTTTGAAATTCGAAAGCATTTTTCTCCCAAAAATTGTTATGTAAGGTACCAAACTTTTTATACCGTTGCATGCACAATGGAATACCTAACGACAAGGGGTAATAAATGTGGCGGGTTACCATTTGAAAAAACTAATGACGTCACGCCCGCGCGCAACCAGATGACGACAGAATTAAATTCACGATTTTATAAAGTGCACGGGATAAAAACAAAATCGACCTATTTCAGGGTTTTTCCATCAAACCGAAGATAACAGAAATATTAATTTTGTTCCAGACTTTATCTACACCCTGTATACGTTATACAGCTTAGATTTTTTTAATATTCCAATGACAGAATTTTTGCAAAATGCTAACCCTTTAACCAACAATATCAAATTAGATGACTAATTTTCTGAACATGCATAAAAAGGCAACAAAATTTACACAGATTTACAAAACTTTACATTTAAAACTCTGCAATACTACAAAAATATAAAAACAAATTATATTACTTCATTATATACAAGTTTACTCGAATCAAAATTATTATGAGAGGGTTTTCACTCTTAGCTTTTTCATAGGCTCTCGTTGTTCTATATAAATGAACAAGTTTGGTCACATTTTCAGCAGAACATCAGTTATAGTTATAATGATCAAAAATACTTTAACGGTATTAATATTATTCTTGTAACATGAACTTTTATATTTTAAGAAAATAGTTAAGTAACCAACCAAAAGTCGAAGATCAAGATTACCATTTAATTTAAAAAATATTAATTTTGTTTTGAAATTATGCTTTTCATTCTTCATTTATATTTACGTATTTTTATATTATTTAACATTGATCTGCAGCAATATGCAGGTAAGTTATAAGATAAGGTTATAGTGAAGACAACTATTTGTTCGTGTAAGCTTACAAAAATAAAATTCAACTGTTGTATATAAACGCTTTAATTAATAGCTGTCAATATGTCATATTTTGCTAAAAATACTAATGTCTAAAAAATCTTCTTCTCTTAGAGATCAGATATGCATTGGAACATCCCAATAGCGTTCAGTTGCATTTTTATCTTACCTTTTTGATGAACAGTCTTGGTTATTAATCTTATTTATCCTGACCAGATACGTGGGGTAATTGCATTTTGTGTTATTACATCTGCTACTGCGATTATGGATTTGTATTATTAGTCTGTATGTTTCAAAATATACAGAATTATTCACTGGATTTTAAATATTGCAAATAGCTTCTGATGAATTGATGTAATATGTAAAAAGAAAAACTAAAATATCGAATTCATTTATAGCCTCAAGAAGTTCCAAAACTCGAATAATGATGCGCTTTTTAATCAAAATCGATGACGGGCGTGGTTATGAAGGAAATTTTAGAACAGAAAAATAGAAAGAAATCAACTATGAAAATCACAACATCGATACAATTTCCCATTACGTTCATTTTAATCACATATGCTTTGTATATCAAATACAAAATAATTGGAATGTTAAAAATCAGTTCTTATAGAGGTTTTTAGGGTAAAGAAATTCAAATTCGGTTTCAAAATCTTCAAAATCAAAATGACTGACGGATTTTTTTCAAAATTGGACATTTTTTTTCAAAAATGACGCTTAGAGTTTTTTGGGTAAAGACTCAAAATTCGATGTCATAATTTTTAAAAACTGAATGACTGACGCAAAATGAGAGAACAAATTTGTTTTTAGTTTCCTAAAAATTGATACTTACAGGCTTTCGGGCTCAACAAACCACTTTAAATCTAAGTGTAAACATTGGAAAGAGTTTATTTGATTACAGTTGCATTAGTTATTTTACATAATCGCTTTTTTTGTATTAAGCAGCTTATTCTACCATCTGTATTCATCGAAAGTATCCCAGTGCAGCTGTTAGAATATCAGGGGGATGTCCTATGAAAAGTAAACGGTTATCCTAGGGACATCTGTTGTATGGCAAAGTGAGACGAAAGTGGACATCCTCACGATATCGTACTCAGCATATCCCTAGGATATCCTGAAAATTATATTCTCAGAATATTTTGAACTTAATGTCCTTGGTATCATCTATCACAAAATATCATCAGGGCATTCATTCTAGGATATCTGTAGGATATACGTAATGGATAAATTGAAAAATATATTCGTAGGATATTTTCAACTCAATGTTCTTAGTACAGCTATCAAAAAATATCCTTAGGACATCCATTCTCGGATATCCATTGGATACACGCTATGGATATCCTGAAAGATATATTCGCAGGATATTTTGCACTCAATGTTCTCAGTACAGCTATCACAAAATATCCTTAGGACATCCATTCTAGGATATCCATTGGATATACGCTATGGATATCCTGAAAGATATATTCGCAGGATATTTTGAACTCAATGTTCTCAGTACAGCTATCACAAAATATCCTTAGGATATCCATTCTAGGATATCCGCTATGGATATCCTGAAAAATATATTCGTAGGATATTTTGAACTCAATGTTCTCAGTACAGCTATCACAAAATATCCTTAGGACGTCCATTCTAGGATATCCATTGGATATACGCTATGGATATCCTGAAAAATATATTCGCAGGATATTTTGAACTTAATGTTCTCAGTACAGCTGTCACAAAATATCCTTAGGACATACATTCTAGGATATCCTATGGATATACGCATATTGATATACCATATGCTAGATTGAATTCGTCAATGAATTCTCCAATTGTTGCAATGTCGCGCGGGTTCAACCAGCTTTCGTCACAGTGCGACATTAGTTTCACCCCCCTTATTGAAATATTGAAATATTGAGAGTGGCTGCGGATCTGCTAGCTTGATATGATTTTTATTTCTTATGGCATCTATTATATGTCGCACTTTGTTATACTTTCAACTGTTTATTCAATTGTTTATATTATGTTATAAGTTGTGTGTACATCAGTATAATTAGTATTATATACATATTATATGTAATCATTCATGTATATTGTCCTTTATTTGGATGACTCCAATTTATTGATTAGATCTAAATGAAATCAAAATAGCATGGTTATAAAATAAAAAAATATTATAAAAAAATGATATATGTATAAAGTAAAGTAATTTAATAACATATATCAAATAATATAATAACTAAAATGCAAATTAAGTTATAATTCTACTAGAGCGTCTTCTGGTCAAAAGGTTATTTCGCTCTCTTCAAGTACTGCTGAATTGGTTTTTCACCATCCTTTTCATTTGTGTTGAGCTTCCTATTGAAAACATCTAAAATAATATAGAAATATCAATTTTTGGCTATATAAATGTAAACTAATTTGAGCTAAATTGCTTAATAAAACTGCTGGGGGGGAGGGGGGGGGGGCAAAAATTCAGGGCCCCGCACTAGTAATGAAATTTACAAAACTATTTCTGTTTTATCCTTCATGTATAAAAAATGTGCAGTTCCAAGAAAAGATCACATCTGGTATTGACAATTTCCTCTTTCTTAAAAAGAAATGAAATATCTCTACTTATACAGAAACCCACAGTATGACTACATTTTCTGCCTTAACACAGGTCCATATAAAAAAAAAGGTACATGTTTTTACCTAACTTTTGGCCTGCACAGTCTTACAGTTTTACAACAGATGTCACAAATGCTTTCTAACAAGTAGGTAATATATAGTCCATATAAAATACCATGCTTTTATGAGCTAAAAAAAATTGCAAATTCATTAGAGACAGACAACGATAATAATTTTGCATTTTACATGTATGTACTATGAAGTTATATGACTATGTTATGCATATAGATTGTAGGTACATAAACTAATACATAAAACTTGAAATTACGAAATTATGAAAAGACACGTTTATTTCATAAAACTGCATTTGCACATTTGGTTTAATGACCTAGTTGTAAAAAAGTATTTTACTGAATAAATACGAAAAATTATTTCCATTCCGTCAGTTTTATTTTAACAGCGAGTTTGTTCGAATTGTGAAAATAAATTCTATTTGTATTAGTGCATTAACTTTCGTGATGAATTAGTGATTAGCATATGTACGTATACTAATTTAATTTTATCAAAATTTAACTAAGTAAATTAACGTGTACCAAAGTGTATAGTTCGAGGTATTCAAAATAAGATGAGCGAAAGAAAATATATGAGTGGTGCACAAAAACGAAAATTGAAACAAGAAAATGTTGTAAAATTGCGTAAATTACCGAAGATTAGCAGTTTTTTTGAAAGTGCTTCAACAGCTAGTACATCTGCATCAGATGAAAATGTTGAACCATACGAAAATGTTATAATCGAACAAAAATTAGATATAGTTCTGGAAAAAAATGAAATCGATTGCAATCAGGAGGATTCAACATATTTTAACACCGACAGAGCCTTATTTTCGGAATCACTTTCCGACGAATTAAAAAGAAAAATTATTGCTGCAGGGCCAAATAAGCCTATGGGACCGTTTCCAAGGAATAAAGACGATAATAGAGCGTTCAGTAGTGATTATTATACCATTAAAACTAAAACTGATCAAAAAATCGATCGCTTTTGGTTATGTTATTCCCAAAAGTTGAATAGTGTTTACTGTCAACCGTGTTGGATGTTCTCTAGTAATGAAGCATCAGTAAATTGGTGTAAGGGCACAATTAATGACTGGAAGGGTTTAAGTAAAAAAATTAAAATCCACGAGGGAAGTGATGCTCATTTGCAAGCATGCATAGTTTATAGTACTTGGGAAAAAAACAAAACCATTGATAGTCAAATAAGTGGTCATGAAAAAGTTTTAATAAGAATATGTTGTGATGTGATAAGAACATTATCAATTTGCAATATGCCATTACGAGGACATCGAGAAAATGTTAAAGAAATTGGAGCAACTAGTGGTAACTTTTTAAATATTATTGACTTGATAGCACGTTATGACCCTGTTCTAAAAGCTCATTTGTCAAGCTCTAATATTCGAAACAAATACTTAAGCCCCGATATTCAAAATGAAATAATTGTACATTTGGCTAAAACCGTTTTAAAAAAATTAACGAAAAATATTAATAAAGCTCCTTTTTTTTCCCTTATAATTGATACAACGCAAGAGATATCCAAGAAGGACCAACTAAGTCTCGTTATAAGGTATACAAGTATGAAGAAAAATTCAAATAAACAAAACACTCTAGAAATAAAGGAATCATTTATTGGATTTATAGAGATAACCGAACAAGATTCACAGAGTTTAGAAGCTGTTGTTCTAACTACTTTAGAAAATTTTCAAATTAAAATAGAAAATTGTAGAGGGCAAGGATACGACGGGGCTGCTAATATGTCTGGAAAATATAATGGTTTACAAGCCAGAATTAAGAATCGAGTTCCTACAGCTGATTATATTCATTGTTCAGCTCATAATTTGAACCTAGTCTTAAATGATTCTGTCAAAAACATCATTAAACTACAGAGTTTTTATGATCTTTTGCAAAGCATTTATGTGTTTTTTAGTGAAAGCTTGCCACGCTGGCAAGTCCTTCATCAAGCTGCACCACATGGAAGTAAAATTAAGTACACACTGAAAAAGCTGTGCGTAACAAGATGGTCTTCTAGATTTGAATGCTTACTGTCAATAAAATATAATTACCAGTCTGTAAGGCAATGTTTGTCAAATTTTATCCTGGTGTGCAAAAAGCAAAATGACAGAAATGAAGCAATGGATAATTATGAGTTTATTATATTGCTAGTTTCCCAGAGTAAAATCCTCGAAACTGTTAATTTAATTTCAAAGCAACTTCAGAGCCCTTCATGTGATTTAGAAGAGACGTGCAAATTGCTCAATAATGGTCAAGAAAACTTGACAGAACTGCGACAAAGTTTTGATAAATTAGAAGAAGAAGCTAAAAATCTAGCAGAATCTTGGAATATTCAGCCTATGATAAAATATAAACGCCCGAAGAGAATTAAAAACTTTTTGATGAATGTGAAAACGACTGTGTAATGCCTAACCCGATAAAAAAAATTCAAGTAGAAGTTTTTAATGCGTCACTTGATATTATTATCAACCAATTATCTAGAAGATTTTACTCCATAAATGAAGTTGTAAACCTTTTCTCGTTTTTAATCCCTCAGAATTTGTTAAGTTAACGAATGAAGAAATAGTGGAATACGGAAGACATATTCTGAGCAAATATGGAATTGATTTTTCAGAAGATTTGCCGATTCAATTAATTAATCTTAAGATTAATGAATATGAAATTAAACAAAAATCTTCTATTAAGGACTTAGCCAATTTATTAATAGTGGAAAATGCATGTTTAGCAACTAGTCTTCCAGATCTATGTACACTATTTCAGTTATATATAACACTACCGGTAACATCAGCAACAGCAGAAAGATCGTTTTCGAAATTAAAATTAATTAAAACCTATTTACGCAGCACCATTAAACAAGTTCGGTTAAGTGCCTTGGCTGTTATAAGTATTGAACATGAACAAAGTAGGTCCGTTGATTTGGAAGAGTTAGTTGAAAATTTCCTACTATTGAAAAAAAGACGTTTCGGCATTTTGTCTTCTAATTAGCTTTTTTTGTGTATTCAAATGTATTATTATAAAATAAATAATTAAATATAATTTAGATTTTTTTATTATAAAATAAATTTATTATAATTACTCCGATATTCACATTCTATGCTACTATCTCTAAACAAGTATTTTGGAAGGGCCCCCTAAAAATTTTGCGGGGGGCCCTAAATATTTTATCTACGCCACTGCTCTTTACACATTATAATTGTTTTATTTCGCATGTCTTTTATGTTTGTTTTTTTAATTTCCGCAACAAATGTTATTTTATTATTTATATTATAATAAATATTGCTGGTTTCTAATTTCCATTATTAGTTTTTGTGTAAAAAGAATGATAGAATAAATAGGTACCTAAATTAATATACTTATCATGAAAATGCAATGGAGATATCAAAGAATGTAGCACTAATGTTGCACCCTATATATTAATAAAAACTTTTATTATTAAGAGGAGGACATATAAAAAAATTGTTACGTCTCTGATATTTATTGTAGAAGCAATTTTGTGAGCGTGCTCTACTTCTTCAGAGTAAACTCGTACTAATTTTGTTTCTTTTTCCACCTTTGTTTAAGCGAACTTGTGCTTTGACAGATGATGTACCTACAGTTAGTTTGTCGCGAATTGTTTAGTGAGATAGATATAAACATGTAACAATTACATAGTCTGCATATGACAAAAAGGAAATTAAAGAAATATAATTGATGTAATAAAAATGTTATGTGGATTGGTGTTTATTGAAATTCTGTTATTATGCCAAATCACTAAATCAATTCATGTTTACAATCCCGGAAATCCTCACGAAGATCTATCAGCGGATTTTTCAAATGAAAACGCCCACCACAGATACACTGCAGCTCCTTCATTAATGGATTATTCTGAGAAATATAAATATCCTTCTTCTCTTTTCGAAAAATATATGTATCCTTATGGAAATGTCGATAAAGATTACGGCATTATTAACATGAGCTTATTTGGATTGGATAATCCCGAACATACGACGAGTTCTACAAGGTTGACGAATAAAAAGAAAATGAAGAATAAAGTTGGGTTTTACAACGTTCAAACTGGTGATGAATTTTTTCTGAACGATTTCGATGTTCGTCCAAAATTTAAAACCAAACAAAACAATAAGGAAGTAATTAGATATGAATATTCAGTAAGTGAAGCTAATAAAAGAAAGGATAAGATCCAAAGTCAGGTAATCTTTATTGTTTATTTTATAAATAATAATTCAAATTTAGAAAAGAAATAATCTGTGTTTTTCTTATGGAAATAAGGCCAATTTAATAAAATGTTTATTTCAAAGCAAATCGTTGACAAAGACAGGATTTGAGCTTACGATCTATGATTTACTAGACCAATTCAGTAGCCAATAAGCCTCATTAATAAACGCAGTCAAAATTTTGTATTTACGTCAAAAGATGATGTGGCAAGTTGCTGCTATTAAGGCTGATTCCTAAGATCATTGCAATTATTTAGTAAAAGATTGATGATTCTGTTTGCTAATTCTCACTTGATTTTGGCAAAAATTTATCACTATCACTTCTTGGCTTTTCAAATAAAACAATGTCGTCGTCTCGTGTTCTGCTGTCTACGTTTCCTCCACTGTCCTAAGGAACATCCTTAAGGATTTTGACGCTTTTTCCTTTTACCTGAAACGAAGTGGTAATCATAGAAGCAGCAACAGTCCTGAACTTTTTCGTTGGATAATGAACGAAACGGTGAAAAAAGAAGAAAAGACTGCAACACTGCTCCACTCGAGAAACGTAGAAGTAACTATCAACGACGATCATAGAAACCTATGGCTTAAAGGTTTTTCATTATCTTTTCTAGTATTGGACGTGCTGTTCAAATTGGCTTTTTATAATGTTATGAAGTGGATCAAATTAAAAGAAGTGCACGTAAATTGTTAATATAATATTGTAGTACTTTGCAGCTCGTATTAAAAAAGCTGGCTTATCTCGATAGTTAGATATTTCTTAAACAAATTGAACTTAAAGCCACTAATACAGCTCTATATTTTTCGTTTGTATAAATAACATAAATCAAGTGTGTCAAACTCAATTGAAACACGGGCTATTTAATGCAACTGGTAAGAGGTACGCAGCTGGTCACATCATATTTACAAATTTTCTCAAAATTATATTTTGAAGTGACGCTTCAGGATTATGGATAGGATAATTAAAACACATTAGGTAATTAAGTGAATTTAGTGTAATAATTTATAGTATTGCTATATACGTGCTTCTATTTAAATATTTTTTAAATATATTTGGTGGGGGCCGCCAGTTTGACACCCTTGCCACTAATAATCCGTTACCTGAGAGAACAATTTACGCTTTCGTTAGAAGCAGTGGCGGCTGCTGCAGGGAGGGCAACGGGGCACTGCCCCCCCCCCCCCCGTGACAAATTGCCCCGTAACAAATTTCTTTTAACAGATAAATTAATTATAAATACCTAATTTGTATGTAATTTTTCTGATTTGTTTGATAACAAATAATATGTTTTCGGAAGTAACAATCCGTCTTTTCAGCGCGTTTAAAAATCGCAGTCTGACGTAGGCTCCGGGGCATCTCGCGCGACTGCCCCGTCTGCATTAGAAATCGAGCGATGAAACTGGCGCGGGTAGCGCGCGTATATATGTAGGCGGCGGGGCACTACTCTATGGTGCCGGATCCGAGTGGCGGTCAAGTATGTAATATACAGCGGTGAGTGTATGTTGTAATTTCTATCGGTGCAAATGCAACTATGAATTGCATTAGTAACATTAAGACAGAATTAAAAAATCTAGGTCTCCCTAGACCAGATTTATTGATTAAACTAGAAGATCACAATTAGAAAACTAATAAAACCGTCACGAGAAAATTCAACAGAAGCTCTTACAGTTTATCAGACTGGTTGTGTGGGTGTAATGTGCAAAATGCTTTTTTCTATTCCGGTGCTATAAAGTTCACTTTACGACACCCGTTTTGGTTGCATAAAGTATTACTTTATCGCACGCTAATTTTATTTTTTTGAAGTTGGTTACAAAAAAAAATGGAACCAAATCGTATTTAAATGTCAAAATATAAGCCTTTAAAGTAACAAAAATTTGCAATAAAATTGTACAAAGAATAAAAAGCACACATGCTAACATTTCACTTACTAATTAGCAATATAAATTGTTAAGCAGAGTTGGATGATAAGTTTTCGGATGCTACTATTGACATTTACTTACCATGTTGAATAGTACAACTGTTATTAAAGTTTGTTTTGATAAATATGTAGAGAGTTTGTGGACGAAAGATTTTGTAAATTGTCTTCTGCTATTTTGCGAATCTCTGGGGGCGTACAGTTATTTATTTCGTCCTTTTTGTTGATAATTTGAAATAATTTATTGTATAAATCAGTCTGAATTTTAAACACAATTACATATAGCACCACCGATATTCAAATATTTAAAACGTTCTACTTAAAAATCAGAGTAACCAACTTCAAAAAAGCAAAATTTCTAAAATATTCGAACAAAACATGTCTCTTATTTTAAGCTTTTTTGAACTTTTAATAACCGAAATAGAAAAAATAGTATAAAATACACGTTTCATAAGACATTTTGCGCACTTGTTCTTTAGAAAACTCGCCTAGCGGCTCGTTTTCTAAACTTGAACGCGTGCGCAAAAATCGTGTCTTATGAAACTTGTATTTTAATATACTATTTTCTATTCCGGTGCTATAAAGTTCACTTTACGACACCCGTTTTGGTTGCATAAAGTATTACTTTATAGCACGCTAATTTTATTTTTTTGAAGTTGGTAACAAAAAAAATGGAACCAAATCGTATTTATATGTCAAAATATAAGCCTTTAAAGTAACAAAAATGTGCAATAAAATTGTACAAAGAATAAAAGGCACACATGCTAACAATTCACTTACTAATTAGCAATATAAATTGTTAAGCAGAGTTGGATGATAAGTTTTCGGATGCTACTATTGACATTTACTTACCATGTTGAATAGTACAACTGTTATAAAAGTTTGTTTTGATAAAAATGTAGAGAGTTTGTGGACGAAAGATTTTCTAAATAGTCTTCTGTTATTTTGCGAATCTCTGGGGGCGTACAGTTATTTATTTCGTCCTTTTTGTTGATAATTTGAAATAATTTATTGTATAAATCAGTCTGAATTTTAAACACAATTACATATAGCACCACCGATATTCAAATATTTAAAACGTTCTACTTAAAAATCAGAGTAACCAACTTCAAAAAAGCAAAATTTCTAAAATATTCGAACAAAACATGTCTCTTATTTTAAGCTTTTTTGAATTTTTAATAACCGAAATAGAAAAAATAGTATAAAATACACGTTTCATAAGACATTTTGCGCACTTGTTCTTTAGAAAACTCGCCTAGCGGCTCGTTTTCTAAACTTGAACGCGTGCGCAAAAATCGTATCTTATGAAACTTGTATTTTAATATACTATTTTCTATTTCGGTGCTATAAAGTTCACTTTACGACATCCGTTTTGGTTTCAAAAGTATTTCTTTATCGCACGCTAATTTTGTTGTTTTGACGTTGGTAACAAAAAAAAATGGAACCAAATTATATTTAAATGTCAAAATGTAAGCCTTTAATGTAACAAACATGTGCAATAGAAGTTGTACAAAGAATAAAAAACACACATGCTAACAGTTTATTTACTAATTAACAATATAAATTGTTAAGCAGAGTTGGATGATAAGTTTTCTGATGCTACTATTGTAATTTACTTCCAAGGTTGAATAGTACAACTGTTATAAAAGTTTGTTTTTGATAATATGTCGAGACTATGTTGGCGAAAGATTTTGTAAATTGTCTTCTGCTATTTTGCGCATCTCTGGGGCCCGATTCTCGAACTTAAGAGCATTCACCATCAGCTGATCGAGTCAAACGTAAACAATCCATCCCCTTACGCTTCTGCCTAACCCCCGCGTACAATCATTTGTCAGATTTTCATGCGACAGATGTTTACATTGAACCATCTTTGTCATACTAAATGCCGGGACGTGGTTGAACCGAGATAGAAGCGCATCCGTCCGTGCAGTAGTTCCAACACCACGAAACAGTATTGGCAACATCGTCGGAACATATTACTTAAAAAGTCCATGCAGAACTTGCAATTTACTAATCGACCGGGCTCTAAGAATAAAAACAGGATCCATGTTTTTCGAAATGAAGTCGATAATGAACATGGTTTTTAATAGATTTATTAGGAACCTATATGTATAAAAAGTATAGTTTTATCAAAATAGTTTAAATATCGAAATATATATCAAGTTTCCAGACAATGACGGGTTAGATGAACTTTGAATTCTTTTTAAATTTCAGATTGTTTACTAGTGAATGGTACTTTTGATGCATAGTATAAACATATTACAACAATATTACAATAAGAAATGGTTGTTTTACGGTCAAAACTTATAATTTATTTATGACAAATCAAGTAATTTAGAAATAAAAGCGAGTTTGTAGTATACAAAAAATGTGTTTCAGTTACATATGTATATTATTTAGCCTAGGATTAATTAGCTCAGGAAGAATAGAATCATAGTAAAAACTTAGTAGCTTAGGCTCGATTTCGTTTTCCCAAAAATAATCATCCCGTTCAATTACCTCCTCTATGCTTCCCAAAGGGGTATAAATAATGAAGTAACAATATCTTATTTTTGTAATGTGCAATTGACCTTGCACCTGATAGTAATAGACATGTGACCTTTTTAATTGTAGAGAATGATTTTCGTCTAATGTTGAAAATTTTATAATATTACTATTTATTGCAGCTTCAGGTGTCATTTTTGCAGCTGTTGAAGGACATTTAATTTCTACAATCGAATCATAACCAAACAACCCATCTGGGCTTGCCCCAAGCGCGAAATTTTTCGAATCAATGAACAATCCACAGGGTTTAACCTCAACTCCATATTCCAACTGAAACCGTTGAATAGCTTTGGATTCATGTTCATTCCCAAGCAGCATCAAAGTGACGGGAACTGAGACCGGAACTTGGACTCGGTAACTGTTACGTAACTGCTACTAAATGTTTGACTTAGCAGTAAGATTTACTCCAATTCAGACCTTATTAGTAGTAATCACGTAACTGTTACTAGTAGTAGGTCCTCTATGGTCCCATAACTTATTGGTAGCTCTTAACGTATTCGGAACCACACGGCTACTAAATAAGATTACTTTAAAGTTATTAGAACTTTAAAGTAGAAAACGATAGTGGCCATAACCATCTCGTATTACTGAAGTGTGACTTTAAAGTTAGCACTCCTTGAATGTTACGCTCAAAGTTTTTGCTACGTTATCGGAACATGTATTAATTACTTCAAAGTTACGGAACTGTTTAGTAATATTTATAGTAATTTCGGCGTTCTTGCTACTCGGAGATGTTACTTACAGGTAATTTTCACATTCCGTATAAACTCAGAGCGACTACATAGTTGCAGTTACTTTAAAAAAAATGCTACAAGGTAAGTTTCACTTCATCGACTTTAATAATAAAGGCACTCACCAATAAGGATCGCTCGTGTCTGTGAAATGAAACTGCGTTCGAATTCATGGCGTCTGAAAAGAAAATTCGTCGCAACAGAAAGCCTATAGACATTCGTCAACATTTTATCGAACACTGAGGCTTCAGCTGAACGCTCTTAGTTGTAATGGCGACATTTCCTTACATTATGGCCACAGGAAAAATATAACTATTGCAAAAGCATGAGTGTCATCAGTTCAAACGACTAACAGTGGACAAGCCTGTCAAGCAGAACCAGAAGTAAGTAGATGTGAAATCGGAAATAATAACTATAACGAAGATGATGTGAAATTTGTTGAAAATCGTGAAGATGAAATCGACAATATTATGGCTATGATGAGTTATTTGTCCCTAAATATGACATTGACGAAGACTATAAAGACGAAATAACAGTATTTTCGTCAAAAATTTCATTCTTGCAACAGCTTAGAGAATGGTCTTTATTGCATAGAGTAACCCACAGTTCAATCAATGATCTACTGCATATGTTAAGGCCGATTAATTGTTTTTCGATCTGTAAAGCATCTTTAAAGTTGTTAATATTCGATAATTTTAAGATGCATGAATAATGACCCAACTCTCCTCTGGAGCACTGCCGGAATTGCATCTTAATGTCTGCCTTCGTGAATGATTTAAGTTGTGCGGCCAGTACAATACTTTGTTGTTGTCCTATTTCCCCATTCTTCTCTTTCGTAGCCACACCTTTGAAAGAATACATTTTTACAATAATTCACTTCCACTAACCGCAATCATATGTGTTAATTTTAGGTTAAGTTCCACTTGTAACTTTGAAGTGGCACCGGGAACCTTGCAGTTGTGTGCTACTTCATGGTAGTCTTAACGAACCTGCACAACTTTAAAGTTACAGCGGCGTGGACCGATTGGTCCCATGTACTACTTTGTAGCAACTATAACTTTAAAGGAAATATTTTTAGTGGCTGCTACTACACGGTTACTTTTGTCAAGTAGTATGTACTTTAAAGACGCATATTTTAGTAACTACTACTTGTAAGTTCTCTTGCGCAAAATTCGCCATATTTATCGAGCAGAATTGCGACGCCATTGCTGTTCATGAACGTTGAATGACGTCACAATACTGATTAAAAATTAATTTTTCTTGAGAGCTGTACTAAAAGTACCAAATCAATGAATATTTATTGGTTTTGAATGTTCAGGAATAATTTAAAAACAGATACACATGCCTAGATGGACAATTTCGAAATTGTACAGTATATTTTTTTTAAAAAAACTTTTAAGTAAACGTATATTTTAAGGGCGCGTTGTCATTTTTCTAAGTACCATCATCATATTTGTCAGAAAACTTGTATTCGCATATAACTTTAATACCCAAGAAATCCTTTAAAATGATCAACGTGTGTTTAATATTTCTAATTATATTATTGTGTGTTACTACTCACACCATCAACGTGTGGTATTACATTCTACCTACAGTTTACAAGCCAGCATCGACAACGGAATGAGATGAGAATATAGTTGAAGCTTTGCTGAAGGTGTGCGACAGAGAGCGACTGAGAGTATCAGAAAGCTAAGAAGTTCCATTACAGTTGCTGTCACCACCCTGCTACGTCGCCGTTACGTAGCCGCGACGTCCGGGAAACGTCGCGGAAGCAGTTCCAGGGACGTCGCTGGAACGTAGCTACTACCGAATAATTATTCCCCATTTTGGTCCCAGGCACGTAATAGGACCGTTGTCACCACGTTCCGGCGACTGGTGGCGAAAACTTTAAAGTTCTTGTGATGGTCGCCGTTACGTTCCTACGACTAAAAATGTTGCTCGGGTTGCCATATTTCGTATGCTTGTTTCCTTTAAAGAAAGAATATAGCAAATGTTGAACTTTTTTAGCATTCGAAGAATTACTCCGCTTTTGGCATATCATGCCAAAATTGGATGCCGTGAGTCGTAATGACCGCTCCTGTATCCAATATGGATTTCCTCCTTGTCCTCTTGTTTTCTCCTCAATTTGTACAATTTCTTCCTCTGTTTTAGACAACTCCGTTAAAAACTGTACCTTATCATTTTGGACTCATATACCTCTGGAGAAAGATCTTCTCTCACTTGCGCCGCTGCTTTAGGTCCATAATGTTCATCACAGAGAGCAACTTCCCTAAATTTTGATTTGAAAAGTCGTCTCCTTATACTACACAGCTTACGCGCATTTTTCCTCCGTTTTTTCATCGTTTCAATAAAAATTTTTTTGGAACCTCTTGGACTTTGTCCTACAAGCGCCTTATGGACCAGTCGATGATAGTCTCCAGCACAATTAAAGAGAGAGTAGCTGCGTGGCAACGCGTTCCATAAGAATTTTTCATAGAAAACTTCACTCTCTTCCCACCAACATGCTTACATACAATGGAATTGTAATGTTCCGCTAGACTATTGTTCATATGGCAAATTTTTCCCGATTTTCAATCAATTTACAAGTAAGAAACTGTAATTAAATATTCTTTTATAACTACAATTATTATCCGTACAATTCGTAGTTTTCATCAGAGAAGCCTAATATCTAATATTTAATAATATGCATTCCGTGCAGGCTTCTACTTGTATACTGGGCAATGATAGTACACATATTTCGCGAGTGCAATGTAATTGAACTCCGAGAAGTGTTAACCGCGCCGCAGCCGAAGCACATTTCACTAACGTCTTTTAAAATTCTATATCTGGAAAACCATGAGGCATAAGTAGCTGGATTTTATTTTAAAAACTTTTCTATATTTTAACCTGCATTTGGCTCCAAATATATGTACATAAATTATCGATCATTAACATAGTCCCTCGCATAGTCAAGTTAACAATGTACGTATTTGTTAGGGGCAACTTCGAGAGTCATTTTCTCAAAAAGGCTTTATGTTCTGAAAATTTGGTGTGTATCATTAGAAGCGCTATACTTTTTGAGCAAGTCGACAAAAAAAATACAGTCCTGACTCAAACCGTTGATTTTATAACGCGATTTATGTTTTTCAAAACACATTTTTTTAATTACGCCTCTCGCAGGAAGAAAGTTATTTTACAAAATTTTGCCCTTCTAAAAAAGGTGTATATGTCCATTTCGCATGGCAAAAATTTTTCTGAACAAGATGGTCGGGGTCGCATTTTGTTATACAGCGATTTTACTTCACTATATAGTATTACTGTGGCACCAACTATAACACTGTTGCCACAGTGTACTACGTTGATAACTGCTTGGCCGTAGCGCCAGAGGGAAGCACTTCCCAATGGTAAAATTGTTTTTTGGTTTATTCATGTTTTCTGAAGTCACCAAAGTAAATAAAACAAATAAAAGTAGCGTAAAATTTCTAATAAAAATTAATACGCAATGGAAAGTTTTTAGTTCGATATAAATCCTGTTATTAAAAAAGACAAAAACATATTTTTTAAAAAAACACACTTCTAACAACTTTCCGGTCTAAACAAATTGATATTATAATTTTTTTATTAAGGTACTAATACTAGTAAGATGTAAGATATCGCTGTGTTTTATGTTAGAAGATTAGGGACCGTGGTGAGTCCTCTTAAGAGAAGTGAACGTTCTATTGAGAGAAGTGATAGATCACACTCCCATCCCTCGTTCTCCTAACTTCAAGAATAGCTGTTTTTAGGTAGGAATGTGTGTCGATCGTGTAGGAAATAGCAGTGCAATGTTGCCCGGTTGCAAATGAAGACGGATTAGGACAATTGTTGTATAGAACAGTGTATATTAGGTAATATGTAATACGAAAACAATTTCTTTTAAATAGCGTGGGTAATGTTGAAAGGGTTTATCGGTTATATCAGTTGGATTTCCGGAAAGTGTTAGGCTAAACATCGAAATGTGAACATTGTTTTCTAAATATCATACATGTAGAAATAATATAACATATAACATAAGTAATAAAAATAATAAAATAAAATAAAACACCTTTTTCACAAAATTAGTTTAATAACTATTTAAACATATTACCTACGAGACATTTTATAATATGAAAAATACATTTATACAGACAAATTTTAAAGGTAGGGTGAAAAAACGATTAATGCAAAATTACAACGAATATTAACAGTATAAAATTCTGAGAATTAGTTCAATGGGAAAAACAAAATATTAATGAGAAAAAACGGGTAAAACTAACGGTGACAGAATTACGGATTACAATTCTAAATAGGATATTAATGAAAAGTTTAATATATAATTATTTAAACCTATTATCTACGAGACATTTTATAATAAAAATACATGTTATACACAACAATTTTAAAGGTAGTTGAAAAACGATGAAAGCAAAATTACAACGAATATTAACAATATATCATTCTGTGAATTAGTTCAATGGAAAATACAAAATATTTCTGAGAAAGACAACGGGTTAATTTAACAGTGACAGGATTATGGATTAACAATTCTAAATAAGGTATTACTCAAAAGTTTAATACATATTTCAAGAGTGTCTTAAGTGTTAACCGATGTCGGTATACAAGATAACAGTTTGTTATTAAGGGGAGAAATATCATTATTCAGGAGATAATTTTTATGTTTTTTCATGTATATGGCTTCCCACATATCTAAGTTTCTATTGTTGCTTTATTAACTGAACTAACATTTTCTAGGCTGAAGTTGTGACCTGTATCAATATGATGGTACTCCAAAATTGTGTGATAATTTAATGCACGTATAGTATACCTATTCTACTGTACTGCCGACTAGTTATACCATATAACCTATATTACTCGTCTGTATCATCAACATTGATCGCTGTCACATGTACAAAATTTAAGTCGATATGCGCATGCCTCTCTTAACTTTTAATATGTTCGCTTGACTTGAACCGATAGATGTATATTCTCCCAACTCTTGAGAGAAGGGATCGTTCTCTCAAGTTCAAGAATACGATTTTTAACATATCAAGAGAATCCCCTCCATTGTTCTCTCGAAATCTCTGTTCTCTCGACTCGAGAATCGGGCCCCTGGGGGCGTGCAAAATAGAAAAAGTTAAGTGAACGGTGTTTTTCTACTTTGAAGAGAATAAAAACATTTTCTAGAAATACCATGCAGGAAAGCAGACTATGTGCCTTAGCAATGTGTTCCATTGAAAAACAATTACTGACATCAACACCAAACTTCAATGAATAAGTTATTAATCATTTTGCTGATCGTAAGGAACGGCGGATGGATTTTATTTTCAAACAAGTTAATTAAGTAGCATATTGAGTTTGTTTTTTGTCTGTACTTAATTTTTGATATTAAACACTCAGACCCCCCCCCCGGTGCCCTCCCGTCCCAAAAAATCACGGGCCGCCACTGGTTAGAAGTATACTGGAATATTGGGATATCATATTGTATCAGCATTATGTACACCAATAAATAGTTTACATTTTAGAAATTATGAACTCGAAGGACAGATTCAACGTATCACAAGAAATTGTAAAGTTATGCGTTATTCCAATTGCTTTGTTCGTGTACATATAATAATTTTGAACTAATAATATTATTCATATTCTTATTATGTATTTGCATTGAATAGTTTTTCTCTGTTTTAACGCAAATAAAACATGACTTGTGATACAGTTTTAATAAATTTGGCCTGGACCTACATACTTTGATATATTAATAGTTTTTATTTATTTAGGAAGACTTCTATGTGATTCTTTATTCCACAATAAATCATTGTTTACTTGCATATTATTTGACAATTTTGGGTATTAAGTCTGCAGACGGTTCTTGCTTTTTGTTTATTTATTTAATTCAATTTAATTTAATCATTTAAGTATGTCCAATTACCTTTAGATGTAGGACTGATAGAAATACAAATATCGTGTACAACCTATTTATTTAATACTTACTATATTTTGCAAGATTGTGTACGTTTATTTATAATTAATTTTGCACTTGAAATATGTGCGTTTATGTAAAACAATTCATGTATAACTTTAAACTTGAAATTTTACTTTTCATAAATTTAGCGATGGTATGATAAATTCCAAGGTATTCAAATGTACATACAACAATTATATTATATGGTAATGAACATTTAAATATGCAAATATTTCATATTTTCAAAACTTCATGTACAGTAATAACGCCGCGTTCGTAGACCTCTTTTAAAGCATTTTCTCTGTTGCTCTTATATCGTCCACACGTAAAACGTCTTTCGCTTGTTTATAAGCTTTTTATATTATCTTAAATATACGAAGTATGGTCACAAAACAAGGTGAATATAAATTCGCAAAAGAATCAACACGTGCATAGTAATAACTGATTGCGAAAAGTATTCCGGCAATTGGCTTTAAACCTTTCAACCACAGCTGCCCCCCACCGCAAAATCACCTTTCTTACAATTTTTTCCTATAGTCTTTCAGTAGTAGGCTTACATCTCGTCCACATGTGTAAAATTTGCTTGAAATGACTTTTTTGCATAAGGATGGTTTTTTGTCAGTTCTTTGTTTTGACTCGTACTTACTAAGAGTGTTTTGTGACGGTGTTGTTGAAATTTATTTGTTGTTCAAAATATATTTGAGAACAATGGCTGGTAAGTTAAAAATATCAACGATAGTAGCAGCTGGGTGTCCTTAGTGTATACCACTTGGGCGCTTAGTAGATAGTTCAGATGTGTAACTACTGGAACTCTTTCAAGGAAGTATTGTGATGATGAACATTTTCGACCTCAAGATTTTTGCAGATGTCCACGTTTTGCCCTGATACCGAAAAAGAGGTTTTTTAAAAAATCTCTCTCTCTCTCTCTCTCTATGACCACGATAGCGGTCAAACTGCTGCAGCAATCAATTCCATATTTTATATTTATAGAAGTAGAAGTTTGTTTCAGTAAAAAAACTCGATTTTTTTTCAATACCTTTGGTATAAAAAAAGCAAAATTCGGACCGGAAGTAACAGTTTTACTTTTATCGAATAGCGATTTTTTGCAAATATTTCGTAAATTTTGCATTCTATATATATTTATGAAGAGTACAAAAGTATTTAGAGCTGGATTTGCAATATTTTTTGTATTCATGAAATATCAAAATTCGGACCGGAAGTAACACTTTTACTCATAGGCGAGTAGCTCTTTTCTTCAGATATCTGGCAAGGTATGGATTCTGAAGACATTTATTAAAAGAATAAAGTTCTTAAAATAGAATTTTAAATAATTTTTGTCTAAGAAATTCTTAAAGTTTTATAATTTTAAACACTCATACGTATAAGAAAGTCGTGTGGCGGCTACATCTTATTATTTCTATTTACTTCACCCTTGTTTGTATCCACGACAGTTCGCTCTCTTTATCGTTTTATTGCTTTCTTCCTAATAATGGGTGGAGACTGTGGCTAAAAATGTAAAATAAAATGCAAAAGGAAAATCCCTTACCACAAAAAATATGTATCAAAAAATCTAAATACGTATTTCGGCAACTAAGTTGCCATCTTCAGTAGATATCTGTATAAAACAAAAAAGAGTGTTAAACGTGGTATTTTTGGCTAAGGTGTAACCTTAGAAGATATGCTCTTCACCAAATCACCAGTGGGATAACACTCAGTGTTATCCCACTGGTGATTTGGTGAAGAGCATATCTTCTAAGGTTACACCTTAGCCAAAAATACCACGTTTAACACTCTTTTTTGTTTTATACAGATATCTACTGAAGATGGCAACTTAGTTGCCGAAATACGTATTTAGATTTTTTGATATATATTTTTTGTGGTAAGGGATTTTCCTTTTGCATTTTATTTTGCTTTCTTCCTGTTGATTGTTTTGCAACTATTTTCTTCTTTATGTTGTTTTCTCCTCTATTCTTATCATACATTCCTGATTTCACCATCCGTTTTGGCACTGTTTTTGAGTTGTTCCTATTCGTGACTTACCTTTTCAATTATGGCATCCCTTAATTTCTTTCCATTTTTATGTATGCTTACATTTCTTGTCAGAGCTATTTCTATACCACTTTCATATTTCTAACTTTTCTTCATACTTTTCAAATTTTCAATATTCCAATATGCAATATGTATTAATTTTTGTTTTATTGTAGCTATTACCATAACGTGATCAGAGTCAGTATTTGCACTTCTGTAGGTTCTTACATCTAAAACAGTTGTCTCTCTCTTTTTGTTTATTAATATTTGGTCGTTTTGATTCGATGTTTCCGTCCCGGTGACATCCGAACATTCCTTTCGTGTTCGAATTTTGTGCGTATTATTTTCATCCCAACTGGTATCGTTTGTTGTTTAATGCAGAGTCTTTGCCACTATTATTGTATTTTGTTTGGGTATCGTTCATAGAATTTTTCGATTTCCTCATAAATCTTCTTCCACTTCTTTGGAAGTTTCTGGAGCATATGTATTTATTATTGACGTATTGAAAGGTTTTGTTTTAATAATAATAATCTTTATTACCCAACAGGCCAGTGCCCAGTAACAGGATAATTATAATTCATGCGTGTATACAATTAAATACAATGTAATATAAAATTAACTAAAATTCTCAATATGAATTTAAAAAAAAAAGAAAAATATATGTATATATATATAATATTCAACAACGCTGTAATGTTCATCCATATTTAAGCAAAAACATCCTCAAACAGTCCATTGCCCAGACGAGATAACGTATAAATTGGTGCACGTTTCATTATGTTTGTCCGTGCAAATGGTACCAAGAAAATGCATCCATATCTTGTGTTTAATCGCGGGACAAGAAAGGACAACCGCTCAAGTAGTAATGGACAATCAATTTTATTGGACAGGAGCTTATATAAAAACTTTCCACACAGAGTATCTCTCCGGCCGGACAAAGAAGTCATGTCATGACGCGTTAGTAGCTCTTCCTGTGATGTGCCCCTCTCCGGATAAATTCCATCATGTTTAAAAGACAGAAACTTCAAGAATTTTCTGTGTATCCGATCCAAAGGTAAGGTATCACAGGCATATATGGGATACCAAATTAAGGCGGCATATTCTATTTTACTCACAACATATGCAGAGTATAATGACTTAAGCAGTGACATATCTCTGAAGTACTTAGAAATCCGCATGATGAAACCAAGGAGTTTGAAGGCTTCTGAGCATATGCTTGAAATGTGTGATTTGAAAGTAAGGCTTGAGTCAAATAAGACTCCCAAATCTTTAACTTCTGGTACCATTTTTATGTTAGTGCCGTTAATGAAGTACGCAGATGAACTATTAACGAAACCACGAGTATACGAAACTACGCAACATTTGTTTACATTTGTTTTCAGTTTTTCATATGCTAATCGTCCATTGATTGGTTTGTATTCTATAACTCTATTTCTCACTTGTATTGACTTTTAATTGTTCGTCCACTTTCACCTAATTTCTTGTATTTCATCAATTCTTTGGTATTTCTTACATTTTCCCTACTTTCAGCATTGTTTTTATGTTCCATGTAATTATTGTCATTCTATTTTTCTTATTTCTCTTTTCTACTTGCTTCATTGCTTGTTTCGTGACTTTTCCGTGATTAGCTTTTGAAAGAATATTTTTGTCAATAACATCCCATTTATATATGATGTTATTTATATCAATCTACCTGTATACCACTTTTGTTTATTTTTTACCTAGTCGGTTTAAGTCTTTTTGGACTCTCCTTTCATACATTGTCGTATCGTTCTTTATAAAAATCTCTGTTCTTCTCAGAGATGGCCTGCTCCTCATGATAGTTTTGTTCTCGTTCCAGTTTTGCATTTTGCTAGTATTATCCCGTTTCTCGTTTCATATGCTTCCGTGATCTTTGTCTGTATTCAGAGCTTTTTGTCGATAGTGGAGCCGTGAATTATGAACATGAAAACCCTTTCACCAAAAAATATACACCCTGAAAACACGCTAACAAAGAAGTTTAATTGGTGTTTCCTCTACTTTTATGTCCGCTCTTTTTTTTTCATGGTTTGCATCATATTGACTAATATTTGCCTTTCCTTCTCAAATTTCTCTTCCTTTCTCTTTAAGTCTTCCTGCATTTAGCGATTCTCAGTTGATATTCACTACTTCTTTCTTAATTTTTTTTGTTTTGCTCATTATACCCTTGTAAATCTTAAATGCAAAGGGGTATCGAGTAATACGTCATCTTAAAGGTCTTTTGACACAGTACATTCTGGCATTAACTTTTTTAAGATTGATCGATTTGTTTTGAAGATTTTAAAAACATCCAGTTGTTTGTTTTGTTTTATATTTCTAGCTAGTCAATCTATTTTAAGAGCATCGGAACTTGGAAAAACCAATATTAAAAGAAAAACGAATCGATCTATTTTAAAAAAGTATACGCCAAAATGTACTGCTTCAAAAGACCTTTAAAATGACGTACTACTCGATATCCTTTTCCATTTAAGATTTTTAAGGGGGTAGTTCCCGGGGCAGGAGGTTGAAATCGGTGGGTAAATTTTTGCATCAAGAAATGGCCCCCATGATCATAAAATTACGTGTTTCAGGGAATTTTTCATAGATTTCCAGATTTCCAGAAATTTAGGGTGGGAAGTTTTGAAATGAACCTGTATATTATGACTATGAGTTATTTTGGTTCATAAATATAGAATTTGTTAATAACATGACTACAGCGCCCCCATCGGATCCTAGCATAGCTATGAACCATCGTCCCGACAAAACAAGTATATACTCTGTCCGTGAATATGAACTCAGTTTGTCAATTTATTAAGAAATATCACAATCACTAACAGAAGCATCAATATAGGTTGGAATGCACTTTTCCAGATTTTTCTCCAGTTTTCTTTTTTAATGAAAACATTCAATCGAGTTATTTCCATCCCTGGAGCATAACAAACAAAACAAAAAAAAAAGAATCAACCAAATATAATAATAATAATAATAAATTGCCTTTATTAAAGAATATATCTTTCCTATCGTTATAATCGAGAGTGCATTAGATGCTATTTTCTGAAAAGCTTTTAGTCTACATCTATGACATGTGTGTATACAGTTTCTGCAATTCATTTACGTAATGGGTAGAGAATTTTTGACAAAAATGATGTTTTTTGTAGTTTTTCCGAATTTTCTACTTTAATTTTTCTTCTTCCAGGACCATAAGGAACAAAACAGAAAAGAATTACGCATATCCATCGTTCTTCGAATCGTGATTTATGTTCTTGAGTTCATACAAAAATCCTTTAGAAAAAAGGTCTCTCAATTCTCCCGAATTATCCAATTTTCAGGGCAACTTTTCCAATGGTTTTCCCCTAAAAACCTTATTCAAACTCTACGAACATTAAAAAAAAATTGCCAAATCGGCAAAGGAAGATCTCCTAGCAAGAGTAATGGCGAGTTGTTCACATGTAGAGGCTATTCCCGGATTATTCCATAGGGACCGCGAGTTAATGAATCGACAAAATCAATCATTATATTGAAGCTAATGGCCGACATTTTCAACAATTTTTGTAAACCATCATTTATGTGTCAATAAAACAAAAGCTAACATGAACAAAAACTGATTTATTAATGTCATCCTAATTTTTTTTTGTAAAATAATACCAAAACAATTTTTCCTCCTTTATGCTAATATGGCACATTTGCGGACATTGTTTATTAAACAAAAATGTTTGTTTTTGTGTCCCCTACCGCCCCTTAAACATTGTCGGTATGTTTTTGGGAGAGCCTGTATATAGATTCTAATGCTATTGTTACTTTTATTACAGGAACATTACAGTAATAATTTTTTTTACCTCGCTAGAGACGCTTACCCGATCAACCCGTCTAAAAAGTCGATCCTATCAAATTCGTATAGACTAATTTATATAAGGAATTATTATTATTATTATTACTATTATGCAGATGTTCTTTAATGTCTGCAGTTTCTGTCGCCCTGGAATGAAAATTAGTGAAACTTAGATTTTAATTAGTGTTTTTTTAATTACAGAAAAATTCTAATGACAATAAACTCAACAAGAAGAACTCAAAATATCAACAGAACACAACGAGACGACCCCTGACAAATAACAATCAAAAAGGCAACAAAACTGCAAACAAGCAAAGAAAACCAAATTTGCAAAATGTAAAACAACCTCCGAGGAGAAACAATCGAAAACCATTGACAAATCGCAATAAGAACACAGTTCAAAATAATAGAAATAAAAACAAAAATGCTCAGAAAACTCGTAGAAAAGTACAGCAGCAACATAATATTAGAACGGGATGTAGACATCCAAATGTGCCTTTAAAAAATGTAAACAAAAGACCTCAAACGACTAAAGTTTCTTCAAACAATAAACAGACGAACATTAGAAAGAAACAACCCATCAGAAAGGTTAACAATAGGAAGCCAAACAATAGATATGTTAATAAGCACCAATTGCAAAACAATATGAAAAGGAAGCCTAATAATAGGTTTAAAACAATTCAATCCAGGAAGGACACTTCTGTTTCTGATGTGATAAAACGTTACTTACTTAGATTGAAATCTAATAATACTCGTGATGGCAATACGAGGGATTTTAATGACAGGAAGAGATCCCTTTTTGGCATAACATTTAATAGAATTAGAGAACAGTCCGTAGATTTTGCGAACAAGTTTTTCAGTTTATTCACGGTAGTACAGCACCAAAATTACGAATGTACTGCTGATAGCGAACTCAGCTATTACGAAGGTGTGTGTTATCAAGAGAATCAGTGCCTGAAGCTTGGGGGAACGGTGTTTGGAAAGTGCGAAAATTTTGGAAGTTGCTGTATATGTAAGTATTATATGATGCATGTATACTTGTACTCAACACCACAACCTACACCTAGGCGGGTGTGTAATCTTACGATTCATAAGGCTATACACTGAAAGAAAGTTAGGGTGAAATTTCATTATCAAAATTAAAATCTGTTCGCTCAAGGATCGGTATTTTTCCCGCTCCCCTAAGCAGTACTAATTCAACAGTGTTGAACGTATACTGTGTCATATTTGCACATGAGCTAAGTCAACGCAAATTAAATAGTAAATATCTCTAGGAGTAGTAGTTTCTAATCAGCAATCAGATAACAGCATAATAAACTTATATTGGTTCTAAACTTTTATGGAATCAGAAGCGCATGAGCTGTTCTGATTCCTTTTTCTCAGCGAATCAGTACGAATCTTACGCCTTTATTTAAAGATTGTTGCATGTTTTACTAGTTTGGTCACTTTCTTCCACTTCTTCCGTTCTTGAGCTTTCTTACCTGACCGGTGATAATTATTTTCTTCATGTCCTCATAAATATGCTTGTCCCATCTAGTTATCGGTCGTCCTCTTGGTTTGTTTCCTATAGGAATCCATGTAAGAATTTTCTTTATTAAGCAGTCTTTGTTTCTTCTTTGGATATAGCCAAACCATTTATTCTTTGGATTTTTATATATCTTCTCTATCTTCTATTCTCCCCAATTCATTGCAAATACCGTACAAATGATTTAATTACCCTATCAGTAAAATTTGGCGTTTTTTTACCAAATGAAGGAAATTTTAAAGAACACAAACTTTGAATAGATCTTCCAAATGCCTTGCAAATGAGGGGTCACTAGATTCCCTTTGCCTTTTAAAATTTTTAAGTTGATATAGCCTACAACGCCATCTGTCAAAATTTTAAAATGAGACATGGTCATCAAGTTACTATTTTTATAGTGGTTTTGTTTTGTTTTTGAGGGAGACCCGCACTGTAGAATTAAAATAATGTTTATCACCAACCGTCAATAAAGCGATGCATTAATAATGTTTTACGGAGGTAAACAAACACTTTATCGTACTGTAAAATAAAACACGTTACCTGCCGCTAATATTTGTCAACGTAGCCAAGACTGATGACTTTAAACATAAATCGTTTGTCGCTGTCATACAATGTGATAAGTCATTATATCTTTATTTTTTAAATTACAAATTTTTGCGGTTGGCGATACAATTTTGTATGCACCACGTCAGTAAAGTGTCTTTATCGAACTCGCCTGTTACTCTCTTTGCTCCCTTGGCTTATAATCAAATTAGTTCGATCACTTTATTGACTTGGTATATAAATAACTATTATCAGTATTATTTTATGTATTCGCATTTATTCTTATTATATTATTATTTCAGTACGGGCAACATGTGGTGAAAGTTCCAGTCAAAATTGTACCTATTTCGAGAGTCCCCTGTATCCAGATTATTTCCCAACAGATGGTATAGAAATTCCAGATCCAAATTTAGATACTTCTTATACTGACTTCCTGACTGAAGAAAGCACTGAGCCATTTCTGCAGCACAACTATCAAACCGACGAATCAACCGATGAAGAATTTTATACAGACTTTTCGTACTTTGACGATAGCACGACCGAAAAACCTCCAGTAACTGGCGATCAATTTTTTGTAGATACAGATGTATTTAAGGAAATGCCCTATTCTGACGATCCCACATATGAAGATTCTTTGGCGTTCGATACATTTACCGAAGAACCATTTAAACAAGATTTTGATGCTTCTGAAGATTTATCAACAGCGAATTCAGATTACGCATCCCTCACTGTAGATTCAGGAAATAAATACAACGAATATGAACTAGCAAAGGAAAGTAATTTTGTCGAAAATTACGCATGCATGTTTAGAGTTTTTAAAATGTCCGATAATGTACAGCAGATGAAGATAGAATTTTTGGATTTAGAGGTACTTAATATGTTCGCATTATTAAATGCTAAGCGTTAATTCGTCCTTTTAAATTTTAGCTGATGGGACCTGACGCTGGTGGTGATTGTATTAATGAAAAGCTTATGATTACGGGTCAAAATATAAACAGCCAAATACCTATAATATGTGGTTATAATTCTGGACAACACGGTAAGTTTTTATAGAACGAAGGCTAAATATTTGATATGCTGTATCCATAAAAGTCGCTGCTGCCTGTGGAGTTAATTAGTAATTAGACCAAATGCGAAAAACAAAAATAAAATCAATGTGCATATTTACCGCACTAGCCACTTATAGTTCTTATACCTTACACTTCTTGACCAACCTCAAGTGACGATGAAAGTGTTGTAACATATTTTGAACAATATTTTCGTAGTTTTCGGCCTTAGAGTTTCCAAGAAACTTATCAATTACTTCTTTAAATGAAACCCAGGCGTTTTTCTCGACATTGGTCATTGTGTTTTGAAAATCCTTGTCTTTGCATAATGTTTTTATCTGCGGCCCAACAAAAATGCCTTCTTTTAACTTGGAATCGGATAAGGCTGGAAATTTCTCGTACAAAAATGTGAAACACTGTCCATTTTTGTCTAGGGCTTTAACAAACTGCTTCATCAAGCCAAGTTTGAGATGAAGAGGAGGCAATAAAACTTTTTTGGGGACAACTAAGCTATCTCTTAAGATATTTTTGCTACCAGGTGTAAAGCTTGTTCTAGAGGGCCATTCTATTTGAGTCCAATGTCTATCCCTTGCTCGACTATCCCACTCACAAATAAAGCATGGAAACTTTGTATAACCTCCTTGTTGTCCTAGTAGCATGCACAGCACTTTAAGGTCACCACAAAGCATCCACTGATGTTCTTGGTAGTTTATTTTCTTTAAAAGAAGTTCTAAATTTTCATACGTTTCCTTTAAATGTACCGAATGGGCAACGGGAACCGAGGCCAGTTCGTTACCATTGTGCAATAAAACGCCTTTTAAACTACGCTTGCTTGAGTCAATAAACAGGCGCCATTCTTCTTTTACATACGGCACATTTTGAAATTAAGTCAGGAATATTGTTCAAAGTTAAGTCAGGAATATTGTTGCAATACACTAGCGGTCCGTCTTGAGTAAAATATTGACATAACTCTTTTTCGCGATCCCGGTAAAAGCTTGATGTGACGTCAGGTGCCAGTAAATGCTTCTCACGAAGCCTGGAAGCTAACAATTCGGATGCATCCTTTGGAAGGTGCAAATCTCTAATAAATCATTTAGTTCGCTCTGGTTAAACACTTCGGGCTCTTTGAAATCTGGTGTGAAATCTGAGTCATCTGGGTCGGAATTAGATTCCTCTGATTCTGACGATATGACGTTTTCTAGTGCTTTTGGGGCGGTAGGTACCGGTATATCTGGTCCATGAAGAACTGGTCGAATAGCAGAGTCAAGATTGGGATACACAATTTGTTTCTTATTTTTTCTGTTGAATCCTTGAACATTACACGAACAAAAATAACAATCGTCACTGTGATTTCTAGGCTCTCGCCATACCATAGGAACACCAAAGCTTAAACATTTCTTCCTACCTTTTTGCCAGTTTCTTAATGCTTCAACGCAAACGGAACAAACAGTATGAGGAGCCCAGGACTTGTCTTGGTCGCCAATTTTTACACCAAAATAAGCGTAGTATACATTTTTCACAAAAGAAGTTATAGTTTGCCTCTGCTTTACTACGACATAACTACCACAGATATAACAAAAGTTATTCGGATTGTTCACACGATGTCTTCTTTCCATATTTATCCAAGATGGATTGGTCGAGGTGGTCCTGTTGCATGGCCACCTAGATCACCTGATCTCAATCCCCTCGGTTTTAATTTATGGGGGTACATGAAAGATTTAGTCTACGCGGAAGTTTCAAACACAAGAGAACAGTTATTGGATCGTATTCATCTGGCTGCCGAACAAATCCGACAAAACAAGCATGAAATTCGGATAAGTACTTCTTCTGTTGGGGTGCGGCCACAAGCCTGCATTAAACAAGGAGGTGGACATTTCGAAAATGTTATTAATCGGCCTTTTTTAATAAAATCAGGTTGTATTGACTTTAGGATTACATTTTCTTTCATGATCTGACAATCACATTCATAGACCTGTAACTTTGAATCCAATAAAAATGGATATACAAGTTTTGCGTTTTCTTTACTTGAAATGAAGGTTACTTTGCACTCCCAAAATTTGAACATAACGATACGGGACATCTTGTATAACTTCGATGAAATAACTTATTATAAAACATGAAAAAAATCATTAATAAGAAGGGTGTGTCACGGAGTTTGTTCTAATGATTCAAGGCGAAGTTCTTCATTACAGGGTTTCCAGATTTGAGACCTCTACTTGTATTATTACCATTAAAAATATGTACAAAAATAATGTGATTATGAGAATTATCAAAATAAGTATTAAAAAAATCAAAATTTTACCTATGAACTTAGCTGGCCAATTGCTTGTTCAATTTTCGGAAACATATTTAAGATATATATTTTCTCACAGTCGTCTAATTAATTGCATATTATCATAAGTAAAGAGCGTAGAAAGTAAAAACTATGAAATGATACTTTATAAAACATTTTTTTTTTCAGTATACGTTGATGTCAATTCTCTAACTGGACCACTACAGATTTCTATTTTGTCCAACAATGTCTACAGGAAACGGTATAAAATTCGAGTCTGTCAACTGGAGACACCTTGCGTTAACTCTATCAACTGCTTGCAATACTACACGAATCACAAAGGAATAATTTCGAGTTTCAATTACGACCAAGCGGTTGTGGTACCAAGAAGTGAACCTCAATACCTGGTAAAATAACACATCTCTGTTTATATTATACATATAGAGCGCACCACCAAAAACAGTTAGTTTGATTTAAAGCTTGTCACGTTAACCCACGAAATAGCGACAAAGTGATATCTTTTCATAAATTTAATAATCTTAGCATTGCAACGGCTATTTAAATTTCAAATTATGTTTGAATTATTATTTCAAAAAAATATTTTGAAAGCAAAAATTTCTCATAATAAGCCTGTTTATATAAAAAAAAACTTTAAAAATTCGAAAAGAAGTAGAAACAGATTTTCTATAGGAAACGATATAAAATTGGAGTCTGTCGGCTGGAGACACCTTGTTTTAACTACAACATCTTTAGAAATAAATTACAATTTTTCTTACAAAACTGTACGTTTTATTTAAAATGATAACTATCTTACAGCTGGGTATTTCTGGATATACAGGTTGGGTCATTAAGTTGTGAGGATTCGAAAAATTCATTAATAAAATATACGAAATAGTATAGAAATAAATATAATATATCAATTTTTTTTTAATAAAATTACTCAGATGTCAATAATGGCAATTCTGCTTGTTCATGTGAATGAATTTCATCCAAAAACAGGATATTTTCGACAATAAGGTGACGTAGATTGTGTTTTTACTTTCTTATACGTAGTATAAGGAAGTATTGTGATGATGAAAATTTTCGACCTCGAGATTTTTGCAGATGTCCACGTTTTGAGGTCCCCTGATACCAAAAAAGTGGTTTTTAAAAAAATGTCTGTGTGTGTGTGTGTCTGTCTGTGTGTCTGTCTGTCTGTGACCACGATAGCGGCCAAACCGCTGTAGATATCAATTCCAAATTTTGTATTTATGTGTATAATCTCCCTCTTGAGATCTGATTAGTTTTTCAGTAAAATCGGTAGACCGGAAGTAGCAGTTTACTTCAGCGAAAAAATCGAATTTTGCGAATATTTCGTCAACTACTAAGTTTAAACAAATTTATAAAGAATTCATATATACTTAAAATTAAAATTGAGAATAATTTTATTTAGAAAGTTTTTCGAAATTCCTACCGGAAGTAGGTCTTTTACTCTTATCGAAAATCAGTTTTTTGCGAATATTTCGCAAGTCATGCTTTTTAGACAAGTACGTTATGGGTATAAAAGTATTTAAAACATAATTTTCAATATCTTTTGTATAAAAAAAATTTCAAAATTCAGACCGGAAGTACCACTTTTACTCTTATAGAATAGCGATTTTTTGCAAATATGTCGTAAGTTATGCATTCTATATATATTTATCAAGAGTACAAAAGTATTTAGAACTGGATTTGCAATATTTTTTGTATATATCAAATTTCAAAATTCGGACCGGAAGTAGCACTTTTACTCTTAGCGAGGAGCACGTTTTTGATAATATCTTGCAAAGTATGCATTCTATAGCAATTTATTAAGCGAATGAAAGTACCTAGAATAGGATTCTGAATAAGTTTTGTATAAATTTTTTTTTAAAATTGTATAGTTTGAAACGCTCATACGTATAAGAAAGTCGTGTGGTGGCCACACCTCATTTTTTCAATTTATTTCCTGTGTTCATTGAAGAGTATTTGAGCACAATTGCAAATTTTTTACTAAAATACACCACAAAGATATTTTTGATATGGGAAGCTGGCTTGATCTCTTTCTAAACTAGAATCGCCGAAGAGATTCAGTAATAAAAGTGCGTGATCACTATAGACCGTACACGAGAGGTTGATAATCTATAAAATACAAAATACGTTATTATTTGTTCATTTTGTAGTTAAAGTCGAGTAAAGGAGTATTAATATTGTAATGATGTTGTATATGGGTATTATTTACAACATATTATTTCCTAATAATGCCCTCTTATCTATCTAACTCAATAGTTCATTAATTTTGCTCCGACATAACCCAGTACTATAATCGCCCTATGTTAGCTATCAATGTCCTCTTACTATTAAAAAAGAAAATTAACATTCACTAGATTGCCCTGTGAATCGATTATAACATATTCATATTTATAGATAATAAATATAAACTCCAAACTCAGCGTAAATAATTTAAATTATAATACTCTTCCTTTTACTAATGCTTTATTGTACTGGTGGTACTATACTTTAAATGAACTATACCTATACAATATAAATGTGGGGGGGTTCTTGATGTATTATGGCATTAATTCTTAACCTTACTTTGTATCTCGTGTACTATTGATACGTTTACAAATTCTTTGGTGAACATGACTCTTAATCTCAGGATTACTCGTTTAATTTAGGTCCGTTGTGACTGGTTAAATGCACTTGATTACTTTTATAACTATGTGAACATGTAGGTATTTTTTATTCTATATAACTTTCTTCAGATAATATTAATTTGATATTTGTTTTCTTTATAGGTTAATGTGCCTGTCATTACCAGATGATATATTGAAGCATAAAAACAAATAGTACTTCTAATGTAGAAAAAACAACAATCTCAAAATAAACAGAGTATATTAAAAATGTCCGATATTGTAACAACAATAAATTATGGTTCTGAAAATTGTTTATTTATGGTGAAGATATGTAAATTTAGTATGGAAATAAACCGTTATAAAAATTGACACATTTATGTCTAGTATGTTTCTTACGACATTTTAAGTATAATTTACGACCGATAAATAATGGTTGGAAATTTTATAATATCTTTTCAAATGATGTAGAGATTCCTCTGGATTTGATGTGGAATAATACTACCAATAAGGTATTTCCTTTCTTATATTATTCTCAAACTTATTCAAAATCAAATAGTTCTAATTTAATTAAATATTAATGTGAAATATATTAACTTTGAAACAAATAGTATCCATATGATTTATATTACCTCAAATTTTAATTTATATTAACTTGTAGGTTCTACCTTCATGAAGTGTATTGGTGTCTTGAATTACATAATCTTCGCACCTACGATGACCTGGGTCTTTCGTTAGAACTCTTGATGTGCTGCTTCTGTACTCGCTGGATTCCTATGAAGTGATTACGCCTACACAAATGAACTGGATCTCCTGGCCCTTTGCTGGATTCCTATAAAGTAATCACGCCTACACAAATGCACTGGATCTCCTGGCCTATGGTTTTCCCTCTTAGGTATACACGTTCGGACTCAGTAAATTCGCTTCTTAACAAAATGGTCCTCGTCTCTGGTTAATCTTGATAACAAGCTAGGAACTTCGTCTATAGTTAATCTTGAGAATTCACTAGATTCCTCGTCTTTGGTTAATCTTGAAAATTTATTATGAACTTCGTCGATGGATAATCTTCGATATATGTAAGTACTTTTGTTAAATTATTATTAAACCTGTTTAAATAATACTTTCTTTATCTATAAATTGCTTTGCTATGATTTATAGACATATAATATTTATGTAAGCACTTTTCACTTTAAACCGTAATAATCTCTATGACTTCGTTTAAATTAATCACTTTTAATGCTTTTTAGCACAAAATTCAATAAATTTGAGACGTTATCGATGAATTTATTTAAATTCAGCGACAAATACCACCGCGTCGTGTGAAAATTATTTTCATCTCCTTGTTTTTTTTTCAAACAAATTACCTTGGCAACATTATATCTTATTTTTTTACATTCTCCAATGAGATCTCTACACATACCTTTTATAAATCAATATGTCTATCTATTATTTATCTTTTTAATCTTTATTCATAAAATTTGATATTCCACACATTATTTATTCTTTTTCTCATTTTTAACCCTACTTATCATGCATTTTTTTCCATTTACATATTATTTATAAATACCTATACAGGAACTGTCAAAATTAACTGTCACTTCCTCTTATTCAAAATACTTGCGGGAATCTTAATTTAAATTTGTTTCTACTCAAAATCAATTAGTTTTATCCATTATACTTGACATATCTTCGTAAATTAAACAATTTTGTACAAATAATATATTGCATAATATTTTAGAACAATACTTATATTATTTCATTTCTTTTTTTAACAGATTTTACAAATACAAGATAGAAGAAAGAAAATCGTTCGTTCTACGACTAAACCAAATCAAACAAGAAATCTCTATTAACATAGTAAATTATAATTTAGACAATAAATTCCACACCTACACTAAGATCAATATTTTAAAATTCCAAGCATTCAAAACTATAATTATAATAAATATGGCATGGTTGTTTTAAACCATGTCATTTGCCCCTTTAACAAATGAAAATTTTTACTGCTAAAAATTTATATTTGTTGGACAAATAATTTAACTAATGCAACAAATCTTTTTAAGCATAACTTCACCATAAACTTTATCATAATTCTGTATACACAATATCCTATTCATTTTAAATCAAACAATTTTTTTTTAAATAACATATCTTCCTTCAATACCCACTATTTTTTTTTTATACTCCAAAGAACATATAAATGTATATTTCTAAGCTTTTTACACTATATTTTGTACAATACTATACCTATGTTATATAAGAAAATTTTTTTTTTTTATAAACTGAAAATTGTAATGTACCATACATGTTTAGGATGTATTTTTTTTTAATATATAAAACTTTCTCCATAATTCTGTTTTAAATCTCTTTGCTGTAATTATTTTTTTTATTTGTCAACTTTTGTTCTTGAAATTTTTAAATTGGATATCTCATACTTTAGTAATTCTTAAATGTCTTCACCTGTATGCATATTTGAATATTTATAAACAGTACATTAAATTTACTAACTTGTATTCACTTTAATACTTGTTCTTTTATATTTTGGTGTTTATTAATTATTTTATAATCTTTATTCCAATTCAATAGTTTAAACAAACTCTTTCATATACATTCCACAATTATCTTTATTAATTATACTATTATTCATACAATAAACACTACATTTAGTGCTATATACCATATACTGGTTCATAAATTCTTTAATTAATCTTGTAGGTACTCTTATACCTCTACAAGATATTTTATACTTCATAATACATATTTTATACTCTTTATTGTCCCTTTCGACATTTATATATTTTTTTTATATTACTATTAAATTCCAACTAAAATCACTCCATTCTCGATACTTATTTATAATACATATTCTATTATTACTAAACACCTGTACTTATTTTTGAACAAAACCATATACTTTATATTTGTACTGTATTCTTAAGATTTCAATTTCTTTTATTTTATACTCTATTCGTATACATGATATTGGTAATTCCCTATTCATTTTACATTTAAGAACATGTCTACTAACTTAATATTTCTTGACTTTTAATGCTTGTTACAGCTGTTCAAAACTTAAAACATCTAAATTTTCCTATTCATATTCAACTTTTTCTGTTTCCATTTTGTGCTTTTGCATATCACATATGATACATCCCCACATTGTACTCGATACATAACAATTAAATTACGTATTTAAAATATAAGGACATCTACTAATTCTATATTTTATCAAACAAATTATAATTTCTAAATGAGTACTATAAACTAATATAACTTCCACTAAAACTTTTCCATTCTAACTAAATATGTTATTAACAATTATAAAAAAAAAATGAAATCATTATGTTTAATGGGATTTATTTTTATACAGTGGGAAGGGTCTATTTTAAAAAATAGATTTTTGGGAATTGAAAAGATCCAAGATTGCTGAAATAAATCGGTATTGCAAAAACCGTCAAAAATTGATCTTTTCTGTATGAACCTCTTGTTCTGATAAATATGTTGTGAATGATTTAATGTGACTTGGATAAGGAAGTGTGGTCAATCACCTTCATAGTACAATCTATTCTAATACTATGTCCTGCCTGACATATTTGATTTTATAGCATTTTGTGGATGATTTGATGTAACTCAGATTTAGGAAGTGTCGTCACTCACTTACACAGCACAATCTCCTAATACTGTGTCTTACCTATTATAACAACGTGGATTATTTGTCATGTTATATCGTCGTTGATTATTTGTCGTATTATATCGTTGTGGATGATTTGTCGTATTATATCATTGTGGATGACTTGATGTGGATGATTTGATGTGGATGATTTGATGTGGATGATTTAATTTGGATGATTTGATGTGGATGATTTAATTTGGATGATTTGATGTAACTCAGATTTAGGAAGTGTCGTCACTCACTTACACAGCACAATCTCCTAATACTGTGTCTTACCTATTATTATCAATGATTTAATGTGCTGATTCTACATAATCATGTAACATGGAAATATGGTATCTACCTTTAATTAAATTTGTCTCCTCTTCAATTAATTCATACGTATTCATGCCTAATCTTCTATATATGACGTATGGTCCTACGTATGGCCTAATTAATTTACTTATAATCTTATTTTTACGATCTGTTACTCTCAATGCCTTTACAATGACTTTATCACCTATTTCATATGTTTTGAATTTCTTTTGATTTCTCATTTTCTTCTCTTCCCATTTAATTTTTCTTTCATTTAATCTTTCTCTGACTAATAAATATTTTTCGTATAAATCTACTTGTTCATCTGATAACCAAGGTCTTTGTGGTAGTTGACTAGTAAAAACAGTTATAGGACAAAGATTATGAACACTACTAGGAGAGTTATTCATAACAAATTCTATTTGAGATAATTGTTTTGCCCATCTGTTATGTTTATTAACTAATAGAATTCTCAAATATTTTAACACTTCCTTTATGTATCTCTCTGTTGGATTAGATTGTGGATGTCTAGTAGAAATATAATAGCTTTTGATATTCCTATCCTGTAAGAATTCCCTATACCTGTCATTATCAAAATATGTAGCATGATCTGCTAATACCGCTAATGGATTCCCATATGTTATAAAATATTCATACAATGCCTGTAAAACTGTCTCGGTATTGCACTTTTGTGTAGGAATAAGCTTGACATATTTCGAAAAAATGTCACAAATCACCAATATGTTCCTATATCCATTTGTACTAGGAATTAAATTAGAAATAAAATCAATCGTTATCAATTCTAGTTTATCATTTGCTACGATACTTTGACTAATGTTTTCGTTGGTAAAATTTTTATCTTTAGCCAATATGCATACCTGGCAATGTCTTAATGTATTTTTGATAATTTTTTCATCATTCTTGCAGTAATATGCCTCTCTAAACATCAACCAACATTTTCTAGATCCAATATGTGTATACCTGTTATGTAAATATTCAATAATTTCCTTCGTATGAATTTCATTTGTCACATAAACTTCTAAATCACCAATTTTCTTCACAATTATTCCGTCTTTTAAATTCATACCCTTGTAATTTTGTTCGTTACTTAATTTTTCCCTCAATTCCAGAAACTCCTCTGTTCCCTGAATTTCCTTTAATCTTCGTAAGGAAAATATTCCTTGTCTCCTTAATTGGACTAGATTTATACTCACCTCGTTCTTTTTAATTCCTCCATCTTTACGACTCAAAATATCAGCCACTACCATTTCTTTTCCTGGTCTATAATGAATATCCATATCGTATTGCTGAATTAACAATGCCCACCTGTATATCCTATTATTATTTAGTTTAGAATTCATAATGTTGATCAGAGCCTTGTGATCTGTCTCTAATCGGAACCTCTTCCCTATCAAAAAGTATCTTAATTTAGATAATGCGAAAATGATCCCAATCATTTCTTTTTCTGATACCCCATATCGAACCTCGCATGGTTTCAGCGTCCTTGAAGCAAAATAAATAGGTATCTCCTCACCATCTCTTATTTGTACCAATTCTGCTGCTACTGCACTATGTGATGCATCAGTTCTAACAATGAACTCTAAATTGAAATCCGGGTGAAACAACTTTAAATTCTCTACAAAATTTTCCTTAAGTTTAATAAAGCATTCTTCATGTTCTTCTGTCCAACTCCATTTCTTGTCTTTCTTTAATAAAGTTAGCAATACATTTGTTTTCTGACTAAATTTTGGTATAAACTTTCTATAATAATTCAACAACCCCAAGAATCCTCTTAATTGTTTTAATTTGGTAGGTCTTGGAAAATTTTTAATATCATCCAAACGTTTAGGATCCAATAAAATGTTTTTCTCGTTAATTATGTATCCCAAATAACTGACCTCATGTTTACAAAATTCGCATTTTTCTAAATTCAACTTCATCCCGTTTATTCTTAAAGTAGAAATAATTATTTCAATATGTTCCAGATGTGAAACGATATCATCCGAAAAAATAATAATGTCATCCAAATAATGTATAGCAAAATCTTCATATCTATCTAAAATTTTATGTAGAAATCGGATTAATCCGGCAGGGCTAGTCTTTATTCCGAACGGGCAAACTGTAAAATTAAATACAGTCCCGTTGATGTTAAAACCACAATACTTACGAGAATCTTCATCTAGTCGAATTAACCAAAATGCATTCTTTAAATCTAACTTACTGTAAATTTTTTTATTTCCGCACTTGGTTATTAACACGTCAATGTTTTGTGGAGCTTCGAACTCAGGTAAAATGCGTTTGTTTAGGGCCCTCGCGTCAATGCAGATCCGTATTGAGTCATCTTTCTTCTTAACTAACACTACTGGATTAATAAAATACGTATTTGAACGCTCAATGATTCCTGCTTCTTCCAAAAGTTGAATTTCTTTATTTACACGTTCCTGGAAATAATATGGTATGGGATAATTTTTACATGTCAACGGTGAATCATCTTCTACAATTATTTTATGTTCATAATCCTTCGCAAATACTATCTTCTCATTGATCAATTCTATGTTCTCCTCTAAAATACTCTCTAAACTTTCCCTAATCTGTTTATTCTCAATCTTCTGTTTGTCCAAAATATTAATTATATCTTTTCTTTCTCTAACAATAATTTTCTCTGTATCATCTTCTTTAATATTTACATCTTCCTCTACATACGATTCATTATATAATTTCGGTAGCTCAAACATATCTCTTTCTAATAATTCTTCAGGACTGTTAAAATATTCATTTCTATCTTCTATAATCACATTATCAATTTCTTTTCCAATTAACTCTCTATAAGCCATGTATGAATTAACTTCCAACCTGTCTTCCATTTTTTCCATGTCAAATTTATTTCCATTAATATTTATTTCATCCTTATCAAAATTAATACTCATTCCTAACATTCTCATGTTATCAATACCTAGTATACAGTCGTAAAATAAACCATCTAATATGTAAAATTGCATCATATATTTCTTAAAATTAATCTCCACTTCTATAGTAATACGTTCGGTAATAATGCCCATTTTCCTCCTATTTGCAGTGACAACATTTGTACCTTTTATCTTTACAATATTCTCAATGACATTTACAACTTCTAACACTTTATCTTTATTAATTAATGAAATTTCCGCTCCTGAATCAATTAGTGTTTTAAATTCAATTTTTCCTATTTGAATTTTAATAAAAGGAAGTACTTCGCAATCTTCTACTATCTTCCCTAATTTTTCTAAAGAATCTATTTCAACAAAATCTCTATCTAAACTAATACTATTAATATTGATGTCCTTATAAACTATTTTAAAATTATTATCAACAGATTGTTCAGAATTTAATTCCAAGAGACACTTGGAATGGGATTCCCATATATCCCTGCTTCTGATTCTAAAATCGGCGTTTTTTTTTTCTCATCATTAACCTTTTGTAATATGTCTTCTTTTCCAATACTATTCTTGCCTTCATCTGCCTTTCCACCTTTAATTAATCTAATGTTATTTATATTACGAGATGTATCTGTATTTCTATTTCTATCATTTCCATTACCTCTTGTATTCCCATCATTATTCCTATTCCAGCTATTATTCGGATTCGCGTTTTGATTATAATAACGATTGTTTTGATCTTGATAATTACCATAATTCCTTCCTTGATAACCTCTTCTATCGTTTTCAAAAGGTTTATTATTAGAGAAAGGTTTTTGTCCATTATTAAAATTATTCAATGGCCTATATGGTACTCGATTTCCTTGTGAATCATTTCTTTGAAAATTATTACCATTTTGATAATTTGCTTCCCTTGATCTATTACTATAATCGTTCCGGTAGTTAAACATATTTGTGTTATTGACATTACTTCTTGATACAGGAGAGATATTATTATTCCTATTAGAAATTGATTCTTGATTTCTTCTTATATTATATTGCATGTTTTCACTATGGTCATCTAAACGTCTTAAAATGTCAATCAATGAATCCATAGTCGTAACATTTTGACAAATAATAGCATGAGTGTCATTCACAATAAAATGCTTCAATAATTGTTGAGCAATGGTAGATTCATCTATATTATGAATATATTTGCTATTGTTATATAATCTAGACGCGTACGTTTCTCTAGACATTTTCCCTGGATGAAATTTACCAATCAATAACTTAATCCTAGCCCTGTTTTGCTGATTACTATTCCAGTAATATGAAGTGAACATATTTACAAAAACATCAATATTTGTGCACTCATCTTCAATTCGTTGGAACCAATCTAAAGCACTGTTCGTAAGAGTAGACCTAATAATATTCATTTTAGTTTTAAACTCTGTAATATCTTCCATATATCTTAACATATTATTTAAATACAGCATGGGATGTATTGAGGTTGATGAATCTCCATTAAAATGAGGTAAATTTTCTATTTTAATCCCTGTATTAAGAACATAATTCGGAGAAGTATTCACTAGTTGCGTAATCCTTTTACCTTCAATTTTCTTCACTAATCCCTCTATTTCTTCTTTCCTGTTCTCACATTCTGTTAATAAACCCTCTATTGCCTCCTTCTGTACTAAATTATCCTCTTTGTATTTCTCTTCATTATCAGCTAATTTTTTATTTACTATAACCAATTCTATATCATTCTTTGACGATACCTTTACCAAATCCTTTTGTATTTTCTCAGATAGTTCTTTTTGTTTATTCTCACATATACCTACTTTCTCCATCACTATTTTTTCTACTTCTCCAATTTTATTAACTATATTTTTGTCTATTGTTCCTAGAATCTCTACCTTACTACTTTCATTCTTCTTCTCTATTTCCTTTATAAATTTATCTTCTAAACTGTTTAATTCTACCTCCAATTTTGTCTTCATACTTTCATTTATTTTCTTATTCTCTTCTTTGTAAAACTCCATGTTTTTCTGATTCTCTTCACTAAACTTAAGTAATTTCCTATCCAAATCTTCTCTGACTTTTTCAAACACATTCTCATTTCCTTCACTTATTTTCAGGTTTACTTCCTTAATTGATTTTTCCATATTCTCCAATATTTTCCGATTATCTTCTTTAACTTTTACAAACATATCTACAATTAGTGTCTTATTTTCTTCCTTAAGAGATTTCTCCAATTCTTCTTGATTTTTCTTATTCTCTTCACTAACTTTCTCTAACATACTTTCTAACATCTTCTTATTCTCTTCTTTATCCTCCTCTCTGTTTTTCTTATACTCTTCTTTATCCTCCTCTCTGTTTTTCTTATTCTCTTCTTTAATAGACTTTTCCATTTTCTCCAATAACTTCTCATTTTTCTCCAATAACTTCTCATTTTTCTCTTGATTATTCTTATTCTCTTCTCTAAACTTTTGATTATCCTCTAAAATAACTTTTAACATATCTTCTATGTTCCTACTTGGAATAATTTGTTGTGTATCACCTCTTTCCTGTTCACTATCTTCTCCGCTCTCACTTGTACCTGGAGTCTGTTTCATACTAGATTTAGATCTTGTATCCATTTCTTTTAAATATTTTTAAAACTGTACTAATATGTATTCTATATAAAATAATTTATATGTATCTTTAATACGCACAACTATGTACCAATGTATCACATGTACTCCCAAATTGCAATAAAACAAATAAATATACCTAATAAATCTGTGTTTTTACTATTCTACTAAATTCAAAATACACAAAATAACCAGAAACCTTTCTTTAATCGTGCCCCTACGTTCGGGCAGCCAAAAATGTAATGATGTTGTATATGGGTATTATTTACAACATATTATTTCCTAATAATGCCCTCTTATCTATCTAACTCAATAGTTCATTAATTTTGCTCCGACATAACCCAGTACTATAATCGCCCTATGTTAGCTATCAATGTCCTCTTACTATTAAAAAAGAAAATTAACATTCACTAGATTGCCCTGTGAATCGATTATAACATATTCATATTTATAGATAATAAATATAAACTCCAAACTCAGCGTAAATAATTTAAATTATAATACTCTTCCTTTTACTAATGCTTTATTGTACTGGTGGTACTATACTTTAAATGAACTATACCTATACAATATAAATGTGGGGGGGTTCTTGATGTATTATGGCATTAATTCTTAACCTTACTTTGTATCTCGTGTACTATTGATACGTTTACAAATTCTTTGGTGAACATGACTCTTAATCTCAGGATTACTCGTTTAATTTAGGTCCGTTGTGACTGGTTAAATGCACTTGATTACTTTTATAACTATGTGAACATGTAGGTATTTTTTATTCTATATAACTTTCTTCAGATAATATTAATTTGATATTTGTTTTCTTTATAGGTTAATGTGCCTGTCATTACCAGATGATATATTGAAGCATAAAAACAAATAGTACTTCTAATGTAGAAAAAACAACAATCTCAAAATAAACAGAGTATATTAAAAATGTCCGATATTGTAACAACAATAAATTATGGTTCTGAAAATTGTTTATTTATGGTGAAGATATGTAAATTTAGTATGGAAATAAACCGTTATAAAAATTGACACATTTATGTCTAGTATGTTTCTTACGACATTTTAAGTATAATTTACGACCGATAAATAATGGTTGGAAATTTTATAATATCTTTTCAAATGATGTAGAGATTCCTCTGGATTTGATGTGGAATAATACTACCAATAAGGTATTTCCTTTCTTATATTATTCTCAAACTTATTCAAAATCAAATAGTTCTAATTTAATTAAATATTAATGTGAAATATATTAACTTTGAAACAAATAGTATCCATATGATTTATATTACCTCAAATTTTAATTTATATTAACTTGTAGGTTCTACCTTCATGAAGTGTATTGGTGTCTTGAATTACATAATCTTCGCACCTACGATGACCTGGGTCTTTCGTTAGAACTCTTGATGTGCTGCTTCTGTACTCGCTGGATTCCTATGAAGTGATTACGCCTACACAAATGAACTGGATCTCCTGGCCCTTTGCTGGATTCCTATAAAGTAATCACGCCTACACAAATGCACTGGATCTCCTGGCCTATGGTTTTCCCTCTTAGGTATACACGTTCGGACTCAGTAAATTCGCTTCTTAACAAAATGGTCCTCGTCTCTGGTTAATCTTGATAACAAGCTAGGAACTTCGTCTATAGTTAATCTTGAGAATTCACTAGATTCCTCGTCTTTGGTTAATCTTGAAAATTTATTATGAACTTCGTCGATGGATAATCTTCGATATATGTAAGTACTTTTGTTAAATTATTATTAAACCTGTTTAAATAATACTTTCTTTATCTATAAATTGCTTTGCTATGATTTATAGACATATAATATTTATGTAAGCACTTTTCACTTTAAACCGTAATAATCTCTATGACTTCGTTTAAATTAATCACTTTTAATGCTTTTTAGCACAAAATTCAATAAATTTGAGACGTTATCGATGAATTTATTTAAATTCAGCGACAAATACCACCGCGTCGTGTGAAAATTATTTTCATCTCCTTGTTTTTTTTTCAAACAAATTACCTTGGCAACATTATATCTTATTTTTTTACATTCTCCAATGAGATCTCTACACATACCTTTTATAAATCAATATGTCTATCTATTATTTATCTTTTTAATCTTTATTCATAAAATTTGATATTCCACACATTATTTATTCTTTTTCTCATTTTTAACCCTACTTATCATGCATTTTTTTCCATTTACATATTATTTATAAATACCTATACAGGAACTGTCAAAATTAACTGTCACTTCCTCTTATTCAAAATACTTGCGGGAATCTTAATTTAAATTTGTTTCTACTCAAAATCAATTAGTTTTATCCATTATACTTGACATATCTTCGTAAATTAAACAATTTTGTACAAATAATATATTGCATAATATTTTAGAACAATACTTATATTATTTCATTTCTTTTTTTAACAGATTTTACAAATACAAGATAGAAGAAAGAAAATCGTTCGTTCTACGACTAAACCAAATCAAACAAGAAATCTCTATTAACATAGTAAATTATAATTTAGACAATAAATTCCACACCTACACTAAGATCAATATTTTAAAATTCCAAGCATTCAAAACTATAATTATAATAAATATGGCATGGTTGTTTTAAACCATGTCAATATATACTAGCAATGCTTTCTCAAGGTTCTCTTCTGTAAGATTTTTTCTCTTTGAATGAAGTACATCCATGCAGGTAGAAAACGTCCTTTCTATATCGCAACTGGTTATAGGTACATACGGGAAATATTCTTTTATTTCCAGTGCACACGTACGTCAAGACAATTGGGAGAAGTTGATTCAGTAAAACGGTATTAAACAAGATTACAAACATTAGGAACTGTATGTAATTAACACTCAAAACAATGAAAAAACGAAACTAACTCCCTGTACTTTATTTATCTTACGAAATATAAGGTAAATATAATGAATTTTAAAAACTCTTTACTCTTCTACCTACGCTGATGAAGAAAGGAATTTAAGACTAAATTCGACTTTTTTGCTGTCGTTTTCGCGACAACAATAGATATTGCAGTTCACCATATGAATACTGCTATTCAGTAACTGGGTGATGTTATAAACTATTTCTTTTGTCCGTAGGTGCGGTCTATAATCATTACACTAGTATTGTAATGTAAGCACTTATTGACGTCAATAATACTAAAAATTTGTTGATTCTGTAGAAGTTCCAACACAATTTTAACAAAACATTCATCTGAATAATTTCTAACTACGTAATTACATTATCAGTAGTTGTTACGTAGATGTTATGCAGATTAAAATTTACGTAATTTGGGAATTTTAACTTCAAACACTAATTTCTTGCAATTTATTTTTCAAAGGTTCGCTTTGGCGGTGTTAGTATTACTTCAAACAGATAAATTATTTGACAGTGATAGTATATATTAATTAGTTAAGACATCTTCGCTATTCGACGTGGTTATCTAAATAAGAACCTACTCTGAAAGCGAAAAAATTGATATGATCTTTATAATAGTGAGTGTGACGAAAATTGCTTGCTGCATGAAAGCTTATCCTCAAAAATATCCTAACAGGCGTCACCCTGACAGACGGGACATTAGACAATTTATTGCAAGTCTTCCGAAGAACAAAAAGTGAGAAAAATCAGAAACCGGAACGGCAAAGTCCAATTACGGGAAGTGAAGAAAATGATTTTGTTTGTTGTTTGTCAGCGAAAGATAAGTGAAACCAGTGAAATAAGCAGCCGGAGTGTCAGAAGAATTATAAAAATGCACTTTTTCTCGTATCTATTCAATTACACCAAGCACTTTTGGAAGTAGATTATGATCGACTACTACCTATTTTGTTCCTGGGTTCTAGAAAAGTTTAGTGAAGATGGACATTTTTAGGATTTTGTAATTTTTACGGATGATTCATCATTCCATAATAACGCTTTAGTTAATAGAGATAATTTTCACTACTACAGTGACGAAAATTCTCATTTTTTTTAGTATCTGGATTGGCCAAACAGATGGTGTGTCAATGTGTGGGATGGAATCATTTGAACATTAGTGGTAGATCCGTTCTTTTTTCAAGTATTTCTCAATAATACGCTTTAAAACAGCTAGCCAGTGTTGTTTTTCTAACTCAAATAGTTATCCATGTTTTTTTATTTAAAGTGCTTTTTATTTTTAGAGAATGCTGTAACTCAATCCGTGGTTTAAAGTTACTTAAATGCCTTAGAGAAATTATATATATGTATATGTAAAGTTTTTGATAGGTTTTGCCAGTTTGGGTAACCTGTGATAAGACGACTTTAGCCGATTAAGTTAGTAACGGATTCTTGAACTTCATCTAAGTCTTCTTCATTTGCTTACTTAACTTTCGATGATTGTTGTAAATGTTGTTCTTCGACATTTTCACATATGTAAAAATCTTTTGAAGCAACACCCTATGATTTTAAAAATTTCTTTATGTTATAGGTACTCTTGCTTCTCGCGTTCTTGTTTTCTAAGAGCTTTAGGTTTATTTTATTAAGAGGGTACAGAATTTAAATATGCTGCTCACCTGTGAAACGCTTCATCGTGAATAAATTTCCCGTACCCCAAATCCCGTTATCACATGGCGTTTGGCTGCAAATATGTTTTTAAATTGGTACGTCTTTATAGCCCAAACTGTATTTCATGGGGAATACCGGGCCTTCATTTTCATTGGTTTCAATAAAGTTTTATCCATGTTTTTGCTTTAAATATTATCCCTCTCAACATTTTTCGTCGAGCGGATCTTTGTTTTCTCCAACCTTGGATATTTAACGCTTTCGTGCCCATCTCTACTTTTTTTCGCCATCTTCGTATCCCTTGATGGTTGCTAACAAATTCCTTTCTCAATGTCTTTATCAAGAAGCTGAGGCGTTGTGTTTTCGGTTATAAGCCAAGAGTTGGGTCCATTTCAATTTGTAAACACGTTGAAATATTTTGAATAATCATGTTCGCTAGGGTTTGAAAGCCTCACTTTAAACTGTATTAGAATAAAATTTCTTCAGTTACCTTTATTTCGTCGTAATAAAATTAAAATCAATCATATATAAATAAATGATTATTTCCCTAAAATGAATATTAATTTTAATAAGGTATTAGGGCTCCTCACTAGTGAATCGGAAATGTAATATTGGTTGCATAGCACATAATTTAATAAGCCAAGGATGTCCGAGTACCTATTACCCCTCTTCTAATATTTCTCCTATAAGGGGCGTAACCTACTTAATAAATAGTTTTACTTATATCAGAATATCCGATAACATTATAATATCTACATAATTATTCTATAATATTATTAATTTAAAAAGTAGGATATATATGAGATCAGTAATTAAATAAGTAACAAATGAAAGCAACACACCTAAAAGTAATTTTCAATATAAATAAAGACAATTGAAAATTTCTTCATTATTTTCTCGCTTATTTTTGTTTTTTTTTGCAGACGTCCCAGGTTGTTTACTTGAAAACGACAACAAAAAGAGCCGATCAAGAAAGGAATTTATGAGTAAAATCCTTTTTTCATCGGCGTAGGTAGAAGCGTGAGGGGTTTTTAAAATTTATTATTATATTACCTTATATTTCATAAGATTAATAAAGTTATACATATATGTATATACCTATTCATACTTACATTAGTTTCGTTTTTTCATTATTTTGACTGTTAATTACATACTTCGTAATTTTTGTACTAGTTCCTGTTTAATACCGTTTCATTGAATCTAGTTCTCCCAATTATCTTGACGTAAGTGTGTACTGGATTTCGTTAAGTTTCAATAACATACGCATACATTTTAAGATATAACTTATTTATCGTGAAACAATGGCGAGTTGGATCATGGGTCATATTGATTTTATGTCCTCCATTGTCAGTAATTCTGAAATTTATTGCAAAGTCTGTAAAAAATATAATTACAGAATGCCCAAAAAGCGCACGTACAACGCTACTTAGCATCGCTAAAACATACACAGAAATTGGACCCGTTGGAAGCTGACAGTTTTAATGAAGAACTCTGTGAAGCTTTAATGGCAGCTAATATCCCACTAAATAAACTTGTCAATCCCACATTCAAAACATTTCTTGAAAAATATACTGATCGAAATGTTCCTGATGAATCTATATTACGCAAATATTATGTTTCTAAGTGCTTCACGTAAACAGTAGAATGCACTACAAGAGATCTTTCAAATCAGTACCTATGGATAAGTGCCGACGAAACTGTCGATATATTAGGATGCTGTGTGGTAAATGTTGTAGCTGGTGTGCTACATCCAACGTATATGTAATAGCATCTAAAGTTATAAATACAGTTGATGCGGAAACAATTGCTAAAACCATTAACGAGAATTTGTTCAAAATGCTTCATTCGGATGACAGGTACAAGGAAAAAATACTTTTATTTGTTAGTGACAGTGCCGCATACATGTGAAGAACAGGCAGACTATTAAAGGAAATATATTCTTATATGCTGCATATTACTTGTATAGCACATGTTCTCCACAGAATCTGTGAATATTATCAGAGACAGGTATCCGGAAGTTGATAGACTTGTATCCGCTTTTAAAAAAGTTTTGAGAAAAGCACCATCGATAGTAGCTCTTTACAGGGAAAAACTTCCACCTTTGTCACTGCCTCCCTCGCCAGTAATAACTAGATGGGGAACATAGTTGGAAGCTACTAGTTTTTATGCAAAGAATTTCGATAGTTTACAAAATTTAGTTACATGTTTAAATGACGATGCTCGAAGTATTTCTGAGTGCAGGGAACTAACACAAATCCCAAATTTAAAAAATCAGCTGTTATTCCTTCAAGAACACTTTGGAAATTTGCCTGAACTAATCACATATTTTGAAAATCGAAATCTCAAATTAAAGCATGGATTAACCACATTAGATGTGGCTATTAATAATTTCAAAAGTAGTCCAAGTGACTTCGGATGTGGCCTTCGGCAAAAGTTAGACGCATTTTTTAATAGAAATCCAGATTTAATAACATTGCGGCAATTGTGTATGGGGATAATGACACAAAATCTAACTGCTAAATACGCTAAAATAAAAGAATATTTCCAGTACGCATTTATAACCATTTGCGATATAGAAAGAACAAATAATAAGGTATTTTGTGTTTTATAGATCACCACCCACTTGTTATCCAATTATATAAATAAAATTAAAACCTCTTTAAAAATACAACATTTCAATAGTGCGCCCATGGTGATGAGTCATCAACCTTTCGTATCCGCTCTGTAATAATAAATATTTGAAATCATGACTCCATATCAAAGCGAATAAAAATTCATTTACACATTTGTCACCGCCCTCTAGGTAAACTATTGGCTGGAAAATAAAACGGAGTCAAAGATCTTTACCAGAACAATATTCATTGTAATGTGGGCTGATTTTAATTTATTTTATATTCATTTAAAACAAAGTAAAGTATAGTTGAACGAAAAGTAAGGGCAGAGCGGGGTAGCCTTTTATTCAATATTTAACTTGACCTAAAGCAAAAAGATCGACTGCAAATAATTTTTGAGAAAAATGGTTTCAAATATTTTGACATATTAATTAATTTACTTTAATCAGATAACTTTTTCGAAGTTTGATTATTCTGCGGGGTAGATTACTAAATTCTTCATAAGTTGACGATAAAAGGTTTTCTCCATAATATCAACAAAAATATCTTGCATCAAAGATCTGCTATTTTTCAACTCTTCACAGATTTACTATCGAGGAGCCTTAAGATAGAATTTATTGGTTGTGCCACAATATGAATCAATTTTAGATGTCACTTTAATGAATCCTAGCATTATTATGCAAACACAGTTTATTTATACACCTCCATTATTTACTTGTTTGTAAATAACTAATGAAATTCATTTCTCCTGACTGTAATAGAATAATCTCAACTATGCCATATGTATCAGAAAAGACGTCGGATACTGTTCTGTCACGTTTACAAATGTTGACGAAGAAAATGTGGAATATCCTTTCGACATTGAAAACACCTCAAGTGGTAAAATTTGTTTTTGGCATAGATATACGTTCAATTACATGTGATGAATTATTTTAGGTGAGGGTAAGGTCATTCAGAATCAAGAACTGTCCAAAGAATATACCGACTGTCCAGAGGATTTTATTTTAATTAATAATATGCGACTTTGTGGGCAAAATTTCCGAACAATTACAGGTAAGGGCTATCGTACCTAGGTGTATAAACAACATAAGTCTAGGAAAAATAGTCTTTAAATTTGTTATAGTTTCGATTATTTTTAGTGCCGATTCCAAAAATTATATCTATTGTTCTCTGTCACGTAAAGTTTTTTTTTTAAACCATTGTATATTTTTCATAATTTAAAACATATGTAAAAGAAACCCATAAGCCATTTGTCACTTTGACAGCGAAAAGAGTTTACATTAACTATTAAATCGTCAAAAAGTTGTTTATCTTTGGTTGATCCAACATAAATTTGCTTTTTTGTGATGTTATAAAATCTACAATCTCATTGTCAAAATGAAATGTCAAAGTCAACGAAACAGTAAGCTTTGTGTAGGTGTTGTCTTCAGTTGATCCGGCATCAATTTTGTTACTTTATCATCATAGATTCGTTGTGAAGTGAATAAACTTTTTAAATTGTGGAAAACTGAATTCTGATCAGTGATGGACTCTTACTAGATCGGTAGAAAGGTCGGCAATAACAGTTATGTATTATATAAACTGAAGAAATTGCCACCTATGAATTTTAAGGACTTCAAACGAAAAGTCATCATAGGTGGTTTGCTTGCTAGTAATGGTTAAAACAAAACGAAAAAATTATGGGGGGTCTATTCAGAAGAGAAGGCGTAAAGTGCCTTCAGAAGTTAAATTTACATTTTCATCTCATCAACCCGTCCGATCTACCCGCAGAAGATGTGCACTTTTCAGTACCAAGGCAAATCCAATGCGATCCGATTGGGCATGTAATATATATTAGATTGCATTGTGTCTTGGAAAAACCAAAGGTTGTTTTCAAAAAGATCAAGGTAGTAATAATAAAGATTCAAATCAATTAACATTTGCCTGATTATGGATAACAATATTAGTAGATATTGCTGAATACTGCACAATGCTACAAAATATGGACCACCTTGTAAAGGCCATTTTGCAATATTTTTTTATATATTTTTTGTTCTATAAAACTTTATTTTGGTACTATGCCATAGATTAAACTTTAAAAAACTTCTTTTTTTGTATTTTAATTTTCCATGCAGCAAGGGTGTGGAAATTGTATCAAATCTCATGCAGCAAAGAGTTAAACAAATTTTTTGTACCAGTAGTAAAAAATCATAGCATTTTTACACGTAACAAAGCGCCACGAAATGACATTTCACGACCTGGAACTAATAAGAGGTAAATAATGAGGCCATTATTGACCTAGGGAAATAATGAAAACAAATAAAACGAATGCCGCAACCATGCACTCATGCTTGTAGTAGTAGTAGTATGTCAAGTTGTGAACCGTCAAAATAAATAACTCTATTTTAGGCACAATTTTAGGTTAACAATACCAGAATTATAATATACGTTTATTTAGCAATTGCTATTAATTTTATATTTTCTAACAATACTTTGTTGTTTACATGATAAAAAAAAGCATTTGTCTATTAATACATAAAATATGTATGATAGTATAATATGGAATCAATATATCACCTAACTATTACAGATGCAAATAATTATTTAATTCATATTGAAAATTCCTGTATATATTGCAGGTGTGGTTGCGTAAGTAGATGTAGGTAGATCTTGTAACATACATTCTATATTTTTTTTATTTACTAGGGAATCTTCGATATAACCTTTAGCTACAAAGTGGTTCCATTATTACAAACTTTTGAGACGTACCGTTTTTGCTATTGTGGATGTGAATAACAATTAAATTATCTCTCATGATGACATCAGAAATTAATAAATTACACAAATCATCCTTCGGCATGCACCAGCAACACCAATTACAAGACCAGTCTACAGAGATATAAATTATCAATAATTTCAAAGTATTAATATATAAACATACTATCTTAGTTGCAATGTAACATATGTCGGGTACCTCAGTAAAGAATTTTATAATTTCTTCGAGTAAATACTAATGATTTTTTGGGCTTATAATTTTAAGTTTTTCTTTTTAAAAAGGCAACTAATTTAAAATATTTTGATATGTTAATATTCTCTTTTAGGCCAAGTGTAGCTTTCAACATTGAATATTGCGCCCATAAAGTCGAGGCTTTTTTATTTTTTGAATATTCATGAAAATAAGCCAGAAGTACGTTTTCAGAAGTTACTACTGTATATTTGGAATTATACCATTTTTTAAATTCTGTAAATGTTTTCATGTATAAGTGATTGTGATTAGATTTATGCGGAAGCAAGTTCTCAGCTGCCTGTTCTGCAATCTCGCGCATTTCAGGTGGTGTACATCTAAACTCTTTAGACATTATAAATGGAATGAAAAATAATCTAAAAAATACTTGACTTTTAGTTTCAGCATTTACGACAAAACTTATTTGTAAACATCAAAATATAGCCTACTTATTTGTTTACATTAAGTTTTATTACAAGGGCATTCTTACATATATGAGTAAATTTATTCATAATTATTAAGGTTTTAAGGTCCAATTAGACTACTGGTACAAAAAATAGTATACATACTACGGTTGAGAAGACTATTATTGCCCTTGTGGCTTAAATTCCTCGGCGCTTTGCGCCTCGGAATTTAATCTCGCCACTCGGGCAATAATAGTCATCTTCTCAACCTTGGTATGTAATATACTATTATTTTGAATATTTTTTTCTAAAGGTTCACCATCTTTTTTTGTCCATTCTTTAATCATATAATTCTCTTGTTGGTCTAACTGTTTATTAGTTATTCGTCGTTGTAAAATCTGCTTTTCTTCTTTCAGGATTTCTGTTGTAATATCGTTATCATTTGGTCTCTTTATTTTTCCTAACGGCGATCCTACTACTCGATTGTTGCTGTCATTTATTTCGTCACCTTACACAACTGGATTGATAACGTTCATGTTGTAAGTTTTGTAAGAGCTCAAGAACTCTTTCAAATATGCTGTTTATCTGTTTAATTACTTTCTTATACGTAGTATAAGGAAGTATTGTAATGATGAAAATTTTCGACCTCGAGATTTTTGCAGATGTCCACGTTTTGAGGTTCCCTGATACCGATAAAGTGGTTTTTAAAAAATGTCTGTCTGTCTGTCTGTCTGTGACCACGATAGCGGTCAAACCGCTGGAGATATCAATTCCAAATTTTGTATTTACGTGTATAATCTCCCTCTTGAGAACTGATTAGATTTTCAGCAAATTCGGCCTACCGGAAGTAGTAGTTTACTTCAGTGAAAAACTCCAATTTTGCCAATATTTCGGCAACTACTAAGTTTAGACAAATTTATAAAGAATTCATATGTACTTAAAATTAAATTTGAGAAGAATTTTATTAAAAAATTTTTTCAAAATTCCTACCGGAAGTAGGCTTTTTACTCTTATCGAAAATCGGTTTTTTGCAAATATGTCGTAAATTATGCATTCTATATATATATATTTATGAAGAGTATAAAAGTATTTAAAGTTGGATTTGGAATATTTTTTATATAAATGAAATTTCAAAATTCGGACCGGAAGTAACACTTTCATACGTATAAGAAAGTCGTGTGGTGGCCACACCTCATTTCTTTTGTATGTGTTGGTTGTATTGGAAGAGGTTATTTCTTTTCACTTTCCGGATAAAATGCTTCATATTTCACAATTTTGAAAAAAAAAAAGCAAGTTGATAGATACATTAAATTCTTGGTTCTAATTTCCGATAGTTAAGCTTTAGTATACTTTAAGGAAGATATTGCTTTTATTATCAGTTTTTGTAACAGGAAACACTTAGGAAAGTGAGATGCCAAAACATAATTCCATATTTTAATCTCGACGATAAGGAGGTGCTTTTTATGTATCTTGAATAATAATCAAAAACAATTATTTATCATTGAAAATGGTTTTATTGTTTTTCAAAACATTATCAGTGTTGATCGATACACTTTTGCATAAGTTTGAATACATTTTCACAGAATTTTGTCCATTCCGATTGAGGTTTCTCCAAAACATGAATGCTTCAACCGCTTCTTTTGGCGCCAAAAATCGTTGACCACATAGTTTGTTTTTTACTTTAGGAAACAAAAAGGAATCATTGTTGCCAAATCAAGGCTATACAGTAAATAGTTACATACGTGAAAAGTTTCGAAGCAAGTTGTAATCTGATTCTAGGCTCGTAAATTTAGTAGATGAAACGAGTGCGGCCGAAAAGGTGTTCGCAAAAGCACTGACAATGTAGTTTGGGTCAACGAAGGTATTACCACGTTCATCACAATGAGAGAAATGGATTTCTTAAATCAAACAATTTCTGAATGTAATTTTTCTTGTATGTTCCGTCAACTAATAATGAATTAAGGAAACATATAGTGATGCATTCAGAAAACATTGAAAAAAACTCATATTATTTTACTTCAAGAAAGAAATGAAAAGTGTTGACTGTAGTATAAAATTATAAAGTGACATTAACTTGTGTCTAATTGACAGTCAATTTTAATTGGCCCAAAAATATTATTTGTTAAATCAACTTAATAAAAATTTTTGTATGTTCCATGAAGCGTGCTATATGCATTCCTGACCAAATAAGGTCATTGGGTGAATGCATTTTACGTTGATTGAACGCATTATTTCTATCAGCGTACTTAGTGTATTTGGTATTGTAGTAGTTCGTCTCTTTGCAGAAAGAAAACCCCGAAGGGTCAGTTCTAATAGACTCTTCCATTACTGACAGATATAAAACGTAATTTTCATTAGTCTCTTTCTTATCTAAGTCCTAAGTCGCTTAAAGACTATATTTTTGGACTGAACCCATTTTATATGGTGATTGGTGATCGTCTTTGTTTCTAATATCGGATATTATCTCGAACGAGAATCAAGATGGATAAATAACATAGGATTTAGATTTTTCGAGGTACATAACGATTAAAAATGGCTTATAAAGCATTGTAGAATGCACCCAATGTGTCATTGAGATCAGTGTAATCATCTAGAAAAGATCAGTTGTAGTCAAGTAAGTAATGGTGAATTGGCAAAACAAACTGAGCACAAATTAACTGTCAGCTAGAAAGTGCTGCCAATATGAAAAAGAAACCCCTTAAAAAACCCGATATCATTAGTTAACATTATACTTCTTATTTCTATGTAACTAATTCGTTTTTAAAATTTTTTTTCTCTGTTCTTTTTCAGATACCAGACCTGGGTCGACAATAATGATACCTGTGCAAACAAATGATCGCGTGACTGGAATGGGTTTTAAGTTAGTTTATAGTCAGAATCGATGCACCAGTTAGAAAAAACAGATATACTACAATCAAATACATATGTACTTATTTATATTTAATTTATTTTTTGTTAGATGTTACGTATTCTATACAAATGTCACACTGAAAATAAAAAGTTTGAAGCTCGTGAATATATGTATAATTAACATGTACATACATGTGTCAATACATATATACATACATGTGTATCGTAATGTCTGTGTTATTTCCATGTTCCATTCATAACTAATTAAAACTAAACATTCAAAGGTAGAAACGAAATTGTCTCTGCATTTCGTTATAATATGCTACGTTTATGTCGTTGTTTAATACGCCCGGAGGTTTAATAATAACTTGCCGGTGGTTAAATAATTTCGGGTTCTATTGTACATAGTGACCGCCAACGTGATAATGTTAGTACGATTCATGACGTGCGGCAATTGTTTCCTTAAATATTTCAAAGTCATCTGCTTCCGTTCACACGGACTGCATGTATAATAGACGCAAAACTTGCTATGAGATTAATAAAACATGATGTGGATAATAGAATTTAACAGTGTTAGGTATTCAGAAAAAGAATTTGTGATAATTAGAGTAAAATATACACTACAGTACAAAAGGCGATCTCTAGTTCTTTCTATATCTCAATAGACAATATATAATTTGTTAGATTTAAACCCGGCTTTTGAATTTCCGAATAAAATATTCGGTAAACTAATCACTGCTCAACTTTAATAGTGGTTTTTCAATACGAAGAAATATAGGCTATTAACTCAACAGTGTTCAGAAATTTACTGGACAAATATGTTGGTGTATATATATATATATACAGGTTGTACCACTTAAAACTCCCAAGTCAAATATCTCGGAAACGGATAAAGATATTTGAATTTTGTAAAAAGTAGTTACTAAAGAATATGACTCTAGTATGCTCTCACAACTGTGTTTTATTATGTGAAGATATACAGGGTGAGTCAACTACGCGGGTAAGGCCGATTATGCCTTTACGAGTAAAGATATTTCGAAGCGGGTTTTTTCTTGTGGTAGCTGTTCATTAGGGGCACATTTTAAAAATATTTTGTATTATACAGAGTGTTCCATAACTTGGTGGCTGACCATAGCTATAGTTTTTTAAATGGAACAGCCTATATATTATTACATTTTTGTATTTCCCGCATAATTTTTTGCAAAAAGTTATAAGATAGTATAGGCCTAAAATCTAAAATTTTTAACTTATTACCATTTTTCTGAAAATTTCAATGTTTTTATAAAATTATATTTCTCGAAAACCACGTATTAGATGAATACAATTTTTGGTATATTTGTTTATAATAAAAGCGCCTAATACAAGCATATTTTATTTTTTTGTAATTACTAACTGAATTTTCAGAAAACTGGATTAAAATTACATGACACGTTTTTGTATGAAAGTCAATTTCTTTTAATGGAACATCCTGTATATCAGTTCATTTTTGAATTGTTTATTAAATTTCATGTCAGAAACATGTAAGATGTTAATACTTTAAATGACTATTACTGAGCTACTCTCGTTTTTTGATATGCGTTTGTTAGTTTTTGCAAAAAAGTCAATTTTTTCAAATGGAACAGCCTGTATAATATTTCATTTTTTAATTTCTTATTAAATATCACATCAAAAACATGTTAGACGTTAATACTTTAAAAGTGACTATTGCTGAGCTATTGTCTCTTTTTGATATAAGTCAGTACTATACTATATTAATTAAAACCACAAAACTGACAAAATTATATCAAAAAGCGACAATAGGTCAGTAATAGTCATCTTTAAAGTATTAACGTCTTACATGTTTTTGATGTGATATTTAATAAGAAATTCAAAAATGAAATAATATACAGGGTGTTCCATTTGAAAAAATTGACTGTTTTGCAAAAACTAACAAAAGCATATTAAAAAACGACAGTAGCTCCGAAATAGTCACATTTAAAGTACTAACGTCTTACATGTTTCTGACACGAAATTTAATAAACAATTCAAAAATGAACTGATGTACAGGGTGTTCCATTTAAAAGAATTGACTTTTATACAAAAACGTGTCATCTAATTTTAATCCAGTTTCCTGCACATGCAGTTAGTAACTGTAAAAAAATAAAACATGCTTCTATTAGGACCTCTTATTGTAAACAATACTGCAAAAAATTTTGTCCATCTAATGCGTCGTTTTCGAGAAATATAATTTTATACAAACATTGAATTTTTCAGAAAAATGGGAATAAGTCAAAAACTTTACACTTTAGGCCTATACTATCTTATAACTTTTTGATTAAAAATTATATGGGGAATTCAAAAATGCAATAAAAAAACTATGGTTAGCCACCAAGTTATGGAACACTCTGTATAATACAAAACATTTTTAAAATGTGCCCCTAATGAACAGCTACCACATGAAAAAAACCGCTTCGAAATATCTTTACTCGTAAAGGCACAATCGGCCTTACCCGCGTAGTTGACTCACCCTGTATATGGCGCTGCGATGAAAAGAATTTTTTTGATCGCCACAATCTTCATTTGTTTTTTATTTGAAAGAGTATTAAAATTAATGTAAATTTTATTATTTGTATTAGTTTCCAAAATTTACCGGTTTTATAGATATTCGTGTTTAAAGACAGTAAGAGTAATTTTAAAGTTTTGTCTTTCTTTTGTTTAAATACTTAAAAGGATCAAATATAACTAACAAAGTTGTTCAAAATTGTTGCCGTCTTGATTGATACATAACGTACATCGCCTTATTAGTTCTCTTCCGCAAACATTTAACAAGGTATTTCTACTAATTTTTTGAACAATAGCATAAATTTTATTATAAAGGTCGTTGTAAACTTCAGCTTTCAAGTAACCCCACAAGAAAAATCTAACGGGATTAGATTCGGCGAACGAGTCGGCCACCTAAGGACGCCATTACTACCAATCCAAGACGTGGGAACGACGATGGACACTCAACATATTTGACGTACAATTTAAGCAAACTGTGCACAGAACTTCAAATAGTACTAATTGCTCTTTATCCAAACTCTACGCGTCTTCTTCAGCCAGCCGACGTAGCTGCTTTCAAACCATTAAAATCTGCTTGGAAAAATGTGTCCTTAACTGGCGTCGGAACCACTTGACTGAAGCGCTAACGAGAGAAAACTTTGCCGAAATTTTTGAAAGCGCTTTTCATTCAATTAAAAAAGAAACACTGAAAAATGGATTTCGAGCTTGTGGTTTGCAGCCTTGGAATTGCAGCGCAATAGATTTTACAAAGTGTCTTGGAAAAGTCAGAACTGCAAAGGCTAGTGAACCTAACGAAAATTTTGTTATAACTTACAAAGAGTTTAAAGATATTGTTGAGAATCAAGCAGTCACGAATGCATTTGATGGAAATTACATATCTGGAAGTAAAGATCAATCGTTGATAATGAAACAACTTGTAACCAAATTTCATCCAGTAAAATGTATTAACAAAATTAACTATGATATACCAGCTTTTCAAAAAAATGAAACTTGTGAGAATCTTTCTGCTATATTATCCCCAGAAGAGTGGAATATTAATGAATTGGATATTATTTTTAAGAAATATGTACCTGAAAATAATTGTGATGTGGAACAAAATGTACTTGGCGATAAGACTGCAACTGAATTAGTTTATGATGTTAATTCTAAATATTCTGAACGTGACACAAAGACTGACATTACTGTTATAGACTTTGTCAATATAAAGGAAAGCGAAGTACAATTAGATAAAATAGATCTAGAAATAGGGGATGAATATTATCAATATAATCAAGTTGATGACAATACTAAACAAGAAAAACAGTATTATCAAACTAAAGACAACACCAAAGAACATGAACAGTATTATTATCAAGCTAATGACAATATCAAAGAAGACAAACAGTATTACCAATATAATGGCAATAAAAAAGAAGATAACATTTCATTTTACTTTCTTATACGCAGTATAAGGAAGTATTGTGATGATGAAAATGTTCGACCTCGAGATTTTTGCAGATGTCCACATTTTGAAGTCCCCTGATACCAAAAAAGTGGTTTTTAAAAAATGTCTCTCTCTCTCTCTCTCTCTCTCTCTCTCTCTCTCTCTCTCTCTCTCTCTCTCTCTCTCTGTGACCACGATAGCGCTCAAACCGCTGTAGGTATCTATTCCAAGTTTTGCATTTAGTAGTATAATCACCCTCTTGAGAACTGATTAGATTTTCAGCAAAATCGGCCGACCGGAAGTAGTAGTTTACTTCAGTGAAAAAATCGAATTTTGACAATATTTCGTCAACTACCAAGTTTAAACAAATTTATAAAGAATTCATATATACTTAAAATTAAAATTGAGAATAATTTTATTTAAAAAGTTTTTCGAAATTCCTACCGGAAGTAGGTCTTTTACTCTTATCGAAAATCAGTTTTTTGCGAATATTTCGCAAGTCATGCTTTTTAGACAAGTATGTTGCGGGTATAAAAGTATTTAAAACACCACTTTTACTCTTATCGAATAGCGATTTTTTGCAAATATGTCGTAAGTTATGCATTCTATACATAATTATCAAGAGTACAAAAGTATTTAGAACTGGATTTGCAATATTTTTTGTATATATGAAATTTCAAAATTCGGACCGGAAGTAGCACTTTCACTCTTAGCGAGGAGCACTTTTTTGATAATATCTTGCAAAGTATGCATTATATAGAGATTTATTAAGAGAATAGAAGTACTTAGAATAGGATTTTGAATAAATTTTGTATAAAAAATTCTTAAAATTCTATAGTTTGAAACGCTCATACGTATAAGAAAAGGAAAGAAGAACACAGAAAAAGAACCATTTGTAATAACATCACTTGGAAAGAAATACGGGGAAACAAAAACAAAATTAAAGAAGACAATGAAAGGAAAAAGGAAGAAAGAAAGAGAATAAGTGAAGAGAAAAAAGTGAAAAGTTGAATAAATTGAAAGAAGTTAGCCAAAATAAAAAAAAGCAAAATAAGAAAAGCATTGAAAAAAGTAAGGATTCTAAATAAATTACAATTTTGTCCAACGTTCTCCCTTCATCAAGTGAAACAAGAAAACATGAAAAAAATGCACCAGTTAAATCACATATTAAGTACCTATTTAAAGAGGAATTGCAAAAAGAAAATATAGAGAACAAAGAAGAAGAAAAAATAAACGAACTGGATGAATGGAAGGAAGATAATGAAGATAAAAATAAATTAAGTCTAGACTTTAAAAACAACATTAAGGTTACTAACGGATTATGTTACACTTGTACTAGAAGTTTTATTTTTTCTAATAGAGGCATAAAATGTTTATATTGTAAGAGATCATACCACAATAATTGCATAAGGAAATTTAACAACATGCCCCCTGTAGTGAATACGTTTGTATGTAAATCATGCATAAAGAAATATGAATAGAAATAAGAAATATTGCTTTTATGAACTATGTCACTCAATATAATGTTACTTCTACTTTTGTATATTTTCAATTCTACCTAGGTATACCTAGAATACATTTTTGGATACATTTTTAGAAAGTTCTTAAAGAGTAATCAAATAAAAATTAAGAGTGCCAATCACTGTGCCAATTACTATATTTTTTTTGTATTTTTACTTATAAAAATATGTAAAAATTTACTTTTAAACATCTAACAACAAATACAATTGTCATTAAATTAAGCATAAAAGAAACTACTATTTGACATATTATTCTTTAAAATTCCACACCAAACGGTAACGCCAAAAACTGTTTGATTTCTTGATTCCCTTATCCACCTACAATTATCTTCTGATCAATATCCGAGCATTATGCTTAATTAAAGTACCATTGTTGTAAAAACGACATTCGTCACTCCACATGATCGGATTCATAAAGTTGTTGTTTTCCGGTAACATTACAGAAAATTCTGACAGAAAATCGATTCTGCGTTGAATATCTCCTATTTTTAAATGATGCACTAAATGAACTTTATACGGAAAGTATTTATTTTCTTTTAGTATCCTACGGCAAAAGGTTACAGATAGATGCTGTTCTTTTAATTGCCGTAAAGATGTATGTGGATTAATTATTAACTGTTTGTAGTACCGCTGCCGTAATTTCATCATCTCTTGCTCTTTTCTGCCTTAATTGTTTTTGTTTTTTGAAGTTATCGTAATTTCTGACTAAATGTTTTGTGATCTGGTAAAGGCCCGTTTGGAAAGCGTAGAGCATATAAACGCATTGCTTCAGATGCATTTCTACGGGATTCTCCATAAATTAAAACCATATTACTTTCTCTTCATTTGTGTGTAAAACCATATTTTTATTGTATTAACGCAAAATGAGTAAATGTTTGAATGAGGCTAATTATAAAGACAATTAATAATCAAGCAAATGTCATTAATGTGTGGCATAGATAAAAGAGAGGAGAAAGATGGCCTACTCTCTCACTAAAAGGTGAACCAAACATCAGCACCATCTGTAATTCCCTCCCGGGTACTTTTGGTAGAATTCAACGTAGGAACTTTGAAATTTCTTGATTGCAAATTATTAAGGTATGAAATTCATGTGAAAATTTGCATGAATATTTTTTGGCGTTATATTTGCTGGAACATTAACATGTGTCTGCAACCTTAAACGTCAAAATATTTTTATTGTATTAACGCAAAGTGAGTAAATGTTTGAATGAAGCTAATTATAAAGGCAATTAATAATCAAGCAAACGTCACTAATGTGTGCCATAGATAAAAGAGAGGAGATAGATGGCCTACTCTCTCACTAAAAGGTGAACCAAACATGAGCACCATCTGTAATTCCCTCCCGGGTACTTTTGGTAGAATTCAACGTAGGAACTTTGAAATTTCTTGATTGCAAATTATTAAGGTATGAAATTCATGTGAAAATTTGCATGAATATTTTTTGGCGTTATATTTGCTGGAACATTAACATGTGTTTGCAACCTTAAACGTCAAAATATTTGATGCTAATTTTACATGAAAAACAAATTAGTATACGTAATGATAGTGAAGTATCGTAAAATCTTTTTTGTACTCACCGCATGTAAAGTGACATTTGGCGCATGTGTAGCTCGACTAGGAAATATGTTTTCCCGGTTGAGGCGACTGTAAACATTGAAAAAAAACACTGGCACTTTGGGACATTTAAAAAAAAATCTAAGTTGGTAGTAATAAAATTTAGTCTATAAAATACTACTTCCCTCCACTATCCTTCACTAAAAGTTGGGGAAATAGGAGTAATAATTAAAAATTCTTCCAAAAAAATTGTGGCGCCATCTATTTGACGACATTTTAAGCGACATCTTAAGCAAAATTCAAGCGCCATCTATTTGAACCACATCGACATTCATATTGGCAGTTCGGAATTGTTTGTATTTAAACCAAAAAACGCAATAAATGTACTATAAATTTATAAATATAAGAATAAATACCTCATGTTTGCCATGTTTAAGAATATAATAACTTAATTTTAGGGCAAGGTGAGTAATAGTTACCTACATGAAATGCTTAAATTAATTAGGTAATCTATCTTAGGTTAGGTATGATACCAATGACATTAATCAATAATATTTTTTTAAATTAATGTTCGTACAAAAAATATTGTACAAACCACTTGCGTGAAGACATCTTCCACGCATTCGCGCAATTAAAATCACTCGCTTCCTGCGGTCGCTCGTGCTTACAATGTGCGCTCATGCGGGAAAATAGTCTTCCCGCACTTGGTTCGTAAATAACTATTGTGTTATCTAAGTGCTACTGATGAAGCAGATTAAAAGAACCATGTTGTATACACCCTGTCCAGTTTAAAATGCAGTACATGGGGATATTGGAAACCGTTGGAGATACAACGTCGGTTAAATGGGAGAAAAGTTGCGTATTAATTTGTCCATGAATAATCCGACATCAGATTTTGAAATTTTTGTTTCATTGGGCAGATATAGGGTGAAAAAGAAAAAAATGCATTTTTGAAAATCTTCCATATTTTGTTTCCTAGAAGAGATAAATTTACAAAAGTTGTAAGCTAGGGATAACAAGTCATGAGGATTTTAAAAATTATTTTAAAAAAAATCTAGGTCTACTAGATTTTGCGTGACAATAATCAACTTTTGTTTTTCTTATGACAGCCATATTGGATTTTGACATTTTTAATATCTTCAAAAAAAATGCTATTCAATGATGTATAACATGTTTATGTGCAAGATAGTAAAAACATGAAAAATAGAGAAAGTAAGATTTTAACATAGTAGCCCGTGATAATAAATGTGACATTTGTATTAAACAACTCTAAAAGCTGTGAAGTTTATTCTGAACTGTCAGTAATCTTATTGTTAATCTCATTGTATTTTTATGAGTATATGTAATGTGCAAACCTAAGATGGATCGTTTTACAAATAGTGACAAATATCAAATGCTGGAGTGTTTTATTTTGTGTGGAAGAAATGATGAATTGGCTGCAGAAATGTATTTCGATAGATACCCTGAAAGGCGGCAGCCAGAAAAAAGCATTTTTCGCCGATTGCGTGATAATTTGATAATGCATGGAAGTTTTGTCAAACCCAAAAAAGGCAAAACAATGAAAATAATGAAAATATTGTTCTTCAAGCAGTAGTTGAAAATCCCCGTACGTCTTTACGGGTAATTGAAAATACACTTGGCGTCGCTAGGTCAACAGCTGGTACCATTTTAAAGCGTGCCAAATTCAAACCTTATCGTGAAAGAGCCAGTCAAGGGCTTCAAAATGGTGACGAAATACGGAGAGCACAATTCTGTCATTGGTTCATCGAAAAACATAATGAAAATCCAAACCTTTTTTGCGAAAATTTTTTGGTCTGATGAGAGTCGATTTACTAACTCTGGAATGTTTAATCGTAAAATACTATCTTTTGGTCCGATGAAAATCCACACCTAGTTCGTGGCATTAGACAGCAAGTCATACGGGGATTTAATGTCTGGATCGGCGTTATTGATACCCATGTTATCGGTCCATTCTTTTTCAATGAGAATTTAAATTCTGAAAGGTATTTAGAACTTTTGCGTACACATGTTGCTGAACGAATTGAAGAACTTGCACTTGCCGCGTTGCAAAATATGTATTTTCAGCCTCCATACAATTCCTTGTTGGTTACAAATTATTTAAATAATCAATATTACAATAACTGGATTGGTAACCGAGGACCAATAGGGTGGCCTGCTAGGTCCCCGGACCTCACACCTCTTGATTTTTTTGTATGGGGTTATCTGAAAAACAAGGTGTATTCGAGATCTTCTGAAAATGTGGAAGAATTACGTCAAGCAGTTGAAGAAGCAGTGAATGGAATGACACCGAACATGGTTAGACAATCTTGTGAGGCAGTACTAACACGATGTAGATTGTGCATACGAATCAACGGTGGCTTATTTGAACAGTTGTTACATTAATGATTCAGCTACCAAACCACCTTTATTTAATGAATACTAATAAATAAAATGTTAAAGATATTTTAACAGTACTTGGAGACTTGGTATTTTTTGTTTTTTTATCAGTATACACTTAAGATATCCACAGTCCCATGGAATACTATGTTAAAATCTTACTTTCTCTATTTTTCATGTTTTTACTATCTTGAACATAAACATGTTATACATCATTGAATAGCATTTTTTTTGAAGATATTAAAAATGTCAAAATCCAATATGGCTGCCATAAGAAAAACAAAAGTTGATTATTGTCACGCAAAATCTAGTAAACCTAGATTTTTCTTTAATCATTTTTAAAATCCTCATGACTTGTTATCCCTAGCTTACAACTTTTGTAAATTTATCTCTTCTAGGAAACAAAATATGGAAGATTTTCAAAAATGCATTTTTTTCTTTTTCACCCTGTATCTGACCAATGAAACAAAAATTTTAAAATCTGATGTCGGATTATTCATGGACAAATGAATACGCAACCTTTCTCCCATTTAACCGACGTTGTATCTCCAACGGATTCCAATATCCCCATGTACTGCATTTTAAACTGGACACCCGGTATAAAATCCCATGTTCAGACTGTGATAAACTGTATATAGGGCAAACTAAACAACATCTTTCAGAGCGAATTAAGGAACATAAATATGCCCAAAATATGACTTCTTTAAAAAAACACAGTAACACTACAGGACATAGATTTTGTTTTGACAATACAAGTATTTTGAATAAAGAAAATAACTCCAAAGCCCGAAATGTTTTAGAAATAATTCAGATAAAAACCCATAATAAAATGGTAAGTGATAGAACTGATATCAATGGATTATTTGAAATATATTTTAATATTATATATTTGTGTTACGTTCAAAGTAATTATATGTTTATTTATAAAGATATTTCTGTTTGTTGGTAGGTAATGGTCAGTAAGAATATGTGTTTTATACTATGCTAAGAAATTGTTATTGCATGTTTTTTGTTTTTTGTGAGTACTGTACCTTGTCTTGTTTATATACTTTTAAGCAATTTAAAATTTGACGGTATATCTAACACATACACGTAAAATACACATATAATATGAAATATAATAAAAGTTATCAGTAAAATACACAAAATGTGTGTATCAAATAACGACGTGATAGTTAATATTAAAATTACTTTTATATCTGGTAAGTAGACATATTGCCGTGGTATCTCGCAAGTTTATAAAATAAGAATAGCTTTAAGAATTAGTTTAAGTTTTGAAATGAAATAAAAATGACAAAAAATCGTATTTGGATGTGAAGAACAATATTTGCAACAAATTACATGAATGTATATAAAGTTGCATACACATGGTCAAATACAAGCAAATAATTTAAAAGTCATTATTATTCAATTGAATAGTGAGTAAATGTAAAATAAAAATATTAAATAAGTATGAAATAAAAGACAAAATAAATATAAGCAATATATTTCTTTTGTAAAAAGGATACACAAGATGTATGGTTTACATATCATGAAAAAGATCAAATACGATATGCAAGAAAGATAAATATGGCTGAATAAATTATTATGATTTACATGCATAAAGTAATAAAACTTTATGAAAGAGTTTAAAAACTAAATTATATTAAAAGATAAAAATTACCTTAGCTTATAACTAGAGACTAGAAAAGGATATAAAAATATATAAAACGTAAACCCGATCAGCAATAACATTTTGTATAAAAAGGTAGCTGATAGCATAAATAAAAAGTGTATGTGTTTATGATTTGTTTGTAACACAATGCTTCAGAGACTGGAAACAGACGTGTACAGTTTCATGACCTACAAAAGATAACAAAATATAAAACTTGTGTAAAGTTTATTGCAGATAGACATATTACCGATGGACAGATGCAATGGAGAAACAAACGTATCTTCCAGGTGCAGGTGGTGTTGGAAGAAAAATATGCGTTCTTTCCAACGTATTTCCAATCCTACCGAGTCGCAATCCAGCTACAAGAAAAGTGAAGATAACATTAATAAATGGAGAAGAAAATATGTATTGAACAATGAACAAGGCAATGGGTTCATTAATAAATACAAAGAAGGATGGTATTAACAACAAGAATAAACCTACCGTCGGAAAGGCAGTGCGAGGCAGTGAAGGGGATTCTTGAGTGGGAAGACAATTTTCGATGTGTTGACGTTTGGTGAATAAGAACTGTCAGAACAATATGTGCGTGTGTGTATCACGGCGGCAACATGTGGGCAGCGATTTCACTGAAACGTATACTCCAATGCCAACCTAAAAGATGGACTAGAGGGCGCACTAGTCAACGTTACATTTTTTTTGTCGGTATAAAATTCGAAACAAGATTCGACAAGAGGAACTTCTTATTACGACTTCGGGAGAATAAGACGCTTTCAAAATAATTGCGATTGAGATTTTGTTAATTGTTATATAGTAGAATAGTAATTTCTTTATTTTTTTATCACGTTCATTTATAATAGTTTTCTTTTATTAATACATTTAAATTCATTTTGAAGACTTCAAGATGGACATTCAAAATAAACAATTTGATGAAATGTTTGTAAATAGCAAGTAAGTTTTTGTTTTGAAAAGAGTTATCTAAACTGTTAAACAAATATTGGTTTTGCGTGCAAATGATTACTCAATATAACGTTGAACAGTATAGATACGCAAATATTATCCTGTAAGGTTTTTAATTCATTAAGAAATTACAAAAAGATATAGGACTAATGGTGTTGGGTAGTTGGAGAAATGCTGCGTGCGAATGAGTACTTTCTTCAATAATTTATCCAGGCATTATTAATCTTTTTCATGTCATATTAATACATAATTAAACGTTTTACACGGCAAAGATTAAAAGCTAGAAACAACGCGTGCAAATGGTTGTCTAAAGCAATTAATTGAAGCCAATATCAAAACAATTACCTTGATAAATAAAATTATCAATGGACAATAAAAGTTTACATTTATTTAAATACAGGATAAATATTTATTTTTTTGTTTAGCATCATGAATGCATAATAAAAAGAGTTACATACATTATAACCGGCATCTGGTATAAATGATATATATTTTCAATTACGTATTTGTATAGAGCATTAAGGTGTATAAAGGTATTTGAATTTACAAATGATTAAATAAAAAGTATATGATCATGTTATATAAACATTCCGTTTTCTTCTTTAAACAAAACTATTACCTCGTCCCTATTATAAGTAAGAGAAAGGTTACCAGTGAAGGAGAAGGAACCACATACATTGCCAGAACCCACAATAGTTATTAGGTACATGCTATCACAATATAAGTTAAATACAAAACCAATTATAAGCTTTTGGTGTAAAAGAATAAATTTTAGAGCACAGCATATACAGATGACTATACCCACAACATATAGTGCAGCACGTTCTCAAATTTTTATAAGAGGGCACTGCATATATAAATATATTTGGCGATATCTAACGTGTGGCAATAACACATTTATTGTAAATAAAGAATAAATAAAATTTATCGTCAGATATATGCTATCATAGCAATATGTTTTTACAAAATTTATAAATGATGTAGAATACAATAAAATTAGTAAGAAGAAAATGAAATAAAATGTAAATAACTAACATAGGATTAATTTCTCCTAGTGTTGTATTATGTTATTAGAAAAAATGAAGAAAGTGATCTGAAAAAAAAATACCACAAAACCGAAAACATGAATTCATGATGTACATTTGGCAGCTAATTTGCTACATCCAAAAACCCAAGACTGTGATCTAAATGGGGACCAGTTTACTTCCGCCATGCTTTTCATAGAAACCGTTGGGGAGAAAATGGGTTTGTCAAACATGGTATTGCAGTTGAAACAATCAATTTTCCGGCAAAAGAAGCTCACCTCAAAAGCGACTATCTATGGAATGTTTTAGATGCTGAACAAATGACAAGATACCTTTGGTGGAAGGGCTATTGCAGTATAAGTATTTTATGTAGCCTGACTCTCAAAATACTTACTGTTTCCTCTTCCTCAGCTTCCACTGAACGAATTTTTAGCTGTGTAGCTCATATACATTCCAGAAAAAAAAAATCGACTGGATTGTGAACAGGTGGAAAAATTATCATTTATTAAATTCAATACCAACACTGTTAAAGGTTTAACTAAAGAGATTAATGATTATGACGACATTGAGGTAGATGGTTTTGAGGAAGTTGAAACAGATGGTCTTGATATAATTGAAACAGAAAATGAGGCAGACAAAATTTATGACAATATAGAAATGGAAATATTAGACACAGGTAGTGTGGAAGACCAAGTAGAAATAAGTAACGATAATAATGATGAAGAACAAGAAGATTAGGAATACATAAAAGTTATTACGGAGAACGATGAAGAAGATAATGAACAAATTAATAGTTACAATGAAGAACAGGAATTACAAGAATAAAAATTACAAAATATCAAAATAAGAATACCGATTTTGTTCTTTTTTACATTTATTTATTGTTTATCAATGCTTCTTATTTTATAATTTAATAAATTTAAGTTTGTTAGCTTCAATAATTTTAATTTCTGATTCTGAACAAAACTGGTCACTTAAGTTTTAGTAATTTTACCAATTTGTTTTGCTTACTGTTTTACTTTTTTATGTATATGTACACTAAATTTTAACAAAAGCAGTACACAATGTGTTTAAGGCGTGGAATCGAGCGAACCATGACTCATCGCCCATGGGCGCACTATTGAAATGTTGTATTTTTAAAGAGGTTTTCATTTTATTTGTATAATTGGATAACAACTCATAAAATTATTATTTGTTCATTTTGTTGTTCAAGTCGAGTAAAGGAGTATTAATATTCACTAGCAATACTTTCTCAATGTTCTCTTTGAATTAAGTACATCCTTGTAGATAGAAAACGTCCTTTCTACATGGCAACTGGTTATAGGTGCGTACTGGAAATATTCTTTTATTTCAGCGTATTTAGCAGTTTGATTTTGTGTCATTTTCCCCATACACAATTGCCACAATGTTATTAAATCTGGATTTCTATTAACTGCGTCTAACTTTTGCCGAAGGCCACATCCGAAGTCAGTTGGAATACTTTTGAAATTATTAATAGCCAAATCTAATGTTATTAATCCGTCTTCTAGTTTGAGATTTCGATTTTCAAAATATGTGATTAGTTTAGGCAAATTTCCAAAGTGTTCCTGAAGGAATAACAGCTGATTTTTTAAATTTGGGATTTGTGTTCGTTCCTTACACTCAGAAATACTTCGAGCATCGTCATTTAAACATGTAACGAAATTTTGTAAAGTATCGAAATTCTCTGCATAAAAACTAGTAGCTTCCAGCCATGTTCTCCATCTAGTTATTACTGACGTGGGTGGCAGTGACAAAGATGGAAGTTTTTCCCTGTAAAGGGCCACTCTCGATGGTGCTTTTCTGAAAACTCTTTTAAAAGCGGATACAAGTCTATCAACTTCCGGATAGTTGTCTCTGATACATTCACAGATTCTGTGGAGAGCATGTGCTACACAAGTAATATGCAGCATATAAGGATATGTTTCCTTTAATAGTCTGTCTGTTTTTAACATATATGCGGCACTGTCACTAACAAATAAAAGTATTTTTTCCCTGTACCTGTCGTCCGAATGAAGCATTTTGTGCAAATTCTCGTCAATGGTCTTAGCAACTGTGCCCGCATCAACTGTATTTATAACTTTAGATGCTATTACATATGCGTTATATGAAATAGTTGGATGTAGTACACCAGCTACAATAATTACCACACAGCGTCCTAATATATCGACAGTTTCGTCGGCACTTATCCATAGGTACTGATTTGAAAGATGTCTTCTAATGCATTCTACTGTTTTTGTGAAGCACTTAGAAACATAACATTGCGTAAGGTGGATTCATCAGGAACATGTCGACCAGTATATTTTTGGAGAAATATTTTGAAAGTGGGATTGTCAAGTTTTTTTAATGGGATATTAGCCGCCATTAAAGCTTCACAGAGTTCTTCGTTATAATTGTCAGCTTTCAACGGGTCCAATTTCTGTGTATGTTTTAGCGATGCTAAGTGACGTGGTACGTTCGATTTTTTGGCATTCTGTAACGATATTTTACAGACTTTGCAATAAATATCGGAATCACTGACAATGGGCATACAATCAGTATGACCCTCAATCCAACTCGCCATTGTTTCACGATGTATTTCTCGACGTTCTTCCATATCATACCTGAAAAAGTAACATAAACAATGTTCTAGATCTAAATAAATGATAACTAAAAATCTTAATCTTAATATTAACAAAATCCAATGCACACTTACGTCGATATAAATGGAAGAAGTAGATTCAATGAACCGGCAGGAACTATCACAAAAATTAGGAAGTAGGTACGTAATTAACAGTTAAAACAATGAAACAAGGAAACTAACGTAAGGTATAAATGAAAATGTTATTTCTCTTGGAAATATAACGTAAATATAATAAATTTTAAACACTCCTGACGCCCTTATCTACGCCCGTGTATAAAGAATTTTACCTCATAAATTCTTTATTTTATTGCCATTTTTGCTCTGATTCTCGGGCTCATGTCGAGCGTAAACAGATGTTGCAGTTCGTCCTATGAATTAGTGCTATTCAGATATAACGTAAACAACACACAGTTGTTTACATTATTTCATTGCTCGGTTGTAGCTCCGTGGTAGTTTAGCTCGCTCGATTCCGCGCCCTATGTATAAGTGGGTGCTCTTAAATGGAGCGACTTTATAACACGGCAAGCTTTGAAGGCCTGATTTCGCATCCACATGCGTTCGAGATACCAGGATTATGATTCAGGTAATTGGGTATATTAAAAAATATATTTCAGTGTATGTTTCAGTGAATGTTTGAGTGAAATTTGCATCAAACCAATCTTTCACCGAAACTTCTCAACACTGATCAAAAGTAAAGTGCATAAGAATACATATTTGGTAGAAACAAAGCGTATATTCGACATATTTTCTGGAAAAACATATTTATCCGTATATTTGAGCATTTCTTGTGTATAAAACTCCGAACATTAGTTATTACATTTATAGATTGATTAGTCAACATACGTTTTCTAATTAATAAATTATTTATAGAAACATACTAAGTAATTAATGTGTTAATTTATTATATTAGACCACGTAATGTCTTAAGAAGTTGCCTGTAGTTTATGTGTACTAAGCAATTATGTACAAGTAATTTTAACGTCAACATTCATTATGATATATTATTATGAAAAGGAACACAATAATGGGAAAACTTTTCAAGCAATAAAACTGGTATGTCGTTCTTTCGTGTTTCCCTTTTACTTCTCCTGTTTACAGTTTAATTTTCACTAATCATTTAACTTGTCATCGACGTCAATGCCATAGTCAACACGGTAAACATTAAGCGTTTACATCCGATTCAATAATCCGTTTAATACAAGAATACGATCAATCAAGATGTTCCATAAAACTTATTATTGCATTATTGTTATATGGGTTGAAATTGATTTTATCGGATGTATGTATGTCTGTAACTATGGTTTCTAACTAATATATTATTAAAAGAGACAATATTTGCTTGTAATTGTCGACATGTCACTTGACCAGTGCTTGTGACCGCAGTCAGCTCGGTATGGGAGTTTCGAGCGTGCGACTATCTTCAGGAATGCCGCGTGATGGACATGCAGTGTAAGAACAGTGTTATGCGACGTTGCAATTATTAAAAGCTAAACAATATAATCACTATATATTCGAATCGAATTATGCAAGGGGTGTTGTTAGTGGGTGATGTTCTTTTATTCTATATTTAATCCTATTCGAATAGTTTGCAACTTTGAACGTATTAAACGCGTAATTATTAAAATTCTGTCAGACGAAACGAATAAGGTAAGGAATTTTAAGTGTTGAGTATTTTAGAAATTCCCTTTAATTTCTATTGTTCACAGTCAATGTATGTAATTATTAATACTATGTTAGTTTAGAGTCTATTTTTAAATTATTTGATGTTTCTGAACATTGACGATATAGAATATGCAATTACAGTTGTAATACTTGTATATATATGGCTCGCGTCAAAAATCATGCTTAAATTCATTTATAACTTACATAGAAGATTTACAGAAAAATCCTTTTAAATAGTATAGCGATTTTCTAAAAAAAAAGTCATTATTTGATGATGAAGGTTTACTTTTGGGATTCAATTTTCATGGCAAACAGAGTTGAACTATTTTTATGGTATATTTGGGTATATCAAAAAATTCTCTTTTTAACAACATATCATATTATGGGGCTTTTGTAAGGAAATTTGACAAACATTTTTCGTCATCGTGATCATTCATGTAATTTCTTTTTTGGGACAAAAAAACACATGTATTCATGTAGTACTGTATTTGTCATTTAATGAAATGTTTAAATTTTGCATTGAATCATCAAGCGTTTGAGTGAAACAGAATCTATTGAAATTTTGATGATCTGTTACGGGGAATGTGTATAAACACAGCAACAAAAATAGTCGGGGAAAAAATATCGATGACGAAACAAGCTTGCCTGTTCTTTTAGAACTGAGATATATTCCCATTTTTCATCTAACGAGCTTGCTGTCTATATTATAACATTAGTCAATCATCTGTTTTGAGACTTCAAAGAAGAGAAAATCATCCCTAGAAAATTCAATTAGTTCAAGATTTGTCAGACGGTAATGGGTAGGGAGCGGAATCGAGCGAGTCATGACTCATCGCCCATGGGCGCGCTATTGAAATGTTGTATTTTTAAAGCGGTTTTAATATTATACTATTTGTTCATTTTCTCTTCTGTAAGACTTGTTCTCTTTGAATTAAGTACATCCTTATAGATAGAAAACGTCTTTTCTACATCGCAACTGGTTATATTTACGTAATGGAAATATTCTTTTATTTCAGCGTATTTAGCATACACAATTGCCGCAATGTTATTAAACCTGGATTTCTATTAAAAAAAAGTCACTTGGAATTATTAATAGCCACATCTAATGTGATTAATCCATTTGTACTTTCTTATACGTAGTATAAGGAAGTGGAAAGTGGAAGTAATGTGAAATTTTCGACTTCGAGATTTTTGCAGACGTTTTGAAGTCCCCTGATACCGAAAAGATGTTTTTAAAAAATGTCTGTGTGTCTCTATGTGACCACGATAACCGCTGTAGATATCAATTCCAAATTTTGTATTTACGTGTCTAATCTCCCTCTTGAGATCTGAGTAGTTTTTCAGTAAAATCGGTAGTGAAAAAATTAAATTTTGCCAATATTTCGTCAACTACTAAATTTAAACAAATTTATAAAGAATTCATATGTACTTGAAATTAAAATTAAGAACAATTTTATTTAAAAAGTTTTTCGAAGCTGCTACCGGAAGTAGGTCTTTTACTCCTATCGAAAATCAGTTTTTTGCGAATATTTCGCATGTCATGCTTTTTAGACAGGTACGTTACGGGTATAAAAGTTTTTAAAACGTAATTTTCAATATCTTTTGCATAAAAACAATTTCAAAATTCAGACCGGAATTACCACTTTTACTCTTATCGAATAGCGATTTTTTGCGAATATGTCGTAAATTATGCATTCTATATGTATTTATCAAGAATACAAAAGTATTTAGTGCTAGATTTGCAATATTTTTTGAATATATGAAATTTCAAAATTCGGACCGGAAGTAACACTTTTACTCTTAGGGAGTAGTCCCTTTTTCGAATATCTTGCTAAGTATGCATTCTATAGCGATTTATTAAGAGAATAGAAGTACTTAGAATAGGATTTTGTATAATTTTTGTGTAAAAAAAATATAGTATAGTTTGAAACGCTCATACGTATAAGAAAGTCGTGTGGTGGCCACACCTCATTTTTTAATTTGAGATTCGATTTTCAAAATATGTCATTAGTTTAGGCAAATTTCCAAAGTGTTCCTGAAGGAATAACAACTGATTTTTTAAATTTGAGATTTGTGTTAGTTCCTTGCACTCAGAAATACTTCGAGCATCGTCATTTAAACATGTAACGAAATTTTGTAAACTATCGAAATTCTCTGCATGAAAACTATTTCTGTGTATGTTTTAGCAAAGCTAAGTGACGATATTTTACAGACTTTGCAATAAATTTCGGAATCATTGACAATTAATTTTTATCTCAGAAAAAGTAACATAAACAACGTTCTAGATCTAAATAAATGATAACTAAAAATGTACGCGTATGTTATTGAAACATACATATTATATTGCGAAATATAAGGTAAATATAATAAATTTTAAAAACTCGTCACTCTTGTACCTACGCCGATGAAGAAAGGATTTTATTCATAAAATTCCTTATTTTATGGCAGTTTTTTCTCTGATTCTCTGGAGTAAACAGATGTTACAGTTCGCCCTATGAATTAGTGCTATTCATATATAATGTAAACAACACACAGTTGTTTACATTATTTATTTTCACGGTTGTGTCTCCGTGGTAGTTTAGCTCGCTCGATTCCGCTCCCTAGTAATGGGCAAGAAATAATCTACATTGGATGCAAGAAAATCATTCGCAGCACCAACAAAAAGTTAATGTATGGGTAGAAATTAACAGTGATAACCTTTTTGGGCCTCATTTTTTCAATGGTAATTTTATAGATGAGATTTATTTAGACTTTATTCGAAACATCTCATTCCTACTTTGGCCGAATTATTTCCTAATAACTCAGAAGTAGGTTTACCTAATAAAGAAATTTGGTTTCAACAAAGACGGCCCTTCCCGGGATTATGCCGTCAATATACGTGCATGCCTACATGAAATTTTTCCCAACAGATAGATTGATAGACAGGGAGTTAATGAGTGCTCCCTTTGATCACCAGATTTCACCCCGTTGGATTAATTTTTGTTGGGATATTTAATAATAGCAAAGTTTATCGCAATCGTCCTCAAAGTTTAGAAGATCTAATAGAGCGAGGACGATTCCGATAAACTAGAAGATAAATTAGGCTTATAACACCTGATGCTCAGCAATATGTCATTTAAAAAAAGTTAAACCCAGTCGGCCATGAAAATGGAATCGCAAAAGTAAATCATTATATCGTCAAATAATGACTTTTTTTTACAAAATCACTATACCCCTTAAAAATTTTTTCTGCAAATTCTTCATGTAAGCTATAAAATAAAAAAAATATATGCTTTACCTACTGTTGACGCGTTTCATAAATTGAGGTTAAAATTTTACATGCACCTTTGCGAATTTAGCTGATAATAAATTGTTCGTGGTTACTAAGGCTTGTTCCATAATTTCTGGTTGACTCAAATTTTACATTTCACTGTCATTATCCCTCATTTTCACAGTTTATATTTTCAAAAAAGCACAAATTTTAAGTACTGTCACATTTATTTAATTTGTATATCTGTCAGATATGCAGTCGCCATATTGAATATTGTTTGAATACTTATTGAAATGTCGCATTCCTATTGGATATAAACTTGTATCGTAATAAAAAATTTGTATTCCTATTGGATATAAACTTGTATCATAATGAAAATCTGTATCGTAATGGACATCATTAAAGTACAGGTTCGGCATATCTAATAATACAATTAAAGTATGGGAGTAGAAAAAAGAAATTATATGGTTGGCTAATATTCATTTATACCGTGTGCGGCAATAGTGTGTTGGCGGAGCTTAGCCCGAAAACTAATAACGTTGTAGCAATGAGACTTAGTACGTATTGCAGTGATCTTGAATAAATAATAATATGTAAATAAATAAGTATAATCAAGATCACTTTAAGATTTTATTTAAATTCATTTTTACTTTATTCATTTTTACTATAATGTGTATATAAATATTCACTATATCAATAATTTACGAAACTTTTATTTTTATTTAAGTAAAACAGTAAAAGAATCTTAATAAATTTTTATAAGGTTATAATTTTAAGACATATTAAATGTTACGGGTAAAGGATCGAGCAGGTGTTTTTCGCACAAACACGTCTGGCTTTGGCAGGGATCGACCGGGTGGACCGGCACAAAAAGTATTGTTTATCAGGTGCATGGCTGAATCATAAAAGTATAGACGGATTTATAGTCACATGTTTGTTTACCTTTTTCAAGGATTATTAATACGCTGTTTCCCCATGCGACCGATAAGAGCAGCACCGTCGACATACAATTTTGGAGGTGGATTCGTGTTTGACGAGAGTTGCCGTACGTTTTTGTAAGGAAATTTAAGAATAAAAGCGCGGACAGATAAAATTTTCGGGATTGCTGGTGAAAACCGCAATATTAGCTAGTCTAAAAGTAGGTAATAGACCACTCCCTCCTTCTTTTAAAAGGATTATTTTAAAAATCTGGACTTAGAATAAATTTTGAGATTTTCAATACTTATAAAATTTTTACAAGATTCTACACTTATAATAATTTTATTTTAAACATGCAGCGCGTATTACATTAAAATGTCTAGATGTATTTGAATAACCACTTATGTATGAAATACTTTTATTTTATGAACTCGGTTTTTGAATTTACTTAATTTCATTTTATTTTCTTTTTTCTAGAGAGTTTTGTTTTGCATGTAGGGTACTATGCCGTACGTTATGACAAAACCTTCTAGCATTTGTAATGATAACTTTGAATAGCATAATCATTTTCTTTTCCGTATAATTTATTTTTCTTTTAAATTTATTCATCCTACAAAGGATATTTGAAATTAATAATTTTGTTTTATGTGTATATAGGTTATATATTAAGTGAATAAAATTTTCATTGAGAATTATGGAAGAGTTTAATACGATGTATGAAGAGTTAAGGTGATTAAACAATATTTGTTATAAATGTGTGTATAGTGGCGTCTCAAAGTTCTTTATTTGTAGTGGTGTTTTTGTATTGGAATTTCGTGAAAAAGGTAAAGTTTATTTTCTTTTAATGTATATATATATATTATCTCTTTTGATATGAGAATTAAGTATGTTTTGTTGTATTTGGGTGTTCAATATTAACGTGTTGAATAATACATCAGGGATGTGTGAAATGAATTATGTCATTATTTAATTCATAGCATGGAGTCCTGGTGAATTTGAAAGACACGAATTGGTCTTGGTGGTACTGTGTTGGGAGCGAGAAAAGGCACCAGGCAGAACTAATCAGGGCTGAGTTAATTTATTGAATACGTAGATACATTATTTTATTTCATTTCATTTATTCAATTTAAAAATTTATATATTCCTTAAGGAGTGTGCACATTGTGATGTATGTTCGGGTTGCGTCCGACGAGCTGAAAATGACATGCTCGTAGGGTGGAACTTTGGGATACTCATCTGTGTGAATTTGTCATCTGATGGTACTGTGTTGGGAGCGAGAAAAGGCGCCGGACAGGACTAATTAGGGCAAAGCCACTTCCTTAATGTCTATATTTTGTTAGCAAATTGTAGACCGCACAAATTTTTATTTTTTTTTTATTTTTTAATTCCAGTACAATTCATCATGGTTAATTTATTTTAATTTTTGATTGTTTACATGTATCTATGACAAATATTAATAATAATAATCACGTTCACATTTTAGATATAAGCTTGCACGACATGATGATTTCATTTATTCTTTATTTCTTGTAGTATTTTTATTGATTATGATGTATAAATTTGGGATTATGACTGAATATTGATTTTTGATGTGTAAATATTTGTAGATTAAAACTTTTGAATTCATTTAAGATTATTTTATTTTAATAAATTAGATGTTAAGATTTATTTTGTATTTTATTTCTTTACCTGACCTGGAGATGATTAAAGAGAAGGAGAATCTAGTCATATTTTCTGCCCCTGAGAGAACTATCTATTTTCAAACTGAGCTAGTTGCATGTAAAATGTTTTGCTTAACCTACCTTTCAGCAGAAAGTACACCGTATCTTAGTCTAGCATAAGGCCTAGCACTAGGATGCGTGCTTGACTCTCAGTTACGCTTTAATTAAGTAAACTAAATTTATTTTATATATTTATAAATTTGTAAGAGTCACAGCAGTATGTAGTAGACTACTGTGCATTATTTAATTTTATTTGCAAATATACAGGGTGTTTCAAATTTCCGCAACCACCTACAACTTTTTTATTTTAAACAGATTGCTATACTTTCTAGCTATTATAATGATAGCCACCCAAATTATCTTTGCAATGATATATGGATATGTGCACTTACGACTGTTAGTATTAGTTTTAATGATAATTATGTTAAAATCTTGACAGTTGCAACATCTAACATTTTAAGCGTTAGTCTGAAAATGGGTACAGTGCCTCACGTAACTCTTGTGTTACTAATTTATGGACTAACACGTTATTTGTTTTGAGGTTGAATAATGTAAATAAATATACATGGTGTTAAATATGTCCTCTCTAAGTTATCGATCTTTATTGGCTATTTTCTCGTTTTAATAAAAATCTAACCTATAATAATAATAATAATAATCTTTATTGTCCAACAGTACAAACCATTTATAGGACATAAAAAATATGAGGAATTACAAAATAGTTAAATACTAAACATTTAAAACATATCTCTATATAATTTGTTATAATCAGCTGACATGTGAGAAGCAGGAGACTTAATTAGTATGTTAGTCCTAGCTATTGGAATAGCAATGAAAGTGAAATGGCGAGAGTCTCGAGCCGGCACGTTAAAGTTATCGAAATCTGCTGATGTAAGTAGTGTGGATACCAGACAACGGATGCATATTCCAACTTACTACGCACTAGGGCGTAATATAATACTTTAACACTGTTTAAGTTACTAAATGTACGACATGATCTCAAAAGAAATCCCAGAGATTTAGAGGCTGAAGAAGAAATTGTCGATATGTGTTGCGTAAACTAACCTATCATCGAAGAAAACTCCTAAATCCTTGATTACAGGCTTTCTAACAATAGGTGTGGAATTCGATCTATATTGATACAGTAATGGATTGGAGCTCCTTGTGTAAGAAACAATTGCATATTTTTCCACATTTAAAGAAATTAAATTTAGATTGCACCATTCTTTGATTATGTTGAAGTTAGTCTGCAGTATGACACAGTCAGCACAATTGTTAACCACATTATAAATTTTTAAGTCATCCGCATAACCCAAAAATTCGCAGTTTAGCTTTTCCAGTAAATCGTTAATATATATATTGAAGAGTAAAGGCCCGAGATTCAAACCTTGGGGGACACCAGAGGAAATGGAAATGATATTGGATGAATGACCATTACAAAAAACACCCAACCCGTTCTATGTGATATGTATGACGCCATTAACTGTACAAGGGATGAAGAGAAGCCAACCTGATTCAATTTGGCAAGAAGCAAGTTGTGATTTATGGAGTCAAAGGCTTTGGAGAAATCAGTATATATTACATCTACTTGCATGCGCTGATCCATTGCACTCGACAGATATTGAGCAATTTCGACTAAATTTGTAATTGTAGATCTTCCAGTGATAAATCTATGTTGATGTAAAGATAAAACAGATTTTATGTTATTAAGTATTCTAGTGTGTAATATGTACTCAAACACTTTACTGAAGTTAGTCAAAATACTTATCGGTCTATAATTTTTACTTTTGATTTCTCACCACTCTTGAAAACCGGAAGAAGTCTGCTGATCTTCCAGGAGTTTGGGAACGTACTCGTCTTTAATATTAAGTTGAATAATACTGTAAGTGGTGTAGCTAGGATATAAGCACAGTCCCACACCAAAAAGCTCGGAATGTTATCGTTTCTCGAGATAAAGTCATATTTCAATCAAGTTGCACTATGTTTCACTTCACTCTCATGAACGCAGTCAATACCAAAGGAAGGACGATTTCTCAGTAAAATTGTAGGAAAAGACATATTATTTTGGAAGGCTTTAGAGAATTCCAACGCAAATCCATTCACTATTTCCAAGGGCTGAGTGAGGTCATCATCGCCGCAGTGCATATGTCCTGGAATTCTGGTTAATAATAATAATAATATTTTTTAAGTCAGCATGTTCCTTGTAAAATTGCCTTTAAAATGGTATCAATAACATAGCACTTATTTCCAGTATTTTTAAACCAACCCTTTACTGGGATATACCCATGTTTATAATTTGCAAAATGCGGGGCGTCTAATAGTTAGTTGGCCTTGGTTTTTAAAAAATATGACTGTGTAACCAAACGTCAAATCTCTACTTAAAATTCCATATTTTATTGTTATAATTTAAGTTCGGTTAGTTAATTATCAATGTCTGTTTGTTTGTTAGTTGTTTTTACGTGTTGCATTTACCTTGTTGTCAGTTATATCGTTTTGTTGAAATTATTTGAAACTATTATGGTATTTACATACCTTAATAATTTATTGTTCCCTTTAGAAGTTTTTGCTTTAAAATGAATTTTTTGAAGGAAGTCATCATGAACATGGTATTTGTTCTTGGAGTTAGCAATAGATCTCCACTTTAACATCAAGAACATATTGCTGTGGCAACATGACTATTTGGAATATGATAATTGTAGTATTGCCATACATTAGGCTTTGCCAAATAAATTATGTTGTGTGCTGTTCCAGCAACATAAATAATGAAGATGATGATAATTTTTATCATCCTTAATGTATATTTTATTTATCTTAACAGCACGTACTTTATAAGTATACCTGAATTCCATCAGTGTATCTAAATTTCTCCTCTCTCGTCAAATCTCTTGTTTTACTTTTGATTGGGATAAGGTTATAGCTTATTTAAATGAAAACCAGAAACCATATAAAAATGAATGTATAATTTATTTAACATTTATTACATAATAGATAGCATCGCTATGCTATATTCACCATTTTATTTATAAAAAACATGATTAAAAGAAAACGTTTGTACCTTGTTCTAGGTTGTAACGTTTTATAGCACGAATATATTTTTCTTGTACTTAATCAAATAGAAATCAAAAATATTTTCTTGTTTCAAAACAAATAAAATTCAATTAACTTTTGTATACTTTTTACATTTTTATGCTAGTTCTATTCCATCAGAAAGATTATATTCGCACGTAATGCTCTGACAAACTTAGAACTTCGCAATGGTCAATGTTCGGAGAAAAAGCTTGAATCTGATTACTATCTATAACCATTCGCACGTGTTAAATCTAGCATCTCAGAGTCCGCTACCCAGAAACACGTTCCTTATTAAAAATTTAATTTTAAGTCATTAATTTATAATCAAAGTTATCGTAAACATTAATGATGCCCAATTAAGTGCCAGAAAATATACACTTGCACGCTATATCCTCTTAACACACAACACCATTAATAATTTTATTTTCGTAAACTTGAATCCAATAAATACTTATTACTATTACAGCAAAACATTTATTATCACTGTTGCACAACGTTATATTGAATATACATTTGCACGTTATATTTCAATACACGCATAGCCACATTGATAACTCTTGGTATCAAACTTACTGTGAATCATTGAAAACTTCTCAAATTCTTCCATTTGCATATCCATTATTTTTTTAAAAATACAAAAAAACAATTTACCAAAGAAAATAAATGAATGAAACTTAAATGTAAATAAAAATTAATACGCTAATACAAAAGAAATAAATATGGATCGTGGTGTATCTAACCCTACGATTTTAAGTTACTGTTATTCTCTTTTCAGATAACCAGCTAATCCGTGAATCAATGAATGAATGAATGAATCTTGTCGATTCTTGTTTTCAATTTATATTCCCGGGAAAAACACGTGACCGCTCTCAACGCCATCCTCAGAAACTACCATTTAAGTTGTCACCCTGCGTCTTCAGTGAGCTCTTGGCTTTTCAGGTTGCCATTGTGATTCGAACACACACACACACACGCACTTGTTGTCCTTTTGACAGTTACCTCTCACTTCCAAATGTCAACACCCCGAGAATTGTCCATTTGCACTTTAAAAGTTTCTCACAAATTGTCCAGCTCTCGGCAGTATTGGAAATACATTGTAAATAACAGGTATTCTTTTAATAAGATTACTTGTACTACCATGATCCATTTGGTTTGCCCCTTCATTGCTTCCCTCTATCCAGGACTTTTCCAACGGTGATATATTTATCTGTAATAAACTACAAACCAAGTTTACATTATATTTTCTTTTTGTAGGTCATCAAAACCGCACTAAACCTCTCTACAGCTTATGAAACATAATACTACATATATGAATTTCATGAATGTATTTTATTATTACCAGCTGTCGTTTATAAAAAAACTACTGCATATTGTATGGAATATCTTTATTTATATCCTTTTTTTTATTTATTTACTTATATAGTCATAAGTTAAGGTAAATTTTTATTCTTTTTGCATGATTTATTTAATAAAGTTTTATTACCTTATGTACGTTCTCAAGTTTACATAATTTATTCAATTATATTTTTCTCCCGTGCATATCGAATTTTATTTTCTTCATACAATTTTATTGCATTTAGATGACTAATTCTTATCACACTTCCATCCTTAAGCATAAACCTTTCTCGGTTATTCGCTTTCATTTCTTTTTTATTTTTTAAACAACGGTCCATTATTTAAAATGTTCAGTGCAATTCTCACGCTTTTTATGAAGTCAGGTTGTTTTTCATTATACACAAACCATACATCTTGTTTCTCTTTTCTATAAAAGAAATATATATATCTTAAATTTTGTCTCGTCTTTTATTTTATACCTGTTTCATATCTAAATTGTAAATATAAATTCATTTTTATGTCTGTTTTCTCACTTAAAAAAATGTATGCAACTTAATATACTCATGTTAAATCTTGGAATACAATAAAACTTATTATTGTCTCTTTTATATTTTATATACTTAAATTAAATCTTAACGCTATTACTTCTTATCTTATTAATATGCAAGAGACCACGGCAATATGCCATGGATTATCCCGACCGAAGAGCAGCGGATAGTAAAACGTTTGAAAATTTGTTGATAAGGTTTCTTCGAACGGGTTCAGTGAATTACGTCGAACATGAAAGAAGTAAGACTATGATTACAGAAGATCATGAAGTGACAGTCGTCCAGTCTATTGTGGAAAATCGTCACGTATCTACAAAGATAATTTCGAAACATCACGGGATAGAAGTCACTGCTGTGAGGAAGATTTTAAAGAAACATAAATTTCAGCATTACAAATTTCAAAATTACCAAGACTTATAACAAATGAATTTTGAAAGGAGACTAGTTTACTGTGAATGGATACTTTTACAATTACGACAAGATATAAATTATCTAGACCATGTGCTTTTCACATATAAAGGAACATTTGCCAACTGTGGAATAACAAACAGAAAAGAAATCCATTATTATGATACTACAAACCCTCATTTTATGTAACCCATTTCATATCAACAAAAATGGAGTGTTAACCACCTGGAGAAGCATTATAGGAAACACTATTATTGGTCCAGCTTTTTTTAACAATACTTTAAATTATCACATAACGTCATAAGGAGATAGTGGTACCAACATGATGGTGCACCAGTACATTATGGTGCTGCTGCAAAGCACATTTAGATAAAGTATTAACCAATATAAGTGAATTGGGAGAGGAAGCTTGAAAAGCTGACTGCCGCGATCACCATATCTCACACCTTGCGATTTCTTTCTGTGGCCAACTCGAAAAAACACTGTTTACGCAACACCTTCTACAACGGCAGAGAACATGCAGCAACGAATAAAAAACGCTTTTCGTCAATTAAATGACAAAAACCTGCACTTTTGCGGTAGGTTTTGGCGGTAGAGAAATGTGCCTGAAAATAGCATTTTTACTTGCAGTTTTTCAGGCGTTAGAAACCAAACATATAAAATGTATGCTTTGAGCAAAAAGATAAAGCCGTATCGAAGTAAACGGGTGTACTAGTATAAGTTACTACATAGTTTGTGAGTTTAACAAATTGTCATAAGTATCTGTAAAATATGGAGATTTCTATGTTATTTTGAATTAAAACGTAATCCTTTTACTTGTGAAGTTCATCTGCAAATCAATTTTTAGCCAGATAAGATCTAATAGCTGTCTTACACTAACCAATTTCTTAACCAGCAAGTTGATCAACCGTAAATTGACAACTCTATTATACTTATTAAGTCGAGTTGGACAAGAAATTGTTGGCTTAGAATATGTTCTATAATTTTCTTCAACTGTGTAACGGTACAGCCACATTGAATTTCTTTAAGTTGTTTATTTTAAAAGTATATCAATCCATGTATAAGTTGAGCGTTATTTAGATAAAAAAGTGTTTGTACTATATTTAAGACTTTTGACGCCGAGTTTTTGTGTATATCACCGTTTGGTACGTGAAAATATTGTAATGGTTTAATTTATGTGAACATTCTTTGTTTCGAAAGTTCATAATAATAATAATAAGGGTTTATATTTGTTTAAATATTTTGAAATGACAATTAAAAAAATGGTAATGACATTGACAATAGATGACAGTTGAGTAATGGGTAGAATATGCATTGGAAGATTGAATTTTTGAAACAAATGTTATTAAAAAGAAAAAGAAATGTTTTATAAAATATAATTACGTTCAAATTAGATGTGAAATGCTGACAAAATAGTTTTAGATAATTTAAAGTATAAAAGTCTATTTCATTGAAATCTATAAATATGATATAATGGAATCAAAATGTAACTATAGAAATTTATTCAGAAAATAGTGCTTTGGTATGTTTTGAATTACTATACAGGGTGTTTAAAAAGGATGCGGCAATATTAAAGGGGTTGATTGTCCAGGTCATTTTATACAAAAAAGTTTATAATAAATAAGGTCCGCAAACGCTTCGTTACCGATCTACAGCGTGTTGAAGTTTAATTAAAAGAAACAGTAAAAATTAGATTTCTCCAAGACGGCATTAAAGATCATAATGAAATTTTAGGCGTGTTATTTTTCAAGAAAAAAATAGGACGCCGCTGATTTCTCTAAAAATAAAAATATGTTTCTATTCTTTGTTCAATTGTGAAGAAAAATGCTCTCTTAACTTTTTATCGTACGACGTAACGTTTTTGAGTAAAAAAAAACACATTTTAGTGCAAGTACATTTATCATGCTTACAAAAATATTTTTAAACAGTCCTGTTTTATTTGAAAAATTCGCTTCATCGGTGAACATAATCAACATCAGGAATTGAGGGATTTGAACCATTTTTTGCAAAAGTCATTGACAGAATGCAATGCGAGGAGGAAAATCAGCAGGAAGTAATGCTTGAACGCGTTGTATATGGAATGGGTACAACAAATTTTCCTTCAGAATGTGCCAAATAGTCCCATTACTTACATCCAAAGCGTCAGCAATTTTTCGAGTAGAAGTACCTCGATCTTCTTCAATCATGTCTAGCACATCCTCTTCCAGCTCTACCGTTCTTGCTGTCCTTGGCCTTCCTGCTCCTCCAATTCGTCTTAATGTGCCTGTTTCATAAAGACGCCGATGAATACTTTCGAAAGTTTTTCTATCAGGAGCAATACGGCCAGGAAATCTTTCAGTATACAACCGCCTAGCTTCTAATGCATTTCCATCAGCAAGTCCATAAATGTAGTGCATGTCGGTCATCTCTGCATTTGTATAGCGATTCATGATAAGGAAATTCAACAAATTCGACACATACAAAATTATTAATCATATGTCATTCAATATGTCAGTGAATAAAACAGGACTGTTTAAACATATTTTTGTAGGCATGATAAATGTACATGCACTAAAATGTGTTTTTTTTTACTAAAAAACGTTACGTCGTACGATAAAAAGTTAAGAGAGCTTTTTTCTTCACAATTGAACAAAGAATAGAAGCATATTTTTATTTTTAGAGAAATCAGCGGCGTCCTATTTTTTTCTTGAAAAATAACACGCCTAAAATTTCATTATGATCTTTAATGCCGTCTTGGAGAAATCTAATTTTTACTGTTTCTTTTAATTAAACTTCAACACGCTATAGATCGGTAACGAAGCGTTTGCGGACCTTGTTTATTATAAACTTTTTTTGTATAAAATGATCTGGACAATCAACCCCTTTAATATTGCCGCATCTTTTTTAAACACCCTGTATATTAATATGAATGACATGATTTTTAGACCTTGAAGACAAGAAGGGATTGTTCATTGATATAAAAAGATGAATGGGAGATATAAGAAAAAGATTGATTGACATGAGATTTCATCGTTCCTAAAAAGTTAATAATATAATGCAAAAGTGTTAAATATTTATATACATTTGTAAAATCTTCTATTAGTATTGAAAACAAAGAAGATATTAAGTATTTATTATATTTTTATATAATAAGTATTAGTCAATGGAGAAAACAAGATGTTGTAGCTGTCACATCCAGTTTTATTTGTTTTGAAATAGGAGCTGCTCCTGACTCATCCAGTATTAGTTAAGAAACATGGAATTGATGCATTGAAGAACAAATATTTTGGCTCAAGTTTATCTATTAAGACGTCATGTTAAAGAAATATCTATCAAGAAAGTAATAAGAAAAGAATTAGGCAGAATTAATTGAAATTAAGTTGTTACTCGACATAGACGTATCCAGTAAGTCAGCAAGTACCAAAAACCAATGTAAACAGATAAAGTGTATTAGCTGTTGAGGAGTTACAAGAGGAAACATTGAAGACCAGGAAGATTTTGTTTGAAAATAAATGCGTACTTGAACTATTTTAAGAATAAGTAATACAATTGGAGGACTATTTATTAGCAGAAGAAAGTGTCCATTTGTCGAGGAGTATTAGTAATTTTTAACTTAAACCTTATTACATTTTAATTAAAAGTCAATGTGACAGATATCCTCATAAATTGATTTATGACATATAGAAACTGTCAAGATTTATGTTAAATAACATTTCTTACAAAGATAGAGGAATAAATAAAAATACTAGAAATAAGTACTATGTTATTGGTACCATTTTAAAGGCAATTATGCAAGGAATATGCTGACTTATAAAAATATTATAGGTTAGATTTAAAAAGCGGGAAAATAGCCAATGAAAATCGATAACTTAGACACGACATATTTAACACCCTATATATTTATTAGCATTGTTCAACCTCAATACTAATAACGTGTTTGTCCATAAATTAGTAACACAAGAGTTAAGTGAGGCATTCTAACCATTCTCAGACTAAGGCTTAGAATGTCAGATGTCAAGATTTTAATAAAATTATCAATAAAACCAAAACTAACAGTCGTAAGTGCACATATCCATATATCATTGCAAATATAATTTGGGGGGCTATCATTATAATAGCTAGAAGGTATAGCAATCTATTTAAAATAAGAAAGTTGGAGGTGGTTGCAAAAATTTGGAACAGCCTGTATATTTGTAAATAAAATTAAAAAATGAACGGTAGTCTGCTACATACGTACGTAATGTCTCATTGCTACAATGTTATTAGTTTTCATGCTAAGCTCCGTCGACACACTAATGCAGCACCCGGTATAATCTTTGCATTTTTGTGGCACTTTCGTTTTTTGTTTGTGTCGGCTGTCAGCGGATCCCGTCAATTCGATTTTTGTGGAAGTGAGTTACTCTGGATCGACTCTGTCGCTATCAGTATCGGTTCAGTGGTCTGCTTCCACTTCTGACGTCTTTCATCCAAGGTTTCGTCTTTGTTTCGTTTGTCTTCCGATGGGTCGATTTCGTCATCGCTTTCTTCGCCATCGGTATACGAGTCGTCCTCTTGATTTTTAAAAATATTTCCTCATCTGATTTTTGGAAAGAGGCCCAAATGATTTATGTGTTGGATTTTTAAAAATCTTTCATGTTTTGCTTTTGGGGAGAGGGACCCAAATGATTTATGTGTATCTTCATCATAGGTTTTCTAGGTAATCGGGGCGCACGTAATTTTCCCGGTTTTCTTATATGATTACTTGACGAATCGCTTCATACTTTGGCACTATAATTTCTTCATTACTTTTCCCTCGTTCTGTCTGGTGACCAGTGATCAGCTTGATCGGGGTATTTGATTATATTAATCTTACGCATACATATATAACATATAATCGTTTCTCTTCTCCGTGACTTATCACTTTCTTATACATACAATTGACCGTCCTCTAGCACATATTCTTTAACTTGAATTTTCTCTTCAGCTCTTCTCTCATACTCTTCTCATTAAAAAATGTCTATTATTTCTCGTAGTTTTATATCAGTCCTCGATATAATCACTTATAATACCATGAGTAGTCAAAGTTATGTCGATTATTTTTGTGGTGGTTACACGAATGTCTTTCATGATTGCATTTAAATACTACGAGTGCGGAGCACGAGTAGTATTCGCAATTATGAAAGACATGAGTGTAAAGCACCACAAAAATAGTAGACTCAACTTTGACTACGAATCGTATTCGAGAGACTATTCAATGAACCAAATCAATTTTTCATATTAAAATGACTCAAAATTTAGTTACACATGATTACGTTTCCATGTCAACAAAAAAAACATTTATGTTTGTCATTAAAATTTTTGGAATCGTGTTCCTATTTAGTTCGTTTCGTTGAATAAAAACTGGTGTTTCTAAATAATGGGAACTGAGAAAAGATTTGGCACGAAATCTGAAGACGAAATCGATGCTGAAATTTGCGAAAATATCCCTTGGAACACGAAGAAATCCAAAGATTCAGTATGGAGACAATTTAGTACATTTTTAACAGCAAAAGGCTATAAACTGGATCAATCTACTTCTCCTGTGGACTTAAATGTCATCTTAAAGTCGTGGGCATGTAATATGAAGAAAAAAGATGGGTCCGATTATAAAGAAGGCGTCATCAAGCACATGTGGAACGTGACGGCGAAAATGGTTCAAGAAATGTTCTTCAATAAGTGGAAAATAAACGTAAACCCGTTTTCTGATGCAATATTTAAGTCAGCACGTGACGCCAGGGATGCTACAAGAAGAAAACTGCAAGCGTGTCCTGAAAAAAGAACCAGCAACGCGGCGGCACTTACAGAACCAGAATACTTAAATATGATACGCATATTAGATGAGAGTACCCCAGACGGTTTACAGAAAAAGTTTTTCTTAATAGCATCTTACGAACTAGCTTGGCGGGGAGGAGAAGGGAGCAACTGTTTCACCTATTACTTCAAGGAGGAACTCGATAACAAGGGAAGAAGAACTGGTAGAATTGAGTATAATCCAGTATTTTCGAAAACTGCGCAGGGGGGAACTAAATCATTGACAGGCAGCAAGTGGTTGATAGAGAATAAAAGCAATACCGATATGTGTCCAGTTAGGTAACCTATTTATATTTAATTTCAAGACGGTATAATTAATATTCTTCTGTTATTTAGATTGTATTATCTACTGAAATCGAAGAGAGGAAAAAATGTGAAAACAGAAAGGATGTTTTTGACACCGAATCCGTTTTGGGATAAAGTTGAGAATGCGGTGTGGTATAAGAACAGTCCAGTTGGTATATGTGAGATCAGTAAATGGGTGAAGTTATTAGCTGAAAAAACTGGATTAGATGTTAAAAGAAGGAAGATATCAAATCATTCGGTACGCTCTTCAACTGTATCATCTCTGGCGAAAGCTGGAGTCGGAGAGCAACAACTGATGAAAATAACGGGACACCAAAATCTGAATTCCATAAAATCGTACTTGCAGCTTGATGATGAGCACCACGAGTCGATTATCACCAAAATGCGAAGAAATTTTACAACAACAAATGTGTCATGTACAACTTCGACATCTGTCAGTAATAGTGACGGTATTAAGCTACAAGAGAAAGGTACTCCCTCGGGTACTCCCAGTGATAGCTCTGTTCCAGAATGTCTGCTGCAGCACTGCAGTAATGTTAGTTTTTCTAATTGTACCTTCAATATTGTTAGTAAATGAGTTACATTAATAAAAACTTTCACTTGTTTAAAATATCCACTTGAATACCTTCTAGGAAGATATAATCGCTGAAATTTCCTGTTGCTATGATACGAAAGTAAATATTTGCTATTTTATTGGTTCATATTTGAACAATGACAGGTGAATTGAATAGTCATAATTATTTCTTCTTCTGTTCATATTATCATCAGGTTTAACTTTTTATCATACATTTCTTTCATTATTTCAGTTTGACTTGGTTCTTGTGTAGCAGCTGTACAACAATCAATATATTCCATTTTGCTGCCTTTTCGGGAACTTATTTCAATAGGTGTAGTTTTCCGGTTTCTTTTTAGTGCAATTTGTCTTTTATTTACTCCTCTAATTTCTCTTGTACATGTTCCTTCCATCACTCTCTTACTTTGGTCTATCCCTGCCACAGTTAGAGCAGCTGGTTCGTCATTTACATTTACCAACAAAAAATTATTTTATTACTTTGAATCATTGTTGATTCTGGCATCTCAGTAAAATTTCTACCTGCAAGTATATCCATTGACTGGAGATCATTTGGCAAGATCAGAGCATCTATCTCTTCATAAACATCATTCAAGGTCAATACAATTTTTGCAATAGAGTAACATTTAACAGGAGTAAAATTTCCAGTTCCATAGGTTTTCATCTTTGGGTAACATACTATACCATACTTAACGACAATTGCTTCGTTTATAGTAGTAACCCCACTGCCCAGATCAGTGCTGTGGTATTTATATTTCGGTTTACAGTAACTGTCTTTATATTTTTCTCACCTCACTGTTTTTTCAACGGGCTGAAAACTAACACTTGTTGATTGGACATACTTATTCGTTCTCTTGGTGCTTGAGTTTTTTTGGTATCTCTATCTTTATTTAAAAAAAAAATTTTTTTTGCAACATTTCTATATTTCAATACAATGTAACAGTAATTCTTGGAGAGTAAGCGCTCTCACACTATTAAATCACGCAAGTATACATATACGAAAAAAAAAATTTTTCGTATGTGAATAAATGTATGAATGCACATCTACCCTAAGCCGGTATTGCGAACAAACAACGTGCAGACAGCTGTTTCGACCTTACATTGGTCTCATCAGTGCACGAACGTGTTTGATCACAATCCCTCAAAAGCTTAGAAAACCTGATATTGTCAACTTACGTACCAAACGCCATGAGAGATTCTCAGCGACATCTGTTACCCAAGTGCGACATCGCAAGGTAATGTTACCCTCCGTAGTACAACTACTAATCGGACAACAGTAGATATACGTGCATTCAATGAACACGCCATAGGTGGCGTACCTATTACAAGTTGACAATATCAGGTTTTCTAAGCTTTTGAGGGATTGTGATCAAACACGTTCGTGCACTGATGAGACCAATGTAAGTTCGAAACAGCTGTCTGCACGTTGTTTGTTCGCAATACCGGCTTAGGGTAGATGTGCATTCATACATTTATTCACATACGAAAATTTTTTTTTCGTATATGTATACTTGCGTGTCTATATTTCTTACGAACAAAAGGATTTTCCTTCTTTATTAGCAATGTAGTTTGTTCTTAGCCTTTCTAATTATGCCTTATAAATCCTTTCACAATCGTGTAAATTAAACGTGCCTTTGCTGTTGCCCATAATCGATGTAAAATCTCTGTAACCCTGTTCTTTCTTTCCTTAAATTGTAAATATAATTCTTAACATGAGAGTAATTTATCACAAAAAACAATCTTTTAATGGTTCCTGTTTTTTTTGAATCCTGAAGGTAATTTTTTGCCACTTCTCCGAAAAACCTTCATCTACAATAAAAGTTTTATTAAATAGTGTTCCAAAACCTTTAAACGTTTTTATCGATTTCTCTCAAGTACCAATTTTTTGCTGGATCATATTTGATCTATGGTGGAAACGCAACATTCAGTTGCACGTCATACTAGATTCATGACAACTCGCCTTGTATATGTTGCCGGATCTATTTTTATTTCTGTCAGTGACATTTGTTATAACCAAAGAAAAAATTATTCACAATACAATAACTATAACGTAATATATTTAGTAATTGAAATGCTCTAAGACTTCAGTCGTTCTCAACTTATTTATTATATTGATTTAGATTGTCGAAAAACCTTAAATGTTTCATTACGTATCCATAATATAATTTAAAATAAGCAATACTTACGGTATACACATTAAATTTAACACATGATTATAGAAAAGTTTGTAAAAAGCCTCGACTGTTTACAGAAACCTTTCGGCATTATATTCCATGGACGCAAATCAATAATAAATACACTTCTAAGAAGCACTGTTTTTAAACAATTTATATGAAAGCAAAAATAAACATGAAAAATTTGACAGAAAGAATATTCACAACGCACGTCTTTTTGACAGATATGATTTATCTGTCAACAGTGAATTGAACTATTAGTCTATTAAAAATATGTAATAAAGAAATTTAATATTGAAACGGAAATTATGTGTTTATTTGCCATGAATGCGTATATTACGATCAATTTATAAATCTTCTATTTAAGCTAATGAAATAAATGCCCTCAAGTATAATTTAACAAAGTAACTTTTTTAGTTTCTCTAATACAGTTATGACAACATGTAAACGTCATCGATGACGTGCAACTGAACTTAACGCGTCTCCAGTATAGCTACATCTAAGGCAAATGAATCTTGCCATCTATGTAAAGCTTTATGCTCGTTATTTTCCCAATCCACTGTTAGTATTTTTATTTCCTTCGAAACTTGCTACATTTTAGTAAGGTCTGGTATCACTTGGTATATTGCACTAGTACTCGTACCACTAACTTCTGATCCATTTGGATTTAAGTTAGACTTTTGCCTCACTAGACGTTGAAACATTTCATCTCGCTTTAAATTTTTTATTCCTAACAACGAAATTGTACTCAGGTTATAGGTACTCATTATTTAAATCACCTGGTATATTGTTCCCATTTGCATTATAAAGTGTTTATTCACTCAAACTATTATTTTGTTCATTCCCGTTGTCTGGGCTCTTCATGTTGGTTTATTTTTTCTCGCTCTATGATATTTCCTCTATGTTCTATTTATTCTTATTTCTGTCCTTATATCATGTTGCCTGCTTGTTATTATTTTCTTGTTTTAATAAAAAACACGGTTTGTATTTCTTAAATATTTTATTCACATTTACATTTTTCATCTTACGATATATTTACTATATTATTTATTTCTCTGAATGTAATTACTACCAACTTCATGCCGCTAATATTCAAATAAAATTATAACAATAATAATCAGATGTTTTTTTTAACGGCCAAAGAAACACAATAACTGATATACATAATGAAATTAAACATTTTAATTGTAATTAAAGATGTGAGAGTTATCCCAGGAGTTAACAATAATTGACACGCATAGGTAATTTACATAATGATATTAAACATTATAATTATGATTAATTAGATTTATGTAGCTATAACTTTCCACTGAGAATTGTTTGCAGTTATATATCAGGTTTACTATCAGAAATTTTCAGCAGTGACTTCAAATGTTATCTTGGATTTATTTATATTTTTTTTAATTTTTCTATTTGGAAAACGTTTTTCGTACATATAATAATTTAGAAAGCGCAAAAACGCCACAAGCAAATTTATGTAACTTTGCGACTACAAAACTATTATAAACTTTTATAAAATTCCAGTAAACTATTATAAAATTATAATAAAACTTTTATAACTATTATAAAATTCCAGTAAATATCACTTTCATTTCAAGGTAAGCGACAAGTTTTATGCCCGAGTTAAAAGCATTTGGAAAATTTTGATTTTGTTTGCAAGTACATCAAAATCTGAAAAAACAAGACTTAAAATTTACTGTTAAAGCACCCATAGCGTCATTTGAAAAAATGTACCAGAAATGGCGTCTCAGTTTGCTGACTGACTGTTTGGCATGTATTAATGCGTGAAACATTTTTTGTTCAATAGGAATTGAAACAACACAAACACAATTTTTGTCGAAAGCACTTAATATAAGCTTTGTATAAATGAAACTCAAGCTGGTTTTTTCCTTGTAATTTTAAATTAAGGTTCTTCATAACCACTTAGAGTTTTGTAACTCAGTCAGAGGACGATTTCTTTCATTCAAGAAAATTTGATTATTGCTTGAAGATCAATAAATTGCTTTTGAACTTTTCCGCGGCTAAGTCAGCGTATTGCAATATAATGTGTTAAGTCATTAATTCCAATCTCTTCCGTAAAGGTGAAACGATTAATGAATTACCCAATTTGCAACTTGAATTTCCGACATGTGGCAGTTAGTTTGTCATGTCGGTAAACCCATCGCTGGTCATTCGTCACTTAGAATTCAAAAACTGACTTACACCGATTATTAGTATAATCGGGCACCAAGTTCTCCCATCACGAATCATCACTTTATTTGTGATGCTTTGGAGGGTAAGCCCCAAGTCGATTGTGACTACACTGATTTTAGTAACGCGTTCGTAGGCTATAACCTTCTTCTTTGGGAACTCAAGGTATATGGCATTTCTGGAACACTTTTGTCTTAGTTCCATTTTCACTTACTGGACTGTATTCAAATCGTGGGGATTGGTTCTAGAACATCAGATCCTGTTCCCAGTATTTGGGTTGCGAAGTCATTTGAGTCGAATTATGTTCCTTCTTTTTATAAATGATATCAATTTTCGTATAAACTTCTCTAGATTTCTCCTTTTCGATACCGAATCAAAATTGTTTAGGGTTATTCCTTCACAATCTGTTATAAACTCCAAGCTGATATTGATCAATTTGTCAAATCAATAGACTAAGATAAAGTGACAAGGCACTTGCTTAACAATGCCAAATACCACAGCAGCGGATGCTTCTGAAATCACATTTATTGAAATTTTGATTCAAACTGTGAAATATCACGACAACATATGAAAGTTACCCCAAATTCATACTAGTATTTTTTAGAACAGCGAAATCAAATAAAATTACTCAAAAACGTAAAATTTTAAGCAGTTCTAATAAACAAGAAAGTTACAACTTAAACTTTCAATAGATGCCACCAGCTGAAAATAATGCTAATAAAATTCTACACGATTTATTCAACATAAAAGGTAAATCAAACAATAAATGCAAATAAAGCATTATAAAGATGTTAACAAAAATTCAACCATATTCTGTTATTAATAAGAGATCTGAAACATTGAATATTAAAGAAAAAGGAAAAACGCACAAGATAACGCAAATACAGCAATCAATTATACACACACGTAGAGGGAGATCGACAGCTAGTGGTTAAACGAAATATTAGAAATCACCGAAAAGCGATTCTTATGCGACTAGAGGGTTTTGAAAATATACTATATACAAGCTAGCGTTTCTTTTAGACCGTAACAAAAATTGTTTCGGCAATTGGTTTGAACCAATGCGAAAATATATAAATGTTAAATGCGAATATTTTAAAATGCAATAAATCAGTTTGTTTAAACAATTTTTTTCCTTTTCTAGTTTTTGTAAAGACTTGAAAAACGCTTCATTAATTAATAGATTAATAATGTAAAAAAAATACGTGATAGCAGCTGGAATAATTATGAACTTAATAATGGTGGTTCAAGTAATTTAAGTAGGGACTGTATATACATCTACGGGGATTTTTTTATTTAAAAAACGCAATCACGTAACAGACAACAAGTTAATTATTGTTTCGCATGAGTTACATGAATTACAGAGATATACAATTTATTAATACATTAGTATTTTAATATTCTCAATACAAGTACATGTACTATTTCAAACGACGTGGTACGCAGGCGGAAGAAATAGAAATTTCTGTCTTATGATTTTTTTAATTATGAAACTTCAGCTGTATATGTTGATGATATAAATCGTATTTAAAAAAAAATCTGTGCATTAACAAGTTATGAATGTCTTGAAAACAATACAGTGAAAATTTGGTATAAGTTACAGTGTCAGGTTGGAGATACGTCAGTGAAATTTATTTTGTATTTTAGATGAAGCAAATTACAGCATATCTTAAAATATAAATGTAAGTCTGTTTTTTTAATTCTATATACCGGGTGTCCCACCGCAGCGGTGAAGTACATTATTGGTATCTAATAATATTATGGGCTGAATTAGTAGAGATATCTTTTCAGTATACTTATTATTAAAAATTCTAAAAAAAATTAAATGGAACACCCTGTATATTTATATGTCATTGAAAAGTACATAAAATTTACCAACTAAAAATATATACTTATACATAAGTTGCCATGACTTAATTACATATAACATAGTTAAAATTAATTGAAAAGAGGTACTTCTAATCTAATATTATATAGGGTGCCCCACCGAAAACGAAACAGATCGAATATCTCGAATTAGAAAACATTTTTGAAAAACGCAAAAACCCCTCCCCTCCATCACTTTAACCGTTACAATTTAAATAGGGAAAGTATTAAATACGATACATCATTGAAAAGGTGATTGTACGGAGAATTCAGCAAAGTGATTGTTGATTGCGCTATTTTTGATTTTAGCGCCCTCTTGCGGGATAAAAAACGGTTACGTATTCTTAAATGTGACACATCATTTAAGATAAGTTAGTTTTATTAGCAATTTAATGCACAATTGAAAAAAATATTAACTTACATAATTGAACAAACTTGCAGAGCTCTAATTTAGAAACTACGAACTTAATTAGTTTACAATAGACGTTGACGTTTGTACTTGACAATGATGACAAATAAATGTCAAAAATATTACGTATTTAGTTGTTAATAAAATTAACTTTGAAATGATGTTTTACATTTTGGAATACGTACCCGTTCTTTATCCCGCTAGATGGCGCTAAAATCAAAAATAGGGCAACCAACAATATATATAATATCCTATAACTTTTGCAATATCGCCACAGGTGAAGAAAGTATATATTTTTAATTAGTAAATTTTATGTACTTTTCAATGACATACGAATATACAGGCTGTTCCATTTATTTTTTTTTAGAATTTTCAACTTTAGCGAATGGTATGCAATTCTAAAGAACATGCGTAGATATGTCTAAATAAACATTAATTTCACGTACTGAATTGTATGTCGATGTTAATTCTCTTGAAATATAATTTCTTGATGTACAGTGTTCTGGTTCAAAAACCCTTCGTACGTAACATCATTTCCACTTTGAATGCTTTAATCGCCCTTTTGAATTCATTCAGCACTTCTTGTCCTTATGGCCATTTTATAGGGCTGCTCTAAACATGCCCTCATGAGACGAATGCTTAATACCACAGTGGTAGTTGTTTCTTTCGTTGCAAAAACCTAAACCCATCGGCCCATTTTTCTAAATTTCCATTTAACATCCAGCAAATGAAAGCATCTATCACGTCACGATTACTTCTTTTCCCAAACCCCGACATTGAGAATGACGTGGTTTGCCGTGCACAATTTTTAATTAAACCTAGTTAATAGCTTCAATTTATTAATCACATAATTTAAAAATTCTCTCCAATAGTCTGATTAGAAATGATTGGCTTGACCACCAACACTTTTCTAGTTGGTTTTTCTTAAATTGACGAAGCTCACACAATTTTAAGTTCAAGTCAATTATTTCTTTGGTTATATTGGCTTTTTTCGCATTTTCTCAATCATACATAAAGATTAATTACATTTATGTCAAACAATATAAATGTACTTTATAACATTATCTTCAGAACTAGTATTTTTTCGATCTATTAATATTTGAATATTTCTGATGGTGATAATATCGTATCTTTTTAAATGTCCGCTTTGTTTTGTTGCTAGCGGTTTCTTTTAATGGTGTCGCTAATTTCACCTCAAACGAAGTTTTGTGCGTATTTGTCTCTTGAGATTAGATTGTGTTTATTTTTTATATTATCATTAGTATCACTTACCAGATTATTAAGCTGTTGATTAAACAGTTCTTTAGCGGACATTTTTGCGCTTTATATTGCACTAGTAAAATACAAAGAAATACATATACAATATACACTCAACATAACCTCACTCTATTATTTTGACGATTTGAGAAGCCGGTAATGAAACATGCAAAATGTAAATTATAATATGCACTACTACTTGAAACTAGATGCATCATATATTAAATATTTTATTTGCTCATTATCTTGTAAAATTACAAATAATTTTAAGTGATGATTCAATTTTCATTGAAATTTTTTTTTATTAGGTACATACTTGCAATAATTGTATTTTATTAATTTCAGTTATACATGGGCCATGCTTAACAACTTCTGTCTTCGATGTACCTACGCAAAGTATTTTCAAGTTAAGAAATGTACGTGTTTTACCGTTGTGAATAGTTTTACTTAAATATATAAGATTGACAAAAATAGTTTATAAAAGCATAGCACTTTTAATATATACATAAGTAAAATGGTTAAATAGCGTGTCATGAAAATTATCACAACGTGGAGTAAACTTGACATGGACCCAAAAGATACGAGTTCTTTGTTCATAGAAAAAGAAACAAACAAAGGATCCGCAGGTAATGTTATTAATCAAATGTTGATCGAATAAAAAGTAGTAGTTATACTGCAGGAACAGTTTCAAAATTCTGGGAATTGCGATTCTGTTAAAACCGCAAATTGATATTAATGTCTTAGCAATTATAGGCTATTCACTTAAGTTTCATGTTATAATTCTGCTACTATCAAAAATATTGATACTTGATATCTTTTCTTCGTATGCCGGGGCAAATGTGGCGTTCCGAAATCGATCGTTTTATATTTCTAAATCTCTTGGGTCACGATTTCTATATTTATTTTACTAAACTATCCAATTTGAACTCTGGTTGAAACTCTTTTGTTGATCTATAATACAGGATAGGTCCAGTTATTCTTTAAAAAAATGGCACCATTTTGTTAAAAGTATGGTATTCTCACGCGAGAGAAAGGTAAGGAAGTTTCAAGATTGTCCAACCACAAATCAGAATTACATTAACAACAAGATGTATTTAAGAATATAAACTAATGTAAAAACAAAGAGTTGTAAATGTTCTTTCGCCAGCAAATATAAACAATTAAATAGAACCTATTACGATTATATAGTATATGCCAATTAAAGATTACTCATATATTTTGACTTTAAAACTTGAGTGTAAAATTCATTTATGTTTTAACAGTAAAAAGAAAAGACAACACATATAATACAAGTTCGATAATATTAACACCCAAAAAAAGTACGAAAGCTTTCGTGTATATTAATCGATACAAGAATGTCAGTCGGTAGAGATATTTTACGAACCTCTCAACAATTGATCCTATACTTTACGAAAATATTTAAGTAGAATTTAATATAGAATGGAGTATTTATTATGAACTACTACCGCAACCTTTAAAGCTGGCAACCTAGCGATAAGTTGTGGTCTTCGAAGGAGCATTGTTGCTCAGTGATTTCTGAATACCTTTCAACATCTGAGTTGTGTTTCATATTCTTAAAAACCAAGTACTGAATTGCCTCACGAATAAAGATAGTATGCATATGAAAACTTCTACATCAATTGAACTGAAAGTTATAAGTACAAAATGTAATGCATTAATATACTCAGAAATTCAGAAAGTAAAGAATTCCCCGAATTTTGAAAACCCGTTGCCTGTAATAATCGTAATTAGTTGAGTTATTAGTAGCACACATCCCATTAATAAGTTTTTCTGACTTTTTTTCTATTTTAACCCCGTTTTAATACTATCATATAACATTGTATAAAAAATGGATACTATTTTATAGTAAAATGTAAAAACGTTTTACAGTTTCTTGTTCAAGATTATTGTATGAATCTGAACACGGTTCTTTATTATGGCTATTACACATATACCATAAACTTAAATTTGAAACGCACATACGTCTAAGAAAGTTGTGTGGTGCTCGCATCTAATTTTTTCTATGTAGACTTTCCACTCGACGTGATTGTGATGCATTGTCTATTGCTATTGCAGCATTATATAGAAATGTATGTAATACTTGTTCAAACCAGTTTTCAACATATAACTAAATTAAATTAAATTATTTTATTATGATAATCAGCTGTTTTTATACCTTCAAAGATGTTCAACCTAAAAAAAAGGAACAGCTCACCATTTACCGTATAGTATCTTTAATATATTTATAAAATTGTAGTTGTTTCAAATGACTGCCCACTCTTTCTTTAAGATATCTTAGTCGCCTCTTCCTATTCTTTAATTATGTAATATGTAGTTGATTTTGCCAGCCCTATAATAGATATATATTTATACGTTATTGTAATTAAAGTAACACCTTTATCTTCCTTAGCATTTTGGAGCACTCTCTTCGTCGTCTTAAGTGTACCAACTGTTGACGCTGATAGGGTGGCGAATTTAACGGGTTGCTTGAACCTGCCATGTTATAAAAAAAATATGGCGGATATCGCGTACTTATTTTTCCATAATAAATTTGTTTATGCAAGAAACAATGAAATCTCTAAAAATATGTACTATTTTGGCATCACTCATTCTTATTCTGGACAAAGTATAGTATGAAAATATGACAGCACTAATTTCATGTAAAAAAAAAAAAAACTTGTACAAGAAATTTGTAATAGTATATTATCATTTTTTTAAATAATATTCTATTTAATATGCCTGATTGTGCTGTGTACGGTTATCGTAAATACAATCGGAGAAGTAGATATAGTCAGATTAAATATTACAGGTTTCCCAGAGAAGAGGCGGTACGAAATGTATGGTTAATTGCGCGTAAAAGGCAGGATTTATTAATAAATTTAAAAAATGGTATTTCCAGAAATCCAAATTACACAATTTAGTAGTAGTTTTTGATTACAGTTGTTTATTTAATAATATAAGCAATTATTGAAGTACTCAGGCAAACTGGTATTTTAAAATGCAATCATTACTTAAGATGTTCAACTTTTTTTTGCATGTGTTTGTACTGTGAATCCATTTTTCTACTGTGCCATTTAGTGAATAATCACATTGCCAAAATATAAACATATTTATTTAACAAATATTTTGAGGCTTGGGCAATTGAAAAGAAGATAAACCAACTTTTGAATGAAGCAAATGTAACTTGGCTGTAGTTTGTTATGTTTAATATACATATTTTACAAGTATGTTTACAATAATTATAAATTACCCATCGAAATATAAAAGTATAAAACTGACTCCACTGACTTCAAGTCATAAATTAATCTTGATTCTAGAGTATACGATAATAGTAGTCACGTATTACAGAATTTTAAGAGGCCTTGTATTATAATAATATTAAGTAAGAATAAAATTGCCAAATATAACTTTTATTTCATCTTTTTCCTGCCTTACATGAAGAGATTTTATTAGGATTTTGTATTTGATAAAAACACTGTGTATTTGATCAAAATACAAATATTTATGAAAGGCAGATAATGTATTATACATTCCTTAAAAAATATACCATGGATGTTATGGATAAATGTTTGTAAACGGTAGGAATTTTAATTATAGTTGCTAATATAAATAACAACTTTGATAGTTCAAGAATTTTATTTCAATTCAGTCTGAGCAATGTTTTTAACACTAGAAGCGCCGATGGGGTCAGTTTGACATTTTTCAAAATTAATTTGTCTGGATCTTTTGATTCAAGGCCCTTATAGGGGTGGGTATTTTTGACTTTTATTTTTTATATGTTATTTACAAGTACATGGCATCTAAGCGATCTTTGGCATTCCTTTCTAATTTTTTATAGCTTCTACCTATTAGTGCCGAGGGGGTCATTTTGACCGTTACATTTTAGAAAGCTAAAAATCATGATAAATTAATTATTTATTTGTTTGAATTGACAAATAAATATATCTGAATAAACATCGAGAGATTTTCTGTAGTCAGAACTCAGACTTATCCAGAGGGGATGAAGAACGGCAGTCGGATTGCCTCGGCGACCCCAATTCCAAATATATGTGTAATGTATTTCCCTAGCTGGGAAAAAATGAAAATCGCCCTGCAGATGAAAGCCTACCTGAATATGCGGTATGGCGTCTTATGGAACCATTTCTAAACAAAGGCAGAGAATTTTTTCACATCTGTAAAATTAGCTAAGCGCCTAAAATAAGCTAAAACTACCATCGTAGGCACAGTAAATAGGATTCGAAAGGAGATTCCAGTTGAGGTAAAATCGCGCAAAGCACCTCTTTACGATACAAAACTTATTATGCAGCATGAAGGCTCGACAAAGAAACAGAAAAACGTTCTGGTCCTGAGTACCATGCACTCTAATATAGAAATTAGCTCAACTGAGAAAAGGGTATCGGGAAACGTTAGCTTTTATAATCAAACCAAATATGGGGTCGACATTATTGACCAAATGGCTACGCAGTACACCAGCTGAGCTGGTTCGCGTCGTTGGCCCGTTCAGATTTTTTGGAATACACTTGACTTAGCTCTAATAGATGGGTCTTATATAGAGAAAGTGCAGGGGAAAATATAAGCAGGCACCATTTTTTGAGGAAACTTGCTGAAGAACTTCGAGCAGCGTATCTTAATAACAAATATACCCTTGATGTTGCTCCTGAAACTGAAGAAGTTCCATAAAAATTCAGACATAAATGTCAGGTTGGAGAATACTGCAAAGGAAATAAGTCAATGGAAAAATGTCAAAAATGTCTCGAGTTTACATGCAGAGAATGTTCTGGGAAAATAGTTAAAACTATGACTTCTGCCACTTGCCACAAATAGACCTTAAGCCACTAAGTATTAAACTGCTTTCTTTTTTCAATAAATAGACAAAAAAGTATGCAATGCAGTATTTCAATTTTTACCTAGCAAGCAATGTTTATATGAAGGAAAATGATGGGGTCAAAATGACCCCTTGCAGCGCTAATAGGTATGAAGGTAAGCCCGGCGCTTCTAGTGTTAAAGCTTTAAAATTAGTCTATGTCGATGTTTCACACATTTTACTGCTCGATCCTAAAATACTTTGACCATCTCTATATGTTTTATCAAAGCATCTATTGTTTGCTTTTTAAGGATTTCCAACTCATTGTTTATTGTTTCAAGTTGTCTTTTCTTTGAATCGGAGAACTGCATCTGAATTTAAATCTCTGTATTATTTATTGGAAAACTGCAGTAATTCTTGTTGGAGTGATGTATGAAAACATGATGGCTCAAAATTAATGGAAGAAATACATGCTAAAATATTTTCTTTTATTATGAACAATGATAAAATTAGATTTCTGAAAATACAGTTTTTCAAATTTATTAAATCCTGCTTTTACACGCAAGTAACTACACATTTCGTACCGTCTCTTCCTTAGGGAACCTGTAATATTTAATCTGACTATCTCTACTTTTTCATCATTAGTATATCGGTTATTAGATAGAGCAACGGTCAAATGGGAAATGTTTTGGAGATTTCAATGCTCGCAGCAAATGTCATTTCAAATTCATTCGGACTTTTACAGTTTTGAGAGATTGTGAAAATCAAAATTTGTCGATTTTAATTTTCCTCAATAACGCGATAACTCCTAATGCGATCGCTTTTAAACTCTTATCATTGTACAGACACTTTTTTAAGGCAATTTTTTGGAGTTAACAGTAGCCTGCGATTTTCTTTTGTTTCCAAGTTCTTACCGCTATTTTTGTTTTTCTTTTCTTATGGCGGCTATATTGGATTCTTAATTAGTTTGATAGTCCTTAAAAATAGCTTTTCAATAATGTACAACATGCCTAATAAATCTTTATTTATACGCTAGATATGAACATGTAAAATAAATTTCACTCTATTACGAAATTAAAAATTCAGATGTTCTTAAACAAACTGTTCTATATGGCGACCATTCTGCTCTGTCCACACACTTTTGGCACCTTGCTTTAACAGACTTACAAACTCTACGTAGCATGTTTTCGTTTAATGATCTTAGCACATCCGGCACTCGTTATCTATTACAAGTTAAATTGTAATCAAAGACGAAAGGACCTATTAAGTGATTATCTACAATGAAAAAACAAAAACTCAAAAACTAAAAAAGATATCAATAAAAGTTTGTACCAATCAAACCACACCAGAGATTAAAACAAAATCGAACTTGAAATCCTCTTTGATTTACCAAATGTGAATTTTCAGTTGACCAGTGATGATACTTACGCCTATTGAACACTCCACGCTTAAACCTTGTACAATTGTTGGTTTGCATTTGTCGTATTTGTTTTTTCTCAACGTTCACACTAGATTTCGGAATTTCAGTTTCTCGAGCCATTCTTGCATTTCTGGCGTTATGGTTGTACATTGCTGAACAATTCTTTGTTGCAGTTCTTGCAAAGTATGTATCGGATTTGCGAAAATCTTATTTTTTAAATAAGGAAAGATCAAATAGTCCATAACTGTCAAACAAGGTGATCTCGGAGGAAACTCAACATCCGTATGCAAACTTATCAGCCGGTCATCAAAAAACTCGCGGAGAAAAGCAAGATTTTCTCGTGTAGTATGTGCTGTTGCACCGTCTTGCTGTAAATAACCGTATTGAAGTTCATCATCGTCTAACTGTTGCACAAATTCAATCAAAAAAATATTTCTGTACCTTTTTGCGTTGACGGTGAAATTGAAAAAAATTGGCCTAATTATTCTTCTGCGAGAAACTGCCATCCAAACACCAATTTTCTGAACATGTAGTGGCGTTTCAATAAAAATATGCGGGTTATCAGTGCTCCACATTCGCATATTCTGAGAATTCATGTATCCCGAAAGGTGGAACCAAGCTTCGTCAGAAAAAAAAGTTAAGTTCAGCAGATCGTCCTTCATTAAATTATTAACGAACCAATGGCAGTACGCAAAGCGTCTGGGGTGGTCTGCAGGCAGAAGAGCTTGATATGATTGCATCTTATATGGATGCATGTTCAGGTCCTTCTTTACAATCGTTTGGCATGTTCCATAAGAAAGCTGAATTTCTTGAGAGAGACGTTTTAAAGGTTTTGTAGGCTCTTCTTCCATACGTTGACGAACGTCATTAATAACTTCTTCTGTACGAACTATTGGTATACCAGCACCTTTTTTATGCGTCACAGAACCAGTTTCGCGAAACACATCAACACAATTTGTAAGGCATGCATAAAAATTGTCCGGTAATACTGCTACGGCTGGGAAGTGCTCTCGAAAATTGTCCAAACACAAACGTTGACTGTATTCCCAAGTTCCATTAACTAGCACACCCGTTCGAAAACAGGCTTCAATCATGTAAATTTTGTGCTCTGTGGTGAGAATCATGATTCAAAAACCGGTCAGGATTAGAAAACTTCAACACAATAACTTCACAGATTTCGACATTCAAAAAATTATGACATACCTAAATGTACGATGCACGCCACGACAATAATTTTAAAATCCATGACCACCATTTACCAATTTAATTGTTGATATCCCGGTATACCGGGCTCTTTTTTTTATCATTACACATAGCATTTTCCCTATGTGTAATGATAAAAAAAAATTGTCAATGCATTAGCGATATAGTCACTGTATAGTAGACAACCAGTTAGTTATACACCAATGAAGAATTTACGTATAGCATACCTTAATTTTTAAATCAGGTTGCCATGACGGGAAAAACATTTTTTATGTCTAATATTTCTGAATTTTTATTCAAACATAAGTCATAAATTAAATACATTTTATTAAAAAATAGATAATTTATTTATAAATCATGGATAAATACAACAGAAATGAAAAGGTGGCAATAGTAATGTGGTACCAGAAAAATAATAGTTTAAGGCAAGTTAGAGACATGTTTTCCGTCAATTATCCAGACAGGCCTATACCTTGTGCAAAATCAATTCTGAACTTGTTTAAAAAATTTCAAGAAGATGGTTGTGTTCTAAATTCTCACAAAAAAAGAAATAGAACCAATCATGTTCGAACAGAAGACATGAAATTAAATATCCTGTGTTACGTAGAGGAACGGTCTGTAGGATCGCTTTTAGATGTAGCTAAACATTTTGGAGTATCGTACAGTTCGGTATACAAAACTCTGAAAGAATTTAAATATAGGCCATACAAAATATCAAATCATCAAGAGGTTTTCGAAGAGGATAAGATAAAACGAACTGAGTTTTGTGAAATAATGTTTAACATGTTAAATGAAAACCAAGAAATTTTAAATAAAATAATTTTTACTGATGAGGCTACATTTACCGTAAACTGTGAAGTCAACTCTCAGAACTTTTGGTTTGTACCCTACAGTTATCCATGAAAAATTATTAAATTTCCTATCCATTAATCCATTAGGTACTGGTCCCGTACAAATCCTCACGCTCAAAACCTGACCCGAACACAGTACCCTCAAAAAGTTAATGTCTGGATTGGAATAATAAGCGATAGACTTATTGGCCCATTTTTTATTGACGGTAACCTCACTGCAGTGAAATATTTGAATTTGTTGAGAGACCATATCATTCCATCAATTGAGATGATGAATGTTGATGAACCCTGGTTCCAAATGGATGGGGCCCCGCCACATTCTACTAACGCTATCAGGAATTTTTTAAATAACTTATTTCAAAGACGGTGGATTGGTAGATTTGGTCCCATACTATGGCCTCCAAGATCAGCTGATTTATCTCCAAATGACTATTACCTAAAAAGTAAAATTTACAACAATGTACGAATACGCAACTTGAATGAACTAAAAGAGCGTATACGTACTACATGTAATGGAATAAGGCCAGAATTTATTAGAAATACACTTCGTTGCTTTCAAGATCGCCTTGCTTATTGCCTTGAAGGACAAGGTGGACATTTCGAGAACTTGTTATGATATTAGACTTCACATTTAAGTTCGTTTAATTGTTATAATAAACTAATTATTTTGTTCCTAGTGATATTCTGCATTTTTTTTATTAAAAACATAACCTAATTCTTCTAAGCTTTATTTTGCTCTGTATCGCCCAGTGTTACCAGTACAAGTATTATTGCCGAATCAAATACTTTCGCGCTAAATTTTAACAGTTTCCTAATAAATGTAAAAGGTTTTATGTACGCTGCAAAGTTTAATTTTTCCGTACAAATAATTTATGGTAGAAGTAAGAGAAACGGATCTCCAGAATATTATTTTATTTGTATCAACGTTACGCGGCCAGTGGGAAATGGCGGGAAATCCTTAATGTAGCAATTATGATGTTGACGACGTGATATATTTCGAATTTTAAAATTGTAAGAAAAATTGTACAAAATTAGTTATTTACGATATAATTGTTAAAAGTGCTATTTTATTTTGCGAGTAAGATTTGCGACACGAGGGTGATTAGGAACTGGAGCAATTTAAAATAAGCAAAATAAAATAACATTTTAACACGTGTATCGTACAGTGTTTCTGCTACAAACTCAATTTTTATTTTAAAATTTTAATAAAAAGTTTAATGAAAATTGACTGATAAAAATCTTATGACAGCTCACTGTTCCTGCTTGTCAAAATACGAGTGTATAACTGGTTGTCTACTATACAGTGACTATATCGCTAATGCATTGACAATTTTTTTTTATCATTACACATAGGGAAAATGCTATGTGTAATGATAAAAGAAGAGCTCGGTATAAAGTTCTAAATCTCCCACCAATTGCACTGCACTTTCAACCAACTAATATCGTATTAGAGTGTAATTTTAGTGAAATATTCATATCGCTCGTATAAATAAAGATTTATTAGGCATGTTGTACATTATTGAAAAGCTATTTTTAAAGACTATCTAACTAATTAAGAATCCAATATGGCCGCCATAAGAAAAACAAAAGATCGCGCTAAGAACTTGGAAACAAACGAAAATCGGGGGTTGCTGTTAACACCAAATAATGTGTCTTAAAAAGTGTCTGAACAATGTTAGAGTTTAAAAGCGATCGCATTAGGCGTTATCAAGTTATTGAAGACAATTCAAATCGGCAAAATGTGAAATGTAAAAATCCGAATGAATTTGAAATGAAATTTTTAGCGAGCATTAAAGTGTGCAAAACATTTCCCATTTAACCGTTGCTCTATGTCTTCTAATAACCCATATACCAATGGTGAGCATTGAAATGTGGACAACTGTATAGCACAATCAGGCATATTAAACAGAATATTATTTTTAAAAAAAACCGATAACATAACTAAAACTCTGTCAAAATGTAGAGAACTGTCAATCTGATTTGCTTCGCAATGACGTCATTGACAGCTCAAGCGAGCATACCGGTATAAGAGTATCGTGACTATACTATAAAATAATATCCAATTTTGTGGTACAATTATATATGAAAAATTTAAAACGGGCTTTAGTCCACATGTGACTGACGGTCACGATCTGTTCAAACGAGGCTGAAGCTATTGCTTGAAATAGCGAGTTTTAAATGCACAACATATGAATCACATCATTTAAATCAATGACCTTGACCCGTTAGGAATATTTATACATAAATAACCGTTATTTATGTACAAATATTTCTATTTAACAAATAAGATTTAAAATTTAACATAGCTTTTTATATGAAAATGTATAGGTATTTTACTCTGTGTTATGTAAATATATCTATATTATAATACTATTAAAATTAATCGCTTTATATGAAAAAATTTGGAGCTCTAGCAACTTAGCTATCTTCCATACGCTGACAAATTTGTGACTATTTGATAAGAAAGCAAAATTTCGGACCTTGCCGAATAGTTCAATTTATGCATTTACAATGACAACAGGATACAATGCGTTGGTTTTGCAAGTGAACACACGAACACTCATTTTACTATTGTACTGCTAGGTAAGGAAACAATACTGTGTCATTCGAAAAATTCTGTTATTTAATCGCAATTATGAGTGGCGTGAAGTATGTTATTTTCAAAATGGACGCCACCTATGCCAGTTTTTCTGTAAATTCTTTTGTAACCCTCGCTTTAATATCATGTGAAATGCTTCGTATCTCTTCATTAACTCTTTCAGTCATATCTTGTAAATTTCTTTCTGTTTTAAATAACCCCACAAGAAGTAAAGTATTTAGGTCCGGGAATGTGCAGGTCTTCGAATTTCACCTATTTTTCCAATTAATCGGTGGCCAAAGCAAAGATATCCTAATTGATTGATGGACGATATCTGAACAGCGAGGGAATGTCACTGATGTTTTGCAGACGTAGGACATATTCACATAATGCAGGAACTATTGGGTTATTTAAAAGTTCTAACTTTTCTCCGTTTAGAGTTTGTTCTATCAGCAAGAAGGCTCTATTATTCTGTTTTTACAAATATCAATCCAAACGTTAAGCTTTCTAGTGTGTTACGTATGATTCTCTTGCACACAGTGAGTATTACTTTGTGCCCAATATCGAATACTACTATTTTCAAACAAAAGGTTATCTCATTCGAAAATACATCATTACGTACAAAATTATTATCAAATATTTGCTCTCGTAATTTTACCTAAAAAAATATAAATTTCTTCTCCAAAAAAAAAAAAAATAAAATAAGAATTTGATTTAATATTGTTTATGCATTTATTTAGGTTCTTCTAGGCGACACAGCAACGAGAGCAATTGCAGTTTAAACGTACCCCACGAAAGAGAAGACACACCACCGCAAGTAGTGTCTACTATATCAGAATATTTGACCAAAACCAGATCAAAATCTTTAGTGAACATAAACAGATTGCCTAAACTCAATTACGACGTCGAAAGCATATTAAATGGTATTGAAGAAAGTCCAAAAACGAAATGCAAAATGAGAAGATCGTCTTTGCAAAACGAAAAGGTATGTATTAAAATATCTTTTTCTATATGATTTTTGTTTTATAAACTTGCTAGATTTCTCTTTTCACACTATTCGATATCGCGGTTGACTGGGGTTCATCGTAATTTGCATTTCTCGAATGCTCTAGAATAGAACAGCATCTATTTCGGTGTGATTTTTCTAGTGATGAGCAATGTTTGTTCATTTTAGAGCGCATCCGTAAATTCAGTAATCAAATTATGGTAATGGTGTTAGTGTGTCTTCATCTGTTGTTCGAATTTATATTACAAGTCGACGCACTTCATCTGCTGTCCAAATTTCTTCAACTATCTAATAAAACAAAAACACACAGTTGAGGTTATGTATTTCTGAAACCTGAAACACAACTCAAGCAGCATTTTTCAAATTACGCGAACGTTATAAGTTGGCATTGGACGCAATAGAATAACATAAAGGTGTACAGTTCTCTCAACAAAAAGGTTGGCAATCTACACGAGCCGAGCCCATTTAGGACGGGCTTGAACTTGAACGCATAGCCATCATATTCATTCATAAATTGATAACTCAAACGATATTAGAAAAGACACATGTAAGGCACATTACAAACGCACACAATAACCTGCTTGTTAAACTACATCAAACACAAAGAACAAACAATCTGTGTGCTCCAATACCAAATATGAAATGTTTATAAAAAATTACGAAAAGGCACAAAAGACGTTTTATTTATTTGTAATAGGGAATATCACAAAGTAACGGCTTCCAGTATTAATTTTTATATATGTATACAGGGTTAGATTTTCCTGATGTTTAGTATCAGGATCTTGGAAACTACAACAGATAAAGATTCGGTAAAATAATCTATTTAATTAGAGTTTTGTTTGTTGGAAAAAGTGCATGGCTTAGTAGATATTTTGCAGAATTTTTTTTGTTATTTCGTTCGATTTAGAAGAATTGTGTAAAGGAAAAGTTGTGGGAAATTATATGGTAAATAATACACTTTAACCTATTTCTTTATTTTAAATTTATCTTTTCAGTTATTACACAAACTTGTGTTTTTTCTAATGGAAACCATTGTAGGCCATGACTTTATACAATGCGTGTATTTTCAACGATTCACATGATGTGCTCTTGATATAGTTATTTTTATAAATAAATAAATTATGGCCATTTTATTATTTTAATAAATAGGTTAACCTGGATTATTTACCATATAACTTCCTGCAACTTCTTCCTTAACATATTAGTTCTAAATCCAACGAAATTACAAAACAAAAATTTTTGCAAAATATCTAGTAAGCCATGCACTTTTTCCAAAACACAAAACGCTAATTAAATATAGCGATTAAAACTGCAATTCTTTTCCCATTTAGTCGAATCTGTGTCTGTTGTAGTTTCCGAGAATCCCATATTAAACATCGGAAAAAACATATATACAGCATGTGTCAATTTTCATTAGCCATAGGCGATTATTCCATACAGTACGTGGCAACATAGTACCCCTTCTTTCCTTTCCAATGCCACCACGACCGATGCATGTTCGTAAATACAAGTTAGCGTGGTTAGCAGTAACTATTCGACCACCGGCTTGGGTGTTTGTAATGCGTTCAGAAATAATATTTACGAGTTGCAAGGATTTGTTTTTCTTTTTCCTTTCAGTAAAGGCAGAGAATTATTAAGCTGCGTTCACGCTGCATGACACAAACAAAAGCGTAATTCTAATAAAATTAAAAATAAGGTATATAAAAAAGGATTCTGAAAATAATAATAAACTACTAGATCAGGAGATCGCGGCGGCCATTTGATGTTTCCCGTTCCAGTAATAAGACGGCTTTTATTGCAGACTAGATCGCAACGTGTTCGCAGCTAAACATTGAATGTAAAATCTGGTGGGGAGAAGTGGGAAGATCGGAGAAAATCGTTGTGATGTCGATTGTTGCCGGGATTGGTGACGAACAGTAGGGGTGCCATGTTGCCACGCATTACTTGTGTACGTATAAATCGCACGTAAACATTGAATCCCTATACCTAATGATAATTGACACATACGGTATATGTATATATAATTTCTAGATAACTACAGCGGTAATTGAAAATTGAAAACAAAATATTTATTCAAAAATAATACGGTACTTAACATAAAAAGTACGAAGTCCAAATTAAAAAATATATACTGGGGTGTCTCTAAAAGGTGTGGAAAAAACGCTACCACACATTTCTGAGGGCAAAATATGACGATCTAACCCAACTTACCTCAGTCCAAAAGTGGATGCTTTCGGAGATACAGAGTGTCAAAAGTTCAATTTGGTTTTAGTTTTTTATAAATAATTTCTGTAATAATTGGTATATTGTCACAATATTTGGGTAGGGGGGGGTTTCGTGGGGTAAAAAATTTAAATCTGCTCTCATTTTTATTGCAAAATGTAGAGGGCGCCACCTGCGGCATATTGTATCCATTTAAAACGTAATAACTTTTTTGAGACACACTGTATTTAACTTTTAAATAAAAATTCTTATTCTCCAATGCTTTTTACCTAGAAAAGGTATACCTGGTAGGAGTTGATTGGAGCAGCCGTTTATGAGTAATCTGGATATAAAAAATTCATTCCGTATATGGACACATATGTTTCTGTAATTTGGATGTTATTCTTGTGGCAATTCAATGCAATGGTGCATCCACTTTTGGACTGAGGTAAGTTGGGTTAGATCGCCCTCAGAAATGTGTGGTAGCGTTTTTCCGCACCTTTTAGAGACACCCTGTATATAAAAAATGTAAGGGGTTCCAAGAAAAGAAAAATGGGTTCACATTTAAACATATACATGTATTGATAAACAGATATATAAATAAAGATTTACAATGACAGCAAAACTAAAAATCGCAGAAAATGTTTTACATGGGAAAAACAGATAATCTTCAGTAGTGAGTATAAGCTCCATTAAATATAGCACGTGTTGTAGTGATAATACATGTGGTGAATTACTGGTCAGTGCACTGTTAAGGTAAATTACATATCATTTTGTAGAGTAGAGTTAGTAGTATACTTCTACCTAATTTATATTTGAATTTGTCATATTTTCCTGTACGTGTGTGTGTTTTTCTTTCAAGTTCTTGCTTTTTCTTTTTTATCATTTCTTGTTTGTGGACGACGGGATATTTGTCTATATACAGTACGGCTCTATTAGCTTATTTTATCATTTTTTAAAAAAAGTTTATACCGTGTGTTCCTTTGTACTCCTTGTGTGTTTTGTATCCGTTGATCTATTCTTGTTTGTTTTGAAGTCGCCGCGACGGACCCCGTTGGCGCGGAAGAGTGTTCTTGTCTTTTTCCTTTACTTATTAATTAACTTAAACGTCATTAATACTACCTGTGCATGTTGCTCTAAACAAATTAAAGATGAGGTTTGCGTTGTCTGTAGTGTCTGTAAAAGAACTTTAAAACTACTTGTATAGAATTATCTAGAACTGAAGCTAAAAAGGTTACAGCAACTGTGGACTTTTCTGGTCTTGTAAAAATTGTGTTAATTTTAGCACTGAATTACTTGAATTAAGATCTGTAATCGCCTCTCTTCAAGAGGTAATAAGATCTTTAAAATCTACACCTTCTGGCTCTAATTTTGATCTGTCTACAATGTTGAAGACTGAGGAAGTAATATAAGAAGTGTTGGCGAGGGAACGCCGTAAGGACAATATAAATTATTCGCGGTTTACCAGAACGGACAGTATTTCAGCTGACAAGACAAAAGTACGGGATCTACTTCAGTTTCTAGGATCAGAGGTTAATAACCATGAAGTGCGCGGAACAAATTCTTTCAACATATATTTCTACATGATCCCCCAAACATTCTCAATTAGATTTACGCTAGACATTTGCAGGGGGGAGCGAAAGGTGCTAGCGCAGCCCCTGCATACATTATTCAATATAATATTGACTATGCAACGATGTAGAAAACTTGATAAATTTTTGCTCTGTTCTTGTATTTATTACTATGTCGAAAACAAAAGTCTTGGATTTAGTCGACATCATTGAAATATTGTGATTGCATCAGATTTTTTGTTTATATTCATTGCTTTCCAGAACAACGGAAGCATTTTTCTTGTCAGCAGCTACTATGATAATCAAAGAATTGTGTTTAGGGTTTAGAGGTAGATACATTTAACTTTGGAAAGATTAGATTTAGGTTATTTGACTCGTTGTAAGACTTAGAAAGTTTTGAGTTGTAATGAATCAACTATGAATGGTAGTTAATTGGTAAGTGCAGATTCAGCAGCGGCAATGATAGTCTCTGCTGGAATGGATTTTGACGTAGCAGCGTAATTGAGGCTTTAAATATTATTATGTCCACTATGTCAAAGGTAAAATGTGCTAAGGTGCTAGAGATTTTATAAAAAGAAAAGCTTACGGGATATGTATGGGATAAGTAGTTTGTCTATATAAATTCTATTTTCGGTTGTTGCATGCAAAATTATTCATATAACCTTCGTTCTGTAAGAAGTAACATTTAACGAATAACAGAGAAAATAAATGCGTATTTAAAATAACTTCCTTTTATGGTAATAATGACGTACTAACGATTTAATTTAATTTTAATTCATCGTGTTTCTGATTTCTAGAAGGTAAATATAACCATAATGGCATAAAGAACGAAACTTTAGAGTTATATTTTGTAGTTGCATGTCCGCCGAATGAACTTCGTAGGACAATATTAGACACGCCAACAGAGAAGCAATAAAAAGCATGATCATAAGAGGAATAATTATTTATTTATTTCGAGAACTATTTTTAGTACCGTTGCATTCACAACCAATGCCGTTTTCATTCAAGCCCTGACGTTTTTACTTTTCTATTTTTGAGTTCCCGTTGAAAATTTAATTTTCATGTATTATTACATCACCAAGGCGAAAACATTGACGAAAAGGCCGCTGAACTTACGCACCAAGTGTGCTTCCGATAATGTATCGTGAATGACGTCGAATGGCGACATGAGCGTGGGGCATTTCTAATGACTAGTATGTGTTCAAATATTAAGGGCACTTCGTGGAATCGTAAAGTCATCGAAAAATATTACTTCATGAAAGGTCGCGTCGTTAAATATTTTATACGGGAAATAAAACAGAACGATACATTCTGTTGAGAAATACTGTCTATTTAAAATTAAAATATACCATGATATCATAAAGTTTATAGGACGAGGATGGCATTTAAATAGAAAATATGTCTGAACTTATCCAGGTATTATAACATAACGGTATAAAAAAATATTTTGACAATGACATTGACTGTCATAAATTAATATGTTAAAACTGCTGAAAACAAGTTTGAATAAATTCAAATATGGTTTACAAGACAGTGTAAAAACCGTACATGCTCGAGGCCTATTTTCGACTGAAGTGCGAATTGATGGAATATAGTTAGGTATACAGCCAGCGCACATTGGTCGATTTGACCGATTTAGACGGCCAACATTATTTTATGGTATATTATGATTTGGTTCTTGCTTTTCATTGAAAATACATAGATATTTATCATAAAAAAAGAAATATTTATTCAAAAAAGCAATAAGAAGGTGTGTCAACTGAAAAAATAGCCCGTTCTGTAAAATATTATACTATCGAATTACACGATTAAAACAAGCATGACACCTCTATACTAAAATAACACAGATTTAACAATTTTAAAACCAAAAAATAATAAAATATTATACAAATAACTTTTACATCATTCATATTTCTCATTGGGCTGTGCGGGTATCAAAAGATCAATTGCCTCTTGGGAAAATAATTTCATTGATGTTTTTTGGGCCTTTTTATACTACTCATACTACTACGCCGTATTTTATCCTTGGGCGGATAACATTCGTTTTTGGCTTTTCGTAGCACGGGTAGACATTTTTGTTTGTATTATTATTTCATATTGACGTTTTGTCAACTCGGCTTTTACAAATATTAAAAGTTCTTGTTGAAATGTTAAGGAAGAAGCGTTTTCCTTTTTTCGGACAGCCTTTTTACTTTCTTATAGGTATGTAGTATAAGGAAGTATTGTGATGATGAAAATTTTCGACCTCGAGATTTTTGCAGATGTACACGTTTTGAGGTCCCCTGAAAAAGTGGTTTTTAAAAAATGTCTGTGTGTCTGTCTGTCTGTGTGTCTGTGTGTCTGTGTGTGACCACGATAGCGGTCAAACCGCTACAGATATCAATTCCAAATTTTGTTTTTACGAATATAATCTCCCTCTTGAGAACTGATTAGATTTTGAGCAAAATCGGCAGACCGGAAGTAGTAGTTTACTTCAGTGAAAAAATCGAATTTTTCCAATATTTCGTCAACTACTAAGTTTAGACTAATTTATAAAGAATTCATAAGTATTTAGAACTTAATTTCCAATATCTTTTGTATAAAAAAAAATTTCAAAATTCGGACCGGAAGTATCACTTTTACTGTTACCGAATAACGATTTTTTGCAAATATGTCGTAAATTATGCATTCTATATATATTCATGAAGAGTACAAAAGTATTTAGAGTTAGATTTGGAATATTTTTTGTATTAACGAAATTTCAAAATTCGGACCGGAAGTAACACTTTCATACGTATAAGAAAGTCGTGTGGTGGCCACACCTCATTTTTCGACCTCGGGATTTTTGCAGATGTCCACGTTTTGAAGTCCCCTGATACCAAAAAAATGGTTTTTAAAAAATTTCTGTGTCTGTCTGTCTGTCTGTGTGTCTGTGACCACGATAGCGGTCAAACCGCTATAGCTATCAATTTCAAATTTTGTATTTACGTGTATAATCTCCCTCTTAAGATCTGATTAGTTTTTAGTAAAATCCGTAGACCGGAAGTAGCAGTTTACTTCAGTGAAAAAATCGATTTTTCCAATATTTCGTCAACTACTAAGTTTAAACAAATTTATAAAGAATTCATATGTACTTAAAATTAAAATTGAGAATAATTTTATTTATAAAGTTTTTCGAAATTCCTACCGGAAGTAGGTCTTTACTGTTATCGAAAATCAGTTTTTTGCGAATATCTCGCAAGTCATACTTTTTAGACAAGTACGTCACGAGTATAAAAGTATTTAAAACATACTTTTCAATATCTTTTGTATAAAAAAATTTCAAAATTCAGACCGGAAGTACCACTTTTACTCTTATCGAATAGCGATTTTTTGCAAATATGTTATGCATTCTATATATAAGTTTAAACAAATTTGTAAAGAATTCATATGTACTCAAAATTAAATTTGAGAAAAATTCTATGAAAAAAGTTTTTTGAATTACCTACAGGAAGTAGGTCTTTTACTCTTACCGAAAATCAGTTTTTTGCGAATATTTCGCAAGCCATGTTTTTTAGACAGGTACAATACCAGTATAAAAGTATTTAGAACTTAATTTCCAATACCTTTTGACAAAGAATTTTTCAAAATTCGGACCTGAAGTAACACTTTTACTCTTATCGCATAGGGATTTTGTGCAAATATTTCGTAAATTATGCATTCTTCATATATTTGTCACGAGTATAAAAGTATTTAGAGCTGGATTTGGAATATTTTTTGTAGAAACGAAATTTCAAAATTTGGACTGGAAGTAATACTTTTACTCTTAGCCAGTAGCATTTTTTTTTGCAAATATATCACAAAGTATGCATTCTGTAGAGATTTATTAAGAAACTAGAAGTACTTAGAATAACATTTTGAATAATTTTTGTATAAAGGAATTTTCAAAATTCGGACCTGAAGTAAAACGTATTTAAAGCTTAATTTAGAACAACTTTCTTCCGTCTTCCTCCTCTAACTCTCTCACTTAATTCACTAAATATTTGCAGGGCTGACCTGCTCGATTTTGCGTCGATATACGTATTTCAAATGTCCCATCTAACCAAGAATCGTTGCTTTTCAAAAACATTTCTTTTATTTTATGTACTTTTGACCATCCTTGTTTTATGTTGTCTTTATAATATGAAAATTTATGCTTCAAAACGTGTTTACGTTCTTCTGTGTTACTATAACTCGAAAGGAAATTATTTTATAAAGCTTTGAGTTTTTCATTGTTCGATGGCAGATTTTGTTTGTCTAACTGGCAATTTAGACGTGCAACCGTATAAGATGCAATCAATTGTTGGTAGACTACCCTAGACGTCTTGCTTACTGCCAGTGGTTTATAAATAATTTAGTGCAATGACCTGCTAAATTAATTTTTTCTGATGAAGCGTGGTTTCTTCTTTCGCGGCACATCATTTTCCAAAATACTCGAATGTGGAATCGTGAAAATCCTCATATCTGCAAAACCTAGTGTTTGGCTAGCAGTTTCTCGCCGCAGAATTGATGGACCTATTTTTTTAAAACTTTACAATTAATAGTGTGAGGTATAGAAACATTTTGAATGAATTTATAGAATATCTGCACGAAGATGAATTACAATATGGTTATATCCTGCTAGAGGGTGTAACGGCAGACGTAAGACTTTTTCCCTTATTGTTGATGAGTCGTCTGATACGAGCAATATTAAACATCTTTGTATATGCGTAAGAATAAATAACAGTAACACCATTTGTGATAATTTTTTAGCTTTAATTGAAATTAAAGCAGCCGACGCGAATAGTATATATAACCATATTGTCACTTTTTTGAAAAACACTAAATTCCGTATAAAATAAATCTGGTCGGTTTTGCATCTGATGGGGCAAATGTTGTGGCAGGACAGCATCGCTCAGTAATGATTTTATTGCAAAATGACATTCCAAAGCTTTTTGTAATGATATGTATATGTCACTCCTTCCATTTGTGCGCTTCATATGCATGTGAAAAGCTACCTCCGTATATAGAGAAGCTTACAAGAGATATCTATAATTACTTTGCTCATAGTCCCAAACGAATTAGCGAATATACCGAGTTTCAAGTATTTTGTAATACAAAAATCCATAAAATTTTACGCCCATGTCGAACCCGATGGTTATCCGTACATAGCGTTGTTTCGCGGTTATTAGAACAGTATGGACCTCTACAGTTATATTTCACCGATGTCGATAGTACCAATGATATCATGTCTGTAGATAACATATTGAAAACGTTAAATGATCCTGTACAAAGTTATTTTTACAATTTTTAGAATTTGTTCTACCCTTTTTTAATAACTTGAATAAGGAAATGCAATCTGAACATCCTAAAATTCATTGTCTATATAAAACATACTTACTATTATAAAAACGTTATTCGATTGTTTCATAAAAATGGATTACCTTCAAGGTATTTCAGTGGCAGACGTAGATTTTAAAAATCCTAGACATTACCTGCAGATTGAGGATATGTATTTTGGCGCGAAAGTTATACAAACAATATCCAGCACGTCACTTATCAAAGAACAATTATCCTTTTTTAGACTAAGATGCTTGGATTTTTATGTAGAAAAATGTGATCATAATTAAACGGTTTCCTTTAAAGAATAATGCTTTGGAAAAATTTCAGTTTTTAGATCCAGTAGTTGTAAAATCAGGATCAATTCAATCTATTACCGACATAGCACTTATTTTCCCGGATCTTTTTTATACAATTCCGACAGACTTTGGACAATGAATGGCGTATTTTAAGAAATACTAACGAAATTAGGGTAAACCAGGGTGATATGGTGAACAAAAAATTAGAGCCCTCTAGAACAGAAGAAATTGTTTATTTAAAGAAAAATAAAAGCCTATTCTTTTATACAATATCTAGGCAACACGTTAACAGTCTCATATTTTTTTTAAAGTATTGCAATAATTTTTAAAAAATATACAAATTTTTTAAATCAAATTCACCATTTCACCCTTGCATATGGGTGAAATGGTGAACTTATTTGTTCTGCTTTTTACCGCATATATCACACATTGACTCATACTTTGTGCAGTCTTCATGCAGCCAAAGTTGACAGCTAATACATTTGATCCAATCCACGTTCTTTTTAGTAAAACTGTACAGCTCACCGCACCCTACACAACAAGATTCTTCATCGTCCACGTCGTCATCATCGTCTCGCAAGTTGATATCCAACGATGAGTCGGATTCGGTGTCAGTGCTACACGCTTTTCGTTTCTTAGATTGTTTGTTTTTGGTATTTCCTTTGGTAGTTTCTTTGATTATAGTTTTTCCTTTGCCCTTCCTTTTACCATGTGCCCTACTCTTCACTGCCTCAATTGTTTTGTTTTGGAGTTTTCGGTGTCGTAGGTTGACAATGTTTGCTGGAGAATTCAAAACCTCAGCTAACGCCGTAGACCTCTTCCGCGTAGGTTCTACTTGGTTTAGGATCGGGACTGACGAAATTTGATCCAACAGTTTCCCAGGGGTTATTTGAGACTCTTCTGTTGCCTCCGTTGAAGACTGATGATCTGTTGCTTCTGCTGAGGAATGCATGTTTTTCTGTGGAGTTGACGCCCATTGCGAACTACCTGGTTGTGGTGAATCTGGTCTATGTTCAAGTCCCTGATCTTCATCTATGTCTGCTGTTTTTTCTTTCACAGGATTCACGATGTTCGGCCATCACGAACAATCTGGTTGAGGTGAAGTAGGTCTATTTTCACGTCGCTCGTTGTGTTCCTGTTGCTGATCTGATGCTGATGTTAAAAAAGCATATTCGGGGATAGCATCCGGACTAAATGGGATGATTCCCGTATTTCTAAACCCCGATATTGCGTTTTCTGTCGTAGCTGCTTGTACCCATGCCTTTGCAAGCAACCCTCCGAACACTAGTCTTGAAATTTTTCTGTTTGGATTCATTTTAATGTAGGAATTGCAAGCATTGTAATAATAGGACTTTAGAGCTTTAAAATATGCTCTGTCTGGGGGCCGTAGATAGTGGGTCGTGTGGCTGGGTAAACAGAGAAACATTATGTTATTTGCTTCTGCAAACTCTAATGTATCGACACTGCTGCAATGGGAACTATGTCCATCCAAAATGAGTACTACTGTTCCCTCAGGTTTCCTTGGTGCAAAATGTTTTTTTAGCCACAGAAGGAAAATAACAGTTGTTACGTACGCCGACTTTTGTGACATGAAAATTATGGCACCTGGCGGCATACCATCTTTGTACTCGGCCTTTTCATTTTTTCCAGTCCGGCAATTTCCTTTTCTCGGTTAAATTTATGATGCTGGTTACAATTCTCTGCCAGTTTGTATGCCATGGTACGTAATTCTGTCCTTGTCGGTGCAAATCCGAATTTTTGTAATCTTATAATATGTTTTACCATCTTATTCTCACATTCTTGTGTTAGGACAGGCGGCCCACCCAAAGTCTTTTTGGTAAAGCACCCATTTGCAATTCTTCTTTTCAGCGTTGACCATGGAACTCCAAAAGTCTTTGAGGCTTCATTCAGGCTCATTCCATTTTGTACTGCCTTTACGGCATCTTAAAGTTGCTCCTCTGTCCAATCAGCACGGCTGGATCCCCTTTGCCTTTTATAAAATGTAGGCATCTTTGCCTGGAAGGAACAATGCTGATAAAACTTTTATTTAGGCCGAGAAATACGAGAAGAAAATTCGTTCACCGTATCACCCATACCCCGAGTTCACCATTTCCCCCATTTGCTATGGGTGAAATGGTGAATAACGTGGCAAGCGGTTGAACATTTTAGAGGCAACGATTTCTAGGTTATGTGGCGCATAAACAATCTAAGAAGACAGAACATATATAAAAGCACCTCGCGGACTACGGTACCTAAAGCAATAACTACAAACGCATGCACCGTATAAAAATTATTGAGCTTCGGAAACAGTTTTATACAAATTACTTACGATATTCAAAATGGGGGTGGTTTTCAACAGGTGCTCGTTGCACATCTGATCGTAAATAACCAACATACAGACTTATAGCGACATCTGCATACCGGAAAAAGAAATAGAGTAATTCACCATTTCACCCGATTCACCATATCACCCTGGTTTACCCTAACTCTTTTTCTGATAATGTAGAATTATTTTGACAAAAAGTAGAAACGACGACATTCGGCGACGAAACACGTAAATTTAATTGTCCTACAAAAATTGTTTTAAATTTACTTTGTTTGCCGCATTCTTCGGCCAATGTTGAAAGAATTTTTCTACGGTCAATAATTTAAAAACTAAACAAAGAAACAAGCTACGTACGGATACAATCAACGGGTTAATTCTTGCTAAGCAATACATTAGAAATAAAAGTCTCTTTGAGTTTCCAATTGAAAAAAAAAAAACTAGTTTGCAAATGGCTAAGCATACACTCTATGAAGATGGCGAAAACGAGTATTTTTTTGTAAAATGAGATTTTTTTAAAAAAAATTGTTTTCAAATTTTATATTCTATTTAATGTATATGTTACTTATATCAAATTTTATATTTTATTTAATGTATGTTACTTATATATTGTTGTAAATAATAAATAAAAGATATTCCTAAAAAAGCTCTAAATTCTTTAATCTACCGATATTTTCTATAATCTACCGAATATTGCCGACCTTTCTACCGATCTAGTAAGAGTCAGGATTACCATCATTGTATATGTTATATATTTCAATGCCATCTTTGTCCTACAAACTTTAAGATATCGCGGTATATACTATGTAAGTGATAAGTATTTTTTAAAAAGGTATGAATTGCTCAATATTAATATTGTATGTAAGTGGCTTATCTATAAGTTGAATTCATTCAAAACTCTGTTATTATTATTATTAATATTAATAATAATAAATTTATTCGATGGAATTCGAGAAAATATAATTGATAACACAAGCCATTGTAAACATAAAAAATTTTGCGACTTTTTCTGGAAATACAATGTTTTTCGATTTCTTTTTACAGATATAGAGCTTTCTGAACTTACTTTTGCCTTCAAAATAATTCTATAAGCATAAATTTTTTCGTTTAATTGTATTTTTATGGTTAAGGTCGCTCTTGTAAATGCAAGATCACTAGCTAATAAACAGAAACATATTCATACTCATACTCTATATTCATCCCTTTTACATATACAAATACAGAGCAGGTCATAAAACATCTGTTTACTAAAATAATAAGGATTTCAAAACAATAAATTACATACAATATTTATGAATCAATAATAGTCCACTTAATGTGGTAGAACTTGGACAATCACCGAATCTTATGTATTTGTAATTGAAAAAACTCACTTACTTTTTAAAGTGGACACCCTAGGAGTACGTTTTTAATTATTGTTTTGAATGTTGGTGCTGGAAGTGATTTGGACACATGGGGGAGGTGATTATACAATTTAATTCCCATAATGTGAGGGCTTAGAATTGATAGATGGATATTATGTTTATGCAGGGTGATATTATTATTTCCAGTGTTATACGTACACATGTTCATTCTGGGGTAGACTATTTTTCATTCTGTGAGTATAGAGCAATATCTCCAGAATATAGATACTGCTAACAGTCAATATTTTTAGGTTTATAAATAAAGGTTTGCAATGGTCTCTGTAATTTGCGTTGGCCATGACTCTAATGACAAGCTTATGAGCAAGTAATATTCTAATATTATATATGGTTTGATCATGCCATTACAAATAATGTCTTAGATGTGGAAGGCTACTACCTTTTACAAAATTATCGAATTGGTCGCGGTGATGTTGTTGTTTATTTAACCTTTAAAGTATTACGTTATGTATACCTTCACAAATGACGACGTGGGTCTCTCAGGGTCACCAGACCTTCTTTTTTCTTTCTTTACTTTTGGCGTAAAGGTTTGACAAGTAAAACCAACAATATTTCACAGGTAATATCCCCGTGACTGAAAGGAATAGTTTTGATCTTTAATATAAAATTGTCATATTTGGGGAATAGAAAATGCATCTTTTACAATAATTTTTGATGTTATCCAAATTGGACTAAATATTCAAATTTTCAAAAATTTAATAGTAATACTGATAGTACACTGTGACTCAAAAGTCTTACCCATTACTCCAAAAATTTTCTCAGAATGCATTGTTTTATTGAAAAGCAAATACAAAATAGTATATTATGCAATGAGCATTTTATGGTAGCTATTAAGACACGAGAATGAAAATTCTCAATGATTAATACGAGTGTCTTAATAGCCATTAAATGCGAGTTGCATATACTATTTTTTCTACGACCACATAATAAAACATTATTTTTTGAACATTCCATTTCATAAATTGAACGTAAAATTTTCCGTAAGTTTTTGCGAATTTAGCTGCTAATAAATTGTTCGTGGCTACTAAGGCTTGTTCCATAATTTCTGCTGGAGTCAAATTTTATATTTCACTGTCCATTATCCCTCATTTTTACCGTTTATATTTTCAAAAAAGCACAAATTTTAACTACCTACTTGCAAATTGCAGAGAACTGCCACATTTGATTAATTTTTATATCTGTCAGATATGCAGACGCCATATTGAATATTGTTTGAATATTAGAATGTCGCATTCCTATTGGATATAAACTTGTATCTTAATGAAAAATCTGTATTCCTATTGGATATAAACTTGTATCATAATGAAAATCTGTATCGTAATGGACATCATTAAGACGGGCGTTTACCAACAAATAGAAACTTATGCAACTTATATTACTCGAGGGACGGGTAGACGTAAGGGGGTGTGAGTAGGTGGAGGTAGACGATATTCGGTTCTGTCACAGCGCTTCAGTTTTATTCACTGATGTCATAGATAAAGGAATACTATAGATGGGCAACATAATGTATAAAGAATGAGTACTTACGGAACTGTTGATGTTGTTGATGTTTTATAATAAGCCAATTTTCGCTTGCCCATATATTATTATACACTCGAATATTATAGGTATATATGACATTTAAATGCGAGTGACAGTTTGTAATTAAACTGTTACTCGCATTTAAGTCTGCAATAGCCGACCGATTCCGATAGATTTTCGTCTCCGCTAGGACCGGTAGAGATACCGTAAAGTGGGGATAGACGACGCGATTAGCTTGGAAAAACCTCGTGTAAAATGTGTGTGACAATGTTTACTGTTTAATGTTTTTTATCTTTAAAAATAATTACATAAATTTGATTTTTTTTTATATCGTACGTCAAATGTGCAGCTGGCGCGTAGAGGTCGTTTTTTTCATTTGTATACCAGCCTTGGTTAGTAGACATTAATCAACTTCATGCATTTTTGTGGTTATTTCTAAAACACATAACTTTCTTAAGAAAATAAATTAGTACAAAAACTGACCTTGACATTATAAATTTATGCCTTTTGCATCACTAACCCAAATTTGAGGTTCAAAAATTACAAAATGACTTTAAAAAACGCGAAACGGCGGTGCCTTAATTTTCGATAGGTAAACGCCCCTCTTAAAGTACAGGTTCGGCATATCTAATAATACAATTAAAGTATGGGAGCAGAGAAAAACACTTACGATACAGCATGAAACGTTTTTTTTCCTTTTGCACACATAGGTGCTTTATTTCACATTTATGCTCCTACAACAATTTTAAAACGGCAAAGCTCATCAAAGGAGTAACTCTCCAGGGCTCACGAACACCTACATGGCCCAACACCCGACAGAAATACTATTGGACAGCAATGTTCAAAATTCAATGAATATTGTATGTTATGGTTGGTTATTTAATTCGTTTTCATTTCAGGCGGAAAGAAAGACTAGTAGAGCGTCTGTACAGCCATTAGGAATGTCGCTACGAGATTGTTTTGGACCGCAACTGAGTTCTGACAATTTATCGACGGTTCCTGGAACTCCTATTCCATCTTTAGCACCTGATACACCAGACTCTGATTTTAATATGACACCACCGAAAACTCCGTGCGAAAGAGAACAAGTAAGTGCTAATCATAATAATGATAATGATAATAATGATAATAATAATAATAATAATTTATTGATACTTTGGGACAATTTACTGTGAAAAGATAATATTGAAAAAAGAATCAAACAGTCAACACATACACATAGTATGGATAAATTGTGCAAAATCTTTATATATAAGGTGTTCAGAAAAATTCGAAGTCAAGTAGGTGTTGAACAAAAAATCGTATGTCCTAACTTAATTCCATGATTTGTACTAAATGTCAATAATTGTCAAAACAACTCTATTTCAGACATGACTGAAAATTTTCAAGGATTAGGGGAAGATAGGGTCATTGTGCGCATTCATATTTAAGCTACTATATATTCCGTAATTTTGTTAATAGAGCACCTGGATTTGATTCTACTGGAACATTAGGGGGTACTTTAACCTTTCGTAAATATATTACTGCTAAAAACTTTTAAAATTTTGGAAAATTTTTTTTTTTGTAATTTCTGCATTGCGTACACTTACCCGACACCGATGGGAAACTGTACGCGCTGATTGGGGTAATTGGACTTATGGGAAAAAACGTTATGTACGATTTAAAAAAATCAACAAACGAAATGATAAGCATTAATGTATTAAAATAAAAAATATATAAGACATATTTTAATTTTTAACTGTAGAGGTCACAAACATAGTTTTTGGGTGAATCCCAGCCACTGCAGAGTTGATGGGCCCATCTTCCACAAACAGTACATCTGTACCAGGTTTCATTCTTTCGTGAATAGTCGCCACAGATCAAACAAGTTTCTTCTTGTGTATCAGATAAGTCGTCTAATTCGTCATCGTCACATAATTTTTTTGGATCAACATCATCGTCAGAATCATCGCTGCTGCTATACAATGTTCTTTTTGGTGCATTCTTTTTTACTGCTTTTTTTTGGGGTTTTCTTAACTAATTTCTTCTCCAGATTAGCTTTACGTTCTGCTCTCTTCCGTTCCATTTCTTCTAGGTCATCTTTATATGGCGTGCTGGTTAGAATTGTTGATTTCTGTTTTTGTCTATTATTAGTTTTCATTGTATTTATTCCACTAACTCCAGGAAGTGGGAACAACGAATCCGCAGTGACATGGTCAGCATCTTGAGCGTTATTTCCATCTTCTTCTTCTTTTTCTTCTTCTATATTACTTTTTTCCTTATGTGAAATTGAGGATTCTTGATGAGTTTCGTCTGGTTCATCAACTATTACAGGATTAAAGTGAGCTGCTGGAGCAAAATCTTCTGCGGTAAATTTATCTGGTTGAAATGGATATATGCCGATAGTGTCAAAACCAGAAATCCCTTTTTCCATTGTAGCTACCTTAACATAAGCTTTCGCAAAGATCTCTGATATCTCAAAGGTTGTTATTCGTTCATGCTGTCTTAAAAAATTCTCACACTCAATGTTGTATTTTTTTTTAGCGGCCCAAAGAATGTTACATCTAAAGGTTGTAACCTGTGTGAAGTGTGAGGAGGAAGTGTAAGTAAAGCTATACCATTACTTTTACAAAAGTTGTATATTTGGAGACTAATGTGACTTGTGTGGTTGTCCAAGATCAGCAAAACTGGTTAATTTTGAGTAGGTTTAACTTTTTTTTGAAATGTTGCAACCAATCTAAAAAAAGGGCGTCGTTACTCCACCCTGTAGGTGAACATGAGTAAATTGCCCCTACAGGACCGTTTTTTTCTAGGTTACTTGCCAATCTTCGTCTGGGAAAGATAAACATTGGCGCAACGTATTTCCCACTTACACTCATGCAGCATATTACTGTCACATTTTTACCCCGTTCATTTGAAGTTTTGCAACCTAATTTTTTAATTCCCTTAGGACTTAATACTTTAGATGGCTTCTGGACGGTAGTAATACCGCTCTCATCTACATTATAGATGTTTTCAGGGGGAAATTTATATTTGTCAAAAAGTTTACCCAAATTTTCGTAAAACAACTTAACGTCATTTTCATTGAAAGCTTTGATTCTATTGATGCTGGTGCCTTCGGGCTTTCTTAAGCTTATTTGGGGATGACGTTTCAAAAAGCCATAATAAAAATCGGGTCCGGCCATTTGGGTACTTGTATTGAAGTTATGTTTGACATTATTGGCTTCAGCATAATTAAAAGCTAACTGCCGGAACTGCAGTCTACTAAGCCCGTGAAACATTTTTGCCATAGTAATTACATGATTCGCCAGTTCATTTTCTTGAACATCAGTAAAAGTTGTTGGTTTTCCTAAATGTGGTGTCTTCGTTATGTCCGCACCTTGTTTCATTTTTTTTCGAAGTGTACACTCTGGAATACCATATTCCCTTCCCGCTGCTCTGATTGACATACCGTCCCTAATTGCAGATATTGCATTTTGCAGTTGTTGAGGTGTCCAACAACCTTTATTCGTTTTTCTTGTATATGTTCTTGGCATCTAAGACGAAAAAAAGACTTTTAGGTATTGCTTTTAAACAAAGGGGTAATTATACGCGCGTCTGATTACCCCTACAAATTTGCGTGCAGTTACCCCACTTGCTTCCACTGAAACAAAAAATAAAAAACAAAAAATACAATCAATTGTTGTCGTGTTCGATAGTTTCACACGTTTCCTTACATTCTACGGATGCTTACAAACAATATTCATTTGGGTTAGTAACAAAACAAGGTACTTACAGCTTATTTTTAAACACCAGAAACTTATATGCACACAACGAATAATGTTTTCCATTGAATACGACTGTGATCATAAAGCAGGTTTCCAATTTTGAACGGTAGGTTAACATTTGGAGTTCAAACACAGATGGCAACAGAAGTATGACATTTTTAAATATTGTCAGTTTTAAGAAAAGCTGATGCGTACAATTACTCTACTTTCCCCTACTTTTACTTCAATTTTTTCTAAACACCTGATACAGTCATGTAACAACTTGACAGACAGAAGTCATATTCACACAATATGTTTGTTTTGCTAAGATCTGATAGGTAATCAATTTATTAACAAATTCTATATTTGTTAACCAAAATGAAACATATTCACAATATACGTTGGTTTAGTGTCAGAAAAGAAAATCACAGAATCTGGACCCGACAGGTGGCGCTGTGGTCGAGTTATTAATAAATTTTATATTCACAAACCGATATAATTTATATGTACTTACACAATAAGTTCCCATGGTCAACAACATTGTTTTGGTATATGCTACCATCCGATAGATAGGGCTATGTTCTCGTAGAAATGAATTTTGACATACGAACATCATTTCACTTTGATATTTTTCGGTGTCCTTGCCTATTCTCCAATCGCGCCGCCAGCAACCTCTATATATCCCTATAGCGTAGAAAGAGTTCTAGTTGAGCACGTGGTGCAAATGCGTTTTCAAGAATAAAGCGTTCATATTTATCATTTTGTAGCATTCTTGCGGTGTAGTTTATTGCTGTGCTCTTATTTGCCATTTTTTTGTATACCTATTCAGAGAAGCAAAGTATAGGTTGCCCTAGAACGAATATAAACGAAATATACCGTAGCTGCTGCCTCTTATGTCGAAATGAGCTTTGTCCTTCTAATTATATACCGTAGTCGACAAATTTTAATTCCTGGTACGAAAGTTGAAGAGAAAAAGAGCACAGCGAAATAAAGTAAAGACAAACATATAGCGAGGCTGCCAAGTACACCCGGCAAACGTTTCCTATGAAATGTGAATACCCCCGACTGTTTGTGCTTCTCCCACCACTGTTGAAAAAGCAGACATCGCTGCATTTACAATGCATGGGATAGATAGCTAATATAGAAGTATAAACAGAAATTAAAAATTGTCGACTACGATATATAAATGCTTGTGTTAAAATATGTTGGTAATTTTTGTGGGTTTTTCGGCAAGTTGATGAATAAAAAGTTTTTATTTTTAAATTTCCATTGCTTTAATATTTACGTTACGACCCAGTTTCTGGTTTTCTTCAGAGTAATAATTATATGTAACAATATGATAAATGACAGATAAAAAATCTGAAATATTACTCCTTCAGAATGTGAAGTTAAAACGTGTGTACAATTCATTTATTGTAGGGTTTTTGCACTGTGTACGCTCTGAATAATTTAAACAAATGCTTTGGATGCACTCGGAGCATAAAGAGTAGATGAGTAGATCGAGGACTAATGCCAAAAGCACCTGATATTGGTGAATATTTATGTTAACTGATTGACTTTGTGGTAGACTTGACACTGTTTATTTAATTAGCATTTATAAATAGCTAATAATCATTTCTGGGCGATCCTTTTTCTGGAATAGTCAAATATTGTTCTTATATAATGTATTGTCGGATCTTTTTCGTAAACATATAAAATGCTTTAAGATCGCGATTGTTACATCAGTTTACAATAATGAAGAAACCTCACTACATTTAATAGTGATTTTCCGCATGGGGATATTTTTCCATATAAAAACCTGTCCTATAAAAATCGTACGAGCAATTTCTACACACTATTTTATAAAATAACTGGAACAATCAGAAAACTAGACGTTATACGACGCGACTCGACGAAGGCCGAATATGAACTATGTGCGTGGCATGTCTATACCATGCCCACAGTTCATATACCGCATGTGTAAAATCATATTGGGGATAGGATATATGTATACTAGGCACACCGGCAACAACGCCCAATTGTGGCCGTAGTCATGGTACAAGGAAACAAGGTATGCTTTTGTGCATCTCTGGATGACGCGCATTTATCGAAAAAAATGTCACTTGACAACTCTGACAGAAGTCACTGACTGTACTCATTGACAGAAGTAACTGACAGAAAGCATTTTCCAAGACTCCCTTTAACAACTAAAATTGTATTTGGAGATCGTGTCGAACAGCGTCGTTCTGTGTTTGTGAGAGTAGGCGTCAATGGTAATAATGCCTCGCTACACACCAGAAGAAAAACTGCAAATTATTAAATGGTATTATAGTGGTCATTCTGCAATGGATTGCATAAATTTATTTCCGCAAATATTTGCAGACAGACCCGTACCCTGTGAGCAAAGCATATTACATATTTCGAATAGCTTTGAAAAATATCTTTGTTTAAATAATTGCACAAAGTGTAATCCTAGAGAGGTAAATCCACTAAAATCTGAGGAACGAGAAGAGCGGGATATAATGATTTGTAGCACTCTCGAAGTAGAGGATACGCTATCTACCAGAAGTGTTGCTGAGGAATTGGGTGTGAGTAATAAAACCGTCGCGAACATATGGAAGCGAAATAAATTAAAATGTTTCAAATACTCGAAAACGCAAGTAATATTTCTCGATGATAGTTTTAGAAGAATGGAGTTTTGTGAAACCGTAATGGAAAAGACAAATGAAAATGAGAATTTCATCGCAAATATTGTATTCACAGATGAATCGTCATTTCCATTAAATGGAAAGTACAATCCTTCTGTTGTTCGATATTGGGCTCGGGAAAATCAGCACAAATATTTTGTTAAACACACCCAATATCCCCAGAAAGTGAATATCTGGGCAGGTATTTTGAGTGAAAATGGACCATGTGCTTGGTCCATTTTTTATTGATGGTACGTTAAATGCGGACAAATACCTCGATATGCTACAGAATCAGATACTTCCCGCTATTGATAATACCGGAATAGATCGGGATATTATTTGGTTCCAACAGGACGGTTGTCCTGCACATAATGCTGTCAGAGTAAAGCATTTTTTAATGAATACTTTTCCCGATCGTCTCATTAGTGGAACAGGAAACATTCGTTGGCCTCCGCGATCTCCTGATCTATCGCCAAATGATTTCTTTTTGTGGGGATACATCAAAAATAAAATATACAGTGCACAAGTTGGCAGGCTAGAAAACTTAGATATTTTGAGAAGGCTAATCATAGAGGCTTTTGAATCCGTAACAGTCGATGTGATTCGTAATGTGCGAGAAAATTTTTATGATAGGCTCGGACAATGCCTTGCTGCTGAAGGAGGCATTTTTGAACCTATGCAATAACATTTTATTTTTTAGTATTGTTTAGAGCACATATATTTTTTATTTTCATTAGAATTCCGTTCTTAATAAATTTATATAATAATTTACTAAGAATTAATGTTTAATTAGAATTGTGCTTTTATTTTCTTACTGTGTTGTATTGTATTTCTGTTAAAAAGGACTTTACTGAAATAGTGTCCTGTGAATTCACAACTTTATTGAACTGGTAGTACTAGAGGTCGAATGCGCGTCATCCAGAGATGCGCAAAAGCATACCTTGTTTCCTTGTATACATGACTACGGCCACGATTGGGCGTTGTTGCCGGTGTGCCTAGTATACATATATCCTATCCCCAATATGATTTTACACATGCGGTATATGTCATAGTATAAATGTATAAACATAACCAGTATTTGTTGCCTCGTTAAATTAGTAAAATGTCTTGCCAACAGTGTTAGAAAGAAAAATCAAAGGAAATGAGATTTCGTTTTGTAGATTTGGTACGAAGAAATGCTGTAAAAGAATTGTTCAATACCTTGTGTGAAACTGTCAAACTATAGGCAACTTAAAACATTATGCGCAAACGACAAAAAGCGTAGTTTCCCTTATGATTATAAAACGATTGTTATAGATTGATAGCTACCTATAAGGAGAAATTCCTTACGCAAATAATCAGACGATATGTCTACTACCTTTTCTTCAAAGTTAGGGAGCGTTATGGATCGAATACCATACTTGGTTATTTGAGTGTTTATAACATAGAATAATTTTCATACAGACTTCAGAAGGCCAAGAAAAACTTCTGTTTCTATAATTGTTTACAAAAAAGAAAGTTCAGCGTTAAGGGTGGTGGCACGATTAGCAGTGAATGTAACTATCACATAGTATGTATCATGTTGAGTCCTTTTCTTTTCTTAATATGTATTTATGACATCCGCCTTGGCGTTAGAAGTCCATGTGCTGAATGTACGTAGATGAATATTTTAGAATGCTATATTCAAGGACAGGAAGGTGTCTTAAATAACTTAAATTCTGAATTTATGTACTTTCAACTATGACATATAAAAAGCAATTAATCATCAATGGAAATTAGACTGTGTATGGATATTTTGTCACCGTATAAGTTTTTTTTAAGTTTATTTCCCCTACCACGTCTTCAGCACCAGTGCCAGCTTCAGAATCACGACCATCGACAGAAAGAAATACCTGTCGACCCCAACACAACGAAAACCCCATGACACAAGTTTTGACGTGTTTCGACAATTGAATATACAAAGAGATCATTTTGAACTTTCCTGGGTTGGCAACAAAAAAGTCCCAGTATTATCCAAAACTAGGAAATATCTACTTTCGTGAATTGCACATACTAAATTTAAAACCAGAATGTATTGAAGTGTTTTGTACTTTCGTATTTTCATTGTTTTATTGTCGCTTTTCTTTCTATTTCAAGACAATATACCTTGTATACCATGCCTTTTACGATACAACAGGATACGTTTATCGTAATGTCGCACTTTCCCATTGGAAAATTGCAAGATGGATTATGGAAATATACATTGGGATCGTATTTTCAGCAATTGTAACGGAAAATGGAAATTTGGGAATAAACGTGGACATATTCTCTTGTCATCGCAATAGGGTGATTGAGGGGTTTAAGGAAACGGGGAGTGTTTGTAAGTGTAAACCTGAAAAAGTATCAACAGTTTTAACTGAAGATGTTGTCACAGAAATTAGGCAGCGAATGGAAGTTAGTCCCACAAAATCTGTACACAAGCTGTTAGCTCAAATTAGTAAAGAGATCTAATTAACTTAAACGTAATTTGTTATACAGCATTATGTATTTAAATTGTAGGTATTCCTATGAAAGTACTCGTAAGGTACTGAAAGCAAATTTACATATTGCCGTGATCTTTATAGTTTAAGAATTATGAAAATTGTTAAATAGTTAAGCTTTAGAATAAGAACATTAATTTTTAGTTTTAAATATAGTTTAAGATACAATAATCACAAAGTCACAGATTTAGTAGGTGAATAATGAGTTGCATAACCTTTAAGGGGCAATGTCATTATGAAAATATAGATATAATAATTTAAGTTTAAATATATTAAGAATTAATAAATAAAAATAGATTTAAATTTGTACAATGATTTTAAATTTCATAGAGGATTTCATGATCATATTTATAAGAATAATAAATACCTGATACTTATATCTAAAAAAAAAAATGAGGTGTGGCCACCACACAACTTTCTTATACGTATGAGCGTTTCAAACTATACAATTTTAAGAATTTTTTTATACAAAACTTATTCAAAATCCTATTCTAAGTACTTTCATTCTCTTAATAAATCGCTATAGAATGCATACTTTGCAAGATATTCGAAAAAAGGTGCTACTTGCTAAGAGTAAAAGTGCCACTTCCGGTCCGAATTTTGAAATTTCATGTACACAAAAAATATTGCAAATTCAACTCTAAATACTTTTGTACTCTTAATAAATATATATAGAATGCATAATTTACGGCATATCTGCAAAAAATCGATATTCGGTAAGAGTAAAAGTGGTACTTCCGTTCCGAATTTTGAAATTTTTTTTATACAAAAGATATTTAAAATTATAATTTAAATACTTTTATACTCGTAATGTACCTGCCTAGAAAGCATGATTTGCGAAATATTCGCAAAAAACTGATTTTCGATAAGAGTAAAAGACCTACTTCCGGTTGGAATTTCGAAAAACTTTTTTAAGATAATTTATCCCAAATTTAATTTTGAGTATATTTCAATTCTTTATAAATTTGTTTAAACTTAGTAATTGACGAAATATTGGCAAAATTCAATTTTTTCACTGAAGTAAACTGCTACTTCCGGTCTACCGATTTTACTGAAAAACTAATCAGATCTCAAGAGGGAGATTGTACACGTAAATACAAAATTTGGAATTGATATCTACAGCGGTTTGACCGCTATCGTGGTCACACACAGACACACAGACACACAGACACACAGACAGACAGACAGACAGACAGACAGACAGACAGACAGACAGACAGACACACAGACATTTTTTAAAAACCACTTTTTCGGTATCAGGGGACTTCAAAACGTGGACATCTGCAAAAATCTCGAGGTCGAAAATTTTCATCATCACAATACTTCCTTATGCTACGTATAAGAAAGTAAAAGGATATATGGAAAGGTATTTATCTATCTCGGACAATACATTAATACATTTTATGTATTAATGTATACCCCAGATGTACAAATAGGATACATTTTGAAATTTTGTATGCACAAATACAAAAGGCTTCAAAGACAGCAGTATAAATTTTGTGTGGTTATTTTAAAACCTATAAAGAAGAGATAACATTAATATTGTTCGCAGTTATATACAAATCGACATACTAGAAACAGAAAAAAACTGGATAGAACTTGCAGGCAGTGCTATGGAAGTGAGTACTCCTTGCAATACGGTTTTGATGAAAAAGATTCCAGTAGTACATAATGTATTTCCAATTGCATCCAAGGAAGGCACCTATAAGAAGAAGTTGAGAATAACCTTAGTTAGTGGAAAGAGAAAATATGTAAACAGGGATAAGAGAGGCGATATGTTCATATACAGATACAATGAAGGATGGCATTAAGAAAACAAGAACATAACCACCGAAGATGAAGGATGGAAAGTGTGTGTAAATCTCAGTAAACAAGTTTTGAGTGACGCCATTTCATAAACATTTAACTGTCAAAGTGCGAAATATGTGTTTACGTGACTGGAAAAACTTGAAGGAGATAAATAGAATCAAACGATACCAACGTAAATGTTAGTTCAATAGACATAGCGCTGCGAATGCGTAGCTATCGTTTGTTTTAAGTTATATAAAGGGGTGAAACTAGATGCAGAGAGAGATGAAGCCGATCTTTTGAATTAATAAGATGTAAAAATTTTAAGATCGTTTGCGAATAATTCCAGGGGTTTTTGAAACACTACGATAAATTTATATTAGTTTTGAATGTTTTAGTTCATTTTGAATTCAAGTATTATTTTAATTTTATTATTGTTAATTATTTGCTGCATTTAATAATTTTTTTTTTACTGTTTCACAATATTAAATATATCAAAATGGAAGACATGAATAAAAAAGAATTTGATAATTTATATGAGGACCACAAGGAAGTTTTTGAAATAAATATACAGTTTTGAATAATTGATGATGTAAGACGTACTCCAAGAGTACTATGTGAAAATAATTACTTTTGGCAAGGCGTTGAACATCATTAATTTTAAAATAAATATTGTTTTGCTAAACTGCATTGATTTTATTGTAATTGTGAGAAGATCATTAATGGTGTTGAGGGCACTTGAGGTACTATGTGCTAATATTTACATTCGGGGATTGGTATAGGTCATTTTCAAGATATTTTCTTCGTTGCAAAGTTTTAGATCATCAAAGGCACTATGTGCGAATGTATGTCTTTGTTGAAATAAAAATTAGCTTCGTATGGGAAAATTTATTTTTTTTGGAATCTATAAATAGTATTATATTAAAGGATAAAAATAGCAAAATAATATTTTTCTTGAATCGTAATAGAAAAGAAAAAAAGAGGAATTATGTTTTTCTATGTATTATAATTGTCAAGAAACATTCTTGACACAGCCACATGTTGTTAATAAAAAATGTTTGATGTTTACTACAATAAAGATGAATATAAATGTTTTATGAAATTTTAAAAAAATTGATTTTATTATTAACCTTATCCAAATAAAAGACTAAATAAGAAACACACCAGAGAAAAAGAGGAAAGATCACTGCTAGAACTCACAAGAATAAATTGAATGCTGATAGGGAATAGATTTATAAATTTATATGTGAAGATTTTTAATGATATTTAATGCAATCTCAGTATTCATTAAATATTAATAATATAACCCCAGCAATATGCACCCATATAAAGTTTCTGTACTACAACATTGACGGGGCAATCACTTTGAGCAGCGATTGAATTATTGCAACTGGTTTAATGAAATATTACATGAAGAAGACTTGAATCGCACTTTCTTTTCGGATGAAGCTTGGATCCATTTGTCGGGGTATATCAACTCCCAATATTACTGTACCTGGTCAACAGAAAATCCGCATGTTTTTTTTTTGAAAATAGTCTCCATCCTATCAAAGTTGGTGTTTGGGTTGCAATGTCGAAAAGACAGATTATTTGACCAATTTTTTCTGATGAAATATTGGAACATTAACAGCCTTCACGAAGATGAATTAAACCTGGGGTGCTTCCAACAAGATGGGGCAACTGCAAATACTGCGCAACAAACTATTAATTATTTGCAAGGATACTAAGGTGACCGATTGATTAGTCGAAATCGATGGCCAGCCGATTCTCCTGATTTAACTCCACGGGACTTTTTTCTCTTTGGTCATCTAAAAAAGTATTTCAGAACAAACTGCATAATGTCGATGAACTTGAAGAGGCAATTACAACAGAAATGCAAAATATCACAACGGAAACTGTCCAGAATGTGTTCAATAATATGAGAAGATGTGTCAATCTATGCATTGAGCATAACGGTGGACATTTCGAATAACTTATAAAATGTATTCATTTTTTAACATAATTATGGGATTATGTTTTACAGCAATAAAGTTGTAATATATTTATTATTGTTTTTGATAAAAAAGAAAGTGCAAATATTATATTTCTAAATTTTTTTTTCATATAATTCAACTTAAAACTAACCCTCTTTCATTGACATTTATCACAGGAAATTTTTAAATAGTAAACCTAACCACAAAAATAAATAAAAAACCTGCCAATTACACTGTTTTCCAATATTAAAATCTGTATAGACAACTCAGGACAGTTCAAAATGATCACGTAGTATAAATGAATTTATTTATAAATATTAAATAAAACGTAATCACATTATTTTTAATTAAAATAATAAAAAGAGTCAAGGTTAAAATTAGTAGGACGCCAAAAATATGTTCCAAACTTAGTGGATAACAAACGCCGCGTGTCCTGACAATTTTCTCAATATTCATAGGAGGAAGTCTATATTTAGAATGTCTATTACCTAATTATACCACATCAATAATACATTTGTCTTCCTAAATGATTAAAATCGTCATTATATTAGGCCTGATAATTGTGCGTAATTTCGTGTATTCACGAGTAAGTCTCCCAACGAATGGTATCTCTATAAATTACCGTAAAAAGGTCATGGATATATAGTATTTTTGGGTCAATCGCCATATATTTTTGATGGATTTGGTTCTTGTACACCTCGTCATTACACCCACATGGTCGGACAACATTAACAAATAAAATATTGGTCTTATATAACGTTTATTACGTACGTTTCCTGTACAGTTTGCGTGACGAATTGTCTTTTTTAAATTATTAAAAACGATCTTTTCAGTACTTCGAACAATACCCCACTCCAACAATATGTTATGCCTAGCAATTTTCATATTCAAATGACTTTAAAATTCATAACGATCGCGTGTTATCTAGAAATCAATAGTGCTTTAAAATACGACTAGAGAGCGTATAAAATACAAGAAGAAAAATTATCATTGTAGCGGACATAGTGAATGTGTAATTAATAGTATACAATTTCCATTATTTATAACATGATATTTCTATTTTTTCTATTAAGTAAAAGGCCTAATTGTTGTTTAGTAAAGCTTTCTCATGTTTGTTTTTTTCGATTACAGTTCTAAAAATAGAATATGCATTATGTGCCACATGTATTTTTGTTGGATTACTGACGCTTTGTACATCAACCTTTTGCAGTTTAGAGAGTCGTTTTTTTCTGTTTCCTTGACTTTTATTTCATTTGCTACAATTAGATATTTTTATTCGAAATCCACTAACATTTATCGAAAAGTCTTTTCACAACACGTATACTGGGTGTCTCAACGAAGCGACTAAGTCCATTATTCGCAATTACATTTAAAATATGGCTACTAGTAGCAGCATATTAAGGCGTCTTTAGGTGCGATAATTGAAGAAAATAAAATTTAAAGGGGCTTACGCAGAGGTGCGGACTAACTGCCGTGAGGTAAGACGTAAGAGGGTGGCGCCATATGCGCTAATGTGAATTCCGTCGATGTAAGGTATTTTTTAAAATAAAACAAACAGCAGATATGTTTGTTTTTCTTATGATGTTTTTGCATTAAATTTAATACAAAGAAGTAATTAAGGCTTCGTTGGGAGTACTTTTTTATAATTCAAATTATTTACTCCAACATTTAACTCTCAAAGTTCGCAAAATCATAACATAACACAGCTTCAGAAACTTTATTTTAAAAACTCCAGTCGAGCATGTATTGAGCCTTTCTTTATTTGTATTTCAAATTTCGTTTTGATATTTCGTAAATAAAAGCGGTACTATTGTTTTAACGAAACCTCGTAAAGTTCAGAATTTACATTAGCGCATATGGCGCCAGCCCCTTACGTCCTACCTCTTTGTAGTTAGTCGGCACCTCCCCTTAAGTTTTACAACTAACATGGAAAATCTTAATCACAATTATTCAGAGTCGCCGACGGCGGCTCAGTTGTAGATGAGGTAGGGAAGTAGGGACAAATGAAGAAACAGTCACTTAATTATAAAAACAGTCGAACACTAGTCGATTTTCAGATGTTAACGCATATGTTCATTAAATATCTCAGCAATACTATGAGTTCCCTAGCAAAGAAGATTACAATAAAACAATTGTTAATCTGGTATTATATAATAAAAGAAATTCAAATGCAAAATCAACATCTATCCAACAAAATGGAGATTGGTTTTATCCGAAGCTAAATTTATCAATGCAAAGGTTTATATTTTGAATCTTACAGGGAAGAAAAAGAAATTTCAACTAGATATGACAAAAAGAAAAAGATATCACACAGGAGGTCCCAATTAAAAAATATGTACAGCCAGTCTCTGACGGCTGCTTTACAGTTCAAAACAAAAGTACAAGACTAGGATCGGATCGTAAACAACACAGCAATTAAGGTTAAAATTAAGAGCTTAGGTTATACAGTATACACTAGGCTTGTAGAGCAAAAGGAATCTCTTGTAACTGAATGGTGTCGAATCAACTGCTCCTGATATAAATTAACTGTCAATTTTACCTCAACCAAAAAACGAAACCTGGAAGTACTAGTTGGTTTCTGCATCTAACCTAGTACTGGGTAATATTGTGATTTAAATCTATATAGTACTATACTCCATTCAGTCTAAGAATGGAGTAGATGGCGCTACAATATGAGCACAATTTACACACGATGAATTTTGTATTTTGAAAACAAATAAAACATACTGTTTACTGTCAGATGGATAGCAGGGATATACATTGTTATATTTTGACTTTTACGTGTTTATTGACATTTATTTAAGTAAGGCTTACATTGCTTTTAAAATGATAACCATACTAACAAACATGAAAAGGCAAACAGCTAATCAGTATTTGATAAGTTTTCCAAAACAGAATATCGCTCACACAAAACATATTAAAATATAAGGAAAACATTGAATAACACGTTGTGTCTACATGTAAATAGAACGCGTACATTTTACAACATTCGAGAATGTAGGTATCATTATCAATATGTGAGTAAAAGGTGTAAAGGGCAATATTTCATGCTAAAATCCAATAAATTTTAGATACTATTTCCATTAGCAGATATTTCAATTATTATCTTATTTACAATATCTAGAAATTGATAAAATACCTTATTAACAAATGAATATTTCACCTGCGAGGTCTAAGAAGAACTATTTTTTAAGAATATTAACAACAAATAACTATGTAAAATACGGAAATCGACAAACTCTTTGAACAAAACTGCCAGTAAACAAATTTTTGACAGAACGAGCTAAATGCGATTATTTCCTTCACCCGTCAAATTTAAATTTTGTCAAATCACAATCAAAACTGAAGTTGAAATTAACCAATGAAAGGTACCGGTTCTTGATATCAGCGACTATTACAAATCGACTATTCAAATGAACAAATCAAGTATGTATTTTTTCATTAAGTGGCAAACGTGTCAAATAGATGAAAATGTCCGACAAAAAGAGATTTAGCGATGTTTAATTTATAGTTCTCTTTTCTTAACAGATAATAAAATATGCTTATTTTGCTCATTTTTTACTATGAAACTTGGTTTAGGAAATAATCTTAACAAATATAGCTCGAGCTTGATAAGTAGTCGACTATTACATTGTTTCAATTTTTCTCGTGTGCCTCCTAATTTCACTTAACCAAAATTGCCATTAATAATTAAAGACTAAAGCCCTCGAGCTAAAGCTCTCGTGCTCTAGTCAAATTATTAATGCCAATTTTGGTCTCGTCAAATTGACCGTAGCGCACACTCGAAAAATTGATCACAATGAAATAGTCGACTATTTGTCAAGATCTCGTTATATTATCTTTGATTATTTCCTTCACCTGTCAAATTTAAATTTTGTCCAATCACAATCAAAACTGAAGTTGAAATTAACCAATGAAAGGTACCGGTTCTTGATATCAGCGACTATTACAAATCGACTATTCAAATGTAGGTAACAAATCAAGTATGTATTTTTTCATTAAGTGGCATACGTGTCAAATAGATGAAAATGTCCGACAAAAAGAGATTTAGCGATGTTTCGGATGAAATTATTGATAATCACATCAATTTGACAACTCATTTTTTATTATGAAACTTGGTTTAGGAAATAATCTTAACAAATATAGCTCGAGCTTGATAAGTAGTCGACTATTACATTGTTTCAATTTTTCTCGTGTGCCTCCTAATTTGACTTAACCAAAATTGGCATTAATAATTAAAGACTAAAGCCCTCGAGCTAAAGCTCTCGTGCTCTAGTCAAATTATTAATGCCAATTTTGGTCTCGTCAAATTGACCGTAGCGCACACTCGAAAAATTGATCACAATGAAATAGTCGACTATTTGTCAAGCTCTCGTTATATTACCTTTGATTATTTTGCCGGTGTAAATGCACACTCGATTTCAACCAATCACAAACGTTTATTTTAAGCCCTATCTTTCCCAATGCTCCATTCTTAGACTGAATGGAGTATAGGTCCCTTAAAATATATTGAAAATACTTTACAAACAGAAATGTAAAAAAAGAACGAGCACATGACGGTAGCCATATTTAAAAATTTAAAATTTCAAAATTGACAAACAAAACAGGGAAAAAAATTACGCTCCATCTTTGATCGAATATTTACAAAAGCCGATTCCTATGTCAACAAATTCGAACGTTTTTTTTTGCAAAGAAATAAACGGCCCACCAGTTTCAAAACAAATTCGTCAATTTTCACCGTTAATAAAAGCTCTAGAGGAAGTCAATGCTGAAACTTCTGTGCAGAAATGCAGCAATAAATCTGCCCAAGTAAATCAAAAACAGATCTTCACGATCCAAATGCTGAGCTAAGTCAGCTGCACTTAGACCAACGTTAAAAACGCATCGAAATCGCCTCTGCGCAACCAAGTCTAATTTATAGTAGAGAATTTAGACTGTAAATAATAAAGAAAGATATATAAAAATTATCCAAAACTGATCCAAGAAAAACGAAATTTTAAGTACGTTTTCTGAAGAAATACACTCATTTATGTGTGTTCAAATATAATATAATAAAATAAATTGTTATTTAAACACTTAAGAATTCTATTATTGTTTAACCGAAGTCCAACGTGCAAATCTTGGATTAGGTGACTCAATAAAGGGTATAAATAATTCAGCCTCAATCACAACATAATAAATTGTTATTTAAACACTTAAGAATTCTATTATTGTTTAACCGAAGTCCAACGTGCAAATCTTGGATTAGGTAACTCAATAAAGGATATAAATAATTCAGCTTCCATCACAATAAAAATAAATTGTTGTTTAAATATTTAATGAATCCCATTATTGTTTAACCGAAGTCCGACGTGCAAATCTTGGATTAAGTAATTCAATAAAGGATATCAATCAACTAGGCTTATAGAAAAACTTTGAAAATAAGAGGATAGGCTTTGAACACATATAAAGAGATAATTAGACAAACAATCATAACACATTAAAATTAAGAAGGATTGCAAGATGCTAGTATTTCAAAGGACAAAATAATAGTAGTTTATACAACGAGTCAATAATGACAGTTATTATTCCCGAGAGCTGAATTTACTCCCGAGCCGCGTAAGCGGCGAGGGAGTAACTCAGCTCGAGGGAATAATAGTCATTATTGCGAGTTAGTATACACTACTTTATCGACGACTAACTGAAAATTACTAAAAAAAATCAAAATAAGTAAACGAAAATGTCAGATTACTATATCAATATGACGTTTGATGGTTAGGCAGTCAGTAAAATGGCCGGACTTGTCTATCGTTACTATGACAACGTTAGGAACGTTATGTTCTTATTGGCGGAATGCAGTGAATAATGGTAACGTTATGGCCCATTATATGTTCTTATTGGCGGAATGCAGTGAATAATGGTAACGTTATGGCCCATTATTCACTGGTCGCATTTCATTATTCCCTACGGGTATTATGAGTGTTATTATTAGCCAATATTGATTAATATAATACATACTTTATTGTTTAGTCGTCGATAAATTATATAAATGAATCCTTAAGTATTATATAAATAGGTTAAAATCACCACATGTTTTTATATATTTAAGATTATAAATAAAAATAAGTATTATTGAGATCCATCCTTTTATTCATTTATACCCGTCCCAAAGAGAAGTAAAGACATTAAAATAAGTGAAAGAGCAAATAAATCAATCTTTAAAAGGTAAGGAAAGTAAACTTCAAACAACACAGTTAGAACCCTGAACATAAAGAAATGCTGTATTACAATGAACTATTTCAAATCAAGAAAACAATTTTGAACCCTGAGAATAAAACTAAAACTAAGAGTCAAAATCATATTTCAACACCATTATTATTATTATTATTATTTTATAAAGCGAAGACTACAGCAATATGTACGAGGGCGACCTGAAATATTTCCGGAATCGACAAGAAAAACACGGTATTGGTGTGGTTTTTTATTTTTGTTTTCGATGTAGTCTCCTCGAAGATCAATACACTTTTTCAAACGGTGCTCCAGTCTCTTCAAGCCGTCGGAGAAGTAGGATGTTTCCAAAATAGCCATCTGTAGCGGCGATGACCTCCTCATTTGGCATATTTCTTTCTTGCCGGCGATTTTTTCAGTTTGGGAATAGGAATAGGTTCGGTGAATATGGTGGATGAGAAACTAATTCGTAGCGTAACTCATTCAATTTGGACAAGACGATACGGGATGAATGAGCCGGTGCATTGTCGTGGTGAAAAAGCACTTTCTTCCAGTGCAAACGAGACCGTTTCTCCTTCAATACTGCATCGAATCGGGTCAATAAATCGCTATAGTATTGCCCCGTGATCGTCTTTCCCTTCTACAGATAGTTGATGAGGATCACATCTTGGGAATCTCAAAAAATGGTCGCCATGACCTTTCCGGCCAATGGAATGGTCTTTGCTTTCTTCGGAACTGATTCGCCCGGAAAAGTCCACTGTTTCCATTGTCTCTTGGTCTCCGGTATGTAGTGGTGGATCCAAGACTCATCCACTGTTACGAAACGCATGAAGAAATCTCTTGGATTGCGTTGAATCCTGGCCAGGCACTCCTCCGAAACTGTCACCTGATTTCGTTTGTGCTCTGGTGTGAGCAAACGTGGTACCCATCGCGCCTAAAGCTTTTTCATTCCCAAAATTTCTATCTCTTTCAATTTCAATCGGCGATCGGCTAGCACGACATCATGAATCTTGTCGACCATTTCATCGTTGGTAGCGGTTTTTGGGCGTTCACTGCGTGGTTCATCAATTGCGCTCGTGCGGCCTCCTTTGAACTAGCTCACCCAGAAGCTGATGGTCGAAAATGACGGAGTAGATCCGCCATGAACCTCTAGCAAAATATTTCGAATTTCCGTGGCCGTTTTCCCAGCCATCCAGAAGTGTTTTACCACTGCATGAAATTCGATTTTATCCATATTTGCAAAACCGCCTGACTTGCTACTCAAAACACGCTCTTAAATATTATAACAACTATTGACAGTAGACGTCTGAAATTTTGACAGTTGCTATAAAAAGGGTTGCCCTTGCCGACCAATGAATCCACTTCAACCTTCGTGCGCCATCTCTTGCCGATTCCGGAAACATTTCAGGTCGCCCTCGTACTTTAAGCATTTTAAAATTAGTTAGCTAATTAGTTATTTGGTGCAGGTTGCAGATCCAGAAAGTTTATATTTTCGTGACGGACAGCGAAAAATCGATCTAGTTCTTGTCTATGAGGAAGAAGAACTGGGAGTCATGACGGAAGCGGAAGCAAGAAGAAGAGATCAGAGACGCACCTTTCAGGAGAATTTAACAAAAGAAGGCCTCGAACTCGAGTTGGAACACAAAGACTTATCATTTGATGGTAAAACTTGGTTTTTAAAAATCCATTTGCCGTGGAAGACGAAAACAAGGTACGCAGCCGTTATGGGATTAAAGTTGCCGACGAGAAGGTTCATTACGATATCAGTGAAAGCGTGGGTAAATATAATTTAATCAAATATACCCGCATTTAAAAAAAAAGACGTTGATGATAATTGTCTGTGTTTAGGACGATGAGAAAAATAATAATAAGCAGAAAGGTTTATATGCTCGGTGGAAAGAGAAGTGGAGAAAAATGTTTGAGTTTGATCACGAACTGATAGACCCAGTGCCCTCTTTCTATGACAGTACTCATGGAGTGGATAGAGAGGAACAGTAAGTATGATAATTAAAAATTATTTAATAACTCCATGTCAAATAGGTTGTCCCTGTGAACAATGTTACGGAAATTTGAATATTATAAAGATAATATACAGGGTGAGTCATTAGTAGCCGCTTCTTCAGATTGCTCTTTTATGTTTTAAATAAAAGAAAAAACAATTAGTGGAAGATCCATGGTTTCTTGTGGCGCATATTTTAAAAATACTTTATGCACGGAACTTAATTTTTTTAAATGACTCACCCTATATATTTTTGTATTTTCTTGTACTGCTTTAAATTGTCCGTTCAACTGTTTTTTCGTTTTCAAAATTGAGCCATAGTTTTTCAGTTATAATTTTTTTTTTGAAAATATTTGACCAAAACACGTGTTCAGAAAAAACTAATTTTCACATTGTTTTTAAAGGTAAAAACATTAACTTTGGTGGTGCTTGTAGGCCAAGAAAATTCTGCATCATTTGGTAAAGTTGCACTCGACAATACCTCGAAAAACTCTATTTTTTCAAAGTCTACTTCCTGAAATTTTCACATACCAAAAACTTATTTTTTTTAAATGGAACACCCAGTATTTTATTGAGGCATTTTGTTCTTTTTTTATTCTCTTTCATTTTTGTTAACAATGTCCTATATCTATCTTTTGTAATTTCTGAGATAATGACTATAGGAGCAATTAGCGGTCAATTAAAGAACTACTAGCGCAGTTGTTCTATGCACCAAAATATTCGTTCAACCAATGAAAGGCAGGAATGGCGCTCGACTTCCTTAGTCAACAGTCAAACAAAGCAAATGTTAAATTCAACTATCGCAAAAGTAATAATTTTACAGAATGAAGAGCATCGCATTTCAATTTTTTAATTCCAGCAATGTTTTCACTTGCAGTATTTCATTTTTGACACTGTTGGGTAACATCGAAAAGAAATAAAATAAAGATTATGTTTACTGACATATTTGAAGATGTCTTCAAAAAGTTTTGAAAATCCGTCCGTAGATAGCGAAGATACTTTCCTCCATTAACATTTTCATTAAAGAAATAAGGTCCAATTATGTAACTACCCACTATTCCTCCACACAGTGTTAATGACCAACGATTTTGAAAGTTTGCAGGTGTGATAAAGTGGGGGTTTTTATGTGTTATAACAACGGAAATTGTGACGATGAACGTATTCACTTTAATAGAAGGTGGATTCGTTGGTAAAGAACAAAAAATGGAGAAAGCCAGGATAATTGATGCCAATTGACAAAAATGTAAACGATTCTGAAAATTTCTTTCATCTAACCCTGTGTATGAATATGATACGGGTGAATTTCTTATTTCCTAATTATTCTGGATTCTCAAATTTGACTTACATCTAACTGACGACTAATTTTCGTAGTACTAGTATGGAGATGTTCAACTACACTCGCAAGTACCATAACCATCTTATCCTCACCAGTTATTGCTTTTTCCGCTCTTTCTTACATATTCAATACTTTCTGTTCACTCAAACGGTCCCTTTATACTTTCGAAGGTTTCTGGCTTCGTTTGACTTCTATCAGGGATCGCTGTGCATAAAGTCTGGGTGCTAGCAAAGAGTTTCTTTCAGATTCACCCAAGACGTCAATCATATCTATTAACTCTTCATAAGAATAATTCATTTGGATGATAACTAATAGCGATGCTTTTCTAAGTTTGACATAATTGTATACAGACTTTCTTTAATAGTTGACTCAGGCAGTCAGCCGCATTCCAGCCTTTACTGGACGAATATTTGGGTGCATAGAACAGCGTCCGTAGTGCTTTAATTGACCGCTAATTGCTCCTATAGCGATAATCTCAAAAATTACAAAAGATTGGTATAGGACATCGTTAACAAAAATGAAAGAAAATAAAAAAAAAGGAACAAAATGCCTCAATAAAACACTTGATGTTCCATTAAAAAAAATAAGTTTTTGGTATGTGAAAATATCAGGAAGTAGGTTTTGAAAAAACAAAGTTTTTTGAAGTATTATCGAGTGCAACTTTATCAAATGATGCAGAATTTTCTTGGCTACAAGCACCACCAAAGTTAATGTTTTTACCTTTAAAAACAATGTGAGAATGATTTTTTTCTGAACACGTGTTTTGGTCAAATATTTTCAAAAAGAATTAATAACTCAAAAACTGTTGGCTCAATTTTGGAAAAGAAAAAGCAGTTGAACGGACAATTGAAAGCAGTACAAGAAAATCCAAAAATATATAGGGTGAGTCGTTTAAAAAAATTAAGTTTCGTGCATTTCCGGTGAAACCGGAAGTGCGTCAGAGCTTAAAGTATTTTTACAATATGCGCCACAAGCAACCATGAATCTTCCACTAATTGTTTTTTCTTTTATTTAAAACACAAACGAACAATCGAAGAAGCGGCTACTAATGACTCACCCTGTATAATGTTATTGCTCGAAAGTTATAACTTTTCGATCGTAATGCATACTATATTTTTTCTGCAATCACAGCTTGGAAACATTTCTTTAAACATTATAACCTAGTAAGTGTAACCATACACGTGGCATGCTTTCATTTAAACTCCAAGTGGCGAAGTTAGGATCAAAACAAGTTGTCCGATGACTTGCCAATATTAAAAATCTAATAAGATAGTTTTCGTAACAATGACCCTAATATATTAACTGATAAAACGTTTTGCTATTTTTTTCAGAAAGTAATGCCTGCCATTATGGCGCCATGCGTTTTCCTTTGCATTTAGTTAATTATGAAAATATATCGAAAACAACACTGTTTGTGTATAATTCGTTTCAAGAAATATGAGCGACTTGTATAAGGTGATAATCCGGATTAAAGAGAAACCCTTTCCTCGAGCTGCAGCGGGTAATTAAGAAGCATTTGAAAAATATCAGGTACGGTCTACAGATAATTAGAAAGCAGCTCGAGGAAAGGGTTTCTCTTTAATCCGGATTATCACCTTATACAAGTCGCTCATATTTCTTGAAACGAACTTTACATTGGGTTGTAAAAATATATATGCACGATATCAGTCTTATATAACATTTCGTAGCTTATTAATTTGGACAAACGAATGCGAAACAAAAAGGTAGAATAAAATCAATGCTATACTTTTTTCCTACAGGTTTATTGTCAAAGACAGAGTAACATCATATTCTAGTGCCCAAAGGAGTCTCATAGTTATGCAAATTCTGCTCAGAATGAAATTTGATGATACGGACAAGGTATGAATTTCTTTCTTATTGAAGTTTCCATTTTAATCTAGTAATATGTCTTTTTTAAACATATTTACACCAAATAAAAACACTAAAACACAAACCACCCAGTGGCGACGCGTGGTTCAATACTAGACGGGTGCACAACCTTAGAATAAAATAAGAGTGTTGATGATGAATCGCCTGAGGCGAAAATTTTTTTTTGGGCCACTCCCAAAAATCCTTTTTTTGGACTATCAAACCGTAGAAATTAAAGGAACTTAAGGCGAAAGGTGAAATGCATTTAATGTGTTTCGGAAACGAGAGATGGCGCTGATTTTAGTTCCCGTTTTGTTCAAAAACTATACAATATATTATGAATTTCATTGATTGTATATATAGTTAAGTGTATTTATAAATGATATAACGTTTTACTTTTTTTATATTTTATTCTATAAAAAAATATATTTAATAACTTCCAAGAAAACAGACAAATAGAAAATTCGAGAAAGGGCGACGTTATAGAGCTAATTTTTATGTACTTTAGTGTTTGTATTGTTTTTCTACGGTGAATATTAACGTCCGAAACGCACTTCCGACCCCCGAACGCGCCAGATCACGATGATCGGTCGTGACCACATGTCTTGATTCAAAACTGTCACGCACTGAACTAAATTGATCACTTGTACTGCATCACAAGTTATCAATTTAAAGTTTTCCCATTTGTGAGTTCAGTTCTGTAGTGATAAAACAGACAGGAATAACATGGATGAAAGATACTCGGCTAAGGGAAGAAACCATCTTAGACTTAAAAAGTAAAAGTGTTACTTCCGGTCCGAATTTCGAAATTTCACTTATACAAAAAATATTTCAAAGTCAGCTCTAAATGCTTTTGTACTCTTGATAAATATATATAAAATGCATAGTTTACGACATATTTGCAAAAAATCGCTATGCGATAAGAGTAAAAGTGTTACTTCCGGTCCGAATTTTGAAACTCTACGTTTCGAAGTATTTTTGTATTTATTGCATAAATTTATCTGTTATCTTAACATATGTAAAAAAAAGTGTTAATCAACAAATTCATTTTCTTATGTATTTAGGTAAACCGTCCTTTCTTTTGGTCATAGCGGACTTTATTTTGAAAATATAACTTTCATTTGGAGGTTAGAAATGTCCTGTTGGCAACCTAACTTTCTATTAACGATATCGGAATTACTTATGAATATAGCGGAAAATCAATTGATTTGGACTTTAATTTTAGATAAAACATACCTATTATTTTTTATTTGGGCATTATGTGTTTCAATGCTTACACTATTTAATTGTTTTCGAATATCTTGTTTTCCTAATAAATTAAATCCTAATTTAGCAGATAGATGTGGCTTTTAATGTTGATGCTTTTTAATTTTTTCTGTTAAATGTACTAAATCTTTAACGCCAGATTTTGTCTATTCTGATGCCTCATCACTTCCAAATAATAAACAAGGAAAACAGTAAAGACTACTACTAACACCACACCCGCACAACCAGTCAGTTTTTGCGTAAATTTCTATTGTAAAAGTTCGTTTATAATCTCGCCTTTTGCATTTGGTAACATTCGTTCGAGTTGGTTTTGGACGGCCGACACTTTTGATTTTTATTTTTTCTTCTAGCGAGAGCGAAGAAAATTTAATTGTCTTTAAATATTGCGCGCCAACACTATCAGAATTCGAAAATTCCGCCATTCTTGCAATTCGTGAAAACGAAATAACCCAATCTTCCAACCGAAGTGCACTGATTATATGTGGTGCACATGGAGCCGCTTAAAACACCGAACGTCGCCGGACTGACGCGGGGAACAAAGTGTGCGGGCGGCAAAGGTTCCACCAATTAGATTTAATATTCACATGTGCAGTGAACGAAGCGATCAGGCGACCCGGTAAAAGCTCGCTTTAATTTCTGATCTTTGCGTCTTTGACGAATTGTTTTTGGAATTAATAGGCATGTTATACCGTTATTATAAAATTATTTAAAGAATGATAAAATTTAAATATGTTTTTTTAATAAGAATATACATTAAATTTGGGAGTACACGTGCGCATGTGCGCTTATTGAGGAACCGCCACTGCTACCACCATACTAAAGCACAAAAACTAAATACGTATTTCGTCGTTGTCATCCTCAGTAGCACTGATTAAAAACCGTGTTGTTCTGTATACGCTACGATATATAGAGAACGCGGCTTTTAATCAGTTCTACTGGAGATGGCAACATAGTTGTCGAAATACTTATTTATTTTTTTATGCTTTAGTGTGGTAAAAGTGTTTTAGTGTCTTTGTTTAGTGTCAAGTCACAGACTCCTAGTTTAGTTTCATATTTACACTATCTAAAATTTAGGTAGGGATTAGAAGACTTCTTAATGATTCAACTTACCTTGCTTGTTTTCCATTACACGAAGGAACTTTCGACAAAGAAGACAGTAATGGCAAAATATTAGATAGACGGGTAAATAGTAATGCGGCGTAGATTTTTACCAAAAACTATACATAATTGTAATTTTGCATAATTATAGTTACTTTATCTTCAATGGGCAAGGCCGATAAAGTGGTATAAACGGCAACCGCTAAATTTGGTAAGGAAATACTTTGGTGACAAAATAGGTCTGTATTTTTGTTGGTTAGGATTTTACACCAAAATGTTATACGCTCCAGCAATTGTTGGAACTCTCTGTTTCTTGTATGGTTTAGCATCAATGGATAGTAAAGACAATATTCCGAGGTGAGCATATCATTTTAACTGTTGTGCTATTCTATTGTTTTATTTATGTCTTAAGTGCGTTAAGTGGTCTATAGTTTCAGGTTATTTCCTTTTCCGTCCAGTACCGTACCCCCTCCTACCACACACCAAAGTGATTATAAAGGTTTAAAGATACATTTGTAATTGAAAAAATAATGAAAAATGAAGATAGCTGTTAGTAAGTTAATCAATTAGAAAAAAGACTTTGTTTTATTTTCTCTTAAAAATAAAAACATATTACTATTGCGGTATTATTAAGAATGAAACATATTTCCTAAAGAAAGTGCGATGTGCTATGTAATATCAATGGAATTCTATTCACTTATTATATTTTGATTTCTACCCTTACTCATCTATTTCTCTGCTATTTCTTCTTGAATTTGACTCTTTTTGGGCTGGTATGGTGGGCGCTGTAATAAGAATGGTCATATTCATTTAACAAGTAAGCAACATCTTAGCTCAAGCAGATTATTTCATCCCATACATTTTAGAATTTCTGAAAGTAACGAGATAGAAAATTAGTCATTGAGGTTTGCGACTGTCTGAAATGGTCTAATCAGAACTAAAGAAAATTAAGTAAATATGAAGAAGAAAAAGAAGAAGAGGAAAAAGAAGCAGAAGAAGAAGAAGGAGAAGAAGAAGAGAGGGAAGAAAAAGAAAAGGAAACAGAGGAAGCAGAACACAAAAGAGAAGAACAGGAGTTTTAATAACCTATATATTATACGATTGAATTTCTAATTATTACTTTAATATTAACGTAATATGTTTAATAATTACTCATCTCTCTCTCTCTCTCTCTAGTAATTTGTAGTGCATTTCGAACTACTTATTGATATACATATATGACAGATAATAATTACTTGCAACTACACTTTTAATTACATGAAATAATACAAGGTCAATAATTTTGCAAGAAGACTTCAAATCAACCGCTTTTTATTTCTAAAATAGTTTTTGCCCACGGCGAGATGTCGCTAAAACCCTATACCATACATTCCCTTTGCATTCTACTACGAAGTATAATTATCTATGAATGAAGAGAAAAAATTTCAAACGAAGAACGCTTTCTTTAACGTCAGCAGTCAGCACAAATAGCAATTTGTGTCTGCATAACTGAAGATGCATGCCCGACTTTTTTCCAAATTTATAATAAACCGAACACTGAACATTTAAGGGTGTTGTATAGCAAACTAAAAATTTCGACGTCTTCGCTGCGGGTATAGGGGGGTTATACTCAGGGGTGGAGCTTGCCAATACCCCACTACCACGTACTGTTTTCCTAAATGCTATAGTAAAAATCTAAATTGTATAGTTCCCAGTTTATAAGTACCGCCCTTATGGAGCGATGCATTCGAAATGACATACGTCTGATGCGTTAGTTAAGTGCTAATTGTCTCTTTTCAGGCTACACATACTCTACGTAACGTAGGTGCTAGTAATATTTTGTATGATTTATTTAGTCTGGTGTCTAGGCGCCACAGGAATGTAGATTGTAAGTTTTTTTAGTCTGACATGTGTTCAATAAGTTAATATGTATGTAAGATGGAATTCTGATTAAAAGAAATATTACTTAGTGCCTATGAATACTATATAATAATAATAATATTTTGTTGAAAGGCACTAATGTCATCGTCTTGATTATCTTTTCCATTGGCCGTATTGCAAATCACAGGATAATTATTTATATCTATAGGTACTATTATAATACAAGGTGGCCGGCAAGGTATCCGAGACACCTCGTACATGAATTCAATGACTAAAGGGGCCCACACACTGCGGTTTTGTTCGACAGTCTTGTTCGTCGAACTAACGATTTATTAAATAAAATAGTCTCCCATATTTTTTTCCAAAAACGATGCAGAATGACTGTACTTATAATATCATGTATTGAATGAAATTTCATTGTTTTATTATTATATATAAATTATTTAAAGTTTAATGTTTATTCATTATTATTATGTAACTACATCTGTAAAATAATAAGTCCTATTTATGTCTGTTCTTTATTTACCATAACACGAAGAGTAATGTAGTTAAATTTTTAAAATAAAAGATATCCTTTCCCAGCAATTTCTGGTTTACTTCAAATCTTTTTATAACTGTCCGAACACTGAATCGTTTGAGAGTAATTTTTTGCTAGGTCGTAAATTATTCTTTGGACGTCTACTAGTCTGGTACAATATCTGACGATCTGTACAGAGGAAGTAGGCACCATCTATATCCATCTCATTTTCTATATTAGTTTTACATTATTTTTAACTCACTTATGAATGTCAGTCGTATTTTATCTTGATAAATGTAAAATAGTGGACGAACTAAAAAAGCTAGTATTATTTATGAATCATATGTAATGTTTTTGTTTAAGTTTGTATTTATGTAAAAGTTATAAAAGCCTGCCAGAGAATGTGTACAATTTTATGAAATGTAATACAAAATAATATAAGTAAATTTTACAAAAAGAAAATATACATTAATTTTATAAAGTTAAAACAAGGTTACTGGATAATGTTTTCAATTTTATGAAATGTAAAATAATATAAAAAAATGTTTAGTCAAATACCTATTCAAAACCGTAACAACGATTTCTGTATTCCGAATATCGCTCGTAAAGTGAATCCCCACATAACAAAGTAACTCCGCCCTGTCTTGGATTGCAAGGATATATCAAATATTTGACTGCAGGTGGCGTATTAAAGCAGTGCCAAAAATGCATTTCGTTCTTATCAAATTACACATTTATCTTAATAAATACGAAAAAATTTTGCTAGAAATTAATGTTCACAATAATATGTTATACGTCGGTACGCATTTTATTTTTCGATTATCTATTTATATTTAATTTTTTATAACAATTAATAAAAAAATGAAAAAACAAAATGCCTAGGGACATGTAGATAAACATTATAAGAATATTTCATCTAAATCATTTTTGCATAAAGTTTAAAGATAGCCTGTAATCTGTAAATATTTGAAAATGTACCTATACAACACCCTTAAGATCCGTTCCAACCATTGAGAAAGAATAGGTAGGGAGACGACGTCACGTGATCAAACCGGGTACAAGTCCGCCATATTGATACTACAATTACGACAAACAGGTAGTGTTGGTAAAATGTGGAGTGTTTGTTAAGTGCATCGTGTATTAGAGTTATATAATAAGTTAAATATTAAAAGACATTATGGTTTCTTGTGCTCTACGTAGCTGCAACAGCAGAGACGGCGTTGATAAGAAGAATTCGTCTGGAATTTCATAGGTTAGTGTAGGCCCGACAGGTGTGGGATGACAGATTATAATTTTGAGTAGTCTGGACTAGGTGAGGCAGCCGTATTGGTCCCACAGTTAGCTCTGCCCGTTTTGAGAGTACAGCAAAGATGCTTTACAGCGTCTCCTTAGTATTTTTCGTCAATGGTTACAACAGAAGAAATCGCTATCACTAGATTAGTGTTCTATAAATCTTGATATTTCTTTTCCATCGTTGAGTCAATAAGTTGGCGTCCAACAAATATTAAAAGAGGCAACGTGTCATCCGTTTACACTTAATCTAATGCCAGGATTGCTACTTGCTGATTTATACACGTTATGATTGAAGATAATCCGGCAGTGTCAAACTAAATTTTTGTGAGGCCTCCTCAAAGAAGAATCAAGAACAATCTTTGAACGTGGAGCACCCAAAAGATCGAATTCGTGCAACATGCAATAATATTATCTATATAGTTGAGTCCCTCTCGCAACCGACATGCGCCACTAAATTGAAATGGCGTCAAATTTGAGATGTTGCGAAATTTTACCTGTCTAGTAATATAACCTACAAAGCCTCTTCAGGACTATCATAAATAATAATATTCATACACCTTTTGACATTTGTCATTATTATCTTTTGACGTTTGTTATAATTGTCAACTAAAGATGTAAATTTGCCTCCTAAACATTATAGCCAAATGCTATATAAAATATAGGTGTAGAATAACTAATATTTAATAGCTTTATTTATAATATTTAATTTGTAACTGGCTTTCATGTAATAGTATTTTACTATGGAAAGGTATATATCCTGAAATATTAATTAAGTAGTTTAATTTTATTGTTTTGAAATTGTTCCGGCCGATCGAAATTTGTAGTGGTATGGAATCGTCATCTTTAGTTCGTTCTTTGGCCATGTCGGTTGCCAAAACGACTCAACTATAGTTGAATTGCTTTGGCCATTGAGGAAAAATACTATGGAGACGCTGTAAAGCATCTTTGCTGTACTCTCAAAACGGGAGCATTGGGCGGGGCTAAGTGTGGGACCTATATGGCTGTCTCACCTGGTCCGGACAACTCAAAATTATAATTTGTCATCCCACACCTGTCAGGCCTACACTAACCTATGCAATGTTATTCCAGAGGAATTCTTCTTATCAACGCCGTCTCTGCTGTTGCAGCTACATAGAGCACAAGAAACCATAATGTCTTTTAATATTTAACTTATTATATAACTCAAATACACGAGTCACTTAACAAACACTCGACTTTTTACCAACACTACCTGTTTGACTTAAGTGTAGTATCAATATGGCGGACCTGTACCCGGTTTGATCACGTGACGTCGTCTCCCTATCCTTTCTCAATGGCTTTGGCAATCGACATGAGGCGATTAATTAAAATGGCGTTAAATTTGTGATATTGCAACGTTATCTGTCAAGTGTGTTCAAAGGTTATTTCAGAACAGTCATAAATAATAATCATCTAAACAACCACCAATTTGTCAAAAATGCTACTAAACAGAATAGCCAAGTTTTAAATAAAATATAGGTATTGAAGAATAATATTTGATAACTCTATTTATTTTATTCTATTTATAACTAACTCTCGTAATAGTATTTTACTAATGCTATATTTCCTGGAATCTTAATTAATTACTTTACTTTTATTATTTTGAAATTGTTCTGGTGGACAGAAATATGTAGTGGCATTGAATACTCCTCTTTATTTCATATTTTGTCCGTGTCGGTTGCTAAAATGATTGATTCAACCATAGTTATGTGCCGAGCTGTTTGTATGAGGATAGGTACGTTTTAAAGCTTGTGTGCAGTTTGCAAACAGCTGTTTTTTCTGTTAAATTCGCATTTTCTATATAGCTTTAAATTGTCTTTTCAGTATTTTTTTTTTCAAAATGTCCATAAACGCCCTGTTACTTGCTTTTAAATGTCAATGTGAAATTTGATTTGTAATTGGATTCATACCTAGGATCGTTTTGAGCAAAAAAAGTAAGTGTACAATTTGAAAACAAGATGGTGAGGATAATGGTATGCGGGCGATTGATTGAATTACACTTCATATGGCAGAATCTGAAACAGAAGCGGAGATATAAACTGTATAGGAATATTAGGACATCTGGTATTATAGCACATATTTACTTAATTAAAACTTCTTAAATTATTGTCAATTAGAACAAAAGTGTTAAGCCTCGTTCTCATCCACTTAACTTAACATAAATCTTACTTAATGTACCGTAAAACTAACACAAAAATTTATGAAGTCGTTCACATTGCCTTAATTTACGTTAAGTGCGCAAGTGAATGAGCAGTTGGAGTGCCAATCAGACAGGTTCTGAAAGGGCATAGCAATTATTAGCAATATCTTGCTGCGTGCGTCTTAGCTGTCAAGCTCCTGTCGTATATAGTTTCAAATGACTGATTAGCACGATACACTTAATACGGGTATGCTCACTTGAGCTGTCACTGACTTCATTCCGAAACAAGTCAGATTGACAGTTGTCATATCGGCTACATGTTGACACAGTTTTAAGCTGCGAGGAAGGAATAGAACAGGAGAGAGTCTCCTTAATAATAATATTTGTCCAAAGTGGTAACTCAATATGGCCGCCGCAATGCATAGGGGTGCATAAATATTTTGTATAGGGTATATGTACACTTCGTATGTTCTTGAAAATCATTTAAAATAGGTTCTTAGTTCAATAATAATGAAAGTAATATCGTGAGTGCATTATTTTTTCAATCCTTTTATTCTTTTTAATACAGTAACATTTATTCTAACTGTATTAAAGAAAACATAAAAAACCAGCCTAGAATATGTATGTTACGCCACTGAACACATAATCAAACATACCGGATATATGACAAGTTATTCAAAATACTCATTTTATAAATTATGATTGGTCAATATTGCCGTAATTGACCTGCCTTAAAGTGGTAACTTCCCTCTAAATAATACCTATTCCCCCACCAGTTTATTATCTCTCCTGTTCTATTCTTTCCTCGTAGGTTTGAAGTTATTTTATCGTTTTTATTAATAATATTCTATTTAATGTGCTTGGTTGTGCTGTATACGGTTGTCGTAAATACAATCGAAAAAGCAGAGATAGATTAAATATTACAGGTTTCCCAAGGAAGAGACAGTACGAAATGTGGGGTTAATTGCGTGTAAAAGGCAGGATTTAATAAATTTGAAAAATGGTATTTCCAGAAATCTGATTTTATCACTGTTCATAATAAAAAAAATTTTTTAGCGGTATCTGTTTCGTTCATTTTGAACCATTATGTTTTCAAACATCACTCCAACAAGAATTTCTGCAACTTTCCAATAAATCATACAGAGATTTAAATTCAGATGCAGTTCCCAGATTCAAAGAAATGCCAACTTGAAGCAATAAACATTGAGTTGAAAATCTTTAACAAGCCAAAAATAGATGCTTTGATAAAAGCATACAGATAGAGTAGTAAAATGTGTGAAGCATCGCATAGACTAATCACCTATGAAAGTGAATTATTTTATTCAAATTTTTGCCAAGATTGTCACATTAAGAGCAACAAGTTTATACATCTGTGAACATTCATAAAGTATTTTGAGGCATTCTACATATCGTAGCAACATACGTAGTTTTTTTTTTTTGCTTATTAAGAATTTCTAGTTTATTGTTACTTATTTCAGCTTTTCATTAATTTATGGCAAGGATATAGTGTGAATAGTATTTGTATTTCAATCAGATACAAAATTGGATAGCTTTTTCTTTAATAGTGTAAGAAAACATTGACTTAGGCTGAATTGAAATAACCTTCTTGAACTATCAAAGTTATTATTTATATTAGCAACCATAATTAAAATTCCTACCTTTTACAAACATTTATCCATAACCTTTATGGTATCTTTCTTAAGGAAAATATATTACGTTATTTGCCTCTTATAAATATTTGTATTTTGTTCAAATACAGTGTTTTTATCAAAAACAAAAACCTAATAAATTCTCTTCTAATTAAAAATATTGAAAGGCAGAAAAAAGATTAAATAAAATTTATATTTGGCAATTTTATTTTAACTTAATATTATTATAATACAAAGCCTCTTAAAATTCTGAAATACGCGACTACTATTATTGTTTAATCTAGAATCAGGATTAATTTATGGCTTGAAGTCGTGAAGCCAGATTTATGCTCTTGTATTTCGGTGGGTAATTTATAATTATTGTAAACATACAAAATATGTATATTAAATATAACAAATTCCAGTCAAGTTGTATTTGCTTCATTCAAATGTTGGTTTATCTTCTCTTCAATTGCCCGAGACCATTCTATTAAAAGTGATGTACAGTTCTGTGCAATAAACTGGCGTACACTTATTATACGATTATGTAAATATGACTTTTGTTTGAATCACTGGGCAACAAATTTTCGAAAAGTTCATGCTTCCAAGCTGAAAATAGTCATTTCTTAATGAATTCAATGTGCTGAACACGAAAATGACTAAGAAAAAGCTGAATTGGCTACGGGTTTTCTGTAATATGTACGCATATTTCAGAAAAAGTGTACTTATGTCAATATTATAATACATAGTAAGAAAACATTTAAGCATATTTCAGAAAAAGTGTACTTATGTCACTATTATAATACATGGTAAGAAAATATTTACGCATATTTCAGAAAAAGTGTACTTATGTCAATATTATAATACATGGTAAGAAAACATTTACGCATATTTCAGAAAAAGTGTACTTATGTCAATATTATAATACATGGTAAGAAAACATTAGTCTGCTTCCGGCTTTCGACTTCTTTTGGCCTGCCGTTTGTAGTGGACTTGTGGAGCATCTCTACTGATTGTCCAACAATAGTCAGCTAGCATTGACGTAGACCATTTGCCTTGGTACCGTTGCTCCATGGTGGCAATGTCCTGATGAAAGCGTTCGCCGTGCTCATCGCTGACCTGCCCGCAGTTATCAGGAAAGAAATCTAAGTGGGAATCAAGAAAGTGGATCTTTAAGGACATATTGCAGCCAAATTCATGAAACAAAGCCAACATATCCTCAACCAGACACTTGTAATTTTCTGCCTTATCATTCCCCAGGAAGTTTGCTGCCACTTGATAGAATGCATCCCAAACCTGTTTTTCTTTACCTTGAAGAAGTTCCTCAAACTTGGGGTCTCGGAAGAGCTGTCTAATTTGAGGCCCCACAAAGATGCCCTCTTTAATTTTGGCTTCACTGAGTCGAGGGAATTTGTCATGCAGGTACTTGAATGCTGGTCCATTCTTATCCATGGCTTTTACCAAGTTTTTGACAAGACCGAGTTTGATGTGTAAAGGAGGAATGATGATTTTGTGTGGCTGTGCCAATGGTGGGTGCTGTACATTCGTTTCTGCAGGCTTAAAAAATGCTCTCGGAGGCCAGTCTTTCTTGATGTAGTGCAAATCGATTGCTCTGCTGTCCCACAGACAAAGAAAACAGCAGTACTTTGTATATCCCTGCTGCAAACCCATCAACAGAGATACTACCTTCAGGTCAGAACATATCTGCCAGCCATACTTGCTGTAGTTAATCGTCTCCAGTAGCTGCTTTAGATTGCCGTAAGTCTCCTTCATGTAGACCGCATGTGCAATAGGTATGGATGGAAGCTGGTTCCCATTATTCAACAAAACCGCCTTGAGGCTCAGTTTTGAAGCGTCTATAAACAGCCGCTATTCGTGGGGATCATGTGCAATACCGAGAGCTTGTAGTAGACCATCAATATCGCAGCAGAACACAAGGCTTTCTTCTTTCTTAAAGAAAGATTCGAAGAGCTGATGGCGAGTGCGAAATGAAGTCACTCGGACATTCTGTTCCAGAAGATTCCACTGTCGAAGTCTTGAGGCCAGTATCTCCGCTTTGCTTTTCGACAGATCCAAATCGCGAACAAGATCGTTCATTTCATCCTGGGTAATTTTATGTGGTGCAGATGTTTCGTCAAAGCACGAAAAGTCATCATCCTTACTGCCACGTTCAGGAGAACTCGCCGACGCATGGCCATCCTCATCGTCTGAACTGATAGAAAAATCTGTAGGAGGTTCTGGAATTGGGAGTCCTTCGCCATGAGAGACAGGTCGCAGAGCAGATGGTATGTTAGGGTATTCAACTGTCCACTTCTTCTTCTTGGTGATGCCTCCAGAAGCTGGTCGTACCATACAGAAATAACAGTCGTCAACGTGATTGGTGGGCTCCCTCCAAATCATGGGCACAGCAAATGGCATTGCCTTTCTTTTGCCATTAAGCCACTGTGAAAGATTTACGGCACAAGTGCGGCAGCATACGTGTGGGGCCCAGTCTTTGTCCTGGTCGCCTATCTTGCAACCAAAATACAAATGATACGCTTTCTTAACTGTTGCACTGATGTTCTTTTTCTGTGCAGCAAATGTCACTTCTCCGCAAATATAACAGAAGTTATTTGCACTATTAACACAGTTACGAGGCATTGCTACTGTTTAGTTACTTTACACTATAGCAATCACTTATGTATGCTAGAGCTTCGAAAAATATGCGCGAATGAACGGACATTGCACGAGTTAACTGTCACGTCGGCCATTTATAAATAAACTATAATTAGCTATTGCTTGATATTGCGCAATCAATTTCGCAACACTCTCAATGGAAACTTACAGTAAATGCTGCATTAACTTCTTTGCATGAAGGGGGATGCAATATGACGCAAAATTTCGTAATTTCTCACTAAATTGCATTACATTATGCAATAGCATCTATACAATGGACAAAACGTCAATATCTCTTGAACGTGAGCCAATCAACTTTTTTCAATGTGATATTCGTGTTCAGCACGTTGAATTCATTCAGGATTGGGTACTTTCACCTAAGAAGCAATTTCACTGTTGACCAGTGATATCTGTCATGCATGACAAATTGAATTGACGCTATAATTCAATTTGTCATACTTAACTTAAGCCATTTTCACAATGGCAAAATTAGCAATAAGACGTGTACGCCATTTTATTGCACAGAACTGTAGCTGTACATTACCAATATCGAATACTTCAGATCTATGCGATTCACTAATAGGATTTATAAGCCTCGAAATATATCTTATTTAAATATCTTTATTCACATTTTGGCAATGATTTTAATCACTACATTTATCAATACCTTAATTACAATTTTCAGTTTGTATTTACACAATTCATTAATTCATATATCGAGCCTTTAGATAGCACAGTACAAAAATGAACTCACAGAATAAACTATTTTGCATTGTGTATTAAAAATGTAATTCAAACACACGCAAAAAGTTAAAACATTGATTGATTGCATTTTAAAATACCACTTTGCCTGACTACTTCAACAATTGCTTATATTATTAAATATAAATAAACAACTATAATCAAAAACTACTACTAAATTGCGTAATTTGGATTTCTGGAAATACCATTTCTCAAATTCATTAAATCTTGCTTTTTACACGCAATTAACCACACATTTCGTACCGTTTCTTCCTTGGGAAACCTGTAATATTTAATCTGACTATCTCTACTTTTTCTATTTTATTTACGACAACCGTATACAACACAACCAGGCATATTAAATAGAATATTATTAAAAAATACCGATAAAATAACTTTAAACTGTGTCAAAATGCAGCCGATATGAGAACTGTCAATCTAACTGGCTTCGCAATGACGTCATTGACAGCTCAAGCGAACATACCGGTACAAGTTGCTGATTGGTGGATTTAGTAAACGTAAATTAAGGGATTCCCTTAAAGTTGAAGTTCGGCCGGCTTAGTATAATGTTAATTTACGTTAAGTGCAATAATTTTCATTGTGACCAGATACATAAGAAGCCATGTGTTTTAACTTTTGTTAATTTTGCTACTACATTAATTTATGTTAAGTTAAGTGGGTGTGAACAACACTTTAATAATAACAAGTTGTTAAATCCATAAATTACATAAGCTACCACGCACAAATCTTACTGTTCACACAAAATGAAATGTTGTAATATCTATAAAAAATAGGAAATCCTTAGTACTATAGATTTTCCTACCGTTTCCTATCCTTAAATTATGTCTTATTACCGACAATTAATAAAGAACCTAAATGCCACTAATATACCGGGTGTCCACACGAAAACTTTATATTGAATTATTTCTGGTGTTTTTGAAGACAAAAACTTGAAATTTTGGGTGGTTGTTCAGGATATAGGGGGACAATGAATAGTGTATTTCATACCGCCCCATCGGGTCACCCGCCGCCGCCGGCCACCCCCACTCCAATATTTTAAATGACACCCTGTATTTTTTTTTGGTGGTTTTGATAGAACACAATTTTCTTGATATTCCTATGTGAAAAAACTAGTAACACACATTATGACATTTATGAGATATTTAAATTTAAAAGTTTCAGATATCAGAAATTATTAACTCCGAAAAATCATAAGTTAGTCATGGAAATAGTTTGCTTTAAATTAGAATTGTCAAAATTGTGACTTTTGTGTTTCATTAATATTAATACTTGTAAAATTGTTCTTAAAGTTTCGGCTTTTTCGCTGAAATGGTTTATACTCTTGAAGAGAGAACTGAAATAGTGATTTTGTATGGGATTGCAAACAAAAATTATTCCCAAGCGGCGACGTTATTCAATGAAAACCATCCAAACAGAAACGTATCTGTTGCTTATGTCAGAACGCTAATAGAAAAATTTTTGCAAACTGGATCTGTAAATAATAAAAAACGGAATACGAATAATTGTGGTGTACTAAATGAAGCTATGCAACTAGCAGTTCTTGGGCATATTAATTTAGACCCAGAGCTTTCGTTGAGAAAATTATCCGAAGTTTCGGGAGTGCCAAAATCAACCTGCCATAAGATATTAAAATTAAACAAAATGCACCCTTATAAAATTCAACTTCACCAAGAGTTGGGTGACGGTGATTTCGACAGAAGGGTCGAATTTTGTGAAATAATGACAGATATGATTCGGCAAAATGGAAATGTTTTGCGAAGTATTTGCTTTAGTGATGAAAGTTGCTTTTACTTAAATGGCCTTGTGAATAAACACAACTGTCGATATTGGAGCGACGTAAAACCCCATTTTTTCCGAGAAGGCAACACACAATATCCCCAAAAAATTAATGTATGGGCTGGAATTCTTAATAACCAAGTAATTGGCCCGATATTCTTCCAGGAAAATTTAAATGGACCTAAGTACTTACAATTTTTGGAAGAGCTAATACATCCTCTTATCATACAGTGTCTAGAAGAAAACTTGAATGAAATAGAGGAGGAGCAATTATATTTTCAACAAGATGGAGCTGGGCCACATTACGGTTTGACGTTAGGAATTATTTGGATAATATTTTCCCAGGACATTGGATTGGACGTAGGGGCTCTATTGAATGGCCAGCTCGCTCCCCCGATTTAACTCCCCTAGATTTCTTTTTGTGGGGACATTTGAAGTCTGTTGTTTATAAGACACCGCCACAATCAATAGCTGATTTACGTAATAGAATAACAGAGGAATGTCGAAATTTAACGCCACAAGTGTTCGAAAATGTTAGAAATTCTTTTGAAAATAGACTTTATTTATGTTTAAATGTAAACGGTGAACAATTTGAGCATTTAATTTAACTAAAATGTTGTGAATAAATCTTGTTTTAAGTATTTCCATGACTAACTTATGATTTTTCGGAGTTAATAATTTCTGATATCTGAAACTTTTAAATTTAAATATCTCATAAATGTCATAATGTGTGTTACTAGTTTTTTCACATAGGAATATCAAGAAAATTGTGTTCTTTCAAAACCACCAAAAAAAAATACAGGGTGTCATTTAAAATATTGGAGTGGGGGTGGCCGGCGGCGGCGGGTGACCCGATGGGGCGGTATGAAATACACTATTCATTGTCCCCCTATATCCTGAACAACCACCCAAAATTTCAAGTTTTTGTCTTCAAAAACACCAGAAATAATTCAATATAAAGTTTTCGTGTGGACACCCAGTAGAAGTCATTTTCGTTTCCAGTAAAGAAATATGTGATGAAAATGGTCCGGGAAACATTACGTTATGTCCTTTATGTGATAAAGCGTGTCATTATCAAAAACTATCAGAGAGCTGTAAATTCGCAAGACTGACTTATTTATTTGATAATCCTGCCACAGTATTCTTTGCTATCTTCATGAGTTTATGGGCGACCTTGTTCCTGGAATTATGGAAGAGGAAACAGAGTGTTATACAATGGGAATGGGATTTGCAAGGTGTTGAACAGGATGAAGAACCTAGACCAGGTATACATATAAAATTAAAACAGTATATTCTCCAATAAAAGATAAATGAATTTGTCGACGATTGGATCAATTGTGGATATCTTAGGAACAAAAAACGCGTTGTTTGAGTACCTACATTGTATTTCAATTGATACATTATCTACTGCATTCTTGTCTTTATTGTAAAAAAATGCTATTTGATATGGATCTGATATGATTACTTCTTCAATCAGTTTAATTATTGCATAAGCAAGAATTTCTATTATACCATAACTATTATTACAAAACCAAATTAAAAGTAAAACTATTTATAATCATTATTGTGAGAATCTGAAGTGGGACAAAATACAGTATAGTGTTCTAATATTGTTGTAGAGTTGCATCATAACCAACAAATTTTGAAGATTTTTTCATTATATATACCGCGAGATCAAAAATTATATTGATAAAGTTTTGCCATGGAATGTAAAACGTCCGTCTTAAATATCATTCTTTTGAGATAATTCTGATTAAATTATCAGGTTAACTGTCATACTGACATTTGACTGACCTAAAATTTGTAAATATATGTTTATTTAAAATGATTTACATGCTTGAATAACAACACGAAAATTATCCAAATATAAACGCTTACTGTGTTCCCAAATACCATTAACTAGCACACCTGTTCTAAAATACGCATCATCATAAGTTTTGTGTGCTGTGGTGCAAAGTGCAAACCATAATTGAAAAAGTACAACATGTCAGAGAGAAAATATAATGACAAATATTAATGACAGTATGACACTTAATGATATAACTTAAGACATACGTTTTACATTCCATGGCACACCTTTATCAATATAATTTTTGATCTCGCGTTATTTTCTTAGCGCTTAATGGTATTGTTCCTGCGAGATAAGATGGCTTAACTCCATACTTCACATTTTCTATTCTTGGTAAAAATATGGGAAATCTAAGTCTGCTATATAGATCTATAATTCTTTCCAAGCTTCTTGTCACTCAGAAATCAGTGATGTTTTGAAATGTTAAAAGATTTCTTTGAATTTCTGGAACGGATCTAGCTGTTTCAACAGATATTATCGATTTTTTTTGAAGTGTAAACTTTTGAAGTGTATACTTCTTTAGGCGCATGGCGCTGATTGTAGGCACTGAACAAGACTGACTGCAACGCTCGGATATGTAACGCTCGTTCGGGTAGTGTCGGCTAAGGGAACAAGATAAATAAATATATCATATAGAGGTATTTAATTTCAATTAAATTGAAATTTAAATGAATAAATAAATTCATGTTCCAGAACAGATTCGATCCCGAGCCGCACGGGTACGAAGTACTATGAAGCCGACACGTTACCATCGGACCAAGCGCGGGACCGTAAGCGAGTATTTATATCGTCTACATACGTCCGAACCGACCAAACGAAATGGCCGCTCGCGTAAATGTAATAAATGTGCGAATATGTTTTATTTAATACGTTACTGAATATTATACGCATGTATTTCGTATTATTGAAAATTGACGTATGAAAGTGAAATTTTAGATACGGGGATGTCTTAGGTCGCCGATCACCAATCCATAGTCAAAATATCAAAAAAAAACAAAATGGCGGACGAGTTTTTTTGAAAATTGACGTATGGATGTGAAGTTTAGATACAGGGGTTTTGGGGGTCGCCGATCACGATTCCAAAGTCAAAATGTCAAAAAAAAATGGTGGAAGATTTTTTTGAAAATTGACGTAAGAACGTGAAATTTTAGATACGGGGGCGTCTTAGGTCGCCGATTACGTTTCCAAAGTCAAAATGTCAAAAAAAACAAAATGGCGGACGAATTTTTTGAAAATTGACGTATGAATGTGAAATTTTAGATACGGGGGTTTTGGGGGTCGCCGATCACAATTCCAAAGTCAAAATGTTAAAAAAACAAAATGGCGGAAGAATTTTTTGAAAATTGACGTATGAATGTGAAATTTTAGATACGGCCGTGTCTTAGATCGCCGATCACGAATCCAAAGTCAAAATGTCAAAAAAAAACAAAATGCCGGAAGAATTTTGTGAAAATTGACGTATGAATGGGAAATTTTAGATACGGGGATGGTTGAGGTTTACGTTTTATTTAATACGTTACTGAATATTATACGCGTGTATTTCGTATTATTAACCTCGCCTTGATGAAGTTTTCACTTCTGCCGTGTGGTTTTAAGCACACTCATTCTTCTTGTTTGTTTTACGTAATTCTCGAATTTTTTGAAAATTGACGTAAGAATGTGAAATTTTAGATACGGGGGTGTCTTAGGTCGCCGATTACGTTTCCAAAGTCAAAATGTCAAAAAAAACAAAATGGCGGACGAATTTTTTGAAAATTAACGTATGAATGTGAAATTTTAGATACGGGGGTTTTGGGGGTCGCCGATCACAATTCCAAAGTCAAAATGTTAAAAAAACAAAATGGCGGAAGAATTTTTTGAAAATTGACGTATGAATGGGAAATTTTAGATACGGGGATGGTTGAGGTTTACGTTTTATTTAATACGTTACTGAATATTATACGCGTGTATTTCGTATTATTAACCTCGCCTTGATGAAGTTTTCACTTCTGCCGTGTGGTTTTAAGCACACTCATTCTTCTTGTTTGTTTTACGTAATTCTCGAATTTTTGTAATTTATAATATTTTCAGCGCTAGTTTTCTTTACAATAAACTTTTTCTATTTCTGTAAGCGGACTCTATTATCTCAAAATGTGTCTCCACTATGTAAATTCTGTAGTTTTATTTATTTATTATTACAAAGTGTCTGTCACATAAGCGGGAATAATTGATCGGTCACAAATTAGAAAGAATAATTACAAAGCTATAGTTTAGTATTAGATCTTTTTCTACACGCCATTCTTACATTTTTAAACCTTCCAGAAACAACTGAAGCATATAAGCGCATAACAGCGTGACTTTTATTCTCAAATATTTTTGGCACATATATATTTTTGAACAGATTGAAAAATCAGAAATTAAATTACATTTTTGCTTCATTATTTTTCACGTTATACATATTAAAAACGTTCAATGCTAAAAAGTCATATGAAACATGGGTTGGGCATTGAAACAGTTGAATATATTGCATAAAATTGAAAGATGTGGCTATATATTCTCAAGTTATTTGGCAATTCTTAGTAGACTTGCTTATTACACCGCTGCTCTCTTTGCAGTATAATTTAAAATTTTACTTTTGATTTTTAAAGGTAGTAATTAATATTTGTTGAAAACATATATTTAGGAACTGCATAATTTGAAATGTTCTTTAGAAATAGTGTTATGGCATTCATACAAAATTTTTCTATTAGTATAGTTTTCCAATAATAAGTTATACATTTTCTTTGCTTCATGCTACATGTAAATATTGAAAATTGTGCACCCCATAATGTCTTTGCTTTATTGGAAACGACAATGTTTGTTCATAAAAGTAATTTTTATGCAAGGTATAGCATTGGCGATGCTTTTTTCCAACTTTATCTATTGGCGTTTCTCCAATTAACAATAGACTACAAATTCGCTTTATTCCAACATCAGTCACAAAATATAAGCGAAGAAATGCTTGACCATCAACAATTGTTCAATCACTGTCGATGAGAACATAATAAATAAACTCTACATCTAAAATTTACTTTGTCCTTTTGTTGGCGTCCTCTGGGCATCTTTTAAATCTTCTTAATCCTTTATAGAAATATTATAAAATTGTGTAAACAATTTGTTTTTTCAATATTTGCGAAAGCTTCTGTACATTTACAATAACAAGATCCTTCCATTTCCTTTCTCTGAAGTAGGTTACCTTAGTAATTTACGAGGGTTGGGGCAAAAGCGATGGCAACTATTTTTTTTCTTGAAGATACCAGTCCGGTTGGAAAATGTGACATATACAGACGAAAGGAGAAGGTCTTAACTACATGTATGGACAATGAAGAGCACTGAAATATCGTAACACACTAATTTATTACGGTAGTATACAGCGCAATATGGCCTTCACCGTGCAAAAGAATGATAACGTACACATACAGTTGACATGACAAACCTGGGCCTAAAGATCCTCAATGTAGTCCTCTGCTACTGTCACCACACGCTGCCAACGATGTGGGAGGCGCTGAATACCATCAGCGATTTGCAACTCGAGAGGACATTGCTAATGCTGTGCGCCAACAGATGACCCGATTCACACATGGTGCGGCAAATGCTGAGCCTGCTGGTATTCAGCGCCTCCCACATCGTTGGCAGCGTGTGGTGACAGTAGTAGGGGACTACATTGAGGGTCTTTAGGCCCAGGTTTGTCATGTCGCCTTTCTGTGTACTGTGTTATCATTCTTTTGCACGGTGAAGGCCATATTGCCCAGTATACTACCGTAATAAATTAGTGTGTTACGATATTTCAGTGCTATTCATTGTCCACACATGTAGTTAAGACCTTGTCCTTTCGTCTGTATATGTCACATTTTCCAACCGAACTGGTATCTTCAAGAAAAAAATAGTTGTCATGACTTTTGCCCCAACCCTCGTATATATGCTGCACCTTTTCGTTTAGCCTAGTTTATATCATTTTTTCTGTAATCTTCTTCTCCTTCTGCTTTTCTCGACATTTTCTTGAGTTTTATCACTCATCAACACAGAACATAAACATTTTGCTTTTATTTAATTAGGCGTTTGAATTTAACTAGTTGCCAAATAGTAACAACGAAGTAACAACTCACGAATAATCTCCATTAAATACACAGCGACATACACATAATAACATGATTCTTGTTTGTTTTACGTAATTCTCGAATTTTTTGAAAATTGACGTAAGAATGTGAAATTTTAGATACGGGGGTGTCTTAGGTCGCCGATTACGTTTCCAAAGTCAAAATGTCAAAAAAAACAAAATGGCGGACGAATTTTTTGAAAATTAACGTATGAATGTGAAATTTTAGATACGGGGGTTTTGGGGGTCGCCGATCACAATTCCAAAGTCAAAATGTTAAAAAAACAAAATGGCGGAAGAATTTTTTGAAAATTGACGTATGAATGGGAAATTTTAGATACGGGGATGGTTGAGGTTTACGTTTTATTTAATACGTTACTGAATATTATACGCGTGTATTTCGTATTATTAACCTCGCCTTGATGAAGTTTTCACTTCTGCCGTGTGGTTTTAAGCACACTCATTCTTCTTGTTTGTTTTACGTAATTCTCGAATTTTTGTAATTTATAATATTTTCAGCGCTAGTTTTCTTTACAATAAACTTTTTCTATTTCTGTAAGCGGACTCTATTATCTCAAAATGTGTCTCCACTATGTAAATTCTGTAGTTTTATTTATTTATTATTACAAAGTGTCTGTCACATAAGCGGGAATAATTGATCGGTCACAAATTAGAAAGAATAATTACAAAGCTATAGTTTAGTATTAGATCTTTTTCTACACGCCATTCTTACATTTTTAAACCTTCCAGAAACAACTGAAGCATATAAGCGCATAACAGCGTGACTTTTATTCTCAAATATTTTTGGCACATATATATTTTTGAACAGATTGAAAAATCAGAAATTAAATTACATTTTTGCTTCATTATTTTTCACGTTATACATATTAAAAACGTTCAATGCTAAAAAGTCATATGAAACATGGGTTGGGCATTGAAACAGTTGAATATATTGCATAAAATTGAAAGATGTGGCTATATATTCTCAAGTTATTTGGCAATTCTTAGTAGACTTGCTTATTACACCGCTGCTCTCTTTGCAGTATAATTTAAAATTTTACTTTTGATTTTTAAAGGTAGTAATTAATATTTGTTGAAAACATATATTTAGGAACTGCATAATTTGAAATGTTCTTTAGAAATAGTGTTATGGCATTCATACAAAATTTTTCTATTAGTATAGTTTTCCAATAATAAGTTATACATTTTCTTTGCTTCATGCTACATGTAAATATTGAAAATTGTGCACCCCATAATGTCTTTGCTTTATTGGAAACGACAATGTTTGTTCATAAAAGTAATTTTTATGCAAGGTATAGCATTGGCGATGCTTTTTTCCAACTTTATCTATTGGCGTTTCTCCAATTAACAATAGACTACAAATTCGCTTTATTCCAACATCAGTCACAAAATATAAGCGAAGAAATGCTTGACCATCAACAATTGTTCAATCACTGTCGATGAGAACATAATAAATAAACTCTACATCTAAAATTTACTTTGTCCTTTTGTTGGCGTCCTCTGGGCATCTTTTAAATCTTCTTAATCCTTTATAGAAATATTATAAAATTGTGTAAACAATTTGTTTTTTCAATATTTGCGAAAGCTTCTGTACATTTACAATAACAAGATCCTTCCATTTCCTTTCTCTGAAGTAGGTTACCTTAGTAATTTACGAGGGTTGGGGCAAAAGCGATGGCAACTATTTTTTTTCTTGAAGATACCAGTCCGGTTGGAAAATGTGACATATACAGACGAAAGGAGAAGGTCTTAACTACATGTATGGACAATGAAGAGCACTGAAATATCGTAACACACTAATTTATTACGGTAGTATACAGCGCAATATGGCCTTCACCGTGCAAAAGAATGATAACGTACACATACAGTTGACATGACAAACCTGGGCCTAAAGATCCTCAATGTAGTCCTCTGCTACTGTCACCACACGCTGCCAACGATGTGGGAGGCGCTGAATACCATCAGCGATTTGCAACTCGAGAGGACATTGCTAATGCTGTGCGCCAACAGATGACCCGATTCACACATGGTGCGGCAAATGCTGAGCCTGCTGGTATTCAGCGCCTCCCACATCGTTGGCAGCGTGTGGTGACAGTAGTAGGGGACTACATTGAGGGTCTTTAGGCCCAGGTTTGTCATGTCGCCTTTCTGTGTACTGTGTTATCATTCTTTTGCACGGTGAAGGCCATATTGCCCAGTATACTACCGTAATAAATTAGTGTGTTACGATATTTCAGTGCTATTCATTGTCCACACATGTAGTTAAGACCTTGTCCTTTCGTCTGTATATGTCACATTTTCCAACCGAACTGGTATCTTCAAGAAAAAAATAGTTGTCATGACTTTTGCCCCAACCCTCGTATATATGCTGCACCTTTTCGTTTAGCCTAGTTTATATCATTTTTTCTGTAATCTTCTTCTCCTTCTGCTTTTCTCGACATTTTCTTGAGTTTTATCACTCATCAACACAGAACATAAACATTTTGCTTTTATTTAATTAGGCGTTTGAATTTAACTAGTTGCCAAATAGTAACAACGAAGTAACAACTCACGAATAATCTCCATTAAATACACAGCGACATACACATAATAACATGATTTTCGCTAAAATCTTAATTCCCATAATCCCATTGCTTCTCAGAAATGCGATTATTATAATTGTGGTCGAAGTAGATGCTTCAGCTAGACTTTTATGGGATGTGCTCGGCTCCCATGCATGTTTGCAGTTGCTAATTAAATAAAAGGAATTATCGCGGATACATGAATACAGGAAAGAGAAAATTATTGGGTAAATTCCGCTGTAGAGCAACCGTAGACACGTGTTTCTGACTCATTGGTCGTAAAGACAATGTCAACCTGCATGGCGACGTTAGTTGTTGTCCTCAAAACTGAGGATCTTCTAACTGAAGCTACAAATGGTGGTCTGTCTCCTGATGGTCTTCCGTATAGCATACATCTCCAAGGTTATCCCACCTTATTCCTTGGCTACACCGTACCGATGACGACCAATGAGTCAGAAACACGTGTCTACGGTTGCTCTACAGCGGAATTTACCCAATAGTTGCTAATTAATATATCGTCTATTTATTCTAATAATTTACATCCTCTGACTACTTTATTTTATAATGAGTCTTCAACATATTGATTTGTTATTGCCTTCTGTTGCTTTATTTCCATGACATACATCATGCTTCTTTACGTTAACTTTGTTTCTAGGGATATCTAATCAAATATAGTTGATTGAGGAAGCCATACTATGGTAACTTCTGAAGACCATGAACTGTGTTTTGTTATATTTGATATACCTCAAGAAAATAAGTACTAACAATTAGGTCCTGTGTAATTTTTATAGAACGAAGTATATAAAAACTGTATTGTTTGGGCCGTAGCCATAGATTTTGTTTGTATGGTATATGAAAACTAAATAATTAATATATGTAATTATAAACGATTAAATTTGATTTACAGAGTTCGAAACTAGTGTCAAAACATTTAGGATGAATCCAGTTACCAGAGAAAAAGAACCGTATTTACCGACTTGGTCGAAGGCCCTAAGAATCATTGCCACTGGATCTGCTGTGTTCTTTATGGTAAATAAGTAATATGCGTGACTTTAAATCATGAACTAATATAATTATGTATGTCATTTTTCTAGTTAATCCTAGTACTTGGTGCTGTTCTGGGTACTATTATTTATCGATTATCCTTGGTCTCCGTTATATATGGAAGTGGCGGACACCTGTTACAGAAACATGCCAAGATTTTCACTTCGATATCTGCCGCTCTTCTCAATCTTGTGATAATAATGTGCCTGACTAGAGTAAGTTAAATGCATTAATTTATAGATTTTTAAGATGGACTGTACTTTATTTAAAGCACATCTAGTTTTCTATTGGAAGGTATAAAATTTGAAATTCAATCTAGTAAAATTTTAAAAAATGTGTATTTTTTGAAAACATTATTGGAACTAATTTAATGGCAAATACAACTAAAAATCAACTATGAACTATGTGGGGACTTTAAGCGTCCAGAAATACTGCAAGAAAAAATTTGGTCATGATAATGATAATTTTAAAATACACATTCAAAACAAATAACATAATATTTGAAAAACCTAACCTACAACATGGAAGTCATAATTCAAGCACATTTACAGTTATGACCAACAAAAAAGCATATAATTAAGGTGACCAACTATACTCATTTACTGAGTTTTGTACTCTTTTTTCGCAAACCGTACTCTTTTCAAATCCTGTACTCTGAAAGTACTCATTTGTATAATTTTATACTCATTTGTATTTCTAAAACATGTTTTTAGATTATTTTATTTCAATTTTATTAACTAAATATTTAAAATTATTTTGACAGTGATTTGAATTTCACGCGCGCATATTGCTTGCCGTTTCCGGCACGTCAGAGGACAGGGCAAACACCAGGCACGAGTTTGACAGTGATTTGAATTTCGCGCGCACATATGACTGCCGATTCCGGCACAATTGAGAGGCCGTATTATGTACAACGGTGGACTTTTTAAAGTGGACACCTTTTAGTTGCTATAGTATTTTTTTTATTTTTATGTATTGTAAATATGGTTTCAATTAGTGGCGTTTCAGTCAGTTGTGTCGCTTTGACTTATACCAATGTTATGTACTAAGTACTTGTTACACAGGGTACATTAGGTGTCCACCTTGGGGAGTCCACCATAGTACCTGGAGAGATAGATAGATACTACCTACAGATCTCTTTTTCTAACAACGTCAAAATTACATTTGTGAAAAGAGATGGATATATCTGTCTCTCCAATATTTGTGTACGTAATCCCAGGCTGATCTTTGATGTGCAGTATGTACGGCATGCTTGACAGTCTTGAAGCGTGCGTTGTACGACAACGTTTTATGGGAATTCCCTTTCTGTTTAATTAATTTGAGGTTAGAGAAAACCAACAATTTCGTACTTTTTGTTCAAGTTAACAAGATTTGAGGTGTACAAATTTTATTTTATTTATCTAGTGAAGGTGAAGTTGCATGTAAGTATTAATATTATAGTTTCATTTTCATTTTACTTAAATAATATCAGATTATAATATTTATTTAAAATCAAAATAAAAAATATATTACTAATATAATTTTTAGATTATTAATTCAAATATGAGCGATAACAAAAGAAGGAAAAATCGTTTAAACGAAAATTTAAAAAAAGAGTTTCCGTTCATTGTAGTTAAAAATCGAAATGATGACTCCTTGGTTAAATGCGCAATCTGCAATAGGGAATTTTCAATTGCAATTCATGGACGTAATAACGGCACACATTGAAACTAAAGTACATAAAACGTCTCATGACACAGCAGCGTCAACATCCAAACAGACAACATTTTTTAAAGGGAATACTTTTAGAACTAATGAAAAAAAAATTGGCAGTTATGGAGGGTACTTTCGCTTTTCACACAATAATCCATAATCAAAGTTTTCGCAGCATGGACTGCACTACTAAATTATTAAAAAAATTTTGTGATGAAAAATTTTCTTGTGCGCGAACAAAATGTGGGTCTATCGTAACCAGCGTATTTAATGAATACTGCAAGAAAATGCTATCAGAAAATCTGGATTCAGAATCATATATATCTATTCTATCAGACGCATCGAACCACAATGAAATAAAACTTTATCCAATTTTAGTAAGGTATTTCGATATTAAGAACGGTATTCAAATTAAGATTTTAAATTTGGAATCAATCGAAGGGGAAACTTCAGACATTTTGTCTAATCACTTATTTCGAGTTATAACAGACAACAATTTGAATAAGAAAATTTTGGCGCTCTCGGCTGATAACACAAATACTAATTTTGGAGGACGCATCCGTAAAGGTGTCAATAATGTGTACACAAAATTACAAGATCTTCTGAAACGAAATATTTTGGGAATTGGTTGTAATGCTCACATTATATCAAATGCCATCAATACAGCATCAAGTTCAATGTCAATAGATGTGGAAGTAATTATTACAAATATATATTTATATTTCAATCGGTTTACAGTACGGGTAGCAAGTTTAAAAGAATTTTGTGAAGAGGTTGGTGTTCAATACAAAAAACTGCTTGGTTATTCCAAAGTCAGATGGCTTGCTTTAACTCCATCATTAGAACGCGTTTTGCAGTTATATGATCCACTACGTTCATATTTTTTAAGCCTTGACAAATGTCCTACAATTTTGAAGAAATTCTTTGAAAACGATATGTCAGAACCTATGCTTTATTTTATTCAGTCAGGCGTCGTTGTTTCATAAAATTACTCTACAAATTGAAGGAGATAAAATTTCAGCAGCAGAAGTTTGTATTATATTAAAGATTTCATACTGCAATGTAAATCAAGATTTAATGATGGATTTTTACCACTAATTCTAAAGAATAAACTGACCGTTTTGGAAGATTCCAATCCCGGAATAAAAAATGAATTTTTAAAAGAATTTAAATTTTTTTATAAAATTTGCTATGAATATATCGAAGAATGGATAGTGAACTTTAGAGCATTAAATTGTTTCAAATGGATCCTTCTAAATAGTAAAATTGAATGGAAAGAAGTTTCTTCAGCAGTCGAATTTGTAATGAAGGAAGTAAAAGAAATTGTTATTAATGACAATTTTCTCTTTGAAGAAATTCGAAGAGTAAATTTATATTTAAATGAAGAAATATTGAAGAAATGGAACGATGAGAAAATAGAACTTGACAAAAGATGGGTAGAAATCTTTCGGCATTTTAGAGTAGAACATATCCCACATGAAAATTTAAAAGTTTTAATAGAAATTTCCTTATGTTGTTCAGGTACCAATGCTGCTGTTGAAAGGGTATTTTCACTAGGGAATGATTATTGGAGCAGTGAGAAGTCGCAACTTTCTGTAAAAACAATATTTGCTGTCTTAACAGTCAAATTTAATATGCAAAATGAAAGTTGTTCGAATGTGGCTACATTATTAGACGAACATCCTCATTTAGCAAAAAAATCCACTCAGAAGAAAAATATGCTTTTAAAAGAAAATAAAGTTTTTATCGTTTTTTCTTCTTTTTTTTTCACCTATGAAATACTTTCAAAGTGTACTCTTTTTGAACAAAAAATAGTTGGTCACCTTAATATAATTTACCTTTAGCTAGCAGTGACATTTAAAATAAACGAAATTGCATACCTGACGATAGTAAGTTGGTATCGATCCCGATTTCTATCCTATCCTATCATGAAAGTAGAAAAACAAGCCCTGAAATATACACAGAAAATGTCAAATCAGTCAAACATAAATAACAGTAATAAATTAAGTGTTAAATGGACTCGATATAATCCAATCATACTACACATTTTTAGCACGTGATTTTAAAGGAACTTTGCGATTACCAAGTAGTTTATAATGCTTTGGACAGATGGCGCCAACCTAACCTATGAAAACGAATTTTATAGGTTAGAATCAGCATGTTACAACTTTGATATCGCTCAGCGATTGCGAGATCCAGTTGACCATGAATATATAAGAAAGCAGAGATACATCTATTGTCCAAAAATAAAACTATTAAAAGACCAGTAAAACATAAATCTAACATAGCGTGGCAAAAATGCTAACATAAAATTCATAAGTCATGACCCGCGAAATTTACAGTCGAAAGCAAAAAAAAGTATACAAAAATACAGATTTCTGTCATAGACTTTCAAAATGATTAGTGTAATAGCGTCTTCAAAGTTATTTGTCAATATTTGGTTATCTTTCAAAATAAACAACCTTAAACTTTATATTAAGCTTATTATAAAGATGCCTTCCATAAATGAAGATATTAAATGTTATTACACATTTGAGTAACGGTTTCAAAGAAAAATAATATAAATAAAAGCACAGCTTTTAGAATTATTAAAATATGGCGAGATCAGCATAGAATTTGTAGAATTTCTGGTTCTGATCGCAAAAGAATATCAACAGCCGAGCAAGACAGCCATATCACAAATGTGCTTATTGAAAATCCATTTACTACAGTAGTGAATGCAGCTGATGTAAATAACTTTCTGGGTTTTGTTTTTACTGTCCAACGAAGAATTAAAGAAGCTAATTTGCGGTCTATAAAACTACCGAAAAACAATTTCAATGTGACCCACAAAGAAACTCGTTTAAGATATGCACTTGAACATCTGTCCCATCCATACATTGAATAGAGTGAAAACATGGTTCAGAGAAAATAATATCAATGTGTTGAATTTTCTGCCATAAGAAGTCCTGACTTAAATATTATCGAAAATATGTGGGAGTTGATGATCAAAAAAATTAAATCAAAGATCTCAAAATAGACAAGAACTGGTAGAAATAGTTCACACAGCATGGAAAAATGTAAATCAAAATAATTGTACCAACCTTTATAACTCTATTCCAAATAGATTGTAAGAAGTTTTAAACAAAAACGGCTCTATAACCAGATATTAATAGATGTTTTCTTTATGATGTCTTTTAATTAGTATTTTGATTCGTATTCATCAGGTAGAAGATGTTTTGATAATTATTTGATATTCCATAGAATAATGACTTGACACTAATGACAAGTAAATAAAGCCAGGTTTACAAAGTACGATATCTCTTGTCTACTTTTTTTTGCTTTCGACTGTACATAACACATATTATTAAATTTTTTAATTGTTCAAGAAAAATTATGTAACACTTAATTATAATATTGTAAATGAATTTAATAGAACAGAATCGGGTCTCAATATACAGACTGAGTGGTATAGAATCGTATATGTGCGAGGGCGCGTTTATATAGCTCACTTAGAACTGATTTGGCGATGTCTGCATTATAAAGTTAGTAACGGTTTTGAAACATTTAGATTTTCTTTTTCAATCCCACTACAATTTCGCACTGATATTTAAAAATCCAGAAAATAATAAAACGTGTTTGAGATATTTTAATCCTCTCGATAGATGATACGTTATTATACATTATTTATTAAACATTATGATAAATACTTACACGAAATAAATATACAAAATCTAAATCTTTCACTTGTACACGAAAACTTTCTACAATTTGTGCATTTATTACAAATGATTACAAAAACTTCTATGCGACAGCCATATGAGATTTGCTGGATGAATGATCCCCAATTTATTTACAGATTCCATCCATTTTAACTCCAATTCTTCCATCACACCCTTCATCCGTTCCCAAAGACGTCACATATTAATTAGTTTAATTTTTGAATATTTTCTTTATAGCTTTACCACAGAATCGCCATAGCGCTGACTAACCTAGAGAATCCTAGAACTCAAACTGAATACGAAGACTCATATACATTCAAGATATTCCTTTTCGAATTCATGAACTTTTATTCTTCTTTAATATACATAGCATTCTTCAAGGTATAGTATTTAATTAAGTGAGTAATGCTAGAATGATTGACGGCTAATGTAACATTTTAGGGTAGATTTTTTGATTATCCAGGAGACACGATAAGTCGACAATCTGAATTCTTACGTGTTAAGGGTGATGTATGTGATCCCGCCGGGTGCCTTAGTGAACTTTGTATCCAACTAGCGATCATTATGATAGGAAAACAGGTGTTCAATAATTTTTTGGAACTTTTTAACCCGTAAGTTAGTTTATGTATTGCCCATTATATACTTGTCCTTTATTTGCCACTAATCGTTACTTAAATGTTAGTTAAATTGAATATAACTAATCCGGAGCATACCTAACCCTTGTCGCTCTATTTGTCTGTAACAAATAAAGCGACCAAGCCAATGTGTTTGTGATTTTAAAATAAGTTTGAATATCGAAGAAAATTAAATAAGATTTTATTATGGTATACTTCTTCATTTTTCCATAACTTTGCGAACACCCAGTATATATTAGAAGAAGATATGAGAATATGTAACACTTGGCACTCCTTTTCTGTACGCCATACAAAATTGTTTCTTGTTCTGTTATGGCACTCTTGATCATAGGAAATTAAAAAGACTACTGTAAATGTCATTTTCTGAAATTAATCATAAATATATCGAAAAATTTAGCCATGAATTACTCTTACTAAAGATTATTCCTATTTTAACAGGAAATCTAAAGTTTGGCGTATATATCGGCTATTTAAATTAAAAAAAGTATATTCTCATTGTGCCACTGATTTATACATCACTCTGTACGTGTATATATTTTTTTTACTATATTAAACATCAAAGACTAACTTTACTTTGTCAGATGGTGGAATTACCTGTATATACACTTTGTTATAAATATAATATATATTGTTATAAATATTTAATGAAAGTTTCTAATAGACAAACTCCTTGAGAATTAATAATTGTGGCTTATTATAGTCTATTTTTAAACTAAGAGGAGCGTTTTAAATTAATCGCGCTAAAATCTGTATCTGTGATTGGTTGTTTCACAGATAGGTTTATACAGTCGAAATGTGGAATAGATGACGTTTGACGTATCGATGTCAAACGGTTGTGTTTCGTCTTTACTTTTCTGTTCCCGTTGTTCTATTGCTCTTTAAAACATAAATAAATCCGTTCTTTTTAGAATTTGCGTAGCGTTTAATGTACCATCCTGTTGTTCTTGATATGGATACTGCATCAACGTCAACTTCATCAGCAATTTCGCCCCCGAAGAAGCGCAAGCGTTTTGATTTAGGTCATTTATCGCTTGCTGAAAAGCAGTGTACTTTAAATATATATAAACAGCTACGAATTGACACACCGGATCTTAGAAAAACAGCTATCATTTCTAAAATTAGTAACATCGTGGGTAAGTTTAACAAATAATTTATAACAATAATAAATAATGTATAATTTTCTGCTTTTAGGCGTTGCAAAATCGACAGTATATCGAACTATAAAGGAATATAATGAAACTGGCACAGTTACTGCATCTAAACACAGAGGTGGACGACCTGTTAGTGTTGTTGCATATGATGAAGTGGTCAAACACTCTGTGCGGCAAATAGTGCATGCTTTCTTTTACAAGAACGAATTACCTACTTTGGACAAAATTTTGATAGAAATAAAGAAACATCCAGATTTGCCACAAATGTGTCGTTCATCACTTTACAAGTTTATAAAACAAATTAACTTCAAATACATGAAAAGAAACAGTAAAAGTATTTTGATAGAATGAGATGATATCGTAACATGGAGACGAAAATATTTAACTAAAATTAAGGAATTTAGAAGGGAAGGTAGACAAATTTATTATTTAGATGAAACTTGGGTTAATGAAGGTCATACAAAACAAAAAATATGGATAGACAACAGTATAAAAAATCGACGTCAAACATTCATTGAAGGGCTATCTACAGGACTAAAGAACCCTTCAGGAAAAGGGAAGCGGCTTATTGTTTTGCATGTTGGATCTGAACATGGCTTTGTCGATGGAGGGTTGTTACTTTTTGAAGGTAAGAAAACTGGAGAATATCATGAGGAAATGAACGCAGCAGTTTTTGAAACATGGTTTGCCAATCTGTTACCAAAACTACCTAACGGTGCAGTTGTCATCATGGATAATGCTTCTTATCATAGCCGTAAATTGGAAAAAATTCCTACAACAGGATCTAAGAAAAAAGATATGCAAGAGTGGCTACAAGCTAAGCACATTGAATTCAGAGAAGATATGGTACGAGCTGAACTACTGAATTTAATAAAAATTAACAAGGAACAGTATAATTTATATGTGATTGATGAAATGGCAAAACGTAACAATAAAATTGTGTTAAGGTTGCCACCTTATCATTGTGAACTCAATCCTATAGAATTGATATGGGCAAAAATAAAGAATGAAGTGGCATCCAAGAACAACACATTTAAATTGAGAGAAGTGAAAGGACTTTTATTGCAAGCTATTGATAATGTTCAAAATGTTTATTGGAAAAGTTGTATTGAACATATAATTAAAGAAGAAACAAAAATGTTCACACTAGATGGAATCGTAGATGATCTAATTGAACCATTTATTATTTCTGTTAGTGCTGATAGTGACAGTGATACTTTTTCAGATGGTTCAGATTTAGAATAAGCATCAAAGAATAAAAAAAACAATTCAATTTATTTATATATTATCACTAATGTTCCTTCAGTGTATATGTATTCAAAAATATTTTTCTGTATGTCATTCTTGCTAATAAAACTACAAAAATCTTATAAACTATTTTTATTACTTGCATAATATAAAATTTCTACGTATATGTTTAAAATAAAACTTGCATTATTCATAATAAAGAGAATTAAATTGCTGGGCTGGTGTAATAAGTTGCTTATATAATTGTTCATTACATTTCAATACCCTTTGTATATTCTTTTCCCGTTTAATTGCGATATCAAAGATCCTACTTTCATTAAAATACTTATTAAAGTTTCTAAATAGTTTTCGGTATTTTTTTCTGCTTCCTCTATGTAATTTCTTGGCTTAAACTACCAAGAACATCTTATATTTATCTAAAAATAAATAAATATAGTTTACTTTACCTTATCATTTCTTTATTCATGTTATTTTTGCTGTTTAATGTATTTAATTTTTAATAAATATTCAATTACGTTTGACCTTCTTAAAGTAGGGTTATAAATACTATATATGTCATTGATCTAGTAACTTTTACGGTGTAAAAGAGAGTTTTCTATGTACTCCTCCTAGTTTAAAAACAGACTATAGTTGTGGAAAAAATAGCTAAACATCACATAAACGAATGAAGAAATATCATATGCAAACAATAAACAAACAAACGACCATATTGACAAAATATATGCGCCAACTCATAGCATTTACATCACGATAATGCCTATGCTTTTTCGTTCTTTTTGCCTAAAAAGAACACCGATATGCTTTCACATCATTTTTCAGTCTTTGACGCCTTCTGCCTATTCTCGTAGATGAAAAAAACGTTGGTAGTATTATAAAGATAAAATCTCTAAAGTAACCAAACCCCATAACAAAAATTGCGTTCCAGAAGTGATATCTGGTTTTGGGCTACTCTGAAAAAGCTAAAATAAAAATTTATTGAGAAAAACGAAAATTTCGTGTATTTTTTTAACAACATTCCAAAAAATTTTAAACTATGATAAATTTATTGCTAGGATTAATATAGTAAGACTTCGTTTGAAGGAATCCATATTAAAAACAAGCTTCTGCTTCGGTTCTACTCTTTTATTTTCTTTCCTAAATACTAGGCTATAAAAAGTGCCTCCTTTGTATTTCACGTGCTGCTACCACTGATCTGTATAATATAAATGGATAAGCAATGCAATAGGATGCGCGTGGAATTTTTATGCCAAATTGAATACTTTACTCGGGGCTTACGAGTATGCGCAGTCCCTAGTCTTTTGACATTCGTACGTGATATCACTAAAGTTCCGAACCCCGATTTCAATAGACGTGCCCCAAGCAGCAAAATCACAATTTTAGAGAAGAATGCTACTAGGGATACAAGCTTTCTTGTTTATATTTTTGGAGTATTTTTATTAAGGAAAATGCGGAAGACATTGAAAAGGATCAAATTATACAATTCCCGACATACCATCACTGACATTGTTATCCCAAAATGTTGTTATTTCTGGTTTTGTTGTCAAACAATTGAAGCGCATTGTTAAGTGTGCTAAATGTGTGTCCGTACTAGAAGAAATCTCACAAACATTTTTCATGAAAGTCACATTTTTCTTTTAATTAAGCATGTTGTGCGATGTTATACGAAAATCCGTTGCTATAGCATTGCAGAGAAACAAACAGAAGTAGAACGTGGGGAACTTGTAAGAAAAAAGCTCTCCAAATTAATACTTTTTTATAACCAATAAATATTTCAAAAGGAATGTATTGTTTTTTGAGTATTTTTTTTAATTTTCTTTAATAAATAAACATTTCAATATCCTCAGATACATATTTTAATTTGAAAGTTCATGTTCTGTTACATACTTTTCAAAGATTTTAGGAATTTCAAATTAGCGCCTTTATTTTATGTTATTGCGCATGTGCGTCAGCCCCGTGCGCAGTTCGTATTTGATCACAATTTCTAACATGCTATTGCTTATCCATTTATATTATACAGATCAGTGGCCGCCACTAGGGATGCAAACATTGTAAAGAAAAACATCGATGTTCGATGTATCGATGTTTAACAAAAAAAACATCGATGTCAAAAACATCGGCCCTGAAAACATCGATATATCGAAACATCGATGTTTCTTTAACTTTTTAATATGACTATATCTAAAGATTTTAGAGTTATAATAACACCACTAAAATAGATGCGAATAATACAGGTGCATCCAAAACAAAAGAGACAATACTAAAATTACTTGATTAAATAGCATTTCCGGCAAACCGGAACAAAAGTTTTACAGCACCACGAATGCCACGAGACAACGCTTACAACATTAAACTGAAAAATAAAACTCAAAATCTATTCAACGTCGTCTAACGCTAATAATCATGAAAATATTAGTTTACTATTTGATCAAAAACTTCGAGAAGTATATATGTATATAAAATGTAAAACTTGTGAAATGATTGACAATTTTTTCTTTACTATATTCATTATTCCCAAAGCCGATGTAAGCTGTTTGTGTTGCGATCAAAGCCATGCTCATCGGTTAACAAATTTCTTAACTACCTAGAAAACTAATTCATTCGGTATCGCAATTTAAAATTTACTTAGAATTTAAAATAGTTTGCCCATTGCTGTGCCACAAAAACATCGATGTCAAACATCGCTCCAAAACACATTCGATACATCGATGTTTTACAGCTCTAAACATCGATGGTAAACATCGATGTTTTTGGACAGAAACATCAATGTTTCAAAAACATCGATGTATCGTTTGCATCCCTAGCTGCCATACTGATATAAAGGAGTGTTAATTTAAAATATATAATTTCATATTTTCAGGAAATTCTATAATTGGTGGAGGTGGCGGTCTCATAGATCCCATACGAAAGATTTAACAAGAAAACACACACGTTGGGAAGAAGACTATCACCTCCAAGATCCTGGAAGGTTAGCTTTATTCGACGAATATTTAGAAATGAGTAAGAAAATGCTGAAAAATCTACCTAGAAAAAATTAATCATTAATCTTGTATCTGCAGTATTACAATATGGATTTGTGACGCTGTTCGTAGCCGCATTTCCATTAGCGCCGCTCTGTGCATTGCTGAACAACATTGCTGAAATACGTCTCGATGCATACAAAGTGGTAACGCAAGCTAGAAGACCACTAGCAGAACGCGGAGAAGATATCGGTGCCTGGTATGGAATTCTAAGAGCGATAACTTATGCCGCTATAGTTTCTAATGTACGCAAACAAGAAAGAAAAGTAAATGGATTGAATATTTTTATTATTTTTTTTTCCGTTCCAGGCCTTTGTGATAGCCTATACAAGTGATTTTATTCCACGTATGGTCTACAAATACAAATATTCTCCAGATGATAGTCTCAGAGGATATATAGACGCATCGTTATCTTTGTTTAACACTTCGGATTATAATGAAGACATGGGTGCTGACATAGCATTGGAGCCGCCTCCACCGTCTTGCCAATATCGAGGCTACAGAAATGATCCTGACGATGCGAAAGATCCTTATGGATTAAGTCCACAGTATTGGCATGTCTTCGCTGCGAGACTGGCTTTTGTTGTAATTTTTGAGGTAATATAAAATTTAATTAGCCATACTTTATACGTATTAAACGCAACTTGGAGAAAATGCATAGCTAATACGGGTGAATAAGGTTGATAAATTTTCAATATGTACAAAAATAAAAGCATTAATTTGTTCATAAAGAAACGGGATTTTATTATAACAAGATGTAAAAGAACCCCTCTATCTAAATTATAAATTTAATGTAACTTTAAATTTATAAAATAAAATGTAAATAAACTTGCCTGCTATGCTCAGATCGGATTCTCGAGGGCGATTCAGATTACTAGAGATGATTAACTAAAAGGTTCCTTAATCATTTATTAGATATTAATATATAAAAAAAATACCATTTTAAAATTTAAACAATAATTATATTCAAAATCATTGATTTTATATGTTTTACAAAGAAAGGAATATCATACACAATATATTACTTTTAACATAAAAAGGAACAAAAACAGATTAATAGACAGGTTAAATACTCTTTTACATATATTACATTGAAAGAAATATTTACGTAAATCATTCGTTGTTATCCAAATGAAAAAACATTTTTGTATAATAAAATATATTAAAATTAAATGTCTTCGTGTTCTTACTTATGTGTACATATCCGGGAAAATAGTACTCATTTTTGCCCGGGGAAAAAAAGTGACATTTGTTACCTGTTAAAAAGATAAAATGTCAATCTTTTTCCCCGTCACAGAAAAAAAAAATATTATAGAAGAACGACTAATACTTATTGAAAATTATTATTATTATTGGTGGTCGTCATATTTAACTCTTTCCTATGTCTTCTTTGTAATGGTACAACCTATTTGTTCATATTAATATTATAATTTTATCATATTGAATCATTTCAATTAAACTAAAATCTATAGTCTAGGGTCTCCAATTAATTAATATACATATAGATTAAATTTGAAACACATCGAGAACCCTCGTTTTCTAAGTAAAAATCAAAAAAAAAAAACCTTCCCAGCCAAGGCTGTCGATAGGCCTAACAGTTTGAAAGTAAAATTAAATAAAGACTGCAAAACAGGTCACTGACATGGCGGTAATTAACTAGCAATTAAATTGGATAGTTCCAAACAAGCCGATTCGGTTGGAATCGGACACATAACCTGTCGAATCTTAAAGATCCACTCAAGACGTTAATGAAAATGAATTTACTGGTAAAAGCGCAACTTGTGACAATAAATTTAATTAAGACAAAATAGAAATTAATGTTTAGCATTAGTTAACAATTTTTAATCTTAGTAACACATTAATCTTTGTCAGAGAATACATACAAATTATGGATAATACTTTAAGTTGTGATAGTAAATTCAGAGCGCATATTACCTGTTGCAACGAAACATTTAAATAGTTGTTTAAAAAAGTATTAGGTCCTAATTTTTAAATATTCTGTCACTCTTATTCACCTGCCCCAATCACCTATGAATATATAAAGAGAACAAAAACGTTGATTCTTAAAATTGTTTAATTACAAATTTAATTCATTTAATTTCCTCTTATTTACAGCATATCGTCTTTGCTCTAACTGGACTTATGCAATACATTATACCAGATGTACCATCAGAAGTAAGTGCTTTTCTATTATGTTCTTATAATTTGTTTTTGTTTATATTCCCTCAACCTCAACTTAGCAGTAGCAAATATTTCTAATACTGGTGTTAATATAATCAGTATAACATATCGAGGGTTTCAAGTCAGAGGGGCGTATCAACCATTTTGTGCAAATTTGAGCAACTGGACGTATAAACTGGTTATTATCATTCTCACGTCAGGACAGGGAGGTGTATGATTTGGGTGACCAGTTTGTGCGCATGTACAAAAATTAGTTAGGAGTATAAATCAAATATGCATTAAGAATCTAGTCAAAGAGGTGTAAGTACATACGCTACTCATTAGTTTCTAGATCTTACCGGGTCAGAGAGGAGTATTCATATATATCTACGAGTAAAGAATAGAACAGGGGAGATAATAACGTGGTGGGGGAAATAGGTATTTTTTAGACGGAGTTACCACTTTCGGTAGGTCAGTTATGTCCGGTTATGTCAAAAATGACATTTTAGTGTTTCTATAATGGTCAATTGTGTGGCTTGTGGTCGTTCTAAAACGGCAAGAACATAGAATATTAATTTTTCTCTTCATCGGTAAGTTATTTCATTGGCATTCAACATAGGCAATAATAATTTAAAAAGAGGTATTTTAAATAAATTGTCCTATATCTGACATGTCTGATTATGTGTTCAGTGTCGTAACATATATATCATATATATATCCAAGTCGTTTAATATTCGTTATATTTTTGACGCAGATTTCATTTAAACCCGTTTATAATATATTAAAAAGAAGAAAATAATTGAAAATAATACACTCACGATATTTCTTTAATTATTTTTGGACTAACAACCTATTTTAAATGATTATCGAGAACACAGGAAGTGTACATATACCCTATACAAAATATTTATGCACGCCTAGGCATTGCGGCGGCCATATTGAGTTACCACATATGGACAAATATTATTATTAAGGAGACTCTCTCCTGTTCTATTCTTTACTCGTAGGTATTTATCATCAATCCTAACCTCACTTTCTGTCGTAAACACATGTTAATTCGTGACAGTTTAGTGTGTTTATAAGTCAGTGTCAGTGGATTTTGATAATAAGCAATACATAAATAATCAACTATGGTACGGTGGAAAATCTAGGTCTGAATACATACAGCGCACATGTTAAAATTTCCTGAAGAAATTAATGTATAATATTATTGTTGATTATAATAGAAAGGCGTCCGTACAATTAGTAGAAAAATATCAATTATGTCAAAATTTTAATTAGCTTGTCTTAATAGTAAGCTTTCTAATTGTATATTCCCTAATTTTTGTGAAGAACTGCGAAAAATTGTAATTTTGAAGTGTTTTTTTTTGTTTCCTGTAAAATTGAAGTGTTTGTGGATGCACCCTTCTGACTTGAAGCCCTCGATATGACAATTATAAGAAAATGTATGAATTATAATTCTTCATATAAATATTCACTTTATAGCTAAAGACTCAAATACAGAGAGAGACCCTACTAGCTAAGGAAGCCAAATACGAGCATGGACTTAGAAAAACTGATTTTGATTACGATGATGTTATTGGTACGATAAGAGACAATAATAATGCTGCAAGAAATGATAGGACACCAGGTAATTTTTAAGTGATAATAAACACGCATGTTCGCTTTGGGAAGGAAATTGTGAAAATAGCATTAATCAATTCTTTCTTTGCCTACACTGTTACGCATTACATTTTATACCGTCTTCATTTATTTCATAAATGTTTCGTATATATTTGATTATTGGCATTCACATGTTTCCGATTGTAACACAGGTCAAAGTAATAATATACAGGGTGAGTCATTAGTAGCCGTTTCTTCGATTGCTCTTTTGTGGTTTAAATAAAAGAAAAAGCAATTAGTGGGGGGTCCATGGTTGCTTGTGACGCATATTGTAAAAATACGTTAGGCGCTGGCGCACTTCCGGTTTCACCGGAAATGCACGGAACTTAATTTTTTTAAATGACTCACCCTATATATTTTTGGATTTTCTTGTACTGCTTCAAATTGCCTGTTCAACTGTTTTTTATTTTTCAAAATTGAGCCAATAGTTTTTGAGTTATTATTATTTTTTTAAATATTTGACCAAAACACGTGTTCAGAAAAAAATCATTTTCACATTGTTTTTAAAAGTAAAAACATTGACTTTGGTGGTGCTTGTAGCCAAGAAAATTCTGCATCATTTGGTAAGGTTGTATTCGACAATACCACAAGAAACTTTCTTTTTTCAAAGCCTACTTCCTGAAATTTTCACATACCAAAAACTCTTTTTTTTTAAACGGAACACCCAGTATTTTATTGAGTCATTTTGTTCCTTTTTTATTCTCTTTCATTTTTGTTAACATTGTCCTATACCTATCTTTTCTAATTTTTGAGATAATCACTATACGAGCAATTAGCGGTCAATTAAAGAACTACGGGCGCTGTTCTCTGCACCCAAATATTGATCCAATAAAGGCTGGAATGCGACTGACTGCCTGAGTCAACTGTTAAAGAAAGTCGGTATACATTTATGTCAAACTTATAAAAGCATCGCTATTAGTTATCATCCAAATGAATTATTCTTATGAAGAGTTAATAGATATGATTGACATTTTGGGTGAATCTGAAAGAAACTCTTTGCTAGCATCCAGAATTTATGCACAGCGATCCCTGGTAGAAGTCAACCGAAGCCATAAACCTTTGAAAATATAAAGTGGACGGTTTGAGTGAACAGAAAACATATGAATATGAAAGTAAGAGCGGAAAAAGCAATAAATGGTGAGGATAAGACTTTTATGGTACTTGCGAGTGTAGTTGAACACCTCCATATTAGTACTACGAAAATTAGTCGGCAGTTAGATGTAAGTCAAATTTGAGAATCCAGAATAATTAGGAAATACGAAATTCACCCGTAGCATATTCATACACAGGGTTAGATGAAAGAAATTTTCAGAATCACTTACATTTTTGTCAATTGGCAGCAGATAAATTATCCTGGCTTTCTCAATTTTTTGTTGTTTACCGACGAAACCTTCTATTCAAGTGAATATGTTTATCGTCACAATTTCCGTTATTATAAAATCCCCCACTTTATCACATCTGTAAACTTTCAAAATCGTAGTTACATAATTGGACCTTATTTCTGTGATGAAAATGTTAATGGAGGAGAGTATCTTCGCTATCTACGAACGGATTTTCAAAACTTTTTGAAGACATCTTCAAATATGTCAGTACACATAACCTTTATTATATTTCGATGTTAACCAACAGTGTTACAAATGAAATACTGCAACTGGACATTGCCGGAATTAAAAAATTGAAATGGGATGCCTTTCATTCTATAAAATTATTACTTTTGGGATAGTTGATAACATTTACTTTGTTTGACAGTTGACTAAGGAAGTCGGGCGCCATCCCTGCCTTCCATTGGTCGAACGAATATTTTGGTGCATAGAACAACAGCGCCCGTAGTTCTTTAATTGACCGCTAATTGCTCCTATAGTGATTATCACAGAAATTACAAAAGATAGGTATAGGAAATTGTTAACAAAAATGAAAGAGAATAAAAAAAGAAACAAAATGCCTCAATAAAATACTGGGTGTTCCATTTAAAAAAAATAAGTTTTTGGTATGTGAAAATTTCAGGAAGTAGGCTTTGAAAAAAACGAAGTTTATTGAGTTATTGATGAGTGCAACTTTACCAAATTATGCAGAATTTTCTTGGCCACAAGCACCACCAAAGTTAATGTTTTTGCTTTTAAAAACAATGTGAAAATGATTTTTTTCTGAACACGTGTTTTGGTCAAATATTTTCAAAAAAAATTAATAACTCAATAACTATTGGCTCAATTTTGAAATAGAAAAAACAGTCGAACAGACAATTTAAAGCAGTACAAGAAAATCCAAAAATATATTGACAAATTAAGTTTCGTGCATTTCCGGTGAAACCGGAAGTGCGTCCGAGCTTAAAATATTTTTACAATATGCGCCAGAAGCAACCATGGATCTTCCACTAATTGTTTTTTCTTTTATTTAAAACACAAAACAGCAATCGAAGAAGCGGCTACTAATGACTCAGCCTGTATGTGATATGATAATTTATGTTTTCAGCAATACGCGGTTCCTGGGCCAGAAGGTTAAGTCGCCTCTCTGATGGCCTTGATGCTCACGTGGAAGTTACTACAAACAAGAGAAACCCTCAAAACTCAACAGTCTATGAATTTTCATAATATTTATTCTCTATTTTTGGTTAACATATATGTAAATATTTCAAATAAATTATCATTATTGTTATTATTGTGTATTGTGTCCTCATTAAAATTAACTCCAAAACAAAGTGGACAATTCGTGAGATTTAGAGGAATGTCCTTCTTCTATAATCAAAGAATATCCAGAATATTTGCTTTCTGTTAACATCATGTCTTCATGTCAACATGCAAGAAAGGGAGATTTTTATATTACCTACCTAGCTATGAAAAAACAATTAAACCTCGCAAATTTTTTGCTTTTAAGTTGCAGTTACATTTTGATGATTAATGTTCAAATTTGGGACACATCCAAAGAGTTTTTGTTATATTTGTAAATTCTTAATTAACAGCTAGAACATGGAAGCGTAATCAAATTCTTGGCGAGAAAAGGAAATAAACTGAAGAATATTCACTAGATGATGATCATTATGTATGGGAAAGATGCGCAGTCATATTGAACGTGCAAATATTGGGCCGAACAATTTCGATGTGAATTACTTGAAGATTACCCAAAATTCGGGAGACTTGGTTAAACAAGAACCAAGGAAAACATCAATGAAGGTGCGTGTTTGCAAATTGAAGAATGAAGAGTTTCAATGATGACTGTTAAAGTAGGGATGTCAGAAATAACATTGTTAAAAATGTTGTAAGGAGATATAGAAATGAATAAGAAAGAGAATAATAACGGGTAAATTCCGCTGTAGAGCAACCGTAGACACGTGTTTCTGACTATTGGTCGTCATCAGTACGGTGTAGCCAAGGAATAAGGTGGGATAACCTTGGAAATGTAAGCTATACGGAAGACCATCAGGTGACAGACTCCCATTTGTAGCTTCAGCTAAAACATCCTCAAATTTGAAGACAACAACTAACGTCGCCACGAGGAAGACTAATGTCAACCTGCGTACCATCCGAGACCCAGGAAAGATAAATCAAAAAAAAAGGAAATAACGCAGATACATGAAATAAAAAAAAATGTTATTTCATGTATACGCGTTATTTTTTTTTTTTCATTTATCTATCCTGGGTCTCGGATGGCATGCAGGTTTACATTAGTCTTCCTCGTGGCGACGTTAGTTCTTCAAATTTGAGGATCTTCTAGCTGAAGCTGCAAATGGGAGTCTGTCACCTGATGGTCATCCGTATAGCTTACATCTCCAAGGTTATCCCACCTTATTCCTTAGCTACACCGTACTGATGACGACCAATAATCAGAAACACGTGACTATGGTTGCTCTACAGCAGAATTTACCCGTTATTATTCTCTTTCTTGTTATTTCATGTATCCGCGTTATTTCCTTTTCTTTTGATTTTTTTTTTGAAATGAATAAGGTTAGATTCAGATTGATAACATCCGAACTAGAACTTTGTCGGCAACACATTTGCTAAGAAAACTTGGTGGCTTTGGTTAATGATCAAGAACTTTGGTGAAAATTATAGCAGGTAACACTGACAAAACAAGAAAATATGTAGTGGTACCACAAGAAATATTTAGTTCCAAAACCCTTACTGATTGAATACATGAAGAACAGCTCTACTATAACGCGAGAGGTCTATTAGGAAACAATCAAAGATGAAGGATATATTTATACCATACAGCAGAAAGATCTTACAACTAGGATCAAAAGAGTATGCTGCTTTATGACAATTTCATAGTTCCACAAAGCACACCAAATCTGCCAAATAATCAACAAGTGCATTACATTCCAAATTTGACACTTGACTTGAAGAGACGCCACTTTTCTTCGTATTCGGATTGTTTTGATCAAAAGAATTTGGTTCGAAGGCAACATCTTTTTCGACCTGCTACCTGTGTGATCAAAAACAAGAATAAAATAATGATTTTTTTCTACATGTTTTTGTTAGAACAACGCACGTTTGAGTCAATACAATATAAATTTCTGGTAAGCGGCTTTAAGGCAAGAGATTCTCCTTAAGGAAAAGCGAAAGAAATATGAAAGCTACTATTTTTCAAGACTTACAAATATCGTAAAACCTGCCATGTATTATACTTGTTCTGAGATTATTGACATAGAAAAGTATGAAATGTGGAACATCAAGAAGAAATTGTATCAGTAGGCACTTATGGTTCGCGCTAGCTAGGATCATTCTGGCGCAGTTGAACTTCAATATAGATTCAGTGACGTTGGGAATTAGAAAATAGTAAGCATTCTAAGAAGGAATAAAACTATTAATACGCAAAATAATGCAAGAAAAGAAAAAAACTTTGACGTCTATGATGACTTCCTTGAAAAAGAACAGTATAAAGAAATAGGAAATTACTTAAATGTTAAAAAAAACTGGCTTTAGTGTTATGATTCCTTTATTATCTTTTCATACAATAATCTATGGTAAGTCTATGAACGAAAAAAATTATATGCGTATTCTAAATTGGTTGTGATTTCTTTCTTCCACCAAATAATCATTCCTTTTTACTTTCGAGGCCTGTGGGACTTCCATCACTATTTTGTATCGCAGGCAATAAGGTTTATCGTGCTGAGGTTTATGATATAAGTACACCTCAGTGCTTTTGTGTCATGTACAAAACTGTCATTTAGTGAGTGTTGCTTTAACGGGCGTATGGCCGGTTAGGAAACCAATTGAGATTTGCAGAAAATCCCTGCTGATATGTAATAGTTCTTCAACCCTTTTGTTCCATGGCTGGGAAATAAATTTCTTGCGATGATTTTGTCTAGGAATTGTAGCCCAGACATTTTTCTATGTTTCTTATAAACCCCGTCTTTGATATGGGTTTGGGTCAATCTTTTTTATACCCAGCACATTTAAAGCATTTATCTCTGCCCGAAACACAGAGATATACTTCTTTTTCGGTTTTTGACCCGTCTGTATATACCCATCTAGTCCCGCTTACTGATAACGTTCAAATCATATCCCTATTTGATTCTATCTGGAATGCTTTCGAGCACAACTTGAACAGTTTTCAGCTAAACGATTAAAATGGATTTTTGCAAATACTGTCATATCATAAGAAATTACATTGGCATGATTAAAATGTTAAATTTTGCTTGCTTGATAACTTTCTAACAATTCATTGAATAATCGCAGTGATCAATTGCCCATGAATAAATGAACAGCAAACATGACAACGCGGTATTTACTGTTTATTTGACATTTTAGTTTTAGTTGTTTACTTCCAGCATTTAACAACATCATGGCTTTACGTCTGGCAAACAAAATTAATCGTCATATCGTCAGAAACGTGAGTAGAACATTACTGTCTTAAGAACTTTAGTGTATGTATTCTTAAGTACCAGAAAAGAATAAAAAAACATGCTCAAAATTATCCACATGACAAGTCATGTAGTCCATGTCACATGTCAAATTATTTACCGGATCTTTACAATACAAAAAATTGTTAAAGTATAAATAATTATTTATGTCATCTGCATTTATATCGCCAGAAGTTCTGGCAAGGACAGCGGTAGATATTTGAGTAGTTATTTGATCGCTTATTTATAGTTTCTTACTTTATTAAAAGATCTCTGAATTTTCATAGTTAGCAAATAATTGACATTATTTTAATGATCTCGTGACAACTTTGTGATGATTACATGGTGCTGTTTAATTAATCATATTATAATAACAATAATTATTAATTGTCCTTATAATATTCTTTTTGCACAAATATATGATGTACATTATTTGTTTACATCATCCACAGGATGAAACTTTTCTAGGTTTTTTAATTTCTGGCTGATTAATGGAAGAAGTGGATGATCTAGGTTGATGGCTTTGTCGATAGATTCGGTTGCATTTACATCTTCTGCAACCTTTCTTTCATCTTATAGGTTAGGGTTGTTGTGGTTTTGGGCATATTAGGTTAGCAGCCTTTTTTTTAATGCGGAGTGGTGCTATCTTCTTGAATAAATACCATCTTGCATGTGGCAATCCAGGTTGAACTATTACTTTTCGCATACCAGAAATGTTATCCAATGTTGCTTCCTTTTGTAGTAAATTAAATTTTTATACTTCACTATTTGCTAGAACTTTACATTCTACTATAAATGGATCATCCGATTTAATAGTGAAGTGGTGAAATTGCGTTATTTCTGGAATAATCATTAGATTAGAATTTGCTGAGAAAAGTGTTCACTCGAACCACTAAACTGACTATGTAGTTGTACGCGTAGCCTTATTTTTTCCTAAAATTGTAGAGTTATCACACATAATTGCATATGGATAATATTATGTACATTTGGCAAACTTCTGTTAAAAAAGTCCAAACATACTGCTGGCGGAAAACTTAGTGTGGCCCAATAATAAGTAGTTAAGGTGCATTGTTTTGTTTAAATCTCTTGTTCTCCTCCATGCACAGTAATAAACAAAACCATTGTTCTTGTTTTGGCCCACACAATTATCTGCAACATATATGCTGGGTATTTTAATTACAATTATTGGGTTTTAGATAGTGATGGAAAAGGCTAACCACTCAGTTTACTACTTTTCTTGAATTGTTACTTTTATCTATAAGATTGTAGAATTTTTAGTAATAACAGCTTCTTCTAAGTGATTCTTTGCCAATTGCCTTGATATCATCCGGCATATTAATAGAACGCATGCTGGCTATATTATTATTTCATGGGTGATATGCAAGGCGACTATGGAACGTGTTTAATATTACTCTTATGCAAGATTCATTGTATACTCGCGGCAAAAAGTTTTGTCGGGTCGTAAGACCAGCTATATGGAAGGTATCACTGGTCAACTCTAGTAAATTCTAACACGAAATAAAGAGAGATTATATTCAATTTCTATAATACCTAAGTTTGAGTAAATATACTTAACTGCTTGGGAAAAGAAAATACATGTGGTATATGGAAGTAAATATATTTCAACTATTCTTCATTTATGATTTATCGCACGATAATATTAATGTGTCAACATTACAAAGAAATCTTTTTGCTGTTCCACATATGTTTAGGGCTTTCGGAATTTATTTTATTTTTCAAGGGCGAGAATGAATGCTGTATTAAGATCTCGGTTTTATAGAATTTGTAATTATTTATATCGATGATATTTACGAGTATGTATCTGTCATTAATTTTTTTTCTGTAATATACATTCTATTTATTTTTAAATAGATACAAAAAAATTATGGGGTTTTCATTATAATTTAATTCAAAATTCTTGATTATATTACTATATCTGCATTCTGAGACTTTTTTACCTGGGGCATGCTTGCCTAATATGTATTTACCGTGATATTTACAGCGCAATTGCTAGGGGTGTTTAAATTTTGGAATATTATTTAAATCAAGATTTTTTGTAGCCCATATATCAAATACTTTTTTTTAATATTTCAGCCACCTCTCTAAAGATCAATTATTTCACCATTCCTTGTTTTATTAGTATGGTAATTTCTCTGCATTTTTAAAACTATATATTATGTTAAAACGTCCGGGGTAAGTGTGATATTGATCTTATTTTACATTTTATTTATTTTTGACGAAATTTAATATATCTCTCAAGCGTAAACAAAAATATTACAATCTCCCTTTATGGTTTATTAAAATTTAGTGGTAAATATATACGCCTCCTTGTTAAATTATCAGGTAGTTTCATGATTTTATAGTCCTAAAACTGTGGAAGTCGACTAGGTTAGAAAATTGTTGGTTTTTCAGCAGTATTTTTAATCAACCTAATTATCATTTTCAAAAGTTCCTGCGTGGTTGCATTATCAACGGCTTTGTTATCTTTCAGACCATGAACTCTTTCAGATATTGCTTCCTTATTGAAATGTTAAAAATATTTGTATAGGTCTTTTAATCCAACTACATGAAGAAGAAATAGAAACGTTGGCTGGCATATACCGTGATATCATAAAGTTTCTAGGACGAAGAAGGTATTGAAATGCAATAAATATATCTGAACTTGAGCCATATTATCATACTCGTAACACAACCTTAACTTTTGAAAATATTTTGAGAGTGTCATGATTACATCAATAAATATGTTATTTGCTTTAAAGATACAATAAAACAACACGCTCAGCTGATATTCATGATTTTATTAATAAAAAAAAGGCTAAATTAAAGCAAGTGTTGAAATTGTTGTCTATTATTTTCAATTCCTTAGGTTATACGCCTTATAATGCCGTTGAAGGCATTTTGCAGCATTACGGACGTTATTAATGCACATTCTTCGATAATTCTTTGCTGCAGATCTTGCAAGTTAGCAACAGGAGTTTTAAATTAAATTAAATCTTGTCTTTAGGTGAAGAAACACGAAAAAGTCCATAATTGTTAAACAAGGTGATCGTGGTGGAAATTTAACTTCCTTATAATGGGTGATTTTTTAGCAACTTCCTTTTTGGCAACATTGTTTTTGGCAGCTCAGCTGTTTTCGTGTAACATGTTCCTGTCAAACATGTTCAGTTTGGTCTATATTTAAGCCATGAATCGACTTACAAACGAACAACGCTTGTAGATTATTGAATTTTATTATCAAAATTCATGCTCGGTTAAGAAAGTGCATCGTCCACTTCTTAAATTTTATGGTCAGTTTGGGCGGCCTTCTGAGGCGGCTATTGGAAATCTTGTGACTAAATTTCGCACCAAATTTACATTATTGGACATTAAACCACCAACACGCATACGTAGAGTGCGGACAGATGAAAATATCGCAGCTGTATCCGCCAGTGTTGTTGATGACCGTGAATTATCGATTCGGCGCCGTTCGCAGCAATTACTCCACTACGTGGAAAATTTTGCGGAAGGATTTGGGTGTAAAACCTTTTAAAATACAGCTGCTGCAAGAATTGAAGCACACGACCTACCGCAACGGCTAACTTTTGGTGAATGGGCGCTGGCAAAGGTGGATGAAGATCCACTTTTTTATCGGAAGATTGTGTTCAGCGACGAAGCTCATTTTTGGTTGAATGGATACGTGAACAAGCAAAATTGCCGTATTTGGTGTGAAGAGCAGCCAGAAGCATTGCAAGAATTGCCAATGCATCCCGAAAAATGCACTATTTGGTGTGGATTATGGGCCGGTGGCATCATTGGACCGTACTTTTTCAAAGACGACGAAGGCAGGAACGTTACCGTGAATGGCGAGCGCTACCGTGCGATGATTACAAATTGTTTTTTGCCCAAAATGGAAGACCTGGACTTGGTTGAGATGTGGTTTCAACAAGACGGTGCCAAATACCACACAGCACGCGAAACAATGGCCCAATTGAGAGGCGAGTTTGGTGAACTGTTTATTTCACGTTTGGGGCCGGTCAATTGGCCACCTAGATCGTGCGATTTAACGCCTTTAGACTATTTTTTGTGGGGCTATGTTAAGGCTCATGTTTATAGGGACAAGCCCGCAACGGTTGACGCACTGGAAGCCAATATTGAAGAATTTATTCGTGAGATACCGGCCGATATGTTGTAGAGAGTATGCCAAAATTGGACCCAGCGTATGAACTATTTGAGGCGTAGCCGCGGTCAACATTTACAAGAAATCATCTTTAAACATTGAATTATATAGATCGTTCTATCGATTCAAATAAAAATTTCATACATTTTTCTAAATTCTGTTTTTTTTTTTAAATCAAATTCGAAAGCTCTTAAAAAATCACCCGTTATAAGCTTATAATCCGATCGTCAAAAAACTCACGAAGAAAGCAATATTTTCTAGTGTTGTGTGTGCCATTGCCCCATTTTGCTGGAAGTAACCTTATTGTAATTCATCTTAGTGCAGCTGTTCAATAAATTCATTCAAAATGTTTCTATACCTCACAGTATTAATTGTAAAATTAAAAAAAAAATAGGTCTAACAATTTTGGAGTGGGAAACTGCTAGCCAAACATCAAGTTTCGCAGAATGCAGAAACGATTCTACAAAAATATGAATATTTCACATCCGAGCATTTTGGGAATTGATGTACCCTGAAAGATGAAACCACGCTTCATCAGAGAAAAATGTCAATTTAGTAGGTCATTATCTTGTATTAAATTATTTGCAAACCACTGGCACTAACGAAAACGTCTAAGGTAGTCTACTGCCAAAATAGCCTGATGTGATTGGATCTTATACGGATGCATGTGTAAGCTTTTCTTTACAAATTTTTGGCATGTTCCATAAAAAAGTCCAATCTCTTGAGAAAGACGTTTCAAAGGTTTTGTAGTTTCATTTTCCATACGTTCACGAATATCATCTATAACTTCTTCCGAACGAAAGTAAGTCTACCAGTACGTGATTTATGGCCCACAGAACCAGTCTCACGAAAAACACCAACACAATTGGAAAGGCAACTATAAATTTTTATTGGGAATTACATCTAACTCTGGAAAGTGCTCTCTGAAAGCATTCAAACATGCACGCTGACTGTACACCCAAATTCCATCAATTTGCGCCCCAGTTGGAAAATAGGCTTCAGTCAAGTACGTTTTTTGCACTTTATTGTACCATAATTTAATTTATTCAAAGTCGATGTTCAAAGTTTTCCGATTCCAAACTCACTATATTCAACTGGAATGGCAACTTTCCCAATCATTCCATAAAACTCGTTCATCTGCTGTAATTCATCACCCAGCGAAGCCATGTTTTTTGCACTTTCATACACACAAATAAGCAAGAAATTTAGAAATATATAGGTCAATTATAGTGTAATAAACGAAAATATGTGCTACTATTTACTGCCACATTCCTTCACTAACATAAAACATTGATTGGACACAGCTTAAAGCATGGTACATGATTTCGACATTCAATAGTGGGTTTTCTAAAAATCAGTTATTCTTCTTCAGGACCCCTTTCGGGTGACCACATACATATGAACTTTTTTGACGTTGTCATCTGCTAACTAAACAAAATATCAAAAAAAAAAACGTTCTTTTTAATGCGTATTTTGTGATAACTGCAGAAAACTGGCAGTAGAGTGCAGCATTGAATTGGTGTCGGTTATGAAGTTTATCGGTTCAATTTTTGGTTAAACCGTCGTTATGAATGTTCAGTAACGTGTATAACATTGTTGAAAGATGGCCGTAACATGTGGTGTGTAACTGGACGACTAGGGGTACAACCATCAAATGTAAATAGAGCAACCATAATATTTAGAGAAACTCGGAACTATAGAAATGACTTGGACAAGGCCCCAAAGAGCTACTAACCGTTTTCTGCGGTTAACTGCTCTGCGTACTAATCTGACGGCAAAATTTCTCAAGAAAGAACTTTTAGGGTTTACGTTATTCTCCTGTAACTTCCGTCCACGTATCCCTTTTGGTGGAGGAGCCGCGATGGTATGAGAAGGCAGTTGGTATAATACCTGGGACTTGACTAACAGCAGCTAGATATGTTACTCACATTTTAGAACACATGTAGTACCTTATGCGCCTTTTGTTAAAGAAAATTTTATTTTTATGCAGGGCAGTGACCTTAAGTCGCAGAAATTGTCCGCTAATATTTGCAGGCAATTTAATAGGTAGCACTAGAGTGGCCTGCAGCAAGTCATACATAAACCATATGGTGCATGTTTGAAACTACCTAGAACAGTCTTCAAAACGGCACAAGTACCATTTTGTAACCTTAAAGAACTTTTAAAAACAAACTACTCGAATAGGGGTGATAGATTGTGTTTACAATTTCCCATGAATACCCTTCCTTATTAAAGAAACCAAAACATATTAGTTTTATTTGGGAACAAAAACTATTGTTTGTCATTGTACTTAATTGAACCTGGTGTGCTTTAGTTCATTATTTACTAAAAGCTATAATACTTATTACTTTAAAAGATTCCGAAATGTACAAAAAATAATACCTAATAAGTTATTCCGACATTTACAGGCATATAGATCGTTGTCAGCTAAACGTGAAGCAGAAATAGAACCGATTCTTCAGAAAACAGAAGAAATCACTAAAGCGATAGATGTTCTACCCCAAAATCTACCATTAAACGGCACCACCATTCCTGCACAATACGAAGTATGCCGGCCCCGTACCTCAACCATAAATCCTTTCCCACATTCGGTTCAGAATGAAACGGATGTGGCTAAGAAAACTGTCGCTATGCAACATTTGCAGCCTTCAATGTTACCCGAGTATTATAAGCCACCAGTTGAGATTAACTCCGCCTGCATGTACTTCGATCCAATAACAGAAACTGACAGACAGGCTACAACTAAATATCGACAATTTGAACAGTCCAAAACTTGTACAAATGTCACTCTCCCGCTGAGGGCTCCAAAATTAGCTAGTCCGTTCCCAGATCCAGTCAAGGTAAAATATAACATCATTTCTTTATTAACTTAAGTGCTAATAATACTGGTTAGTCCAGTCAGTCTGTTCGAAAGAAAGGTAGATAAGAAAATGAGGTGTGGCCAGCACACGACTTACTTGTACGTATGAGCGTTTCAAATTAAACAAAATTGTTCTAAATTGTTTTAAATAGTTTTATCTTCTTAGAAAAATTAGTCGGATTTTAAGAATTTTCTTATATATAAATCATTCAAAATCCTATTATAAGTACTTCTATTCTCTTAACAAATCTTTATAGAATGCATACTTTGCGAGATATTCGAAAGAAATTGCTACTGGCTAAGAGTAAAAGCGCTACTTCCGGTCCGAATTTTGAAATTTCACTTCTACAAAAAATATTCCAAAAGTAGCTCTAAATACTTTTATACTCTTGATAAATATATAAAGAATGCATAATTTCCGACATTTGCAAAAAATCGCTATTCGATAAGAGTAAAAGTGTTTTTTTGTGTGTGTGAATTTTGAAATTTTTTTAATACAAAAGTTGTTGAAACTTATGTTTTAAATACTTCTGTTCTCGTAATGTGCCTATCTAGAAAGCATGACTGGCGAGATATTCGCAAAAAGCTGATTTTTAATAAGAGTAAAATACCTACTTCTGGTAGAAATTTCGCAAAACTTTTTTAATTATATTTTTCTCAAATTTAATTTTGAGTACATTTGAATTCTTTATAAATTTGTTTAAACTTACTAGGTGACGAAATATTAGCAAAATTCGATTTTTTCACTGAAGTAAACTAGTACTTCCGGTCTGCCGATTGTACTGAAAAACTAATCAGATTATACTCGTATATACAAATTTTGGAATTGATAGCACACAGAGAGAGACACACACACAGCCATCAAAATACTTTATAAAGAAGTCTTTCTTCTAAAACTCACATTAAAATATATTTCCCTATAGGAAATCACATCACTTTATCCACTGTTTACAGGGTGTTCAGAAAAATTCGATATCAAGCAGGTGTTGAACAAAAAGTTTTATATGCTAACTTAAGTTTATGATTTGTATTAAATATTAAATCTCAATTGTAGTCTGTCAATTATTGTCAGAATCAACTTTACCTCAGACATGACTTCAAATTTTCAAGGATTGCGTTGACTTCAAATTTTTTTTTACACCCGATATTTGATTTGTCGAGACGATACTTCATAGCTATGCTAGGATCCGTTAAGTAGCTCTGTAGTCAGTTATTAACAAATTCTATATACAGGGCAATCCAAATTAAGTGTTCACCATTGGTAACTTTGTTATTATTAAAGATACAAGATTATTTAAATTAGCAAACTTGTAGTACTTTTAACGCTCTTTAAAATGAAAGAATAAAAAAAACAAATGAGCAACGCGTTTTTGAGTTTTGCCGAAAAATATTTTTTTTTTCAAATGGAAACCTCTGTATATTATATCATTTTCTGCTAGAACTTTAATTTTTAAACAAAAAATCTTATAAGAAATTTTTTACTGGGATTAAAAATACTTGAGTTATAATGAATACACAAAAACAGCTAAGTCAAGTGCATTTCTATGTATCTATGAAACCGACGATAAGTCTTTCTACCAAACGTCAAATATTAGTACAGTTTTATTAGTTTTTCACTCATAAGTTTCATTGTGCTAGTTATTAATTTGACAAAAAAATGATTTTTACCCATTCAGAAAAGTGTGATATGTTAGAATCTTATTTAGTGTGCAGAAAATCCTCTAGGAGGGCAAAAGAACACTACGCTGAATTATATCCACTCCGAACACAACCACATGAGCAATATTTTCTGAGACTTTACCGAAAATTTAGAAGCAATGAGAGTGTTTTTGCCAAAACAAGGACAAAAAGGACTTTTATAAAAAGCGAGGTCACGGAAATTGCAGTTATCGCATATTTTGAGGCCAACCGTGAGAATTCCATACTAGATATTGTCAATGAATCTGATTTGAGTCACGGTACTGTGCATAGGATTCTGAAGAAACACAAATTCATTCCTTATAAGTACAAACCAGTTCAGGTTTTTTTGCCAGGGGATCCAGAGAGAAGAATGTTTTTTTGCCACTGGTATCTTAACTTTTGTCGCCAAAATGTAAACAACTTTCGTTATATTTTATGGACCGATGAATCGAATTTCTCAAATTCTGGAATGTACAATAAAAAAAATCATCATTACTGGTCAAAGGAAAATCTTCTTTTAGTAAATCCAAGACGTCCACAAGTCCGTTTCAGTTTTAATGTTTGGTGCGGTTTAATCGGTTCATGGATTGTTGGTCCTTTCTTTTATGAGGGCACTCTAACTGGTGAAAGATACATAGAATTTTTGACTGAAATTTTGAATAATTTCTTAGACGATATGGATCTCATAAGTAGACAGAATCTGCATTTTCAGCAGGATGGCGCACCTGCGCACAACTACAGAGGTTCTCATCAACTTCTAAATACTATTTTTAACACTTCATGGATAGGAACAAATGGTCCTATTCAGTGGCCTCCCCGATCGCCAGATTTAACGCCGCTTGATTTTTTTTTATGGGGTTATTTAAAGAACCAGATTTATAAGCAAAGGTACGAAAATGTAAACGCCCTAAAGATTGCAGTTAGTGAAAAGATAAACCAAATAGATGGTAGGACCATACTGAAGGCAGTTCGAGAAGTTCGGAAACGTGTACAAAAATGTATTGAACTACAAGGTGGTATTTTTGAACATCTTCTATGAAAAAATCAGTGATTTTTATTTTCTTTTAATGATAAGTTTATGTATAAAATAAAGTTTATAAAACTAATTTAGATGTTTTCGTTTATTCATTATAACTCAAGTATTTTTAATCCCAGTAAAAAATTTCTTATAAGATTTTTTGTTTAAAAATTAAAGTTCTAGCAGAAAATGATATAATATACAGGGGTTTCCATTTGAAAAAAAAATATTTTTCGGCAAAACTCGAAAACGCGTTGCTCATTTGTTTTTTTTTATTCTTCCATCTTAAAGAGCATTAAAAGTACTACAAGTTTCCTAATTTAAACAATCTTGTATCTTTAATAATAACAAAGTTACCAATGGTGAACACTTAATTTGGATTGCCCTGTATATATAAACCAAAGTGATTTATATGTAGACAAAGTGATCGCTTGGTCAACAAAATAGTTTTGGAATATGCTGCCGTCCGATAGATGGTCCTATTTTTCTTAGTAGAATTGAATTTTGACATAAGAACATCATTTTCCTTTGGATTTCGACGTTAGGGACTTTAGCCAAATCAAACTCATCGCGTCATCCACCGGAAAAGGGTAGAACAACGTCTGCCGGGTCAGCTAGTACATATCTGTATGTATATGGGGTATACAATTGATTTTGGAATTTTCCATGTAGAACTACAAACTCGCGAATATTGGCTTCCACTAATTAGTTTAAAGTATAATGCAAAAATAAATTGTAATAATGCAAGATTTGCTATGAAATGTGACAAATTCATTAGTTTGACAATTCTAACAAAAAAGTTCAATTATTGGAAATACACTATGATTATTTACAATATAGAAGAAAAACATCGTCAATTGGTTTTATCAGGGTTCTTCTTTAAGAAATATTCTGACAACTTTTGTGACGTTTTATCCGGGGCGATTGATCCCATCTGTAGAAACAATTAGAAGACTTGTCCGACAGCTTGAAAACAAATAACTCTGAAAATATCAAAAACTGAAAGCAATCCAAGAGTCAGAAAGAGCCATTCCTTTATCTTAAGTGTAGGTGAGAACAATAATATATCCTTAAGACAAATGGGTCGCAATTTTGAATAATCAACTTCTAAAGTTTCAGTCCTACAGGTATGCCAGACATCAACAGATATTTGAAGAAGACAAGGAACGCAGAATGCAATTTTGCAAACCTGTTGTGACAAATCTCAAATATCGACAGAGATTTTATACCTAACATTATTTATGCACGTTCACACTGAATGATGAACCAAATAGGCAAAATAGGTATTGGAGTTGCGAAAATCATAGCTTATTGTTACAGACTGAAACGCTAGGTCCTCACATACTTGAGCCGTTTTTTTATTTCGCATCGTTTAACTAGCAATGATGAACTATACTTTAATTGAGGAGCTTGGGTGCAAAGCGGATATATCCATTTTGTAAAATTTTTCAGGAAACACAGAAAACGTATAAAGCTTTGGCCTTTAACGTATCAAAAAAGTTAATGCTGGATAATTTGGTATATGGGCAGGCTTTCCAGGAGAACATTTCTTTTTCGTAATTTCTTTTTTGGGTTTGGAAATATTGCAAAAAAAGATAGGATTTATCCGGTTTTGCTTCAAAATTGTTCAAATAAATAAGAGATATTAGGAATGTAACAGTATATTTTGTCTAAAATTAACACTAACCAAATGTAAACAAAATTTTAAAAAAACAAACAGAAATTAGAAATGAAAAGCTATTTCGTCGTTAAGCAGCCACACACCTCTTCGTCACCACAGTTTTCGGTAACATCTTTGTTTTCATTGGCCGTAGGTGAACCAAGCAGTTCTCTGAACCATTGCAGGTCACCTCACTCTTGCCATTAGGCTCCAAAATTTTTTTCCATCAAATGGCCCAAACTAGAATTTTAAACTAACCCAACAGATATTGATGTACAATAGAATTTCATATCGAGGATTTAACAGGTTTACTTTAAATACAATTTAGACACGTTTTTATTAAGTTTTGCTCACAAAGACCTATAAAAATGAACAGAGCAGATCAAAATTATACGGTCAATACGGGTAACTCAATTTCGTCAAAATATGGATATATCCGGGTTTGCGCGCAATCTCCTCAATTATAAAATCTAGCATAAATCATATATATCCTAATCACTGGATCGGTCGAAGTGGTGAATTTAATTGGCCCAACCCAGCTCGATCAGTGGATTTAGCACCAAATGATTTTTTTCTGTGGGAGCATCTACTCAATAATTTATATCTCGGGGACAGTTTTGATAGTGCGGAAAATTTAAAAAGGCTATTAACTCGAGGAACTCGTAGAGTAAGTTTTTATAAGTTGGCTAACATGAGAATAAATTTTTAGACTAGGTTGGGATATTGTTTATCTCTTAATGGGAATTTGTTTAAGTATTTAATTTATTTTTCTTTCTCACATTATTGTTAATTTTTTCAACTGTGTTATAAAATAAAACAAGTTGTTAGAATTGATTTTTTTTCAAAAATGTTAAAATAATATTTATGTATATTGGTAATTAATAAAGGGCGGAATATATGCACGTCAATTCAGTTAAAATATGCGCATATATATGCATCGTTTTTCTCTGAAATATGCAACAATATGCATTTATTTGTCAAAATATGCAATTATATGCCTTGAATATAACATGGAAAAATGGAAATAAAGAAACGCCGACTCTTACAAAAATTATTTATTTTAAGTAAAATTAAAAGAAAAACATAATAGGTACAATTTTCAACCTGAAATAGTATAAAATGCATTTATAACGATATATTTTTCAAAATTTTCCAATAAAAATGTTTGCCTTCTGTCTGTAAAAATATGTTTGTACAAAGAAAAAGTTCTTTCAACATCTACCGATGTGATCTGGCAATATTTTAATTTGGGTAGTAAGTTATAAGGCCAAGGTATTACTTCGTTGGATGGTTTACTATCAAAAATATTTTTGACTTCCATTAAATACTTAAAGCCTTCATTCTTTCCCACAATAACTTCGAGTTTCCTTCTTACTTGATTTCCTACATCACCGGGAACTTTTTTGCATTTGTCGGAAAAAGTTTCAACAATATTAATTGATTCTCTTAAACTTATATTCCTACTTTCTAACGAAGTTATTATATCTGGTACAAAACTAAAATTAACCTTAATAAAAACAAGTTCCTTAGCTAAATTTACATTTTTGAATAATGCTTGACTTTGCACTACACACTGCGAATTGTCTTCTAAATCTAAAACTATGTCTTTAATGGCTTCAAAATGGTCTGCGTAGAATATCGCGGCCTTAATGCATGTTCCCCATCGAGTAATTACGGGCTCTGGAGGTAAACAAACTCCTGGCAATTTCTCTCTATAGATCTGCACTCTTAGAGGTGCTTTCAAAAACACTTTCTTTACATTTGAAATTAATTTGTTCACCAAGGGATATGCTGTTGTAATAATTTCTGCAACTCTGTTTATCCCGTGTAAAAGACAAGTGACATGTACCATATTGGGATAAAATATTTTTAAGTTTTGGCCTACTTTAACCATATACGGCGCTGCGTCAGACAAAAACACTAAAAACTTCTCTACTGGAACTGGATTTGGTAAAAAAAAATTTGATAGAGACTGCTGAATAAATCGAGTTACGGTCTCATTATTTGTTTTGTCTAACTGTTTAGAAGATATTAAATATGGTTTCCCTGGCTCATTTTCTTGAAGCCCTCCAATCATAAGATGTGCGATATATCGACCACATGAGTCTGTGCTTCCATCAACAATAATATAAAAATGTTCATCGCCCAGTGTAACTTTAATTTCTCCCATTACGGTTTCGTATACTGTTTGCACATTCTTCTTTCTAAGTGTGGATTCGTCAGGGATGTTTTAATTACAATATTTTTGCAAAAAATCTCTGAATTGTGTATTTTGCAGTTTCTTCAAAGGTATATTTGCTGCGACTAAAGCTTTGCATAAGTCTTGATGAAACACCTCCTTTTCACTCTTTGGTTTGACATTTTGAAATGCGGTTTGCACACACTGCTGAACAGGCACTGATTTATTTTTCTGCAACTTAGCTTTATGCATAGCTGTTTTCAAGTGTTGATCAATTTGGAACTTCTTTTCACAAACAATGATTTTGGCACAAACTTTGCAAAACACTTTATCCCCACTAAACTCCAACTCAGGAAAATTTTTAATCCACGAAGCGGCTTTCGGCATTTAAAATATTTTCGAAATCACTCTTTTCACACTGGAATCTATCGACAAACTAAACTATACAATATAAATATAAATGAATAGACCACATCTGCTCTCCATTAGGCAAGCTGATTACTTGGAAATTCCTAAACACCCAATAAATGCCGGCAATAAACCATATAATAATAAAAACTATACAATATAAATATAAAAGAATAGACCACATCTGCTCTCCATTAGGCAAGCTGATTACTTGGAAATTCCTAAACAGGGTCGCACTTAATCTTTTCATAAAACGAAAAACAAAAATATGCACACAAATTTTATTTTTGTCGAAATATGCAATTTTTTGTGAAATTTGTTAAAATATGCAAAATATGCAAATATATGCACTTTGCATATATTCCGCCCTTTAGTAATTAATAAAAATGTCATGACTTAACGTTATTTTTATTTAAATTTCTGCACTTTTTTTCATACTTAAGTACCAAAAGATGTTAGAAAATAAACAAAAAGGGAATTAGGCGTAATTTTTAATATTCTACAACTTTTATCTCTTGAACATTATGCTATAAAGGCTATAATTAGGGGAGTAAATATTCGCAAATTTGTAGTTTTGCATGGAAAGTCCATATGTCTCATAATAACACTTAAACTTCCAGCTTGACTTTGTTTAATAAACTATTACGTTATTTTTGTTATTGTACCCTATCCATGAAAAACATCGGGTGTTCAGAAAAATTCAAGTAGGTGTTGAACAAAAAATAGTCTATAATTTGTATTAAATATTAAATGTAAATAATTAACATAATAATTATTCTATCGCAGACATGACGCGTTGTATCTACTGGCATTTCATTTGACTTAATCTCAATTCTAAGTTATTTAATATAGCTTAACTTTAGAACTCGTACATTCGAATTATTTGTTTAGATTTGTTTATATTGTATAGTTTAACTTGTCGTTTTTGTATTCGAAGGTGATGCAATCACATACAACTTCTGATCAGGAAAAGGCGGAACAGATGCTTGCCGAGTCAAAAATAATGAAAGGCTGTGCCAATAAAAATAAACAAAACAAATACCAATCCATTCGCACTATGACACCCAATCGCAGCTATTCCACCTTTGATAAATGTGGCAAGAAAAAAGATAAACCGACAAAAAAAGTATGTCCCTGTGTAAAAGTGCCAGGCTGTCGTCCAGTTAAGAGTATTAAGTGCGGAAAAACGAAAAAGGAGAGACCGGTGTGTATGAGGAAGCCCCCACCGTATCCAAGTTATAGTGAAACTTGCCACGAGGACCCATACAATAAGCCTTCGGAATGTAAAACTTGCCCGTACAAACCTGACGAGCATCCATATTTCAAGCCGACTAAACAAGACTTCCACACGTCCGTTAGACATACCGCAAAAGCGAGAGATGATTGTCCTAAACCAGCCAGTCAAGGGAAGAAACCTTGCGGATGGGTAAAAGAAAATAAAGAAAAGCCCCACGTAAGTAGCAATTTTTAATGTTTAGAGAGTATTGCATGGCATAATGTAACCACCATATATATAATACTACTATATCGCGTGTAGACAAGGAAAACTTCGCTCCAACATTGTGAAATAAAACATATGGTGCTATGCCGTTTAAGAGTCGCATTGTCCAAACTGCGCATGCGTTATAAATAATTTTTCGAATTTAGGTCTGTTTGTTTATCACATAGATTTATTACTATAAATATTTGATTAAAGTTTGTAAATCGTCAAACAAGCATAAATAGTTTTAAAATCGACAAACCTCTTTATAATTAATAATTGTGCCTTGTTAAATGTGGAAAAATAATTTAATTTCCCTTAATGAATGAAGAAATATCGTCGTGGCATCATATGCAAATCATAGACAAACAAACGATCATACCGCAGAAATATATTTGTCAAAAATTGTACGAATTGTGGTTATGTTACAGTAAAAATTGTAAACTAATTAACTAAAACTCGCAGTCAGTTCAATTGCATTGCAATTGTGTTTCTTTGAAGATAAAAAGAAAAACACCTCTATAGGTACAATAATTTGTGATATATAATAACAGCACTAAAATTATTCAACTCAACATGCAAGAATAATAAAGAATTAGATAATGTGTTATTCTTGAATTCTAGAATTACTGTCATCTACATCGGAGAAATGTACGCAAATAACACAGTAAATTGTACTTGAATTAGGTAATCAAAATGAAACGATCCGTATTTACATTTAATAATATAATGTCACATATTCCAGTAAGCACGTATAAATCAACGACGAAGTTATAACTTCACAAGTTTTTCTGTTAATAATTCACTGGAATCAGGCTTCATATCGTTTATATATTCTACCGCGTATTTTCTGGGTAATTCTACAAATTCACCAATGAACTGAACTTGAACAAAACTGAATTCAATAAAAAAAACAACCTTGCGCATGCTTTCAGTAATATGTAGTTATAGATGTCAATTTAAATCAGAGGTTATAATTATGTTTTCTGTTTATCTGTCATTTCGTAAATTTCAAAATGGACAGTTTGAGTTGACGCATGCGCAGAACACGCAAGGCGGCCAATTCTATCTCTCTTAGTTGGGACGAAAAATTAGACATTATCAAGATACAACACACGCAATATAGTAGTATTATATATATGGTAACCACCCACCCTTGGGTATCCTCTCATTTTTACAATTTAATTCAACAAATATGACGTCTGTGTCATCATTTAATATTATTCGCTTCAAATCAATACTTCGCAATCAGGATAGAAGAAGTATAAAATAAGTATCGCAATTATGATGATAATGACAATCTTGATTTTAAGTTAGAATGACAGTTAATCGATCTACGTGTAGGTTATGTATAATTAGACAACCAACTTTTTCATTATTCATTAAAAATACTATAAATCAACAATATTTGATGTACTATTTCTAATATATGCCAAAATATAAATGATAATGCAACACTATTGTGACAAACGTGGCTCTCAAACAAGATAAACATCAACACAACATTATATGTTTTACACGTGATATCACAAAGTTTTTAGGAAGAAGACTGCATTGAAATACATAGATAACATATGTCTGAACTTAAGCGATAATAGGCGCTTTCCTTTTACTAGAGATCTGAGCTGTGATGTGAGTGTCTCAGCTCACTTCAAGTGAGCTTTTCTCATTGGGTTAAAAGATTTTGACAAGTGAGGTTTTAAACTTGTGTCTTACTTGTCATTACTAACGTAAAATTAATTTTTGATATTATATTATATGCCTGGCATGTCCAAATTTCAGATTTTGTCTGTAAGTTATTTAATGAATTGGTGTAATAGCTTCAAAAACTTAACCAGGTAGTAAAATTACAGGAGTTATGTGGTGCTACCAATTCCTGCGAGTCGTCTGATTCTGATTCACAGTTGTCATGGCAATCTTCAAGCACATCATCAGATACATCAACTGAGTTCTATGAACCCCGAAGAAAATTGAACCGAGTTGAAAACTATATGGAAGTCGTGGAAAGATATGATGATGCAGAGTTTAAAGAGCATTTCAGATTGAGCCGATCAACATGTAGCGCTCTAATAGGTATATACTATTTATATATATACAGGGTGTCTCTAAAAGGTCTTTAAACAACTCTACCACGTATTTTTCGGACCAAAATAAACCGATTTAGCAAAACTTGGCTTAGTGAAAGTTGCTTAGTTTGTGCCCAATACGGTCCTGAAGTTGCAGTTGGAAAATTGTTTTTTTGTTATAAATTTGAAACGGCTGGAGTGATTGCGCTAAATTTTGTCATGTTTACATAGTTTTATGAGTCAAGAAATTCTGTATTAAAATTATGATAGTAATCAATCCATAGGCAGAGAACCTGCCTTTATAAATATTAAAACATTTCCATTTTCTACGCCAATGGATAAAAGAGAGTTTGTCTATAAAATTTCTTGTGTCTTAAGTACAAGAAAAAAGGTACTCTTGGTAAGACTCGAAAAATTGCATCGTTTTCTCAAAAATCGCATTTTAAGAATTGTTAACAATTTTTTTATATGTTTTCTTTTTTAATAAATACGGAACGACCAATACCAAATAGGTCAAAACAAATAGGCACTAGTTAATAAAAAAAGATATTCTGTTTATTTCGTCAATTAATACAAAGATGCTATTTTTTTAATAATGTTTTTTCATATAAATTCCTATTGTGTTCTGGTTGGTGGACAACAGAGAATTATTAACAATTAAACAATGAAATAATGAAAATGAAACAATGATTTAAAAAAAAAAAGAAAAGATATTATAAAAGGTGTTCAAAATGTCTACCATTTTCGTGAATACAAAGGTCTATTCGCCGGAGGAAATTAAATTGAACTCTTTGCAAAACTTCTACATCACCTCTGAGATTATTGGTTGCTTCTTGAATACGTTGCCACAATTCTTCTTCATTATTTACAGGTGTATTGTAAACAATGGATTTCTGGTGTCCCCAAAAAAAATAATCCAAAGGATTCAGATCTGGACTTCGAGGTGCCCATTGTACAGGAGCGTCATTACCTCTACCGATCCATCTATTTGGAAAGTGATGGTTTAAGTAGTGTCGTACGTTCATCGAAAAATGTGGTGGTGCACCATCGTGCATAAACCACATATTACCTCGAATATCTAGCGGTATATCATCTAACAAGTCCGGAAGAGTATGTTGTAAAAAAATCAAATAGGCTTCTCCATTCATTTTAAATTCATGTTGAAAATGGTTAATTTTAATGGCATGTGGATTTTCCTCTGCATAAACATGTTCATTATGAAAGTTCGTTATCCCTCTTCTTGTAAAACAAGCTTCGTCGGTAAATAAGATTTTTTTGCAAAAGTTTAAATTTATTGCTCTTTTATGTTCAATAAACCGGCAAAAATTTAGGCGCCTTTCAGGATCTTGAAGTAAGAGGTCTTGAACTCGAATCTTATGGTATGGATGTAATAATTGTTCTCTAATTACTTTATTGACCACATCTTTAGATACTGCAATTTCTCTAGCTATTCGTCTAACGCTCAGTTCCGGATCTTCTTGAACACGGTCTAAAATTTCTTCTTCTACTTCAGGTTGCCTCACAAAGCGCTGCCTGCCATAGTTTGCTGTTACAGGAGCTAAGCGACCGGTTTCTCTAAGGCGTCTCTCTACTGCGGCAAACGTTGGATGACTTGGAACACGACGATTTGGAAACCGTTCCGAATATACTCTAACACTCTCGGCACAATTGCCTTGACAATATCCATATACTAATAACATATCGGTATATTCTTCGTTGGTGTATTGAACAGCCATGACAAAACGAAAATAAAAGTATGTAATGATGGAAAACACTTTTGAAAATCCAGAAAAGTCGTTGTCAAATATTCAAATAGTCATAACTATGGAAACCAACAATAACAACTAAATACAAACATATGTATTTTACAAAACGCAGGGCACAAGTGGAATTCTTAAAACAAAAAAAAATCAAAAAAATAGCATTTTTAGCATCAATTGTCGAGATAAATAGAATATCTTTTTTGTAAACTATATAATACAAACATATGTATTTTACAAAACGCAGGGCACAAGTGGAATTCTTAAAACAAAAAGAAACATCAAAAAAATAGCATTTTTTGCATCAATTGTCGAGATAAATAGAATATCTTTTTTGTAAACCAGTGCCTTTTTGTTTTAACCTATCTGATATTGGCCGTTCTGTATTTTTTAAAAAAGAAAACATTTTACAAAAAAAAATAATCAATTCAAAAACGACGTCAAAAGACGTGTACATAGTTTAAAGAGACGTCTAAACGGCCTAAGACACGTGTACACGGCTTAAAGATACATGTACATGGAGCACACAGTATGCGCTGCCGTCCTCTAGTTAATGTTCTCAAATCTTAAAATGCGATTTTTGAGAAAACGAAGCAATTTTTCGAGTCTTACCAAGAGTACCTTTTTTCTTGTACTTAAGACACTTAATCTAAATTTTATAGACAAACTCTTTTTTATCCATTGGCGTAGAAAATGGAAATGTTTTAATATTTATAAACGCAGGTTCTCCGCCTATGGATTGATTACTATCACAATTTTGATACAGAATTTCTTGACTCATAAAACTATGTAAACGTGACAAAATTTAGCGCAATCGCTCCAGCCGTTTCAAATTTATAACAAAAAAACAATTTTCCAACTGCAACTTCAGGACCGTATTGCGCACAAACTAAGCAACTTTCACTAAGCCAAGTTTTGCTAAATCGGTTTATTTTGGTCCGAAAAATACGTGGTAGAATTGTTTAAAGACCTTTTAGAGACACCCTGTATATATATATATATATATTGTTACATATACTGGGAGCATAACGTGCCACAATGTTTAGAAAAAATTGAAACCGATGAACTACTTTCCGTACATTCTTTTGGAAGGAAAAAGATCCCAGAAAAACAAGCTGTATATATAACTATTTGATACCTAGCCAATACCGAAACGTTTCGACAAATCTCAGACAAATTTAATGTCTCAAAAAGTTCAGTTCATCGCATAGTTTCCACATTGATTGAATATTTGGTAAAAGTAAGTCCGCAGTATATAATATGGCCTGATGAAGCAATAAAAGCTGCAATAAAAATAGAATTTAGAAAGAAACAAGGAATCAATGGTGTTTTGGGAGCCATAGACGCTTCTCATATAAGGATACAAAGACTTGTAGCTTTTGAGCATGTATATTGCAATCGCAACAACTACCACAGTGTCCTGTTACAAGGTGTCTGCGATACCGAGAAGAAGTTTATTGATGTGTTTTGCGGGGAAGCGGGATCAATGCATGATGCCCGATTGCTCAAAAAATCGTCCCTTTATGAAAGAGGACTAAATGGTTTATTAGGAGATGATTTCTTATTGGGTGACTCTGCATATCCTTGCCTTCCTTGGTTAATTTCACCATTTAGGGATAACGGTAACTTAACCGGAAATCAGAAAACTTTTAATAAACGTCATTCAGGCACGCGAATTTTAATTGAGAATGCTTTTGGTCTGTTAAAAGGTCGATTTCGCAGGCTAAGATACTTTGAAAATCAGTCAGTATTATTTATAGTAAAGTGTGTGGTTGCAGCTGCTGTTCTTCATAATATTTGCATTGATTTTATGGACGACACGGAGTCGTTTGAGGACTCCCCACATGAAGATTATATTGAAAATCTTGTGCTCTGTGTGAGTGGTGTGCAGTCAAACACTTTTAAAAGAACTCAGATTTTTAATAACATGTTTTGTTTTCATTTGAACACATAGGTTATCTATTTTAGTTATAAGTATCTGAATATGTAAAAAGTTAAGAAAAGTACAGCTTAGCACATAATTTGAGCGGTGAAGGTCATATGCGCAAAGGACAAAGGGGGGGGAGTGGTAGTAGCCGGGTGTACACGCATGCATTTATAACACCTGTATCAATCTCCATCGTGCATTTTCTCATTCTTCATCTGCGCCGATGACCGCTCAACTTATATGTGGTGAGTTGTACATAAGTTATTAATTAGCATTAACACATGTAAATAGTAAATACTAATGTGATAGTACTTAATATAGACTAAATTATACATTGAAATAAAGGTAACGATAATAATAAAATAATAGTAATTCATTATATGAAAGATAACAAAATCACATTGCAGAACTACTTATTGGTATGTAATTTTAGCAAGTTTTTCAAGAGCTGTGACCTTCCGTTCCTCTAGTTCATTTCTCCTTTTCAAAATGTCATTCCTTTCTTGCTGAACCTTCAGAATTTCTTTGCTGAGATTACTTTGAATTTGTGTTCGTAATGATTTTTTTGCTTCTTTATTTTCATAATACTTCTTCTTAACTTTCACATATTCCATTCTAGGATTTTTTCTTTTTGGTTTATTCTGAACATTATTATGCACAGTGTCGATACTGCTGTTATCATTTACATCTTCTTGCACTTTACTATTACTGCAACTACTTGTCCCTTCTACATTGTGACTAGAGATAGTTGAAACGTCAATTGAATGTGGGCTGGAATTTGACGGTGAATCCCCAAGCAATGTGCCTAACCTTTCAAAATAAGGGAAGCGTGTAGGTCCACGTCCAGTTTTCTTTTTCATGTCATTAGTAAACTTTTATATCCTTAGAAGATTGTCGCACTTTTTGGAACAAGCTTTAACTGTATACTAAAATATGTTTTATTTAACACAAAGCAAATATTAATTTTTATGTATGTATTTACATTAAAGCCCTGACTAATTACTTCTTCAGCGACTATTATCCATGGACATGAAATAAATCGTCATAATGAAATTCCACTGATGCTATCAAGGCTAAGGTAGCTTCATTGGACCAACTGCTTTTATTTTGAGAATTAACAAACTGCAACTCGTTTGGATGTTCTGTGCCCTCATCCACCCAATGATATGTCAATACTAGGCCATTTTCTTCAGAAGTGTCCGGGTTGGAAATTATTGGATCATTTTGCTGTGTAAATCCAATTTCTTTGTACGGTACCCATAACGTCGTATTTGTTTCTACAATTGGATGATATTAAAGAGATGCGATTCATCATTATTCATGTAATTACCAGAGTCATGTATTAGAACGTCACCTTTATCATTCATAATCCACCCATTTTTCGTTCGCTGAATTTCGTACATATTTTTCCGTGTCAATCAAAAAACATAACCCTATGTTATATTTAATTCTCAGTAGTGAGGAAGGTTCTGACCAACCTCACATTGGGAGAGAGGGGAGGTAAAAATCTCACTTTGTCTCAGTCAGCTTATTACAAATGGAACGCGTCAAAATATAATCTCAGTTAAAGTGAGGTGTTATTATCTGAGATTTATGTCAAAAGGAAAGCGCCTATTATCATACTCGTAACACAACCTTAACTTTTGAAAATTATTTTGACAGTGTCATCGTGACAACAATAAATATGTCATTTGATTTAAAGATACAATAAAAAAACAAGCTCAGCTGGTATTCAAGATTTTATTAATAAAAAAAGGCGAAATTAAGTGTTGAAATTGTTGTCCATTATTTTCAATTTCCAAATTTATACGCCTTCTCATGCTGTTAAAGGCATTTTCCAGCATTGCGGGTGTTATTAATGCACATTCTTTAATAATTCTTTGCTGTAGATATTGCAAATTAGCAACAGGAGTTTTAAATATTCTATTCTATAGGTGGGGAAACACGAAAAAGTCCGTAATTGACAAACAAGGTGATTTCAGTAGAAATTAAACTTCCGTATGTACGGTTATAATCCGATCGTCAAAAAACTCACGAGCAAAAGCAATATTTTCTTGTGTTGTGTGTGACTTTGCACCACCATCTTACTGGAAATAAACCATAATTCATAATTCATCTGTTCAATAAATTCATTCAAAATGTTCTATACTTCAAAGCATTAATTTTAAAATTAAAAAAATAGGTCGAACAATTCTGCGGCAAGAAACTGCTAAACAAACACCAAGTTTTGCAAAATGCATTCAACTAAAATATGACATTTATACTATATCCCACTATTTTAGGAATTGACGTATCCCGAAAGATAAAACCACGCTTCATCAGAGAAAAATATCACATTTAGAAGGTTATTATGTTGAATTAAATTATTTGCAAACCACTGGCAGTAAGCAAGACGTCTAGAGTAGTCTACGGCAAAATAGCCTAATGTGATTGCATCTTATACGGATGCATGTGTTGTTAACCATATAACGTGAGGAAAATGTCAACATAGATCTGTATGATTTTAAAGACATGATGGCAACTTTTTTATGTAAAGTAGTATGGAATAGCAACCAAGTTATTAGGGTCTACTAAAAATAGCTCTGGTTCTTTTTTTACAAAACAGATTTCGATGCTGATGAGTTTGAAGAAGTTGATCAAGGTAACCACCAGAAGTAGTTCAGTTTCTACAGAAAGTGAATTGAAAAAAGCATACACCAAGCTACCCTCGATTTCGTATAAAACGAAAAAGCACCTTTTAGAGTTATGTGAAAACAATCTCATAAAATCTCATATGAGGGATTATCAGTGGGAAGTACAGAAATTATTCATGACATGACGACATGGTGTAATGAAAATAATCTGCACTTAAATGTAACCAAAACCAGCGTTCTTGTCTATGGTCAATGCAAAAAGTCGCTATTCGTGAAATATAATCATAAATCACTGCCACAATTATCAAATTCAAAATTTTTGGGTATAATTTTTGATAACCTCTGAACTGGTGCGATCATATAAATAATTTGTGCATTAAACTAAGCAGCGCGTTTATGCAATTAATGTAAACCTATTTACATTAGGCACCAGATTTATAAGGACTTGGTTGAAAAAAAAATAAATGTTTTCTGTAAAAAGTTAAGTTAAATTAATTTTAAATAAAACAACAAAAAAGTATATTTTATTTGAATGAAATACCGCTATGAATTTGATAAAACTTAACTAACTAGGTACTCTTGTCAAATACTTTCAAATTTATGTAAATATTATTGATGATATAACGTTTTGAGCAACATAATTATATCTAACGTAAATTGTTGTAGTGATTTCTCAACATTCTAGGTGTTTGTACTTACGGTACTATTGAATTAGATATGCGAAATTTATACACCTTTTGACGTTTATCATAATTACCATTTGACTTTTTTTTTATAACTATCGTGCAAACAATATAAATCTGTGCTATATAAAACAGTGCATGCCTACTAAACAGTATAGCCAAGTATTAAATGAAATATTGGTGTAGAAAAGTAATATTTAATACCTTCATTTATAATATTTAATTTGTAAATGACTTTCATGTAATAGTATTTTACTAGCGGAAGGTATACATATACAGTGTGTCCCCTTTTGACGTTTATCATAATTACCATTTGACTTTTTTTTTATAACTATCGTGCAAACAATATAAATCTGTGCTATATAAAACAGTGCATGCCTACTAAACAGTATAGCCAAGTATTAAATGAAATATTGGTGTAGAAAAGTAATATTTAATACCTTCATTTATAATATTTAATTTGTAAATGACTTTCATGTAATAGTATTTTACTAGCGGAAGGTATACATATACAGTGTGTCCCCATTTCAATGCTCACCGTTTAGTGAACCATGGAAGCATCGAACAAAAAAGATCTAACTATCAAGTTAATAATGGTGATATACATCAAAATAATACTTTAGAAAATGTTGTGAATAATCCTAGTACGTTGAGTGGTTCGAAAAACTGAAATTATAAAATCTAGTGTTTATAGAACGTTGAGTAAAAACATATACCATCCATACAAAACAACAATTTACAAGGTTTAAGCGCTAATGACTATCAGCAAAGATTACAATTTAGCGGTGGTATCTACAAAAATGTGAAGATGATACTTATTTTCCTAGGAAAATAAAGGACCTATTAAGTGATTATATAAAATGAAAAAACAATAACTCAAAAAACAAAAAGATGTCGCAAAAGTTCGTACAAATCAAACCACACCAAATCGAACTTGAAATCTTCTTTGATTTACCAAATGTGGATTTTCAGTAGACCAGTGATGATAGTTATACCTATTTAGTATTTTCCTTGGAAATCAGTATCGTCTTCACATTTTTGTAGATATCACCTTCTAAATTGTAATCTTCGCTGATAGTCATTATCGCTTAAACCTTGTACAATTGTTGGTTTGTATGAAAAATCAAAATACATTATGTTTCCCATCTATAGTATTCCTTTATCTATGACAGAATCTGTGAATAAAACCGAAGCGCTGTGATCGAAGCCGAATATCGTCTAGCTCCACCTACTCACACCCCCTTGCGTCTACCCGTCCCGCGAGTAATATAAGTTGCATAAGTTTCTATTTGTTGATAAATGCCCCTCTTAATATCAATGCTTAAGGGTCCTCGCTAGTGAATGGGAAATGTAATATTGGTTGCATAGCACATAATTTAATAAGCCAAGGATGTCCGAGTACTTTTACACATAGGGAACATACAATAAATATTTGAAATAATAAATCAATATCTAAGCGAATAAAAATTTATTTATAACCAACTATTTACACATTTGTAACTGCGGGAAATATTTATAACAGAATAACAATTCATTGTAATGTGGGTTGCCTAATTTTAATTTATTTTATATTCATTTTAAACAGAGTAAAGAATAGCTGAACGAAAAATAAGTCCACAGCCGGGTAGCTTTCTATTCAATTTATAACGTGAACCCAAGCAAACAAATCTCCTCCGAAGGATTTTTGAGAAAACTGCTTTTTAATATTTTGACATATTAATTAATTTTCTGTAATCCGATAATTTTTTTCTAAATTTGATTCTTCAGCCGGGTAGGTTATATAATTCTTCATAAGTTGACGTTGAAAGGTTTTCTCCAACTTTAAAATCAACAAAAATATCTGGATACTAAAATCTGCTATTTTGCCATTGTTGACAGATCCACTAGCGAGGACCCTTAACGGTAATTACCTAATATCAATAATTATTACCCAAAGTTCTAAATCTCCCACCACTGCACTTTTACATGTCAATAATGATAGAGCTTATTTATGGTCTGTTTTACACTAACATTTAATTTTATAGCCAACTAATTTCGTATTAGTTAAATCAAATGTTCATATCTCTCGTATAAATAAAGATGTATTAGACATGTTGTACATTATTGAAAAGCTATTTGTAAGGACTATCTAACTAATTAATAATCCAATATGGCCGCCATAAGAAAAACAAAAGATAGCGTTAAGAACTTGGAAACAAATAAAAATCGGGGGTTCAAATGGCAAATATTGGTTTTTTCAATATCTCTCAAAATTGTAAAAAGTCCGATTGAATTTGAAATGAGATTTGTTGCGAGCCGATATACCGATATACAGGATGGCTGACAAAAAACGCCCCAAGCCGTAGCTCCGTTATTTACTATCCGATTTTAAAAAACAAAATATCAAACAAAATGGTTAAGTAAATACTATCAATTGGCGTAATCGAAATATTATTAGGAACAAAAAGGTTGAACATGCGATAGTCAATTTTTTTTTTTTAAATGGTAACGTATATTTTTAATTAATGTTTCGGATAAAGAATGTTTTCTTGATTTTGATGATGTATAACACGTCAATTTTCAACATAAGTTTCAAGTGTGCCGTGGTTAATATCATTTTATTGGAAAGGAAATTTTAAAAAAATACAAATAAATACGAAACTTATCTACAAATATTGTTCAAATTGCCGCCTTGTTGAAGACATAGTTGACACCTTCTAATTACTCCATTAGTTGCGTTGAGTATAAAATTAGGAGGTATTTCGCGGCAAGAATTCAGAATTCTTTGCCGTAAAATGTCTATATTTTCCGGACTAGTAAAATAAACCTGATCTTGAAGATAGCCCCATAACCAAAAATCCAGCGGCGTAAGGTCGGGCGAACGAGCGGGCCATTGAATTGGTCCATTGGTCCCTATCCACCTCTCAGCAAATGTCGCATTTAACCATTGAACATTTATTAAGGCATTATGAGGAGGGGCGCCATCTTCTGAAAGTACATTCTGTTTAGTTCTGCAATTGGCAAATCATCTAAAAAGTTTGTAATGTTTTCACGCAATAGTTAAGATGCCATCTATGAAAAATGGGCCAATTAATCGATCACCCCAAAGACCGCACCATACATTTAAACTGAATCTTTGCTGAAAATTATTCTCAACTATAATTCTTGGGTTTTCTTGGCTCCAACATCGATTGTTCTTTCTGATAAAAATGCCATTATTACTGAAACTGCATTAGTCCGACCAAATAATTTTTCGATAAAAATTACGATCTCGTTGTGTAACATTTAAGAAAAAGTTGCAAAATTGCATTCTTCGACCATGATCATTTTCCAATAGTGCTAGTACTTTTTGAGAGATGTATGGTATGAACTTGTGCTTTTTGAGTATCGCTTGTGTTGTTTGGTGCGATACGCCGACCTCATTTGCAATTCTCCGAGTAGAAGTCCATGGACTTTCTTCCACGCATAAAAGAACATCCAATTCTGTATTTTCCTTAAACTGTCGACTCTTACTTTTTGGCATTTTGAAGGCTCCATATTTTCTTAAATTCTGTTCGATTCTTCCGAATTTACGACGGTCTGGAACCTCTCTTGTCGGATAACGATAACTGTAGAGTCTCACAGCTTCAGCACTATTTCGATTACATTCAAAGTATACTTGCAACATGTCGGTCAGTTGATTGCTATCCATGTTAATGATGAATTAAACTCACAGAAAGAATCGGAACGTTGAACTAATGTCACACCGATACACAAATGTCACAATGACAGTATTTATTAACATTTACATTCTAATTGACAGTATTTATTACTTGATGCTTTTGATTGCTATTCACGGCACACTTGAAACTTATGTTGAAAAATTGACGTGTTATACATCATCAAAATCAGGAAAACATTCTTTATCCGAAACATTAATTAAAAATATTCGTTGCCATTTATAAAAAAAAAATTGACTATCGCATGTTCAAACTTTTTGTTCCTAATAATATTTCGATTACGCCAATTGATAGTATTTACTTAACCATTTTATTTTATATTTCGTTTTTTAAAATCGGATAGTAAATAACGGAGCTACGGCTTGGGGCGTTTTTTGTCAGCCACCCTGTATATATAACCGATATACCAATGGTGAGCATCGAAATGAGGACACTCTCTATATAAATATTAATTAATTAGTTTAATTTTATTGTTCTGAAATTGTTTCAGTCGATTGGACTTTGTAAAAGTATTGAATCGTCGTTTTTAGTTCATACTTTGACCGTGTGAGCTACTAAAACGACTTAACTATATATCATTTTTTTTTGCTTAGAATAAGCAGCAAGAAGAAAAGGAACCACAACCTAAAAAGAAGGCTATGATTAATCTTTCCGAGAACTTGACTGGTCAGAAGATGTCGCAATCTGAGCAAACCCCGATAATGAACTTCAAATCAAAAGTACGTATATTTTAAATCGTGTTAATTATTGTTAATCTAAAGACATACTACATTTTTGTAGAATTTTCCCTTTCTCCCGCCGAAACCGAAAGCGTATGAGAAACAAAAAGAAACGGAGGAGACCCAAAACAATGCGATATCGGCGAAAACCAAACTATCTGCACCCTTAGGCAATGAGATGGGCACGTGGCTGAACCTATTGCATCCTGATGATGTTTTATCAACTTCTGGTGTACTGCAGGTCGCCGAAGCGGAGCAAGAAGAAAAAGGAAAATGTAAAAAAGTAAGTCAAACAAGTATTAGAGTACGTGACATAAATAAATAAATATAATATTTCAAGCGGGCTATTAGCAATTTAGTGATAGCGTTTTATAAAAAAGAAAAGTACAGTTGAACCTCGATTATCCGGACCTCCAGCAACGGGAAACATCTGTTAACCGGGATGTTAGGTGGTTGATTTTATATCTCCCCATTTCTTTTCATTTTTATGTAATAAGTTGCGAAACAAATTTCATCTCCATTCATTCTGTGAGTGAAATTTGATTGCTCAACACGTATTTTTGTGGAAATGACACCATCAAAGACCAAATGGGCAAAAAAACAAGAAAAGTTCTTTCAATCAAAGAGAGAGATTACACTAAAAAAATCCGAAAATCGAAAACATAATTTTGCAACACATGAATGGTTTCGGCAAAAACGATATAAGGCAACTCCAATTCCAGATAAGATACCTCAAATCCAGACATTTTATGAACATAAAAACTGGAATTCGCTTCTAAATTGCAGGCGAAATGATTACTGAGAAGACAGGCATTTTCCATTCTAACTTAAACATGAATTCCGAGTGCTGGTTGGCTAGAAAAATTCAAAAGACGACAAGGAATTTGTAGACTGATTATCAGTCTGCCACGATGTTGTCTTTTGGCTTGCTTCTTGTAAGTGAGTTCCGGAGCATCCCTGCATAGAGACCAGCAATAATGTGCAATCATGTCTGCCCTGATATTTTTCTTCGATTACAGAGATATCCTTATGGACCCTTTCTCCGTATTAAACACTGATAACTTCACAACTTAGAGGAAAAATATTTAAGTGTGATTGGGAAAATGGATTTTAAGGGACATATTTCATCCGAGTTGATGGTATCTTTGCAGAAGTAGTGTCACCGACTGTATTTTTCATTCCTTTTGTTGCCTAAAAATCTATGAATGACTCATTTTAAGGCTCCTCAAGCTTTCTTTTCGTTCCCCTTCGGTCAATCGCAGGATTCTTTACAAGTTGTCGAATTTGTGGCCCAACAAAAACACATTCCCTAACTTTTGAATCACTTACTGTAAGAAAATTTTCTCTTAAATACTGGTATGTCCTTCTCGGTTCTTTTTTCGGAAAAAAAGGTGGAAGAAGAACATTTTTTGGGTCCACGAGAGGCTCGGTAAGACATTTTTCTTGCTAAGGTTACGAAGTCTCGCAGGCCAGTCTGCTTCAATAAAATGTGATGTTCAATCCTTACTTCTCCACATACATAAAAAGCAGCAGTAGCTACTGTACCCCAATTGCTTTCCTAAGAGTACAGATTTTCCATATCTTCTGAATGTTTCATTAAGTCGAGGAGGACTGCCATGTTTGTATAAGTCTCCTTTATTTGAACTACATGACTAACAGGAATAGAAGGAAGACGGTTACCGTTGTGAAGTAATATAGCTTTCAAACGAGGTTTGGGAAAGTTTATAAATAGCCTCTAATCAGTTGGATTATGATTCAAATTCACATATTTCATCAAGCCATTAACATTGCAAGCAAACATCAATTTTTTTTTATTCTCAAGAAAAAAGAATCAGATCCTCATGATGATGTATGTACTGTGATACCCTGGTATCACGTTGGACAAGATACCATGGCTGTAGTCTTGGGCCATTGAAGTTCTGCCGCTTCCTTCAAATTATGGTCTCGAATGAGATCACTTGATTCCGCTTGACTCAATTTGTGCGGTTTATCATCTGTTTTTGTCAAAATCAAAGTCATGGGTTGTTGAAGACTTGTTCGTTTCTTTTTCTTAAACACTGTATTCATTTTCTACGTCAAGCTCATACTTTTGGGGTGGAGTAGGAACTGGTAAAAATTAGGGTATTAAACTGTTCCTCTTTCCTTCATTGACAATCATGCCTTCATAAGTGGAGTCAGCATAAATAACAATTACCTGTATGGTTTGTAGGCGCCTGCTTGATTATAGGCATACCAAAAGTCATAGATCGTTTTATATTTTGCAGCCATTCTGGTAATATAACTAAACAAGGGTTGCAACATGTGTGGAGATCATGACTTATCCTAGTTTCATACCTTCATCCCAAACTAATGCTGATAGGTAGTCTGAGGAATTGTTATTTCAATATAAATCTAACAAAATCTTGTCACTTAATTTACACATTTTCTTGGCATTTTGACTTTATACTTCAAAAGCACTTCAAAAACAGAAATTCTGCACTGATTACAATTTAAATAATATGAAGCTAACAGACAACGCAACAGTAGTATTGTTTACAACCTACAAACAGCTGGAGAACGTTGTTTTGTCAGGGAACAGGTGTGACTACTCCAAAAACAAAATTACCCTAAAACTAAAAATGTAAATTGGAGAAAAGTAATATGTCGTTTTATCTCCAATGCAAGAGATGATCGTCATTTTATATTGATTTTTGTATTTAGCAGTTGGAAATACATACGCGTAACCTATTTTTGAGCCCGAAATATTGTCATTGTTGATCAGCGATATGAATCTAATTAACGCGTGTCTAATTACCGCGACCAGCAATATATTTCCAAACACTCGACAGGACACCAAATCTACAGTCTCTTAGGAATCCTTATAAAGATACTATTGACATTCGGATTGGTTTGTCGAGAATGATCATCTATGTCGAACATCTTATCTTTCTTCACGAGCTAGTCCGAATGTCAACAGTACGTTTATGGGAATTTCAAAAGGTTGCAGATTTGGTGTTGCGTTGATTTCAAATAAGAAGAAACCACAGACATTAACAATTACCGCCCCATATCATTGTTGACGAGTTGTAGTAAAAATTTTGAAAAGGCCATTAGTGTGAGATTGAGTTCATTCCTGACTTCATACGATGTAATAAATCTTTCTCAACTTGGATTTTGAGCAAAGAAATTGACCTGTGACGCCATGTACAATGCCATTAATTCTATTTATGATTCTGTGGATGGCGGACGTTGTATTTCGACGTGCTTGATCACGACATCCTATCTCACAAATAGATGTCATATGCTACGAGTGTTAATGGGGTAGTGGATGACGTGTGTGGGGATTATATTTCAGGGTTTGCGTCAGTAGACAGGGGTGTGCCGCAGGGGTCTATTTTGGGGACCATTTATTCTTCATATATGTTTCTGATCTTTAGGCCGCGGTTCGTGATTGTGCTGTTACAGTATGCACTACATGTGTTGTATCGATTGGAAGTCTGTGTGAGTTGTGGAGCTTGACATCTCAGGTGATGGCTGACATGAGCTCGTGTGACTTTAATAAATTAATTTTAAACACAGCAACGACTAAGATAGTTTGTTTCTCAAAAAATGTAAAGATCAATTATAGTTTGTTATACGATCTAGTGGGGCAGTTCAGCCCCGACAAGTCCATCCTGTGACTTTCTGGGGTTTATTTTGGATTTCTTCTTGCATTGACGGAAGCACTGCACTCTTCTGGCCAGCGGGGTCACCTGCGCCATATACGCGCTTAACATGTTGAAGAGGTGTACCTCGCCTACGATATGCAATTGTTTTTTGGTGATCATCCATCAGCTACAACTCTATAGTTTTATTGCAAAAGAGATGAATTCGATCACTGTGTGGTGTGCATTTTTTGACACCCTGCAGGGATCTTTTCCGTAACTCGAAGGTTCCTTATTTGTATATTTATGAACTGGTTATGCCAGTGAAGAGAAATTCATCACGGTTTGTTAGGTCTCTATGACCACACGCAATGGATTCAATTTGTCGGTGCCATAGCATAGCTCTAGCTGCTAGGAGAGGGGGCCTTATTATAAAGCTATCGCAGCTTTTAATGCACTAACTGAGTATTTAAAGATAACTGCCGATGTAAATAGAACCGTTTTTAACGTAATTTGAATAGGATATCGGATAGGGCCTTCTAAAACTTGAACGAGTTATTAAATAATGAGTTGTAAATACCGGACGTAGATATTGTATAATTGTTTAACTGTATTTCTCTTTTCCTAGTGTAGGTACATGTATTGTTCGTATTTATGATTCTGCTATTGCAGTATATTTTTTTTTATCTCTTCTATGCTATTTGTTGACAAGGAAATGTTTTTGTAATGAAATTTACGATAAAATACAGGGTGTTTAAAAAAGATGCGGCAATATTAAAGGGGTTGATTGTCCAGGTCATTTTATACAAAAAAGTTTATAATAAACAAGGTCCGCAAACGCTTCGTTACCGATCTACAGCGTGTAGAAGTTTAATTAAAAGAAACAGTAAAAATTAGATTTCTCCAAGACGGCATTAAAGATCATAATGAAATTTTAGGCGTGTTATTTTTCAAGAAAAAAATAGAACGCCTCTGATTTCTCTAAAAATAAAAATATGTTTCTATTCTTTGTTCAATTGTGAAGAAAAAAGCTCTCTTAACTTTCTATCATACGACGTACCGTTTTTTAGTAAAAAAAACACATTTTAGTGCATGTACATTTATTACAGATTTTTTTTTTAAATAACAAGGGTTTTATTTAAGGGCAAAAACAAATATTTTACCATACCAACAATTTTAGCAAGCAAAAATTACAATAACTGTGCAAAGTGACCACCTCGAGCTCGGATGCAAGAATCCAATCTTCTCCTCATTGACTGGCGAACTCTCTCAAAAACAACAGGATCTGTTTCAATTGAGTTGCACCCAGCAATGATTCGATTTCTTAAGTCTTCTACGTTTTCCAATGGAGTAGCGTACACCAATGACTTCAAATGGCCCCACAGGAAAAAATCCAGGGGATTTAAGTCCGGGGATCGTGCAGGCCATAAGTGTGGTCCACCTCGGCCAATCCAGCGATTTCCGTATGTTTGTGTTAAGAAATCACGAGTTACTTGACTAAAGTGGGCTGGTGCGCCATCGTGCATATCCCACATTGCATCTCTAATTGCTAATGGTACGTCCTCCAGAAATCCAGCGAGCGTGTTTTCCAAAAAGTTGCGATAGACCTCTCCGGTTAGTCTCCTTGGTAAAAAAAAACCGGTCCAATTAGGCAGTCACCCACAATCCCAAGCCAAACGTTCAAAGAAAACTGATGTTGAAAACGATTTTCAACAATTTCATGTGGATTTTCGTCACACCATACATGGTTATTATGGAAATTGCGTATTGCATTTCTTGAAAAATTCGCTTCATCGGTGAACAGAATCAACATCAGGAATTGAGGGATTTGAACCATTTTCTGCAAAAGCCATTGACAGAATGCAATGCGAGGAGGAAAATCAGCAGGAAGTAATGCTTGAACGCGTTGTATATGGAATGGGTACAACAAATTTTCCTTCAGAATGTGCCAAATAGTCCCATTACTTACATCCAAAGCGTCAGCAATTTTTCGAGTAGAAGTACCTCGATCTTCTTCAATCATGTCTAGCACATCCTCTTCCAGCTCTACCGTTCTTGCTGTCCTTGGCCTTCCTGCTCCTCCATTTCGTCTTAATGTGCCTGTTTCATAAAGACGCCGATGAATACTTTCGAAAGTTTTTCTATCAGGAGCAATACAGCCAGGAAATCTTTCAGTATACAACCGCCTAGCTTCTAATGCATTTCCATCAGCAAGTCCATAAATGTAGTGCATGTCGGTCATCTCTGCATTTGTATAGCGATTCATGATAAGGAAATTCAACAAATTCGACACATACAAAATTATTAATCATATGTCATTCAATATGTCAGTGAATAAAACAGGACTGTTTAAAAATATTTTTGTAAACATGATAAATGTATATGCACTAAAATGTGTTTTTTTTACTAAAAAACGTTACGTCATATGATAAAACGTTAAGAGAGCTTTTTTTATTCACAATTGAACAAATAATAGAAACATATTTTTATTTTTAGAGAAATCAGCGGCGTCCTATTTTTTTCTTGAAAAATAACACGCCTAAATTTTCATTATGATCTTTAATGCCGTCTTCGAAAAATCTAATTTTTACTGTTTCTTTTAATTAAACTTCAACACGCTGTAGATCGGTAACGAAGCGTTTGCGGACCTTGTTTATTATAAACTTTCTTGTATAAAATGACCTGGACAATCAACCCCTTTAATATTGCCGCATCTTTTTTAAACACCCTGTATAGCATTATTATTATTATAAGTATTATGCTGAATATTGCGAATCCAATTGCAGATTTTTGCAAATTGAGTTTGCTGCGTCCAAGTCAAGTGACATACAGGGGCGTCATTGAATTGAACGCAGCAAACAGTGAGCAAACTTTTTTGTTCTCTTTTTTTCATCGCCAGGGGCTTATTACTTTTAAAGTAAGAATTTCCACCGAGAGAAGTAATCTTACTCAAATGACTTTTTGATCAAGTATGATATTTCAATTTATATGGTAATGGCCGAAACACTTCTCCTTTCTCAAATTAGTTTGCTACCGTCAGTGGTGAAATTGGCTAGCATTCAAAATTACATTAATTTCTTTTATTCTCTCATTGCAGTTTCCTTTCAAAGAATGCACTTTTACCATCGTTAAGGAACGTAAAGAGCGACCCCCCGCTAACCTAAAATGCCCCCCTAAACCGAAACGAAAACTTACGAAGGATTGTCCTGCCGATAAAAATGACGATAAGTGCAGAAGATCTTCGTCACTTAATAATGTTATGACGTATTTGATGTCGGACGAACCTGGAAACACGGACGATAAACCAAAAAAGAAGTGTCCTAAAGTTAACGTGGGCATATGTAAGGATCCAAATCAACCAACCGACGATGATCCTTGCAAAAGAAAGAAAACCGGCAAAACAGAAATTTGTCCCGGCGATCTCCTCTCAAGAAAACCACGATCGAAAAAGAAGACAAGTCCAGTGTTTCCACTCGCTCAAATTCCGAACGCTTCCAGAAGTTACACAGCGATCAAGTTATGATGAATTGTCGGATAGTTATTAAGAAATTTCGGTAGACCAATTTGCGAAAATTATAATAATAGATATTTCTTTTTTTAATGCAAGTAAAGCCATGTATATTTTACGATTTTCTCCGCGAAAGGTATTTTTTTTAAATGTGAAAAATCGAAAAAAATTGCAATAAATTAATTACTACTCTCATTTGATATTATAACAAGAAGATCGTCAATATATTTTCATTTATTTGAATAAAAATACGAGGGGCGGCGGAAAAATGTATAAATAAAGATTATGTATACTTATATACGTTTGTTATTTTTACTGTTTGTTTTTTAGCATTTGTGATTGCAAAGTGTTGGGATATGATAATAGTATATTATGACACTAGTGCATAATCAAGCTTTTAAAGCACGAGTAACGAGTTTAAAGCCACGACGCGAAACGGAGTTGCCTTATCGTTACGAGTGCTTTAAAAGCTAATTATGCACTGTGTCATACGATATTTTTTAGTATAAATGCAACAATAATTTTAATTAGAAGAAATCAAATCAATAATTTCAATACATTTTATCGAGTGACATGTGTCTCTATATTATGTCATTTGACATTTCACTTAATTATTAAACATCATTGTTGTATTAATAATGTCGACAGAAATTCAAAAGCTAGCTGCTGAAGCTGAATTAAGTTTAATACCTGCAAAGTCCAAGCATTTATATTATAAAGAGTACGAAAAATTATTATTATGGATGGAGCAGAAACAGACTGAACATATTGATGAATCAGTAATGTTAGCGTATATATTGGAAATGTCCAGAATTTATAAGGCTTCGTCACTTTGGTGCATTCATTCCAAACTGCAAGCTATGCTAAGGGTTAAAAACAGAATCGATTTAGCATCTTATCACAATCTCCATGCCTTTATGAAAGGAGTGGGCAAAGGTCAAGAAGCTAAAAAATCGTTGGTTTTTACGGAAGAAGATTTATGCAAGTTTTTTAGTCAGGCTCCAGATAATATATTTTTATTTTTAAAAGTTGTAGCAATTTGTGGAGTGTTTGGTAGTTGCAGAAGAAGCGAAATGTGTAATCTGGTTATGAGTGATATATGAAAAGAAGGATCTGCCCTGATAATTTGTATTCGTCCGTCAAAAACAGAAAAAGGCCGGACGTTTGCTGTAGTAGATAATTCCAACATAAAGTATCCCGAGATATTTAATAAATATCTTGCACTACGTCCAAAGCATATCAGTACAGATCGAGTTTTCTTAAAATATTCTCAAGGACTATGTATAAAACAAGTTGTTGGGATTAATACCTTTGGAAAGTGCCCTTCCATTATAGCACGTTATCTAAATTTCATAAACGGTCATAAATACACAGGTCATGCCTTCAGACGAACATCTGCCACGATTATGGCTAATGGAGGGATGAATGTCGATGAGTTGAAACGCCAAGTGGGTTGGAAATCCTCATCGACAGCGAGTGGGTATATTGAAGAGTCTATCACAAACAAATTAGGCGTTTCAAAATTAATTGCTGGAGCTGTTCAGAAAGGAGGCAATATTGGATCTGACATTTGTTAACACTGATAAGAACGTTGAAAATACACAAATAAGCAATGCTGCAAGTCACTTAACAATAACGAATAATCAAAATTGTACGTTTAATATTCATTTAAAATAATTTTTCCGTTCATGTTACATGTTTTGAAATAAAATTGACCATAATTGTTGATTAATTTGATAGTTTACAATAAAATAATAATGTGTTACACGATATTAAATGCGGTACAAACCAAATAAACCAAATCAATAATTCCAATACATATTATCGAGTGACATGTACCTATATGTCATTTGACATTTCCTGACATTTCAATGGACAATTAAACGCTTGGGATTGGCTGTTACCAAGCAACCTTTATACGCACGCCGTGCGATAAAGGCCCGATTATGCACGTTTATGGGTGTGTTTTGATTGGTTTATGATGCATGCATACTAAAATAGTATATTAAAATACAAGTTTCATAAGACACGATTTTTGCGCACGCGTTCAAGTTTAGAAAACGAGCCGCTAGGCGAGTTTTCTAAAGAACAAGTGCGCAAAATGTCTTATGAAACGTGTATTTTATACTATTTTTTCTATTTCGGTTATTAAAAGTTCAAAAAAGCTTAAAATAAGAGACATGTTTTGTTCGAATATTTTAGAAATTTTGCTTTTTTGAAGTTGATTACTCTGATTTTTAAGTAGAACGTTTTAAATATTTGAATATAGGTGGTGCTATATGTAATTGTGTTTAAAATTCAGACTGATTTATACAATAAATTATTTCAAATTATCAACAAAAAGGACGAAATAAATAACTGTACGCCCCCAGAGATTCGCAAAATAGCAGAAGACAATTTACAAAATCTTTCGTCCACAAACTCTCTACATATTTATCAAAACAAACTTTTATAACAGTTGTACTATTCAACATAGTAAGTAAATGTCAATAGTAGCATCCGAAAACTTATCATCCAACTCTGCTTAACAATTTATATTGCTAATTAGTAAGTGAAATGTTAGCATGTGCTTTTTATTCTTTGTACAATTTTATTGCACATTTTTGTTACTTTAAAGGCTTATATTTTGACATTTAAATACGATTTGGTTCCATTTTCTTTTGTTACCAACTTCAAAAAAATAAAATTAGCGTGCGATAAAGTAATACTTTATGCAACCAAAACGGGTGTCGTAAAGTGAACTTTATAGCACCGGAATAGAAAATAGTATATTAAAATACAAGTTCCATAAGACACGATTTTTGCGCACGCGTTCAAGTTTAGAAAACGAGCCGCTAGGCGAGTTTTCTAAAGAACAAGTGCGCAAAATGTCTTATGAAACGTGTATTTTATACTATTTTCTCTATTTCGGTTATTAAAAGTTCAAAAAAGCTTAAAATAAGAGACATGTTTTGTTCGAATATTTTAGAAATTTTGCTTTTTTGAAGTTGGTTACTCTGATTTTTAAGTAGAACGTTTTAAATATTTGAATATCGGTGGTGCTATATGTAATTGTGTTTAAAATTCAGACTGATTTATACAATAAATTATTTCAAATTATCAACAAAAGGGACGAAATAAATAACTGTACGTCCCCAGAGATTCGCAAAATAGCAGAAGCCAATTTATAAAATCTTTCGTCCACAAACTCTCTACATATTTATCAAAACAAACTTTTATAACAGTTGTACTATTCAACATGGTAAGTAAATGTCAATAGTAGCATCCGAAAACTTATCATCCAACTCTGCTTAACAATTTATATTGCTAATTAGTAAGTGAAATGTTAGCATGTGTGCTTTTTATTCTTTCTACAATTTTATTGCACATTTTTGTTACTTTAAAGGCTTATATTTTGACATTTAAATACGATTTGGTTTCATTTTTTTTGTTACCAACTTCAAAAAAATAAAATTAGCGTGCGATAAAGTAATACTTTATGCAACCAAAACGGGTGTCGTAAAGTGAACTTTATAGCACCGGAATAGAAAAAATAATTTAAATCATTCAGTATAATTGGAAGAAATGTAAATTTTTACATGTAACTTCGAGTTACATCATGAACTAAAGCAAAGGCTCTCAAACTTTTTCAGTCACGGACCACTGAAACTGGAAATTCAATGCGGAGCACTAAATTTTATCTTGCAGCTATATACTGTATTTAGTAAATACAACGATGAAATAGTAATGACGATACAAGGTAGTTATTACTGGGAGAAAACCCTTAATTCAAATAAATTCATTGATCAGAGATTATGCTCGTCGTGGCGTCACCAATTAATGAGATCCACAAAACCAGGGTGCAAGATAATTGTGTGAAACAGTACATTCACTTACCTTAATAAATAATTATTAATCGCTTATGATTAATAATATTCCCAGATGTTGGCTCAGTTTATTAATAAGAGCGTGGGATTACTCAAAAAGATGTTAATTAATGCCCGCTGCGCCACCCACTTTATGATAATAAAGGCGGGGTCACTGTTGTTAAAGTATTGCACAATTAAAATGGGAACTTGCACTAACTAATACTAGGCCTACCTCAAGAAAACAAATTAATAAAAACAATAACAATTTATTTAATAAAAACAAGAGAAAAATGTAGAGTAAATTTAGTACATGAATGAAAATAATTATAAAATCTAAAATTTGACTTCACCAATATGAATGATTATTTAATAAACAAATAAGACTAATTTTTATTGTTCTCGAAAATTCACATAACTTCCACTAATCTCATTTAAATCTAATAGTTAATACAAAAAACAAAAACAAAAAAAACTGAATTTTAGAGAGACTGTACATACAGAAACGTGAAACAATAAGCACAGGTTTGACAAATAGACAATCTAATAAAATTAATTGGTCAAATTCAGCAAAACTAATTAACCAAATATGGTGCACCATTTATCTTGACATTTCTGTAAACTTGATATTACAAATATTAAAGACTCTAAAAATATTTAACATATTCAAAATAATTTGACCAGAGAAACAATAAAACAAAAAGAAAATAATAGTGACTATTACAACACACACAAATTTCAAAGAACATATACAAATTTAGACAAAGACACGAAGATTTAATGAACATAACAAATTTAGACAAATACAAAGACTCTTGATTGATCGTAGCCTTGTGCACAATAATTCTTAACTTTATTAAACAAACATATAACTTTCAAAATTTCTAACAGCTTGGTAGTGGTACAAATATCTTGTCACACGTAGTACAAGAATAAAACTCATTAAAGACGATTGATACTCCAACAATTATTATTGGGAAATCAACTTTATAATTTGTCGGTTCTCGACTGAATGATGACTAAAATGCAACTGATTTGAGGAATGAGTAAACAACCAGTTTTCCATGCAAAAAATGTCGAAATCTTCTGGAAAGGTATCGACGCTACGAATAATTTCTGCAATTATTATTATTATTAATGCTATTTACTCATATTGGCAATGTGTGTTGCAACACTAGTTGCTTGTAAGCCTGATTATAAAATGTTTATATTGTAAATTAAATATTTAGGGATGACACTTGAAGTGGAGCAAATGAACGGAGCCGATTCCAAGTTGCCTATTTGCAATTTCTAAGTTGCAAAAAATTAGTGTTGTTCAGATAGTATTTAGAAATATTACTTTGTTTGGAAACCGCAAATAATCGATTGTACAACTTCTTCAAAATTGCATTCACTTACAAAATTCGAAGCTGATTTTAAGCAATACGCACGATCAAGATTTTTTCGACAGAATGCAATCTGGATTTCCATTATACAAAATCTAACAGATACTCTGTTAGAGAAGGTTAAATATAAAGAGGATATTCAAGAAAAAAAGAAGATTCACGCATATTCTTTATTTCTTCAATATAAAGAAAAATTTTGTTAATAACTTCTATAAGATCACCTTTAGTTACTAGTGAAAAGTAGCACATTTTTTTAATTATATTTTGTTGATCTTTCTTCACTACATCTACACTCGTGGACAAAAAATTCCGGACACCTAAGTAAATGTCTGTTATCATAAGAAACATTTCGTTTTTTCGTTTTTCTTCACAAAACATAAAACATTATCTCTAAAATAAGAATTCATTTAAATTATCAAGACAATGAAAAATAACGAAAATAATGCAAAACCTAGAAAGTCTTAGTGTTCTGTTTATTGAATTTTTATCAGTTGTGTTGTGAGGACATAACACAAGAAGAGGACGCCAACTGCATTCAAAGTTTATCACGCTCTTTGGCAGAAGTCATTAGATTTCGTGAAGGCAGTAAACATTATTAATCTGATAAATTGTGTGACAACTCAATGTAAAACAAATATATTTGATCATTTTGTACAATTTACTGTTTTGTGACATTTTATTTCCAATTTTTACTTTGTAGATAATGCTCCATGACTTGTGGAAAAAAAAAACAACAACAAAATAGATTTTCATGTGATAACAGAAATTTACTTCAGTGTCCGGAATTTTTTGCCCACGTGTGTATTGTGAATTAACAATATTCAGCAAATATTAGCAAGAAACTAAACACACATATTTAATAAAACTGTTTACTTTAACACTTACAATTATAATAAAATACATGTAATACACAAATATATAACTTAAAAATAAATATTTACAAACATTTATATCTGTCTTATTTGAACATCTTTTTAATATTCTAATGTCACACATTTCGTCTTTAAGTATTCATTCAGTGCTTCTTGACCTGAAAATGTAGAATATATGAAAATATTGTTCCATTAAATTTGTTTTATATTTCCCCTGAACGTACCTAAATCTTTTCCAAAACCTGATTGTTTGAAACCACCAAAAGGTGCACCTACGTCCGTCTTATTATATGTATTTATAAAAACAGTCCCGGCATCTATCGCTTCCGCAAACCTCATTGCTTTTGATAAATCTTTAGTAAATACTCCTGATGCTAAGCCATATTCTGTAGCATTCGCTCGTTTGATTACACCTTCTAAGTCTCTGGAAAGGAATAAAGAAAAATAAATTAACTATATAAACAAAAACAAACAAAAAATTAAATACCAACTTACATTTATTATGTGGTACAGTAGATGCAATATGTAATTCTTAGAACATGATAATTTAACAAATTAAGCAGTGTCTTAATTATCAAAACTTTGAGTATTATTTAGCAGTGAATTCATAATTTATTAGTGGATTGGTTATATTATGTTATTTCGGGGATTTTTCGACATTTCTTGAATGTAGAAGGAATATTCAAATAGTTTTGGGAAAAAGCATTTAGGTTCTTTTTCTTTAATTTTAATTTAGTGTGATAAAGCTATTAGATAGAACTATTGATTTAATTACTTGTATAATAAATTTTAAGCCGATCACCGGTTGCCAACTGGAACATTTGTTCCAATGCAACTGCCTGTGTCTACTAGTAATTGTATTGGAAATTACCATCACATACAACGTACAACATTCTTTTCTATATACAGGGTGGCTGACAAGAAACGCCCCAAGCCGTAGCTCCGTTATTTATTATCCGATTTTCAAAAACGAAATATCAAATAAAATGGTTAAGTAAATACTATCAATTGGCGTAATCAAAATATTATTAGGAACAAAAAGTTTTAACATGCGATAGTCAATTTTTTTTTTTAATGGCAACGAATATTTTTAATTAATGTTTCGAATAAAGAATGTTTTCCTGATTTTGATGATGTATAACACGTCAATTTTTCAACATAAGTTTCAAGTGTGCCGTGGATAGCAATCAAATGCATCAAGTAATAAATACTGTCAATTAGAATGTAAATGTTAATAAATACTGTCATTGTGACATTTGTGTATCGGTGTGACATTAGTTCAACGTTCCGATTCTTTCTGTGAGTTTAATTCATCATTAACATGGATAGCAATCAACTGACCGACATGTTGCAAGTATACTTTGAATGTAATCGGAATAGTGCTGAAGCTGTGAGACTCTACAGTTATCGTTATCCGACAAGAGAGGTTCCAGGCCGTCGTAAATTCGGAAGAATCGAACAGAATTTAAGAAAATATGGAGCCTTCAAAATGCCAAAAAGTAAGAGTCGACAGTTTAAGGAAAATACAGAATTGGATGTTCTTTTATGCGTGGAAGAAAGTCCATGGACTTCTACTCGGAGAATTGCAAATGAGGTCGGCGTATCGCACCAAACAACACAAGCGATACTCAAAAAGCACAAGTTCATACTATACATCTCTCAAAAAGTACAAGCACTATTGGAAAATAATCATGGTCGAAGAATGCAATTTTGCAACTTTTTCTTAAATGTTACACAACGAGATCGTAATTTTTATCGAAAAATTATTTGGTCGGACGAATGCAGTTTCAGTAATAATGGCATTTTTATCAGAAAGAACAATCGATGTTGGAGCCAAGAAAACCCAAGAATTATAATTGAGAATAATTTTCAGCAAAGATTCAGTTTAAATGTATGGTGCGGTCTTTGGGGTGATCGATTAATTGGCCCATTTTTCATAGATGGCATCTTAAATCAAGCAAAATACCATCAACTATTGCGTGAAAACATTACAAACTTTTTAGATGATTTGCCAATTGCCAAGCTAAACAGAATGTACTTTCAGCAAGATGGCGCCCCTCCTCCTAATGCCTTAATAAATGTTGAATGGTTAAATGCGACATTTGCTGAGGGGTGGATAGGGACCAATGGACCAATTCAATGGCGCGCTCGTTCGCCCGACCTTACGCCGTTGGATTTTTGGTTATGGGGCTATCTTCAAGATCAGGTTTATTTTACTAGTCCGGAAAATATAGACATTTTACGGCAAAGAATTCTGAATTCTTGCCGCGAAATACCTTCTAATTTTATACTCAACGCCACTAATGGAGTTATTAGAAGGTGTCAACTATGTCTTCACCAAGGCGGCAGACAATTTGAACAATATTTGTAGATAAGTTTCGTATTTATTTGTATTTTTTTAAAATTTCCATTCCAATAAAATAATATTAACCACGGCACACTTGAAACTTATGTTGAAAAATTGACGTGTTATACATCATCAAAATCAGGAAAACATTCTTTATCCGAAACATTAATTAAAAATATACGTTGCCATTAAAAAAAAAATTGACTATCGCATCTTCAAACTTTTTGTTCCTAATAATATTTCGATTACGCCAATTGATAGTATTTACTTAATCATTTTATTTGATATTTTGTTTTTTAGAATCGGATAGTAAATAACGGAGCTACGGCTTGGGGCGTTTTTTGTCAGCCACCCTGTATATAATAAAACACAAGTGTATAGTTTCAAAATTATTATAATGTTTAACACACTATATATGTTTCGCCACACTGTGGCTTCATCAGGTGGCGAAACATTTATTATATATATATATATATATATATATATATAATGGAGTTTCAACATGTATCTCCTTCGTCGATTATTAACATTCTTTTCTATTGTGAAAATACATAATTTAAGATTACATACCCGTCATAGAACTTGCTGATACACATAATTGGCCCGAATGATTCCTCTTTGGCGAGAAACATGTCATCCTCAACATCACTAAATATCGTCGGTTCTAGGAAGTAACCAGGTCTGTTTACGCGTTTTCCACCGTATCTAAGTTTTGCACCTTCTTTAACACCTCTGTCAATGTATTCCAGTAATTTTTTAAAGTGTGCATAGTGATTTTGTGGCCCATGTGAGGTCGATCTATTGAGAGGGTCACCAATTGCAATTTTCTTGGTTTCTTGTACTACTCGTCTTATGAATTCGTCATATATTGATGCTTCGACGAAGAGTCTTCCAGCTGCTATGCAATTTTCGCCTTTATTGAAGAAAACGCTCTGCATTCCCTGTAAAATTAAATTTTAGATAGACGCTTTTTGAGCAAATTACAATCATTGTATATACAGGGTTGCGATTATGTATGGAACCGGGTTCGTTATGCTAAAACGGTTTGAGCTAGAATCCCGAAATTTTAAATAGACGTAGGACTCAATTAAAACTACTTATTAAATTGTTTTATTTTTATTTTGATCAAGAAGTTTTTGGAAAAACAAAGCCTACTTTTTTTTTTTTTAATGGGAACATGGGTTATATGGAACATCGTTAAAAAGGTTATATTTTCCCGAGTTCAATGATATAATAGGTATGGTGATTCGTTTGACAGAATTTTAGAAAAAAATTAAAACATTATTAAAATCAAATAAAACACGCAAATCCGTCAAACATAAAATTCTTGACAGTTAATTGTCAGTTGACGTTGTATTAGCAAAAAATTAATAATTATGAATCATTTAACTGAAAGAGAAAGAATTGAAATTCTCATGATAATTGGGTATGGAGATAGAAAAAGAAGTCACGAAGAAGCTTGTGCAGTGTTTAACGGTACCCATCCAGACAGGTATCCAATAAGCAAGTCAACAGTGACAAAAACATTAAAAAGATTTAATCAAACCGGTAGTGTCAAAAACCAACCTAAATTAGGACGACCAAGAACATGCACCAACGAAGAAGATTCTTTTCATATTTTATTAGACATCGCGGAGAACCCTAAAACGTCTCTACTACAAGTGGCTTTAAATCATGATATGTCTCAGAAAGAATGATGACGGTGATCGGCGGCGATGAAAATTTTGTTAAAAGGATTGTTTTCTCAGACGAAGCAACGTTCCAGTTAAATGGTATTTTAAATATGCACAATTGAAGCCCTTGGTGCAAAAAGGTGTTAACTCACGGTTTTTCTGAATTAACAATTTTTGCGTGCAAGAAGGTGTTAACTCATTCCTCATCTACTGGTAAAATCTCCAGCAGCCAGATGGCGCTCATTGCGCCGTTGTAGAAAACTATAAAAGTGTCATCTCTCAACAGGAGAAAAGATTTGCGTGCAAAAACGTGTTAACTCATACTTTGTTCGCATGAAGGTGTTAACTCCGGAGATAACACCTTTTTGTATTGCAGTTTGTGCTTTGTTTAATAGTCTATCTAAATCTAATAGTCTATTTAAAAGTGTATCCGTACCTTTTTGGGTGTTTTTCTACGAAAACACAAGGTAAGTGTTTTATGTTATATTGTGAAAAATGATGGAAAGGTTAAATCATGTTCCAAAAACTAATATTTTATGGTTCTATGTATACATAACCTAAAATAATAATAAATTATTAATTCCTGTTGAATCACAAACAGTATTACCTAAGTGTACTTGTCACTAATTCCATTATAATCGTTGCGTCTTTTCGAATACCTAGTTTGTTAACAAGTTTCTCTTGTGATTGTACAGATGAGTGATCGGACAAAGAAAATCGTTGAGATGGCTTTGGCGACTCCAATGGTAGAGTCGTCTGATGAAAAAGACAGCAGTTCCTCAGATGATGTACAGTGAGGGCTCGAGTTGTGATAGCAGTGGAACCACCAGCCTTAGGTCGCCCACAATCCGAATATCATACTGAAAACTTACCTCGTAGCAACGAAAAGGAACTTGACAATAATAATTATTATTATTTTGAAGCTGAAAGCGAAGTTGCTCAAGATCCAGAAATTGTTGTTAATAATAATTTCTCCCAGGAGATAGAACAAAATTCACCTGAACCTACAACAGTTCACGAAGGCAAAAAATCTAGGAAAAGAAAGTGTGATCCTAAAATGTGGACACGTAACCAAAACAAATCGAATAAAGAGAAAGGTAAATCATATAAAACATACAAAGGAATAGACAAGCCCGCGAAAGTCTTTTGTACAGATAAACCCCTTTGTAGAGAAAAGTGTCGATTAAAATGTGATAGCAGATTCTCTAATGAAGCTAAAATCCGTTTGTTTGAAGAATTTTATTCATTGAATGAAAATCAAAAGAACGCTTATTTATTTGGCATTTTGGAACCGTTTGAAGTTAAGCAACCTTCTGGTACTCATAAGTGTCGTCAGAAGTCTTATAGGTATTTCTTTAAAGTTGAAGGTGAACGTCGTCAAGTGTGTAAAGAAGCAGTGATGTCGATGTTAAATATTGGTCGAAAAAAGATTGATTTAATACGGAATCAAATATCAAGTGGAAGATCTGCTCCTAAAGAAGATGGAAGAGGCCGTCATGACAACCGACCTAATGCTACTTCGGAAGAACAACGCAACCTGGTTCAAGACCATATCACGTCTTATCCCAGTGAAATGTCCCACTATTCGAGACATAAAAATCCTAACCATCGTTACCTTTCACCGTGGTTATCGATCAATAAAATGTACGATATGTTTAAGGAACAATGTATGAACAGTAATGTAAGTCCCGTGTCCAGTACTACCTATAGACGCATTTTCGTTACTGACTTTAATTTGGGTTTTGGATCCCCGAAAACAGATACTTGTAAAATATGCGATGTAAGTAGTAATGATAATGAGCACATTTACAAATTCAAGAAAGCCTTTGAACAACAAAAAACTGACCGAAATTTTGCAAAAGAAAATGATAATGTATTGTACATCACTTTTGATTTACAAAAGACACTTCCTTTGCCTAAGATTTCAACAAGCAAAGCTTTCTATTTACGGCAAGTTTGGCTATATAACTTGGGGATTCATTTGATTTCTACACAGCAGCAAAATGGACGAGGATATTTTCATATCTGGACGGAAGATCATGCATCTCGTGGTCCCGAGGAAGTTGGTAGTTCAATTTTGGCATTTTTGGAAAATATTAGAGAACAGGCAAGGGGTTGTGATCATCTAATTGCGTGGAGCGATTCAGCTGGAGGACAGAATAAAAATTTTTTTATTGTGTGTTTATGGCATTATTTGGTAAAGTAGGGCATTTTTCAGAAAATTGATCACAAATTTCCTGAAGTGGGCCACACTTTTATGGACTCAGACAGAGACTTTGCGGCTGTTGAGAAATTAATAAGAAAACATCAAAACATTTATACAGTGGATCAGTATATATCAATCATGACCGAAGCAAGAAAAAAAACACCATTCAATATTACAAGAATGGGAGACAAATTCGTGGACATCAAAGAATTGCCCAGAAAACTAGGGCTAATCGACAGAAAGAAATCTGAAAAAAACGAAAAAGTTTTATTCCGAGACGTTAGGTGGATACAGGTTGATGTATTCGGAAAAACAAAATACAGATATTCGTTAGATGAAAGAGAAGAATGGATTGTTGTTGATATAAGAAAAAATAGAAAAATGGATAGGTGTGATAAAACACCAAACACGATTTTAACGACCATCAATAAAAACCGTGCCATTGCCGCCAAAAAATTTGATAATATTCAGGAACAAATTCCTTACATTCCGGAAAATTTCAGAGGATTTTATTACAATTTGAAAAGAGATGACAATAATTAACAATAATTGTTAATATTATTGTCATCTCTTTTCAAATTGTAACATGTACCTAATGTTTCTATTTTTGATTTTTGTTAAACAATACAATAATTAATAAAGTTTCCTTTGATGACACTTTTTTGTTAATCTGTGATTGGCAACATTGCGCTATTATAGTTTTAGAAAAAGGTGTTAACTCAAATTTTTTAAAATTTTGGTATATTTTTCAGGAGATGAAGGTTTGTATTTGCAAAATGCAACATTCACAAGAATTTTGAGTATATCTCAACGCACAATCAACTACAAAAACAAGTAAAATGTGTTTAGAACAAAAGTTCCAGTCAATCAAACTTCAAGTACTTTTTCTCGAAATTGTAAATTAGTGAGTTAACACCTTTTTGCACCAAGGGCTTCAATTGTAAATATTGGTCTGATAGTAATCCTCATTGGATGGCGACGGTACATACCCAATATCCACAAAAAGTCTATCTATAGGCTGAAATAATCTGCCATAATATCATAAGCCAGTTTTTCATAGACGGAAATCTAACTGCCGAAAAATATTTACAATTATTGCGAGAAAATATTTTTCCTCAAATTTCTTTCTAATTTTTGACGGATTTGCAAAGGCTGCATGATTTGCGTGTTTTATTTTATTTTAATAATGTTCTAATTTTTTTCTAAAATTCTGTCAAACGACTCACCAAACCTATTATATCATTGAATTCGGGAAAATATAACCTTTTTAACGATGTTCCATATAACTCATGTTTCCATTAAAAAAAAAAAACAAGTAGGCTTTGTTTTTCCAAAACTTCTTGATCAAAATAAATATAAAACAAATTAATAAGTAGTTTTAATTGAGTCCTACGTCTATTTAAAATTTCAGGATTCTAGCTCAAACCGTTTTAGCATAACGAACCCGGTTTCATACATAATCGCAACCCTGTATATATAATAATTTAAATATCGACCGTACTCAATAATACAAAATGAATTACGGGTATTCGGTCTGTTTTTTAGAAAGAAAAAAACTATTTGTCCTACGGTTCAATATTTCGCCATTTATTTATGGCATCTTCAGGAGCTATCACTAAAAAAGCAATACATATAACTAATATAACAAGTCAACAATCATAATCACTATAAACCTACAACATAAAACATTAACATGGAAACACTTGCCGGTAAAAACCAACGTTAACACGTACACTCACAAACTGTTTGTCATGACTAAATAAAATAAAAATTATTTCAAACTAAAATCTTAACAGATAAAATAAACATGTGTACACAAATAGCGTTTTTTGTTATTTTTTTAAAAATGACGTTTCTTTTAAATTTTCTTATATAGGATGTGACAAACCAAAATTACAATTAATAGATAAATAACTGTATACAAAGGTGTACGAAGTACATAGTAAAAAACTCAAACATTTATTTATTTATAATTTGAAAAATGTTGCAATAAATACTGCTCAAATGATTGGTATCGGATTTGAAGTTAATCGCATCGTTATGTCTGTTTATGTGGACCATTTCCAAAAATAATCGTTTCGACGTCCAAAATAGTTGCATCATCATAATTAAAACCGTGGTCCAAGTTTTGAGAATGTATCGCTAGGGCACATGATTTTTTACCCAAGCGAACATCGCTCTTATGCTGAGTGATACGTCTTTTAGCGTTTGTGACGTGTGGGCAATATAGCAACCACTCACTGCATGGAATTTGGTAAATAACATCACTACGCATCAAAAGAGGTGTCTTATCCTTAGGCTTAGAGAAAATACTTCTACTTGTTGACATGTTGTAGTTAGCTATTTTTATATTTTTAAAAGGCTTGAAATGTGAATTTATTTTCTCAGTAAGACCGCGTACATATGGCAACTTTTTGTATTTAATCTCAGTGCCACCAACATCAACAGGACCATCAAAAAATTGGAACTATAAATCAACTTCTCCAAAATGTGTTTAGGATACTCATTGTTGACAAACATATCAAAAATCTTCCTCAAGTTATCCTGCAGGAAAAGTTCATCACATATGCGAAACTCTGTTTTTTAAAGCAATTACCGTGTTCAGCTTTTGGCTCGGTGGGTGGTGCGAGTAATAATTAATGTATCTTCCCGACGAGGCAGGTTTCTGATACCAATTTAAAATTAAGTTGTTGTTCTCCAATCTTTAAAACCCTCGTGTCCAAAAATGGAACCCCATTATCAGTCTCATGTTCTATAGTGAACTGTAACTTTACATGAAACGCCGAATCAATAATTCCATGCAGTGATTGTAGTGGTTGCTATATTGGCCACACGTCACAAACGCTAAAATCACGTATCACTCAGCGTAAGAGCGATGTTCGCTTGGGTAAAAAATCATGTGCCCTAGCGATACATTCTCAAAACTTGGACCAGGGTTTTAACTTTGATGATGCAACTATTTTGGACGTCGAAACGCATTATAAGAAACGATTATTTTTGGAAATGGTCCACATTAACAGACATAACGATGCGATTAACTTTAAATTCGATACCAATCAGTTGAGCAGTATTTATTGCAACATTTTTCAAATTATAAATAAATAAATGTTTGAGTTTTTTACTACTTCGTACACCTTTGTATACAGTTGTTTATCTATTAATTGTAATTTTGGTTTGTCACATCCAATATAAGAAAATTTAAAAGAAATGTAATTTTTGAAAAAATAACAAAAAACGCTATTTGTATACACATGTTTATTTTATCTGTTAACATTTTAGTTTGAAATAATTTTTATTTTATTTAGTCATGACAAACAATTTGTGAGTGTACGTGTTAACATTGGTTTTTACCGGCAAACCTTTTATATGTCTGACGAAGTGTTTCCATGTTAACGTTTTATGTTGTAGGTTTATAGTGATTATGATTGTTGACTTGTTATATTAGTTATATGTATTGCTTTTTTAGTGATAGCTCCTGAAGATGCCATAAATAAATGGCGAAATATTGAGGCGTTGGACAAATAGTTCTTTTCTTTCTAAAAAACAGACCGAATACCCGCAATTCTTTTTGTATTATATACAGGGTGTTCACACTTAAACCCGCACCATTGGTAACTCCGTTATTATTGGAGCTACGAATTCGTCCAAATTAGCAAACTAGTAGGATTTTTCCTGGCGGTTACGACGATGAAAACAAAAAAACAATTGAACGTCGCGTTTTTCAGATATTTGACAAAATGTAATTTTTTAAATGGAACACCCTATATATTTTTATGCGGTTGAATAAAAAATTTAGTTCTGAATAAAAATGTTTAAATACATTATCTTAAAAAAATTGAAAATAAAAAAGTTATCACGTGATTTCTTAAACATTGCATTTTGTTTAAAAAAATTTATGAAAGACGTAGCATGTTTCACATGTTTATCCAATTGAAGTCATCTTCAGATATTAAATAAAATAATATCATAAACATCCTTAAAATTTGCTTACTTTATCACTAAAACGTAAGTTTTCAAATGAGATACCGTGCATTTTTAGGGATTTAGGATTTGTTTTTAGGTATGCCTAACGAAATTTGTAATTAAATAATATGTACCGATTATTGTATACTATTCTCTTGTTGAACGGATGAAAAAAATTTTTGTATAGGTCCTAGAATGTTTGTTCATAATATTCCTAAATGAATTCAAACGAAACGTTGTGTTTTTAACGAAATTTATTTTGATTTCGTCCACGAAACTTAAGAATAACAAATAAAAGAATAATAAACACTATCAATCAACATACATAACTAAAATAGTTGTTCGAAGGTACCACCTTCTTGGTCCAGACACTTGCGGGCTCTTTTCTGAGTGCAGCGCGTGGCTTTGAGAAGGGTCCTTCCATCAATATTCCGAATAATGGCCGTAATGTTATTTTGAAGTTCTTCCACATTTTGGTAATGATGTTTGTAAACTTCATTTTTCACTCGGCCCCATAAAAAAAAATCTAGCGGAGTTAGATCTGGTGAGCGTGGGGGCCACAGAACTGGTCCATGAGTTCCAATCCAACGGGGTCCAAACAGTCTCTCCAGTAATGCGTTAACGATATGGTGATTATGAGCCGGTGCACCGTCTTGTTGGAAGTATATCCGCGGCCTATCCATCAAGTTCACGTTGTCCACGAAATCTTCCAATACATGAGACATAAAGTCCTCATATCTCTCTCCCGTTAATGAGCCGCGGTAAAAAAAAGGACCCACAATTTTAGATCCAATCATACCACACCAAACATTAAGGCTGAACCGATGTTGTGGATTAGTGGGATGAGTCAAAAAAGGATTTTCCCGACTCCAAAAATGATAGTTTTTTCGATTAAACATTCCCTTATTAGAGAAGTTACTCTCATGCGACCATAAAACATATCGAGGAAAATTTGGATCTTCTTCACATTTATGTAGGAACCATTCACAAAATTCCATTCTTCTTATATCACCATTAAGATGCAAAGTTTGTACTGGCCGATATTTGTATGGCTCAAAATTATATTCTTTCAAAATTTTATGAATCGTTCCCAATGAAAGGTCTATTTCTCTTGCCAATTCTCTAATTGACTTGTTAGGATACGCCTCAAAATATCCCAGTACATATATCTCTACTACCTCACTAACCACAAATTGCTTCTTCGTTCTATTCTTCTTGAAAACCTCTTCGTTTTGCCGAAATTGTCTGTATAATTCCAAGAAATATCTTCTTTGAGGAATCGCGCGCTCGGGAAACATTGCACTATAATGTTCGCGAGCTCTAATAGTGTTTTTTCTCTGAAATATGTAAGCTTCCATAATATCACATTTTTCCTCATGTGTGAAAACCATTTTTATTAGAAGAAAACAGCAAAATAACAATGCGAATTTTAAAACACTGACAGATTAATTTGACGGATTGTTATTGAATATTTTTTTTTTATTGGTGCCTATTTGATCAAAATTGTAACAACTATTGTAATGTAGGCTAATTTCATTTTCTCTTTTCCTTTTTTTCTGAGTGGAATTTTAAATTATACTGTCCCATTTTAAAATGGGTACTTTTCTGATTATCTCGGGAATATGCCCCTTTAAAGAAATCACGTGATAACTTTTTATTTTCAATTTTCTTGAGGTAATGTATTGAAAAATTTTTGTTCAGAACTAAATTCTTTATTCAACTGCATAAAAATATCATATATAGGCTGTTCCATTTAAAAAATTACATTTTGTCAAATATCTGAAAAACGCGACGTTCAATTGTTTTTTGTTTTTATCGTCGTAACCGCCAGGAAAAATCCTACTAGTTTGCTAATTAGGACGAATTCGTAGCTCCAATAATAACGGAGTTACCAATGGTGCGGGTTTAAGTGTGAACACCTTGTATATATATATAATTATAACGTTGCGATAACAAAAGTATTATCTATTTCAATTAATTATAAATATTAATCAGTCTTTTATGTTTTAATATCTTCATGTTTCTAATTAACTGATGAAGATAATATTGATAATTGTTATATACCGTATGTGTCAATTTTCATTAGGTATAGGGATTCAATTTTACATGCGATTTATACATATACAAGTAATATGTGGCAACGACTTTCTCCGATCTTCCCACTTCTCCCAACCAGACTTTACATTCAATGTTAGCTACGAATACGTTGCGATCTAATCTGCAATGCCGTCTTATTACTGGAACGGGAAACATCAAATGGCCGCCGCGATCTCCTGATCTAGTAATTTATTATTATTTTCAGAATCCTCTTTTATTTACCTTATTTTCAATTTTATTAGAATTACGCTTTTGTTTGTGTCATGCAGCGTGAACGCAGCTTAATAATTCTCTCCATTTACTAAAAGGAAAAAGAAAAACAAATCCTTGTAACTCGTAAATATTTCTGAACGCATTACAAACATCCAACCCGCTGGTCGAAGAGTTACTGCTAACCACGCTAACTTGTATTTACTTACGAGCATGCATCGGTCGCGCTGACATTGGAAAGGAAAGAAGGGGTATACTATGTTGCCACACACTGTATGGGTTAATCGCCTATGTCTAATGAAAATTGACACGTGCTGTATATATATTACGTAAACAATATAAAAAAAACTTACTACTCTAACTGCTTTGTCTAAGTCACAATCAGAGAATATTACTAAAGGTGATTTTCCTCCTAATTCCAAAGAAACCTTCTTTAAGTTGGATTCTGCACATGTTTTCATAATTACTTGACCTATTTCAGTACTACCAGTGAAACCTAATTTTCTAACATCAGGATGAGACGCAATAGCATTACCAGCAATGGTACCTAAATGATAAACAAAAATAATTGTCATTAATAAACTTATTAACAAAATAGTTAGATAATAGAAATAATTAAAGTAATATGTAGGAAGGAATATAAAACTGCCAGAACAATGACATTTGGGAACTCTACTGTCTACCGATTTATAAAAGTTCAAAAGCTTCATTCGCTATAGGGAAATAACTCTACCAAGTATGCCAGGAAAGATTATGTCCAGGATAATGAGAAAAAATTGTTGAACAAACGTCCCCTACAAGCTTACGTTACATCGACTTACTTTACGCTTACATCGATTATTTTACGGAAGTGGACGGCTATCCTTTATAGGACATTATATTAAAGCTAAGTATCGGTAACATTTTGAGTAATATGATGGTCAAAGCCCACTGATTAGAAATCTGTAATAGTTGAGACAATCAATTGCTAAACTGTCGATCATAATTATTATTTTGATTATTAAGGAGATATTAAATTCTGGAAATTATATTAAATTGCTCTTGTTCAGTCACTTTCCACAAAATTTGCTTATAAACAAACCAAATTCATCACTTGACTTGCATTTGACACTTTTAGTAACCAGCAGTGAAATTATCCAAGGACTAAATTTTGAATTTTACTTAACATGTGACCAATGATAGTAAAAATTGAAGTAAGAACGTGATAAACAAAATGCCACAAGACGTCTCATTTGTACTCAAGACTTGACATTTACAGTACGATAAGTCAATAAAATACGTATTCATACGGTTCGGACAATGTGGGAGTCTCAAAATAAAGTTGTACTTAATGCTCGATTTATAGTATCGCCGGTACTTCTCTCTGAGTATTTGTTTTTCTATAATGGCTACAATCTTTGGCAAATCTGCAGAGGCACTCCAACCTAAGTCGCAAGACAAGCTTTAAAGCAAATGGGAGATAAATCTGACGTGATTGAGAGCTTAAAGCTATACAATAGTCACAAACAAACGATAATACTAATACTTTCAATAGCACTTGAAAGTATCAACTTCTACCAGAAACAAGAAATATAGACAATAGTTGTAAGTCAAGAAAGTTTAGCAACAATTATAGCAAGGCTTAGTTAAGGAAGAGAGGTGCAAAAAAGCTATAGAGGGAAGTCCTCATTACCAAAAGTCCAAGTTACGAGTAAGCCCACCGGACTATCCGATTTTCAAAAACCATGACAGTCACATGTTGAGTGTACGAAGAATTGGCGGTTAAAATACATCTTTATTAAGTCTACATATAATTACCACCACAACTGTAATACATATATCTTTCACAAACCAATCTATACGTAAGCGTTTTGTGCTTCTTTTGTAAGAGCTCAAAAAATATGGAAATCACAAGGGGAGATGCTCTAAAACCCTTCAACTCTTTTGTTACAGATTTTCTTTTAGTACGTTGGTGCCATGAGAGGCCGAGCATTGTGGTGAAACAAAATGACACCACGTGAAAGCCTCCATGGACTTTTGGTCATGTTATTTGATAAAATTTGTTCAAAGTTTCATTGTATAAGTTTGCATTAATATTCAGTTTAGCTTCTTCAAAGTCTACCAGCAAGAGTTATTCATGGTTGAAAAAATTCTACGTCACTTTGCCTGTCAAAAGGACGTGTTTTAAATTTGTTTGATGGTGATGAAACAACTGCTGAAAATCATATGTCGTTTCAAAAGAGCTTATACAATGTAAATCAGAACCAAAGAACAAAATTACTGAATATGTGATGTCTTTTGACAAGTGAACGAAACAGCTACAAGGCAGTGAAAGAACAGGTTATAAGGGCAGCAAAAGTGTATGGATTTCTGAGAGAAGTGACTCAGAAAAAAATAAATATCTCTCAACAAAGAGCAAGATAAATATATATATATAGGACCCTGGTAAGATCAATAAATGACGTATGGAACAGAAACCCGAGCCGACACAAGCAGAATTAAACAACCGATGGGAACAACTGAAATGAACACTCTGAGAGTAACAGTAGAAAAGACAAGGAGGAATAGAATCAGAAAAATATTATAAGCTTCGTTAGAGGGAGGAGAAACAAATGGAATAAGTATGTCCAAAAATCAGACGAGGAAAGCCTAAGAAAAATAGTAAGAGATCGAAGTCCAGCAGAAAAAAAAAGAACCCTGAAAACCGTTTAAGAGATGGATATAAAGTACACATCAAACGAAACGCGATAAGAAATAAACGACATGTTTGACCTAAATAAACGAAGAAGAATTTGGATGTTTCCACTGGATGGATGACAAGTTATTAAATGGTTCAAAATAATGATACTAAATTTCATAACTATCGATTTTGACTATTGCTTGTAGAATGCTGCAAAGATCATCACATTCACAAACAATTTTGAACCTCAGCCAAAGGACATGGAACCTATTGAGCATAAACTTTGCTGTAACCCAGTTTGGGTATGATAGATACTATGGTCAGATCCTACATGCACAGAATACTTTCTGATATTGTTATTGTTAAAATTCGATGATTTTCTCTTGCCAGACGTTAATAAAGTGCGCAATGCACCTGGTCGTATCATTCGTCCCATCCTTTCTGTTCTTAAATTTTTAGCATCATTTCTTCATTTTAGAGACGCAATAAATGCGCTTACGTAAACTGCTTTATTTGGCGCATATAAATTTGCAATATTTACAAAACCTTTAGTATACAAAAACAGAAGCACCACACACCGATCAATTATACTTAGACGGACATTTCAAAATCGCAATGCTTTAAATTTCTATCAAACAGAAACCAAAAAAGCTGACCAGTGTTACAGTTACAAAAACTACCAATATTGTAAAACGTCAGTTGAGTGATTAAAATTGTTCCCAAGACTAATCTGACCAAATACGGACTTCAACTAAAGATTAATTAATTAATTTCCATATTTACCAGATCCTGTAACGACGTTTATGACACCTGGAGGAATTCCAGCTTTTACAGATAATTCTACGAATTTCAGAGCTGTCAGTGGACAAACGGCTGCTGGTTTTATAACGACAGTATTTCCTGCTGCTAGGCAAGCGGCCATTTTCCATGATAGCATCATTAAAGGATAATTCCAAGGGGTCACTAAACCGCAAACGCTGAAAATCCACCAATAACATATTGAATGGAAATGTTACTAATGTTACGACTAACCCGATCGGTTCTTTCTTAGTGAACGTGAGATTTTTATTGGGTCTTGCATTTGATATTGGTATCGTGCTGCCCATTATTTTGTCCGTCCAACCTGCGAAGTACCTCCACGTTTCTATACTCATACCGACGTGCGTCTTCAGGGCTAGAGTATAAACTGCTCCCGAATCGATCGACTCAATTGTGGCTAATTCTTCTTTGTGTTGTTGCATTAGATCTGCTAATCTAAAAAATAAAAAATCTAAAATGTATGTACACCAGAAAGGGTATGGGGTATTTGTAAATTTAATAAAAAAAAAACACTACAAGTAAGTAAAATATTTTTTTATTTTTAATCTTTAGGCAAAGTTTTGGAAAATTAAGTGGCAAAGATTACGTTGTCCAAATGTTGACCCTCGCGCTGCTGGCACTCCTCTAACCGAACACGGAAATTAGCCGCCACGCGTCTACACATATCTCTCGAAACGGCGGCCATTTCAGTGCGGATATTGTGCTTTAATTCCAGTAGAGTTCGTGGTTTTTTTGCATACACTTTCTCTTTAAGGTATCCCCATAAGAAATAATCAAGGGGTGTAAGATCGGGGCTTCTCGGGGGCCAGTTGATGGTGCCTGGACGAGAGATCACTTTTTCCGGGAAAAGTTGATTCACAACCTCAAGTGATTGGTTTGAGGTATGGCATGTGGCGCCATCTTGTTGAAACCATGTTTCCCCATTTACGCCTTCAAACTCCTGCAGTTGTGGAACCAAAAAGTTTCTTAACATGTCGCAATACCGTTCACTGTTTACCGTAAGTGCTCGCCCTCGCTGGTCTTCAAAAAAATATGGCCCAATAATGCCTTCACCAGACATGGCAGCCCACGCAATCACTTTTGGACTATGTAATGGTCGTTCATGTTTCTGTCTTGGATTTTCGTTGGCCCAATAGCGGCAGTTGTGTTTGTTCACGTGACCATTTAAGTGAAAGTTCGCTTCGTCACTAAACAGAATATTTTCGAACGTTGGGAAACGTTGAAGCATTTCATTTGCAAAATTCAACCGGACAGGATAGTCGGTGACATTCAGGTTTTGAACAAACTGAATTTTGTAGGCTGTAAGTTGTAAATCTTGCTTCAGAATCTTATGCAACGACGATTTTTTAATGTTGATTACTTGACTGCGTTTGCGAACTGATTGAGACGGATTTTCACGCACTGAAACACTCACTTCTTCAATCGTGTGTTGGCTTCGAACAGAGCGCGGGCGACCTTGATTGAGAATATTTACAGTCGAACCGGTATTCTCAAACATTCGAATCCATTTTCTGATGGTATCATCCTTCGGTGCATTTCGTACGTTAAATTCTGCACGATGTAAACGTTGCACTGTAACAATGGAATCACCATTGCGATAATAGGCGCGTACGCAAAAGCACGATGATCTCCCGGGTACACTTCCATGGCTACTGTATCTCCAAAGAGCAGTGCAATGACCTATCCTTACCCTACCCCTCCAAACTGCGCCGTTACATGGGCAGCGCAGATACAAATACCCCCCACCCTTTCTGGACACCCTGTACTTATCAGAATTCTAATGAAGCATTTCAGATAGTAACAAAATTATTTAATTTTATTTATTTATTAATTTGTTGCAGATGTTTTAATATAAAGAACATTGATAATCTTAACTTACTTATATAATAATTGTCCTCTTTCTCTTGGACTAATTTTACTCCATTCTCCACTTTCAAATGCTTTTTTAGCGGCAGCAACGGCTTTGTCTACGTCTTTTTGCCTACCAGCTTGCACCTACAATTAAAATTGATAGAAAATTTAATATTTGTATTGCAATAAGCTATAAAGCAGAATAATTTTAGCAATCGACATGCTTCAATACTGAAAAATTGTGTTAAATTTGAAATGTTGCAAAATTGAGCAGATCAAGCAGTATATCATAGAAAATTCATTTCAGGACTGTCATAATTATAATATTCATACACTTTCAAAAAGCATACATATTACATTTATTTGTTATATGCAGTAGTATTTTAGTAGTGGATACTATAGAGTATATCTAATCTATAAATATTAATCAAATTGTAAAAACCTGGCTAAATGACTAAGCAAGTTTGCGATAATATCAGGCTTAAAATGGATTACAGATTAAGATTAGCATATGCAGTCTTACAGTAGCAATTGCCAGAATCGCAAATAAATTTCATCATGTATGATGAGGCTCACTTTTATTTTAAAGTAGTTGATAACAATGAAAACTTCAGCATTTAAAGTACTTGAAATTAAAGTGCTATTTATCACTTTGATCCTGAAAAAGGTGACACTTTGGTTAGTGTAACGTCACAGGAAATTATTGGACCGAGAGTCTTCGAAAATGAAAATAGTAATGCAGTCACCAAAGCTGGATAATGATTTCAAGAAATTCTAGAAAATGTTATGGAAAATAAAATAGAAATACAGATTCAGCCAGATGGAGTTGCATACCATACCGTTGAAACTATAATGCAGATTCTAAAGAAGAACGAATAATTTTGATTGGCCTCTCAGATCTAAGATAAGATAAACAAACAAAATACAGATTCAGCCAGATGGAGTTGCATACCATACCGTTGAAACTATAATGCAGATTCTAAAGAAGAACGAATAATTTTGATTGGCCTCTCAGATCTAAGATAAGATAAACAAACCACATATCCATCATTTAACTAATGGAGAACATCTGAGCAGAAATAAAAAGTCTATAGTCGGCGACTCTAACCAATATCATGCACCATACCTTATAAAGAACTCGACGTTGCGAGGTCGTTAATGGACGCCATTTAAAAGATATACATAATTATCTATCAAGGATGTATACTGCAATGCAAATTCATATGTATTTGATGATTTAATATTATCTAATATAAATAATTCTCGTGTCACAGTGTTTGTCACAAAACTTCTCCGAAACAGCTTGACCGATTCTTATGAAATTTTGTGTGTATATTCAGCAGGTCTGAGAATAGGACGTGAACTATTTTTCATACCCCTAAGTGATAAGGGTGGTCCACCCCAAAAATTTTTAGTTTGTTTTTGGACAAAATTTTGTATTTTATTTTTTTATGATTCGGCATTAAAATATACATACAACCCTAAATTTTCGCTCTTCCACCACCAACCCCTATTTTTAATAGCGATATTAGTACTTTAATAATGTTCTACTCTCGGCGGTCGATAATTGATCAGTTACCACTCGATCAGTTATTCCCGCCAGGCGTCTACCGGTGTCACTTCTCACCACGTAAACAGCACAGAGTAGGGATGAGAACGAAGCCGGTCTCCTGTCTTTCTCACACAATAAGCTTTCTCTCAGTCACTAAAGTTTAGGGCCTAAACTGTTTTCGGCTATTATTATTGATTGTGCGTCGATCGTAGCAGTGACGCTTATACTTATCATTTTACTTTCTCAGTGCAACTCTCATATTAAGTATATTCTCATCAAGGCCAAACGATGTTTGTTTGTGGCTTAGATTTGGGCACACCGTGTTTTTCACACGGACAATTATACGTGGCATGTTCTCGCGTGGATAAACCATGCAGTTTGTTTGTGTTGGCTAAAGATGGACTCACTAAAAGTATCGTACACTCCATTGCACTAAGAGACTGATAAAGTTTTTTTTTAATCGTCATTATTTGTGCTAGAGATGTAATTAGAAATTTATTAGTTAAGATAATAAAAGTACGATGAATTCAAAAAATTAATGTTTGGTGTTTTGTTATTTTTATAGGCCGTCATCGTTCACAGCGCTCCATTCCTCTTTCAGTCATATAACACATCCCCACACACTTACAATAAGTTACTTATTTTTTATTAGACTACCAAAATATTCACTTGAAATAATTTATATGGTAAAACAACGTTTATCGGGTCAGCTAGTAACTTATAAAAGGCTAAATATATTATTATAACGACGCGACGTGCAGTTTCAGGGCTCTTCATAGTATTACACTCAGTCACACTTTTAATTTTGAAAACATTAAAATATTAGACACAGAGAACAATTATTGTAAAAGATTATTTTTAGCAATAGTACATATTAACAAGAATAATAATGCAATCAATTTCAAGACTGATTAAATTAAAGTAAATGTAATTTATTCACACAGTTTGAATTTTTCGTAAATAATTTTGTTTTTTCAGTTTGGTTTCGACTTTTTGACCTCTGTACGTATTTACAGTGAAGAATGGGTTTTCCCTTCTTGTTATTTTTTTTTGTTTTTGTATTTTTTTGGCTCTATTATAATATAAACACGGGATAAATAAATGTTTCGGTCACACAGATAAAGCTGCTGTTCCGCAGTTTATCTTTAACGTGTTTGTTAATTTGGGAATTACATGTAAAATTGTTTTTAGTTTATAGGTTTATTGATGACTTATAGTTCATTCCTTGTGATGTGTTTTACAAATTTTAAAAGAGACTCATTAGCAACTAAATGCATAGATGGTAGAATATTGAGTAATGAATAATTGAGTTTTATTGCAACACACCGAATACCCTATATTCCCATACCACTCATCTAGTATATAGGGCGGTTGAGGCCAACAAAACAGACATTTTTTGTTTAATAAATATGTGTCCGCAAATTAGCCATCCTAACATAAAATAGGAAAAAATATTTTGGTATTATTTTACAAAAAAAAAGTTTAGGAGGACATTAATAAATCGTTCTTGTTCATGTTAGCCTTTGTTTTACTGACAAATAAATAATGATTTACAAAAATTGTTGAAAATGTCGGGCATTAGCTTCAATACAAAGATTGCACCGTTGCACAGTGGTCTGAAACGTCCAAAAAGTTGGTCAAAACCTAAAAAATTTTTTTTTCAAATAGTTTCTTGTGTGGTAGTCGGTAAACGAGGTGCCTGCGCGTCTATTTCTCGAATAGCAGATAGATGGCGCGCCTACGGGACGTGTAGTTGTGTGTGAAAGTCGCGGTTGTCAAAACTTGCTACGTGCAACGTTCAACAATAAACGAGAAAAACAACATTTGAAGTGCACACAAAAATTCGTAAACGTGCAAATATCTTCAACAAGAAGATGGAGGATGCGCCTGAAGATTGGTATAATGTTTTGACACTTTACTTTTTTTTAAACAATTTTTTATAATTTGTTATTAAAAATTTTCCGAAATTGTCAAAAAAGTTATGTTTCCGCGAGACTCCGCGTTGTTCGCTGATTCATTTCCCAGATGAATGTCTAACTAACTAGAAAATCGAAAATTCAGGTGCGACTTTCTGCGATTCTCCTCGCAATTGATTTATTTGTTTTTGGTTGCGCGGCCCTATATATGTGACGCGTCACATGTATATGTCACATCATAATTACATATTTTTAATTAATCTTGAAGAGATTTAATATGCGCACGATCCGAACCAAATAGTAACTTAGAAGAAGTCACTTTGAATTATTTAAAGTGCAATTACCAAGAAATAATCATAATTATTATCATTATTTTCATTATTATTATTATTATCATTATTACTATTGTTATCATAATTGTTATTGTCTTTATCGTAAGTATAATTATAAAAAGTATAATGAGAAACAACACAAAATTTATTAAGCCAAATTTTATATTATTTTATCGTATTTTTGAACATAAAACTGGCAATTTAAGACTCCCCATTTTGCAATTTACCATTTTTTCCTCAAATCTACAATCAGAAAGTAAAAAAACTAACGCATACTGATTTTCAGCCAAATCCGAACCTTTTTCGAGTTTTGACCAGCTTTTCGGGCGTTTCAGACCACTGTGCGTTGGTTCAGCGACTGGCGGACCCCATGAAATAATCCGGGAATAGCTTCTACATGTCTACAACTCGCCATTATTCTTGCTAGGAGATCTTCCTCATTACGAATAGGTGTTTTGTAAACTAAAGATTTCAGACAACCCCAAAGGAAAAATTCCAGGGGATTGAGATCAGGAGAACCTGGTATTATTACTGGTTATAATTTATAATAGTAGTTGACATCTTGTCAGTGTCAATTTTAAGTTTCTATTTTACTAGTTATTTTTATGTTTTAATCAATATTTCTTTAATTTAATTTGATTTTGGTCGACGGTAACCACCTTTACGATGGTCCAAAATGGAGAATATAGTGTTGTCCATAATAACCATCACTTGGAAGACCGTACAATATCCTAAGATCCTCACGGTCATATGACAGGTATCATTTTTCAAGTTTAAATTCATATTGTGTTTCTTTCTGGAATATTGGTCCAGTTGTTAAGATTTGTCAACTTAATATCGAAGGTATATCCAAAGACAAATGAAATTCATGCAGCATCAGTGAATTGACTGGTTTCAAGAGGAGAATAGTATGTTTTTCAATTGGAATGTGATCACGGGTCCAGCTTGTGATTGCGGAGCTGAGATTGAAGCAGTTGTGCGTATTGTTGAAGAATGTCCTCTAGCTAAGTTTGAGTTTGGTTGCACGGACTTACATAATTTAACTCGGAGGCTGTTGCTTGGATCTTAACAACTAAAGACCTTTAGTTTTGTGGCACTGTGATGTAGGTTTTTTATTCTGCAGGTTTTTTTCCCGCATCCTAGACAAAATGGTGCAATGTTTTAGAGGGCCCCCTGCAGTTATGGTCCTTCTAAATATATTTCTACTTTTGTAATATAATTTATATATGTTTCTTTTCTTGTACCTATCATGTAGTTTCATACGAATATATATATATATATATATTACTGGATTCATAGAGAAGCTTTGGTTGTTAAAAAAATACCGGATACATTGAAAGAAACCTCGAATAAAGCTGTAAACATCAATTCAGTTGCACACAGAAGTGAGATGGTTATCTCGGGGATAAGTTTTGTTTCGATTTTTCGAGTTGAGAAATGAGATAACAATATTTTTCACACAACACTCCCCTGGACATTCATTAAGTGAACGTCTTCATAATTTTTCCTGCTTACGTAAACAAGCATATTTGTCAGATATCTTTTCTCATTTAAACACTCCCAATTTAAGCCTTTAAGGAGGAAATATAACAATTTTTTACATCGAGGATAAAGTTGATTCTATGTAAAAAAAAATAAAGTTGTGGAGCCACCATTATCAAATCAAGATTACTCAATTCTAAATCTCAAATGTTTTCTTGCAACTACTGAAGAAAAACCTGTCTATTGAAAATTTATAAGCTTTTAGACAACATATGGAAGATCTTCGGCACAGCTTTCGTGATTATTTTCCTGTACCAGATGTACACAAATCCTTTGAGAATAAATATTTACGAACTTTAAGCAGTTTAATCAAATGACCTTTCTAAATTCCTGATTCAATGTACAAAATGACCATCAGCAGTTGCTCACTACATATCTTTGTGAAAAAAGCTTTTTCAACTCTTGTATAACGTTAAAAATAAATATAGAAACCGTCTGAAGAATATGGATTCAGAACTGAGAATTCAATTATCTAATATTACACCAATAATAAGTAAGTTTGTCGGCAATATACGACAATCAGCCTTCTCATTAATAAGTGTTGAATGTTTTCTTTTTAAGTACTAAATATAAAATTTCAATAAATATTTTATTTTAGTAAAAATATTGTCAATTTTTTCTGTTCCAGGCTACATAATGTTCCAAACTCCTAAGTTATACATTTTACTAAATTTCTTCATAATATAAGTTGTATGGAAGTCCGTGATTTATAGATATTTAAAAGAGGGGTCCTTGATTCACAAAAGGTTAAGCACTGCTGCTCTAGAGAAATTTATAAAACACAACTCAAAAACCACTCAGGAAATGAAATGAGAGTGTCCTAAAATATTAATTCGCCAAACAGGAAGAAATTTTAACAATCTAACAAATATTATAGTTATGCTAATAATAAAAGGGATAAAAATTACGCAGTTCACTTTGCAGATATATATTTTTAATAAAAATTTCCATACTTTACTCTATTATAGTATCTACTATACTTACAATATAAAGCAAAAAGAAATAGAATTAAATTTACTGGGGCCTTTTGATATAAATAAACCTTAAATATTAGAATTTGCTTAACGACCAGTTAGACCTTAATAACTAAATGACTCCTCTTTATTGCATTGATTTTTATAACTATTACCTATTAATACAATAAGTATCGTACTTAGTCTTTTATAATTTACAATATTAAATCATCAAACACACATTAAGAATTTGCAAAATTGTTAAATCCATTACTAGACAAACCTATTACTTGAATAATAATTATTATTGTATAGTAAAAATTATTATTATTTTATTTATTAATATATAAAAGCCAATTGTCTCGCTCTTTTTAACACGAACGATTAATACGGCACAGATATACCCCAAAATTGACGAATTGGGGCGACACTTTTCTGAGAACCTGGCCCATCTACGGTCCGAACGAAAGTGTCACGTGACGGGGACTACGGTCCCATGTGCCTAAGGCTATTTTTCACGTCTCCGAAGAGAGAACGAGGGCCCGAAAGCAGTTTTTGAAAATTTTAGTACGTGCAGAAAAAGAATGTGCATCATAGCATTTTGCCATAAGGCCTACGTTTAGAATATTTTATCGTGGACTAGGTTCGATTTTAAAATGGCGGTGGATCGGCACAGATGACCGTGACACCTCAAAGTTCGGATAAGGTTAAGTGTTGAAAGCACGAAAAATTCAATTTCAGGTTATAAATTATCAAAACCGTCAATCAGTTTGAGTTCGCGATATGGCATTTGCCGGGAAACGTCAAAATTGGCGGAAAGCATATACCATCAGTCGTGCAATACACACATAATAATGACTATATATTCACGTTCATCGATCGGTTGTCATGTTTAAATGTCAGAAGGGCGACAAATAAAGAGATTACGAAGGAAAAGTGCATTTTTAATTGAAATGTGGTACCTTTCATATACGTATTAGTGTTATTATTATCAATTGTTACTATTTCTTTTCTATATGAATATATATGAACAATGCCGACGGATATGATAAAATAAACTTAAAGTGTATTTTCGCACGTAAGTACAGTAATAAATATAACGATTTTTCTATATTTTATTGAGATGTAGTAAACACAATGACAATTCATTATATATGTCATCGAAATGTCGTCACGATGACCGCTCGCGAGAGAAGTACGGGCTATCTTTTGCCTAAAACTGGACGCAAAAAAGTCAGGCCAATTTCATACAACGAAGAACTTCAAGCAAGACTAAATAAAGAACCATCTGAGTTTTGCCTTTTGGGCCTGCCAAATTACGTTAGATGCACACGAATTATACAAACCTAAATGTCAACAGAATGTTGGAAATATATCAGTGTTCAAGATGTAGTTATATAAATTTAAGCCATTTTACGAATGGGATCAATCAAAAAAAACTTAAATTAGACGTATATACAGGGCAATTCAAAAGTTTAGAAAACCGGGCATTATAAAGAGCATCAAGGCGATGCTGGCGTTTTAAACGATTCAAGCTCGAAGAGATTGAAAATTCAACTAGTATTTCATATAAGAACGCTGCAGTTAGTAGTAGTTTAATATCTGATGAAGCGACAGTGTTAGCAGAATATGTCACATGTTTTTAAGTAAAATAAAAATTGGGAATATTTAGTAAATTGTGTTTTACTACATACCTTGATAGATAATTATGGATTATCAAATATCATCCGAATCAATCAAATTTAAAAGATATAGCCTAATAAAAAGTTATCTTGTATTATTTATCTTTGTAAGGCACTGAATAAAATCGATTAAGAAACAAGAAAATTATTATGTGTATAAAAACCATGACCCATGGTACTTGTATAAGATTTTAAACCTGGATAAAAACTAGCTAGCATTTACGGTGATAAATTTCAATAAGTTTAGATAGAGAAGGTTTCATTAGAATAATGTTCTACATTATTTAATAAAGACAAGACTTAAGAGATTTCTGGCAATTAATTGTCATATTTTTGTTCAGAGACATACGCCACATCATCTTGTAAATTATTTTCTTGCTTCTAAGATTTAATAAGATGTAACGATTTAACAATAATTTTTTTTTTCGTAAAAGGACCACTGATTACTAGATTTATTGGAAGAAGAGTTATAAAATTAATTGTTATTATCTATTATATTATTTCACTGCAGCTAATATGTTACTGTATAAAATATGAGTTGCAGGCTTACCTGGCATATGACAGTTTCATCTGTTGGATTTATAATATCTGTAGTCTTTTGGTCTAGGGCATCTACGAATTTACCATCTATGAACAGTTGTATTGGCACTTTTATGTTCAATCCGTTTGCGTTTATTTCTACGGCTCTATATTCGATATCAATATCACCATTACTACCACCTCTACTTCGAAGAACGATACATTGGCAAAATTCGTCAAAAACAGGTGCCATGAAAACGTCCTCGTTCTCTAATTCAATTTTAAAGAGATCCTTGACTTCTTCAACTAACCTATAATGTTACTATTATAAATTCTATAAAGCAATCCTCATGAAAAAAATATAAATTTTATTTTCTAAACAAATGTAATTCAAGTCTTCTATTTAGTATGAAGATAGCTAGTAGGAGTAGAAAATATCCTAGGCATATTATAAATTATAGAACTAACCTTACAACGTCCATGGAACCAGCACCAGAAGCAAATAAATCATTATCATCTTCAACATCACTGTTCAGTATTGACTCCCAAATGCTTCGCACGCTCTCCACCATGTTCTTTTCATCTTTGGTATATTCGATTTGTATTTGCTGAGATATCTGATCCAATGTCGAAGCTAATTTCATCCTGCCATTAACTTTTATTCTTTTGACGTTCAAGAGTACACCATCCGAACCGGTAAGTAGTAAGCCATCCTCGTGTATAATACCGGATGAGGTCTCTTCAATTTCAACTTCAGTCCCTTGCGGTTTTGCAGAGCGCCATAGAGACGAGCCGAAAAGAAAAACTTCTTGGAATTCATCGGTTCCCGGCAATTTCAGTCTGCAGCTTGCTCCAGGTACAGAGTCCATTCCCCTTATGAAGTTGTGTAGTTCTCGTCCTGTTTTAGTCCAATCAATCTAAAATAAATACACGAATTAGGTATTATGTGGCACGAAAATAATATTCTTCAAATATGTGGGAGTCGCTAACTTGAACAAAAACGAAATATCGAGACTAATCAAAAAAAAATCAAGACATGGAAGAAAACTTAGTGAAATAAAAATTTCATAAAACACATCACTAATAATTAATCTACAAAATGGCAATAATAACTACAAGAGAATGACATTAACAAGAGAACACCTGGAAACATTAATTATGGCAAGGTAAATATTAGGAAAAATATTTTCACCAAACAAAAGAAAGAAACTGACTAAAAAGAAAATTATCCAAAAAATATATTGAATTGTATATAAAATCACAGGGATTGAAAACATATGAGCACAAGCAATGAAGTCAGCCAGATAATAAATAAATGAAATAGTAAATTTGACAATTGTTGTATGAAGATCATGAAGAATATTCAACACGATATGAGAAATTCAAATTCAAAAGATATTTGAAACCTTAGAAAAGAATTTAAGGAACGGCATAGGAGAAGGAACTAGTGTGTTTAAGTTAGAAGTATCTGCAGTTTAAAGAAAGATCGTTTTGAAAGTTTGATAATTTATACTACATCCAAATTCCTAGTTTCCAAAAGTAATGTATTAGCTCAGTGAGCAGAACGCTTAACTACAAGCCCAAAGGCCGCTGGTTAAATCTCAAATCGCTCAGTGCTACTGATATCAATAGCGTAAAGTATCTACAGTTACACCCCATGGGTCTTCAAGACCTGTTAGAGAAGCCTAATATTATTATTTAAAGAGCTAAGCACGTACATTAGATTAAAAAGGCAAAGATCATAACCACTTAAAACACTAAGAAACATAAATAGGTACAATAGTAAATTGTAGAATTGTAGTGAGATGGGAAGATCAAATCCACACAGAAATTAGAAGCCTGGGATGAAAAATTTAAGATGCAGATAGATAACCTGATGACCACCATCTTGCCAAATATAGTCACACAATCATTGTTTCTGTATGTTACATTTCAAAGTATTTCGAGTTTAAAGTTTGATAGCTTATACTATATTCAAATCCCTAGTTCATAAAGATATTTTATCAACCCAGCGTGTAGGATGCTTGACTAAAAGTCCAAAGATCTCGGTTTCAAGCTCGAATCGGCCAACTGCTAACAAAAAAGTAGTTTTTCCTGGTTCCTTCTTTAAACATGGAAAAGTTTACAAAAATATTTGATCAACCCGTCGTGCATGATGCTTGAGTAAAAGTCTAAAGGTCTCAGTTTCAAGCTCGAATCGGGTAAGTGCTAACAAAACAAGAGTTTTTCCTGATTCCTTCTTTAAACATGGAAAAGTTTACAAAAATATTTGATCAACCCATCGTGCAGGATACTTGACTAAAAGTCCAAAGATCTCGGGTTCAAATTCGAATCGGCAAACTGCTAACAAAAATTGAGTTTTTCCTATTTCCTTCTGCAAATATGGGAAAGTTAACAAAGATATTTTATCAACCTAGCGAGTAGGATACTTGACTAATATTTCAAAGGTGTCAAGCTCGAATCGGCCAACTACTAACAAAAATGGAAATACGTTTAACAGACGATGACCGAGAATGATAGTGTATGCAATAAATATATAAGAGTCTTACCTTCTGCAGTTCTGGTTTATTTAGCATTGGATCGTAAGTAGCACCTTTTTCACTTTGAATTTCCATTGGAGCAGTATCATTCGCTACCATATCAACTGCTCTTGCTACCGCGCTGACACCAACTGGATACAGAAATCTTTTGTATAACGTGTCTACTGTGTCGTCTTCTTCAACAAGACATTTTTCCTGCAGCAAAATCGGTCCTGTGTCCAATCCATCGTCAGCCCAAAATATCGAAAATCCAGCCTCTTTATCACCGCATATTAAAGTCCTATTTGTGTAACACAAGAATACGATAAATTAATAAGCCGAACAGCGTTTCCTTCGTCGAATAATTACCAATTGATTGAACTGGCACCTCTGTGTCGTGGTAATATTGACGGATGATAACAAATACTTTTAAATCTTGGGTGATTTATAACTTCCATTGGAATGAATTGTGAACAATATGGTAAAACATTAAGATCGGCGTTAACGCTTCTATATGTTTGAAGTACTTCGGGCAGTGGTTTGCCAGCTTTACGCCAAGCTTTGATTTTAAAGACAGGTACGTCATTTTCCGCTGCAACTTTAGCTGTAAAAAAATTAAGTGTAAATTGGGAGAATTCTAAAATCTCAGGAGATTTCAAATTTAGCCTCGTCAGGTAAAGAACCGCTTTCTTGACTTTTATGTAAACGACTATTGTTATAACTAATGTTTAGAAAAAGCTGAAGTCAAAAAGTAATCCATGTACATTTGATGTCATGTCTAAATAATACATTAATTTACACAATTTTGTAGGTTATGTCAGTTTATGTTAAAAGTTATTTACTATTTACGTTTAAAAGCAATTGTAACTCCTATTAATGAATTAAACAAGATTAATCAAATAATGATCGAAGGAGGTAAGAGCATTTAATTTGCAAATTTATAATTTAGGGTTTTGATATTTTAAAGAATTCTTGCTAAACAATAACACCCCTTATTTACTGTGGACCAAAATCTTCATAAAAATTTCTCATACAGTGTGACCAGTGAAATCCGCATCATATGGGATTTTTTTTTATTAATAGATTTATTCTAAATTTGAGTTTGGCATCAATTTCTGCTTCGATCAAGATGAAAATTAACAAAAAAAATAATAGTCACGTGATTCGCATTATCTGTCAAATTTAATTTTTTTTCCAAAAAAAATTGAAAAGTGGGGTTATTTCTCAAAATATCGAAAAAAGTTATTAGAAAAAGTTTTTCTAAAAACAATTTTTAGTCATTATGCAAAATTTCAGCTGCATGAGATAATTTAGAATTTTTGCCAATTTTTTGTAAATTGCACCACTGTTGCGAAATAAGACAACGCAACCTACATAAAACTTCTTAGTTTTAACAATGCTTTATTCCAGACACATTTTCTTTAAGGCAGCGTAATATTCAATGTGTGTTTTTCTACAAAATCCAAATAGGGCTATTAAAATTTGGTCACATGTGATGCAAAATTTATTTGTTTTTGATCCTGTATAAGGTAACTTCATAAAATGACTATTTTTGAAAATGTAGTTTGTGTCTAAAAGTAATACACATTAATATTAAGAAAATAGTTTAATTGAAAAGTCAAATTTTCTAATAAAATAATCATAATACATTATAAAAATGAAACGCATTTAAAATTCCACCTTTTCAATTAATAACAATATATATTTTTGGTATTTGAATATTAAATTAAACATAATTTGAAAAACCTAAAAATTAAAATTACATTTCTGTGTGCCTCCCATTGCGTTCAATACAAACAATTGTTCTTCTTGATACATCTTTAATGGAGTTTCTGATACTAAGGGGCCTTATTTCTAAAATACAGTTTCGAATCACCGTTTCCAAATGATCAACATTACGGAAAGATTTTTCTTTGTAAACTTTTTGTTTTAGGTAACCCCACAAGAAAAAATCAAGTGGGGTTAAATCCGGAGATCTAGCCGGCCAGTATTGCTCCATATTACGCCCAATTACTTTGCCCCTAAATATTTCCAAGAGGCGTTCTTGAACCCGTCTTGTAGTATAGATGGGAGCACCGTCACACTGGTACCACAAATTATGCCTCATTTCAATAGGCATATTGTCCAAAACTTCAATGACCTCGGTGTTAAGGAAGCGTAGGTATTCTTCAGAATTTAAATTGCCTCTAAAAAAATAAGGCCCAACAACTTGATCGTTTAAAATACCGCACCACACATTAGTTTTAAAGGAATACTCGTCTTTGCATTCTATTATAAAATTTGGATTTTCTTGAGCCCACCATCTACAATTTTGAGAGCTAACAACGCCGTTTGAAGTGAAAGTGGCCTCGTCGGTCCATAAAACGTCCCTGGTACCAAAAAGAGAATCCCAAACGTATGTCAAAATCTTGTTCCTTAAGAGTATTTATAAATTTAGGTTTATACGGCTTAAATTTATTTTTGTGCAAAATATTCCTTACACTCTCTCTTTGAACGTCAGTTCTGCGAGAAACATGTCTAATACTAGTTTGACCATGTTCCACAATATCTACGCAAACATTTAATTGGACTTCTTCACTATGTTTTATAGGATTGTGAGGTTTTTTAAATGAACTTTCCACCGATCCAGTTGATTTAAATTTCACTGTAATCCTACTCACAGTAGATTGTTGCACATTTTTGCCTGGATGCCTTTCATTAAAAATGTTGGCCGCTACACGATGACTTGTGTTTTCACCACATATTAATACAATTTCAATTCTTTCCTGTACAGTTAACATTTTTTTATTTAATACGCAATATTAATTAAAAGCCACTATGACAAACAGAAAGCGATTTGACTGTCATTAATAAAGCAAGGGCTTGTTGATCTTTTTTATCATTTGTTTTGCGGCCAACTTGTGTTTGGTGCATCATCGTAAGGTACAAAACTAGTTAATTTTTTGGAAACTGAACTTAAATAATAAAAGACTATTTTTACTTTTTATAACATAGCTCCATAACAAATTTTAATAAAGGGGTTTTAAATTAAATCATTGAAACTAGTTAAACTTACGTAAAGTCAAACGAAAATTTATTTTCCATTTAATGCAGACTTTACTTGTGACGCTGTGTACTTGTCTGTATTAATATTAATGTGTATTACTTTTAGACACAAACTACATTTTCAAAAATAGTTATTTTATGAAGTTACCTTATACAGGGTCAAAAACAAATAAACTTTGCATCACATGTGACCAAATTTTAATAGCCCTATTTGGATTTTGTAGAAAAACACACACGCCTTAAAGAAAATGTGTCTGGAATAAAGCATTGTTAAAACTAAGAAGTTTTATGTAGGTTGCGTTGTCTTATTTCGCAACAGTGGTGCAATTGACAAAAAATTGGCAAAAAATCTAAATTATCTCATGCAGCTGAAATTTTGCATATGGGCTAAAAATTGTTTTTAGAAAAACTTTTTCTAATAGAAAATGTGTCTGGAATAAAGCATTGTTAAAACTAAGAAGTTTTATGTAGGTTGCGTTGTCTTATTTCGCAACAGTGGTGCAATTGACAAAAAATTGGCAAAAAATCTAAATTATCTCATGCAGCTGAAATTTTGCATATGGGCTAAAAATTGTTTTTAGAAAAACTTTTTCTAATAACTTTTTTCGATATTTTGAGAAATAACCCCACTTTTGAATTTTTTTTGGAAAAAAATTTAAATTTGACAGATAATGCGAATCACGCGACTATTATTATTTTGGTAAATTTTCATCTTGATCGAAGCAGAAATTGATGCCAAACTCAAATTTAGAATAAATCTATTAATAAAAAAAATCCCATATGATGCGGACTTCACTGGTCACACTGTATGTGATACAGAAAATAAATTTGAAGTAAAATCTTGCTGTGAACCACCTTCTGGTCCATAGCCTTCTTCCTTATTTTTTGCTTAAACTGACTAAACTCCTGAATGCAGTGTCAGCAAAATATAGGTCACTCTCACTGTTATTATTTGACATTATCCAAGTTTTCAATTTCCTTTGTATTTTTTCAATATAGGTTAATATGTTAATTGACATATTTCGAGTTTTTTTATTGAGTATTTCAACAGTAATTAGAATTTAAAATTCTATAAGCAATTTTGATGGCTGCTAGATTGCTTGTTTAGTATCCTTTTGTCTTTCAACTTATCCTAGTATACTATCCGTTTTCTCCAAGGTGTATGAATGTGTTGTAAATAAACGACTAATGAATTATTTTCTTCATTTTAAACTCATGTCCGAAAATCAGCATGGTTTTTTCCCAGGTAAATCAACAGATACTCCTATGTTTAATTTCTTAAGCAGTATTTACACTTCGATCGACCACAATCTTCCATGTCTAAGTATGCTAATAGACTTGTTTAAAGCGTTTGATTCAGTTGATCACTTGATATTATTGCATAAGCTTGGTAGATATGGTGTAAATGGTGTCTGTTTGAAGTGGTTCGAGTCATATTTGTCGGGAAGGAGACAGAGAGTGACTATCGACGGGAATTTCTCTGGTGGCACTGATGTACATATGGGTGTTCCACAGGGCTCTGTCCTCGGGCCCACGTTATTTTTAATTTTTATCAATGACTTTCCTAACTGCCTAACTGGTATTGCTAAGGTGATGTTATATGCCGATGACATAAGTTTAGTTGTTTCATCTAACAATGTTGACGATGTTATTAGTGCTGCTGGTGTGGCCATGTCTAAAGTAAATAAGTGGGTTAAGTCTAATAAGATCGTCGTGAATATCGAAAAAACTCAGTGTATGCTTTTTAATAACAAAAGAAAATTTAACATCTCAAGGTTTGTCATGGCTGACTCTGAAATTGATTTCGTTAGCAGTTGTAGGTTGCTCGGTGTCATTGTCGATGAGGGTTTAAAGTGGTCGGAACACATAGACCAGGTAAGTTCAAAACTCGCCAAATCGTGCTACGCTCTTTTTCAGTTGGGCAAGTCTTGCAATTTGTCTACACTGAAAAGTTTTTACTACTCGGACTTCTATTCCAGGATGCGTTACGGAATAGTGCATTGGGGCATGAGTAGCGACGTTTCTCGCATTTTTATTTTACAAAAGAGGGCTGTCAGGACTATTTTTAATATCCGACGGGGCGACTCGTGTAGGAATGTGTTCAGGGCCAACGGGATTTTTACATTTTATGATGTATATATTTTTGAGGTACTGTGTTATGTATACAGAAATCGCAGCAACTTTGATTTTAGTCTACCGCATGGCTATGAGACGCGCCACTATGATCGTGTTTTGCCTCCTGTACATAGAACGAATTCCTTTCAGAAGACCCTGGCTTTTGTGGGCTGTAAATTGTTTAATGCTTTGCCAAATGAAATAAGAACATGTCCCGCATTACGACTTTTTAAAAAAAATATATTTGTTGTTATAGTGTTCAAGATTTTATAAATTATTTTAAATAACTTTATATTGTATTGTATGTGACGTATTTCTTTTACTTTTTTTTTGTACTGTGCTACATACAATGTCTAAAGTACTAAGAAATAAAATGAATTATTATTATTATTATTATTATTATCTAAGATCTGCTGGCCACCTTCTCCTATTTTCTCTCTTTTGTACTAGTGCTATTATCAAATTATTAATGATGTTTCTAGTTCTTCTTGTGTGTTATTTCCTGGGCTGTTGTAACATCTAACTAATCACATATCACAGGGCATCAGCTAGTTTCTTTAGTAGTGCAGCCACATACCTCGATACCATAAGTCCGAATTGGTAAGTACTAGTACAAAATCATCTTAAACTCTAGTGATGAACGTAATTTTTTGCCAAGCAACCATTACATTTCTCTCATTTTAATGTCATTTGCTTTCATTTCTTGATTATATGTTCTTTCTAACATACTTAGTATCAAGATGAATTTCGAAGCACTTAACACGTGATATTGATGGAATTTATGAACTGCGGCAATGCACATTACAGGATGATCTTTCTTTTTTTAACGTGAGTGGTTATATGATTGGATTTACTTTCATTAATCTTTATCTTCCTCCGATTGATCTAGTGCTCTATGCTAAAGAAAAAGTGCTGTAAGTTTGCAGCAGAAATAACTGGATATCTCCGTGACACAAGTGTGCGTGAATTATATAATAACAAATAAAATGTCCAAATGTGTTATTGCGTGATTTCTATGAAAAGTTTAAATTAGATGATAATAAAATCGTATTCGAAGTATGCAATAAAATAGTATAATCATATCTATTCACCAAATCAACTTGACCTCGATCATCTAACAGCTGATGAACATATCGTATCATAATTACAAATTACTTGAAAGTGCAACCTCAACAAATTTATACCAAGCAGATAAAATATTGTTAAATATTATATTTTGTATGGATTTTATCTATATTATGCTAAATGCAAATTTTGCTTACAAAAGAAATCAAAACGGAAATTTTTTTATAAAAGAAATAAAAAACATGCTATAGCATTTAAAAAATTCTTTAGACAGCATGTACTAAATGCTTTCTTTCCATTCTAATACACAAATGACAGCGTGAAAGAAAATGTTGACCAATTTGTCGTAGGGTGTGATTTTTATTGTTCAAGTTATAATTCACAAGAACTTGTGTAAATATTGTTAATTAATACGGATTTTTCTAAATACATTATAAATAATATAAATAATTAATGTCCCACAAGTAGATGACTAATTATTGGAATATAACTAGCTGAACAATTCAAATGTATCTGCATAAAACTTGGACGAAACTGTCGCTGAATTATATTAACGCGTGTATTAAATTATAATGCTTCTTTTAATTATTTTTATATTTCATTATTTGATTTTATTTACTTATAATAATAATAATTTGATGACGCTATTAAAACATCATTACCCACGCGTTAATCGTGTAGATAAGCATTCCTTCATTTTCTTGATTTCACCGAATTTTGTTTTTCAAAGGTAGCGTTTTCTCATGCAGGTGTTTTCCATTAAACGTGTGGTTGGTGTAGATATATGATCCTATCTGACAATGTGTATGTTTGGTTATTTGATACGAATTTATATATTTTATAATGAATTCGTTTAATATTAATTCCTTTACATTTATTATAAATTTGCGTATTGGCATTATTTAATGTTTTATAATTATAACCTGTCGTATTTATACCAAAAAGCCAACAATCATGAAATTACTAATTAAGTATCAATTTATCTATTTATTTATCTATCTTGAATGAATTTTAACTCTGAAAATTTGAAGATAAATATAATATGTATTTTTAACGAGTAGTTTTCAATATAAATCTATTAATTAACTGTAAGTATTGAACTATGACAATACACTCATACTCCTTTTTACCTGTTAGGGTGTCAGAATTTGTATTCTTTACTGCTCATACACAAATTGACACTGTTTCTTTCTATCCCACACTTTTTTACTTCTGTCCATGCCTTGCCTCCTTTCAGCATATGTTTCCAATTAGATTGTCTCACGTTTGTCCTAGCCTTTCTCTCTTCACCTTCTGGTTCTTTGCTTACCATACAGCATTTCCTGGAATAGTGTTTCTCATTCTTGGCAGGAGGCCTCAACCAACTTAATTGCCTTTGTGCAATAAATTCATGCACCGAATTGATTTCAAGCTCTGCGCTGATTCTTTCATTTCCTATTTAATCTCCTCTTCTCACCCCCTGACTCTTCTCAGATATTTTGTCTCTGCCGCCTGCAACTTATTCTCCCGCCTTGATGATAGTGCCCAGAAATCACATCCACATGTGAGTATTGGCCTCTATATTGATTTGTATACATTCAGTTTTGTTAGTTTTGTTATTCCTTTTTTATTTGTGATCCTCTGCTCAGAGCGTAATACATGTTACTAACCTTTTGGATTCTTTGGTTTATCTCAATATCGTTATTCATATTGTCTTCCAATGGAGCGCCTAAATACTAGAATGTGTCAACTATTCATATATATTCATATTACCTCCTTCTCTTGTTACCATACCTCTATTGCCTGAACTACATATTTAAAATAACCCAATAAATAGAAATCTAAGAGGTTACAATCTTGTACATTGGATTTTTTTTATTGTTTTACTTTCATTAATAAACAAATAATTAATAAATAAAATAATTGAAGAAATTAAGAAAACTTAAAATAAATCTTTCTTTAAGTTTGTGTCCACTATTTAAAAAAAATAAGGTGTGGCCACCACACGACTTTCTTATACATATGAGCGTTTCAAATTATACAAAATTGTTCGAAATTGTTTTAAATAGTTTTCAAATTTTAAGATTTTTTTTTATATAAAAATGATTCAAAATCCTTTTATAAGTATGTACTTCTATTCCCTTAATATATCTCTATAGAATGCATACTTTGCGAGATATTCGAAGAAAGTGCTACTTGCTAAGAGTAAAAGTGTTACTTCCGGTCCGAATTTTGAAATTTCATTTTTTCAAAAAATATTCGAAATTCAGCTTTAAACACTTTTGTACTGGTATACAGGGTGAGTTATCTCCGCGGGTAAGGCAGATTACGATTCGAAGCGATTTTTTTCTTGTGATAGATGCTCATTGGGAGCACATTTTAAAAATATTTTGTATTATACTGAGAGTTCCATAACTTGGTGGCTAACCATAGTTATGGTTTTTCATTATTTCTAAAATCTAAAGTTTTTGACTTATTCCCATTTTTCTGAAAAATTCAATGTTTGTCTAAAATTATATTTCTCGAAAACTACGTACTAAATGGCCACAATTTTTTGCAGTATTGTTTACAATAAGATGTCCGAATAGAAGCATGTTTTATTTTTTTTACATTAAGACAGTAATACTTTAAAAGTGACTATTACTGAGCTACTGTCGTTTTTTGATATAATTTTGTTAGTTTTTGTATAAAATCCAATTTTTTCAAATGGAACACCCTATATATCAGTTCATTTTTGAATTTCTTATTAAATTTCACGTCAAAAACATGTAAGACGTTAATAATTTAAAAATGACTATTACTGAGCTATTGTCGTTTTTTGATATAATTTTGTCAGTACTATACTATATTAATTAAAACCATAACACTGACAGAATTATATCAAAAACCGACAATAGCTCAGTAATAGTCGCTTTTAAGGTATGTAAGACGTATGTTTTTGATGTGAAATTTAATAATAAATTCAAAAATTAACTGATATATATGGTGTTCCATTTAAAAAAATTGACTTTGCAGTTGGCAACTGTAAAAAAATAAAACATGCTTGTATTAATACCTCTTATTATGAACAATACTACAAAAAATATGCCAATCTAATACGTCGTTTTCGAGAAATATAATTTTATACAAACATTGAATTTTTCAGAAAAATGGGAATAAACTTTAGATTTTAGGGCAAAATATTGGCAAAAAACTGATTTTCGATGAGAGTAAAAGACCTACTTCCGGTAGGAATTTTGAAGAACCTTCATAATAAAATTCTTCTCAAATTTAATTTTGAGTAGGTACGTATGAATTCTTTATAAATTTGAATAAGCTTAGTAGTTGAAATATTGGTTAAATTCGATTTTTTCACTAAAGTAAACTACTACTTCCGGTGTGCCGATTCTACTGGAAATCTAATCTGGTCTCAAGAGGGAGATTACGCTCGTAAATACAAAATTTGGAATTGATAGCTACAGCGGTTTGGCCGCTACCGTGGTCACACACACGCAGACACACAGACACTTTTAAAAACCACTTTTTCGGTATCAGGGGACTTCAAAACGTGGACATCTGCAATTATCACAATACTTCCGACGTATAAGAAAGTAAAAATAAATGATTATTACATTTCATAGGATCTTGCGTCAACTAAATATTTTACATTTTCTCCAACGAATAGCCAATTATCTTACAAAGTACGTCTAATAATTTCTAGGTTACATACATATCATAGTATTGTATGTATTTCTTAAACAATCTGACCGCCTTTCTAAAATTATTGTTGCATATAATTGCATATTTCTCCAAACTTCCTATTACACTAAAAACAGTTTGAATTTTTCGAATCATTGTTTACTGTGGATTTCTTATGCAATATATTAATGTTATAGGTCATTGGATATACGAAAAAATAACGTAATATATATATTTTCTGATAAGTCCATATCCGTCAAAAAGTTAAAAGTATGAGCCAATTACATAATAAATGGTGTTGCAATAATTGACTCAAGGGCAAAATTGTGTTTTATAGCTTTTACGACAAATTAAATATTTAAAATGAATCTCATGGTTTCAGTTGTAATTGCTATTGTAGGTGTTTTACAATATACAGGGTCCAGCAACGAAGCGAAGACGGAACATTACATGCTTATTTGAAAGTTAGTCAAATATTTAGTCATCGGATATTCTTGCTCACCATCAAGCGCACGTTTTATAAATATTTTGGTATATACAGGGTGTTCCAGATGGAAATGCCAGACTAAAGTTGCTTTTGTTTAATGGAACATCCTGTATATTAATAGATAAAGTGTTACGCGCTTGAAAGCTGGTTGCATCGATGTAATGCTGTATGGGTCTAAAGTTGATAGTTCTTGTGTTAATAATTATTTTACTTGATAAATTAATACATTTCAGTAGGCTATTCTGCATAAGTAAAAACAAATGATACGAAATCAACAGAATAGAATATTTTTTACAAGTATTGAGTTTCGTTGCTACGTGAAATAAATTCTCTAACTGTTCGCGTTATACAGAGTGTTCACAATTTCGCAAAATCGAAGAAATCTCGTGATTTTTAAATGGAACACCCTGTATATTTTTTGCTAATTGAAAAGCCCTTTTACTACGTTTTCTATTGATACTTCATTTAATGCACCTAGAATAGATTATTTGCTAATTATTTCTTTTTAAAGTTGAATCAATGAAAAAACTTAGTAATCGACGAAATATTGGCAAAATCCAATTTTTTTACAGAAGTAAACTACTACGGTCAGTAGGCTGATTGAAAAATTAATCAGATCTTAAGAGGGAAATTATACATGTAAATGCAAAATTTGGAATTGATATCTACAGCGGTTTGGCCGCTATCGTGGTCACACACAGAGAGAGAGACAGACACACACACACAGACATTTTTTAAAAACCAGTTTTTCGGTATCAGGGGACTTCAAAACGTGGACATCTGCAAAAATGTTGAGGTCAAAAATTTTCGTCATCACAATACTTCCTTATACTACATATAAGAAAGTAAAAAAGATGTTGTTGTAATGAAGTTATTTGTTTTATTTTATTTTTAAGGTCGTCTATCTAAGTAAATAAATAAAGTATGCAGAGATCTGAATCTAGAGCAGGAGGTAGATAGTGTCATTTTTTTATACTTATCAAGAAACAGCAGAATATCTAAAAGGTAAGAAAGGCAAATGTATGTGAGCCATTGCTAACTCCCTAATTAAACAGTTATGTGTATCAATATCATATCAAATATTTTATCTTACATAAAATATTTTCTTTAATTTTAAATAAGTAGCAACCACAGCAATATGTACCTAATTAAATGCATTTTACTCTAAAACAAATTTTCAATATCTCGAATTGCACTTTCACTATCTCAGAGATTCGAGTTAGGAAAATTCCACTGTATTGCTATATTTTGTTCATATTATTCTCGCCTCAATATCACAGGGATGTAGTAATCTTCCTTCAACAAGAACCTTGAAACGATGCATATTCAAATTACCATTCAATGCTTTTGAGCAAGTCATGTCATCACAGATAAACGAAACAGTTGAAGTCGAATCGATAATCAATTTTTAAACACAGATATTGTTAAAATTTCCAGTTTCAACTGATAATTTTGGTGACCTCGTGACCTAAATGTATGATTAAACATTGTAAAATTGGACAATTGTGATAGAATAAGAACAGAGACACTACTCGTATACCGGGTGTCCCAGCGGAGCTGGTAAATCCATTATTGTTATCTAATAACTAATAATGTAGACAGCGACTAATTGTTATACAAAAATTGTAGATAATTATAAGCTCTACAATTTAAAAATATTTTCATTTGTACAGAGTGTTTGACAACGACGAACCAATACAAACTTATGTTTTTTTAAAATTAAATGCTGTCTATTCTTTTACATTTTATGGTAGACCTTGAAGAGCTGATCAAAATGACATCAACTTGTATTTGTCGATTTTCAACTGTTTCTGAGATATGGCGATTTTTAGTTAAAAAATTGTACAAAATTTGAAAAATTGCTATGAAATAATGATGGATGATGAAACATCTATTATGGGCTCAATTAGTAGAGATATTCTTTCAGTACGTGAAATTAATGTTTATATCGACATATCTACGCAAGTTCTTTAGAATTACATACCATTTGCAAAAGTTAAAAATTCAAAAAAAGTTAAGTGTTGAAAAGTACTTAAAATTTCCTAATTAAATATATTCACTTCTTCTTTCTGTGGGCGATATTGCAAAAGTTATAGAATATTATATCTGAATACACCTGATTACGACCTAAAAATATGTGTTGCAATGACTACTGCACTCCGAGTATAACTAAAATTACTTGAAAAGAGTTACCACTAATATTTTCTTTTTACAGATAAGTAATTTTTATTAATGTTTTAAAACTCATGAAAAGTTTTTAAGTTCATAAATTAGCAATAGTATATAAAGTATTGCAGTCATTGTGTGTCAAAAACTGTTGAAACTTAGATTTGATTAGATTTTTAAGTTAAAAGGAAACTCTTCATTATAAATACACGAATTTATGTTAAGAGAAAAATGAAATATTTAAAATTGGAATTAACAGATACGGTCCATGTTTTGGAGGAAAGTGATAAAGAGGGCATAAAAATTATGCAACCAAAAATATCCAAATATGCACTGCCATGGATGAGTACTTTTCAAAAATTGTTACCAAGATTAAAAGAAACTGGTAGTATTCAGTAAGAAAAAGAATGAGGTGTGACCATCACACGACTTTCTTATACAAATCATAGAATTTTAAGAATTTTTTTATACAAAAATTATTGAAAATCCAATTATAAATACTTCTATTCTCTTAATAAATCTCTACAGTATGCATACTTTGCGAGACATTCAAAAGAAAGCATTACTCGCTAAGAGTAAAAGTGTTAGTTCCGGTCCGAATTTTGATTTTTTTTTTACACAAAAGATATTGCAAATTAAGTTCTAAATACTTTTATACTCGTAACGTACCTGTCTAAAAAGCATGACGTGCAAAATATTTGCAAAAAACCGATTTTCGATATGAGTAAAAGACCTACTTCCGGTAGGAATTTCGAAAAACTTTTTAAAAAATTGTTCACAATCTCAATTTTAAGTACATATGAATCTCTTATAAATTTGTCTAAACTTAGTATGTAGTTGACGAAATATTGGCAAAATTCGATTTTTTCACTGAAGTAAACTACTACTTCCGGTCTGCCGATTTTAGTGAAAATCTAATCAGTTCTCAAAAAGGAGATTATACTACTAAATGCAACATTTGGAATTGATAGCTATAGCGGTTTGACCGCTATCGTGGTCACACCCAGACACACACACAGACAGACATTTTTTAAAAACCTCTTTTTTGGTATCAGGGGACTTCAAAACGTGGACATCTGCAAAAATCTTGAGGTCGAAAATGTTCATCATCACAATACTTCTTTATACTACGTATAAGAAAGTAAAAAGTCTTGTTAGTACTGCCGTAAAAAACGCAGATTCACAAAAGTTTGTTTGTTATGCGTTCAAGATTATCCTCAAACAAGCATGCGTAAGCTTTCTAGAGTCCTTAATATGTGTGTGTTATTAACAGAACCTTAAATACATTTAAATTCTATCTGTATTACATACGCTTAGATCAAGATCTTCAGAGGGGCGTCTTTATAAAAAGAGTTGCCTTCTGCTGCCAAAATGTTGTATCGCTGATTTCGTTTTGTGATGAAGTTACGTCTAAGGGTAATGATCTACTAAATAAACACGATATACATTTTTACACCACTGAAAATCCGCAAATTTTGTTTTGACGTAAATGTATTTGTTTTCATATTTTATATATTTCAATTGTTAAATATGAACATACAAAAAATTAATTTGTTAGATGCTGACTTATGATAAATGTGATGCCTCAGAATAGTAGCTTATATGTTCCTCAATATGTTGCGAAAGTTATAGAAGTTTTCGATAACGTAAATTTAATACCTGTATTGATGGTTTGCTTTTCAACTGAAGTTATAAATCTAATTATGACATTAAACATTTTTTGACACACAGCGACTGCGATATTTTAACTATTGTTAATTCATGAACTTCCAAACTTGTCATTTCATATGTTTTAATATTTTATTAAAAAATACTTATTTCTAAAATAAAATATTAGAAGTAACTCTTTTTTATCTTTTTCTTTTAGAATTACTAACATTTGCAAATAATATGTAATTTTAAAGAACACGCGTAGTTATGTCGAAATAAACATTAATTTCACGTACTCAAGAGATATTTCTACTAATTGAGCCCATAATATTATTAGGTACTTAATCATTAATCGTTATTTAATAGCAAGTTTTCAAAGGTTGTGCAATTTTGAACGAAAAATCATCATGTCTCAGAAACAGTTAAAAATCGACTAGTACAAATTGATGTCAGTTTAATCAGTTCTTCAAGGACTATCATAAAATGTAAAATAATGCATTGCATTTCATTTTAAAAAAATGAGGTGTGGCCACCACACGACTTTCTTATACGTATGAGCGTTTCAAACTATACAATTTTAAAAAATTTTTTATACAAAAATTATTCAAAATCCTATTCTAAGTACTTTCATTCTCTTAATAAATCGCCATTGAATGCATACTTTGCAAGATATTCGAAAAAAAGTGCTGCTCGCTAAGAGTAAAAGTGCTACTTGCGGTCCGAATGTTGAAATTTCATATATACAAAATATATTGCAAATCCAACTCTAAATACTTTTGTACACTTAATAAATATATATAGAATGCATAATTTACGACATATTTGCAAAAAATCGCTATTCGGTAAGAGTAAAAGTGGTACTTCCAGTCCGAATTTTGAAATTTTTTTTACACAAAAGAAATTTAAAATTATTATTTAAATACTTTTATACTCGTAATGTACCTGCCTAGAAAGCATGACTTGCGAGATATTCGCAAAAATCTGATTTTCGATAAGAGTAAAAGACCTACTTTCGGTAGGAATTTCAAAAAACTTTTTTAAGAGAATTTGTCTCAAATTTAATTTTGAGTACATTTGAATTCTTCATAAATTTGTTTAAACTTAGTAATTGACGAAATATTTGCAAAATTCGATTTTTTCACTGAAGTAAACTACTACTTCCGGTCTACCGATTTTACTGAAAAACTAATCAGATCTCAAGAGGGGATTATATACGTAAATACAAAATTTGAAATAGATATCTAGAGCGGTTTGACCGCTATCGTGGTCACACACACACAGACAGACAGACACAGATATTTTTTTAAAACCACTTTTTTGGTATCAGGGGACTTCAAAACGTGGACATCTGCAAAAATCTCGAGGTCGAAAATTTTCATCATGTTTGTATTGGTTTGTCGTTGTCGAAAACTCTTCATAAATAAAAACATTTTTTAATTGTAGAGCTTATTTATCTACAATTTTCTAAATTGTTTGCTATGTACAATATTAGATACTAATAATTTGCCGGTTCCTTAGGACACCCGGTATATAGGTAACGTAAAGCTTGACAAGATGCCAATAATATAGTCAAATATTAATAAAACACACTTATTATATCCTAATTATTATGAAAAAAAAAAACGTAATAGCCGGGAAAATATATCTATAATATTTGAATAATTTGTTATTTAATAACATTGCATGCATATAACAATTATGTCATCTCAGATATTTTTTATCTTACGCTTTTGTATACAGCGACGATGAAATGATTAATGTTCAAGAACATTTAATAATAAATAATTAACACAATAATATTTATATTTCCCAAAATCCAGTTAATTTTGGTAAAGAACACCAGATTGATTATTTATTTATATAAAAATCTAAAACGCAACAATTTTTTATTATATTACATGATTTCAATTTTTGATTAAAAATTGTGACACTTTAAAATGCAATACATGGAATTTGTGATAATAATAGATAACATTTATAAATATTCTTTCATTTATAATACATCAAATACAATTAAAAGGCACTTTTTTTATCTATCATCAAAAATCCAATCCATATATTTATTATTCATTGACGTTCCACATTTTTTAATTGCTTAATAATAGGATCAATCAAGAAATAATATCATTAGTAACATAAGCTATAAATAAAATAATAATAACACATGTGGGAAGTCAAAAAGTGCAACACAAATTCTTACTGTATAATATTTTATATTAATCCATAATATTATATTAAACGTTTTGAATATCAAAGCAATGATACTTTTCTCTTAATTTATTAAGAGCAAATTCGAGTTTGAATTAAGTAATTTTATTACGGAAGAATTAAGAAAAGATTTACTTACCCAATGGATCTTCTCGTTTTCCCTTGTCGGGTATTGTAAAAACACCAACAATAATATGACCGTGATGTTGCAATCTTTCAAAGACATCTACAGCAAAAGCACTCTGGCCAATAATAGCGACGCGTAAAGATTTTTCTACAGTCACGGTACTTTGCTAAAATTGAAATTAAAAATTTGAAAATATGCGGTATTTTTTTCTTATAAATTAAAGATGGTAGCGTTATATTGCATAAATGATTTGCTTCACCCATTAGGTACTTACATTTGGAGGCATTTTCTTTGACGATTTAAACACGATACTTTCTCCGCAAGACAGCTGTTGATAAACTGAAGTGCTTTGTAGCGTAGTCTATCGCTTATATATAGAAGTCATTGAATACGTTATTATCAATTTTTTTCGACAATCTAGTTGTCTTATTACATACATATACATATCAAATGTATGCATATTACATTTCGTCGATATGTGTCGTATGAAAATAAATGATTTGCAATTTAGATAAAAAGCAGGATATGTACGTATTTTTGAAGGATTCATTTTTGTTTTCTTAATATACTTCGCACACCTTGCCTGTAGAATATTTTTTTATAATAAAATTTCTGTGGGAAGTTCTGGTCATTATTTTGTGACTTCCTGTTAAAGAAAAATAAATATAAATAAAATAAAATTACACTGGCAGACGATACTATACTAACTCTCATTTATTTTTAAAAAATAATTAAATATATCGACTATCCAATTCACTGTAATGTGCTGAGAGTAACTGCTACAAATTTGGTTGAAACATCACAACTTAATATTATTACAATATTATTTGTGTGGTGAGATTAGATGCTGTCTATGATAAATCTACGGATGAATCTACATGAATAGTATGACGCTAATCTACTCCTAATTTTTCTAATATTACTCTTTTAATTATACAATTCGCGTAGATATTATTTGTGTTGTGGAATTAGATGCTGTCCATGATAAATCTAGATCTTTTGATGAAACTACACAGGTAATTAACTAGTTAATAGACTTACATTCCTAATGGTCATTTTTGTTATTAATTAATTAATATAGCCATTAAGTTTGGTTAATTTTCTTGAACCATATTTTATTATCTATTATTTGTCATTGTGGGTTTTGATAAATAATAGATAATAAAGGATGGTACAAGAAAAATTAACAAAATTTTTGTAATAACATATATATCACTGTTGGCAAATTTTAATATGTTAAGAAATATACTGTTAAAAATCAAAATATACCTTCTGATGAAGAAAATAAAAAATTTTCGAAATGTTAATAATTAATTATTATTTACCACCTGCATACAAAAGCCGCATTCCAAGAAAAAGAAAGCAAATAATATATATATAAACATTAAATTATTCGTAGTCAATCTTAAAGAAATATATAAAATTAATGTATAAATCGTCTTGACGACTTATACATTCATGACTGTGTTGACCAGACATAGCAAATTAATTACAAAATGAGAAAATGGGAAAAGCAAGAGCCAATTTGTAGCTTCTGTCTGTAGTTCCATAATCATTGCAAACAACAACCAACTTCACTACTTGGTAAACCATGCTAGCCTAGCCGAAAATGATACATAGGTAAGTGACAAATATTGAAATTATTAATGCGAAAATGTGCGAAGTAAAATAAAAATTGAAACTACTAAGCGTGAATGGCTACTATATACACGTGTTTCAAACCCTCAGTTATCTTGAGTATGTAATTAGTTTGCTATGTCCCTACGTCAAGATGACTTATGCATTCTTTTATACATTTCTTTAAGATATTGACTACAATCAATTTAATGTTTTTACTAGTATGCCTGAATGAAATTGGCATTTACAGAAGTAGAGAATGCATGACTGACTACTGTTGCTGAACACTATTGGACATGAATAGGTTTTTGAAGTTTGGTTTTCTTAAGGGTACGGTTTATATTACACATATTATTATTTCAACACGCATTTGGGTCGAGCATGCCTGTGAGAATTTAACATTCTTTTTTAACATGTAAGTTTTCTGTGGAATTGCATAACTTATTATTCAGTCTATATATAAATATATACATTTGTTTCCTTTTTTGACTTTTTGATCCTTTTGAGTAAGTGACTTTTGCTCTGCATAAAGAACAAACTATATAAAGGGAAGTATAGTAAGTAAAATAATTATTAAGGAAAACTTTATATGAGAATAAACTAAATATACAAATAATTAAAATGAGCAACAACAACATTTTAATCAAGATAAAGAAAATAATCCAATTGCTAAGCATACATCCACAACCTATGCCAGCTTGCATGGCTGTGTCGGTGCGACACGGTACTCTATATGGTTCAAATATAGAAGGTATACCCATTAGAATTTAAAAATACGTCAAGTTCGCCCATATCGAAGACTGGTCATCATTCAACACTATGCTTAATATTTGTCTACTCTTTTAATTAAAGTTTTCTCTTTTTAATAGAATTCTTCCGTGGGAGAATGGGTAAAATTTACTATAATATCGAAAACGCGTCATCAAAACGTGGACGTGGCCATTACATTATATCTTTTAACATGGTACTCTATATACGTTGATCTCCTCGTCCGCTAAGCGCTTTACCCTTGCCTTGACACTTTTCCCTACGTTGCGTGTTGTATTATTGCCGTATAAAAAAATCGTAATTTTTGGATCCTCGCATCTTAGATATCTATCGCACCTAGATTATTATTGGCAATCTTAACACCAGTGACAAAATGAGTCATATAACTAATATAGCCGCGATGATAAATGGAGGTTGAAAATGGTTCAAATGGGTTCGCAGATTTCGAATCACACTACAAAAAAAGGTGATGGGAATTAATTTTAAATCTAATATTTACCAACTGAATAATATTATTATAATATCTTACATATTTCAAGTTAGTATATATTTGTTTTGAGTTCCTTATTTTTTAATGTACCTTTTCTTTATTGCATACTTTTTATTCTTTTGATTTTTTTTTTGGTATTGTAATAAGTAAGCTTCGGATAAATATGCATTTGCATAACTGCATATTCTAATGCATAATTAAGTCATTTTTGAGTTGAAGTGCATATTTTAGTCATTTTCAGTTTTGTCTGCATATTTCCCAGTTAATTTTTTTTAAACATAATGTAATGGTTTTTATGGGTCCAAAAAATTATAAATAATTCACTCACTATTTATTTTTACAGTCTATAATTAAAACACCAAATAAAAATATAATTGGAAATGAAATTAAAGAACACTCTTCAAACAAACGAACTATATATAAACTAAATTCAATAAAACTATAATTATTGAATCACATTAACACAAAATACTATGTATGTACAAATTTATCTAAGAATATTTATGTGACAGATTTATGTAAGAGTAGTTACTTGGTACACACGAATTTACATAACCGATTCTGAAAGAATGAATGAATGCTTTTTCTGTCCTGTTGCCTTTTTATAGAAGTCCTATTATTCTCGAATTGCATTACATAAACAAATCTAAGAGAACTGTCACCGTCCTTCGAAAATATATTTGGTTAAATCGTTGATTGACGGAATACATAAAGATGCGCCACTACATAGCACTGAGCGTAGCCAAAACTGGATCCGAGATCTATAGCGACTGCATCAGTCGTTTGGGTCCGAGATTCGAAAGAGCCCGAGACAGCGATGATGTTTCTCGGCAAGGGGTTTGCGGGACGACATAACGGAAAGATACGCAATTTTACTATAGCGTTGCGCATCTTTATACATATATTCCTTCAATCAACGGGTAAATTCCAAACAGCTTTTATGACCGATTATCAGGTACCCAACACGCAAGGACTGGAATATTCCATAACTTTGTTGTTTGATATTGAGAAGCGAACATCCCAGTGTTAAAAATTCCGAAAGAATAACGATCAGTTTTAAACCAATTTGTTAAAGACTTCAGCGACTTTACAACTGATGGAAGTGTGCTGTTTTGTAAATACTGTGAAGTGAGTGTAACAGCAACAAAAAAGTGCCAAGTGACGCAACATTTACAAACCATTAAGCGCCAAAAAAAAAAGAAGAACCGAAGTTTAGGAAGTAAACAGCAGATGTTAGTACCAGCTATATTAAAACCTGGTCCCAGTCGTTCACCATTTAACGAGGAATTGTGTGAAGCTCTAATTTCTGCGGACATACCGTTGGTGAAACTAAAAAATGGAGCATTCAAAACCTTTTTGGAAAAATATACCCAGCAAAATATTCCAGACGAATCTACAATGCGAAAAAACTATGTTCTGCCATTATATAACGCCACAATACGAAAGCTGCGAGAAAAAGCTAAAGATAAAAATATTTGGGTATCATTAGATGAAACAACGAATGTAGAATAAAGAAGCATAGCAAATTTTGTTTTTGGTATTTCGGGAGTTGAAGAAGAAAGAAATAAATCGTATCTGTTAACAATAAAAGTGTTGGAAAAAGTGAACCATACAACAATGGCCACATTTTTCAATGATGCCCTAAATTTTTTGTGGCCAACAGGCATTTGCTACGAAGAAGTGCTCATTGTGTGTACGGATGCTGTTCCATATATGTGTAAAGCAATGAGTGGTTTGAAAATACTTTATTCAAAAATGACTCACGTTACATGTGTGGCGCATGGCTTATATCGAGTGGCCGAATTAGTGCGTTCCGTTTATACAAATATAAATTTGTTAATATCATCGACCAAGAAAGTGTTTTTAAATGCACCTTCTCGCGTTGCCAAGTTCAAAGAAATTGCTGGTGGAGGGATTCCACTTCCGCCGTCCCCTATTCTTACAAGATGGGGCACCTAGATTGAAGCTGCAAGCTATTACGCTCAACATTTTGAGCTGAAGTAGCGAAAAGCATATAGGAGACTCAAAACGCTTTAATACAAAGAGGATAGCGCGAAGATTTAATTTTCATTCTATTAAATTTTACTTGTATTTCCGAGGCTATTTTGAAATTGGAAACCAAGGGACTTAGAAGACCTTTAGAAAACAGCATACAAATTGTTGAAAATGTTTTTGATAGGTGAAGTAAATTAAAAAATTGTAGTTTTCCAAAAAAATGTCGTCAGTTTTAGATAAAAATACTGGATATCAAATTCTGAAAAATATTTCTAAGGGTTTACAAAATGAGGAAACTACTGTTGCTCCCAGTAATTTGAAGCTCACTGACAGTGGATTTATCATTCGCTCCTATTGTATCATGTGACGTGGAGCGATGTTTTTCAGAATTTAAAAGTATTTTAGGTGATAATAGGCGTAAATTTATATTTGACAATTTATTACATCATGTCATAGTGAAGTATGTAATAGTAAAAATCTGTAAATTTATTGTAAATAGACAATTATAACCTTTAAAAAATGTTTTATTTAAATCTAACAAACTATTTTTTAATGCATATTAAATGCATATTTTTAATATTTTAGATGCATATTCGCATGCATATTTTGTGCTTTTTTAATGCATATTTATCCGAAGGCTAGTAATAAGCAATGTTTGTATATGTTTCAAATTATTTTTGACACAATCATAATTAACAATAGTTGTCAAAAATTGTATTATATTTTTAACTCAGGTTGATAATTTTAATTTATAGTTGTAAGTTTGACACCATATTCTGTAATTATATTTCTTCATTTATGTGATTTTTTAGTAATAGCTCTTGATGAAGCTATAAATACATAAAGAAATATTGATCCTTAAACGGATTACTGTTAATATATTCTCCTTATACCTCTTTTATATATAATTAACGATACTGTCCACAGAAATTATTTTCGACTAGAGATAGCATTGCATTTGCAAAATATAATACCCTCCAACAGTCAAGAAGCCATCATTACTTATAAAATTACGAGATTATAAATTTTAATACTGTTTCTTCTACATTTTCGACATATCTCAATTATATTTTATAAATATACCAAATTATACCTAATACAATCAAACCTCCATAAGTCGAACCTGCATAAATCGAAGCCTTCTGCAATGTACATTGTCTACAATTATGAAGAATAAAACTGCTATGTTAAATTTCGGTGTGGAAATAAAAGGTCGAGTTACTTTCAAGCGAAATATGCCTAGAAAGATTGTTAATACAGCCTTGATAAAGTGGTTAGAATCTGCTTGGAAATAAAATTTGTTTGTATCAGGTCCGATATTGCAACAAATAGCAGTAAGTTTTGCTGAAAAGATTAGGAGTTCAATATTCTAAAAATAGCTCAGAAAGACTTGAAAATGTTAAAGAGAGGTAAGAACTAGGAGTACGTTTGTTATAGTACACTGCGGATATACATATTATGTAATATACAATACATAGATACATATAGAGGAAACGCGTTACATTCAATTGTACGTGATACTAGATCCATGATGTCTCCTCTTGTTTATGTTGCCGGATCTATTTTTATTTCTGTCAGTGACATTTGATATAACCAAAGAAAATATTTATTCACATTACAATAATTATAACGTAATATATTTTGTAACTCAAATGCTCTAAGACTTCAGCCTTTCTCAACTTATTTACTATATTGATTTAGATTGTCGAGAAACCTTAAATGTTTCATAACGTATCCATAATAAAATTTTAAAATAACCAATACTTACGGTATTCTCATTAATCAGATGATTATAGAAAAGTTTGTAAAAAGCTTCGATTGATTACAGAAACCTTTCGGCATTATATTCAAAGGATGTAAATAGATGATAAACAGGATGTACAGTTCTAAGAAGAACTGTTTTTATACAATTTACTAGTTAAATTGTCAATCTCTTCGAGCTTGAATCGCTTAAAACGCCAGCATCGCCTTGATCCTCTTTATAATGTCCGGTTTTCTAAACTTTTGACGTGCACTGTATATACGTACGTCTAATTAAGTTTTTGCACAAACTGTCATCTAAAATTAGTTGACGTTTAACCGTCGTTGTTGACATAAGTAAATGTGCCTATTGTACGTATTTTTTATTGTATTAAGAAGCATTTTTATAATATTAAATTATTATTACGTGAATTTTCAATAATACGAATAACTCAAGTTATACTTATCCATCGTCAATAATTACACGTCAAGACGTTACTGAATATTATACGCATGTATTTCGTATTATTGAAAATTCACGTATGAAAGTGAAATTTTAGATACGGGGGTGTCTTAGGTCGCCGATCACCAATTCATAGTCAAAATGTCAAAAAAAAGAAATGGCGGAAGAGGTTTTAGAAAATTGACGTATGAATGTGAAATTTTAGATGCGGGGGTGTCTTAGGTCACCGATCACAAATCCAAAGTCAAAATGTTAAAAAAAACAAAATGGCGGACGAGTTTATTGAAAATTGACGTATGGATGTGAAATTTGAGATACGGGGGTTTTGGGGGACGCCGATCACGATTCCAAAGTAAAAATCTCAAAAAAAAAATGGCGGACGAGTTTTTCGAAAATTGACGTATGGATGTGAAATTTTAGATACGGGGGTGTCTTAGGTCACCGATCACAAATCCAAAGTCAAAATGTTAAAAAAAACAAAATGGCGGACGAGTTTATTGAAAATTGACGTATGGATGTGAAATTTTAGATACGGGGGTTTTGGGGGTCGCCGATCACGATTCCAAAGTCAAAATGTCAAAAGAAAACAAAATGGCGGAAGATTTTTTGAAAATTGACGTATAAATGTGAAATTTTAGATACGGGGGTTTTGGGGTCGCCGATCACGATTCCAAAGTCAAAATGTCAAAAGAAAACAAAATGGCGGACGAGTTTTTTGAAAATTGACGTATGAATGTGAAATTTTAGATACGGGGGTTTTGGGGTCGCCGATCACGATTCCAAAGTCAAAATGTCAAAAGAAAACAAAATGGCGGACGAGTTTTTTGAAAATTGACGTATGAATGTGAAATTTTAGATACGGGGGTTTTGGGGTCGCCGATCACGATTCCAAAGTCAAAATGTCAAAAACAACAAAATGGCGGAAGATTTTTTGAAAATTGACGTATGAATGTGAAATTTTAGATACGGGGGAGTCTTAGGTCGCCGATCACGATTCCAAAGTCAAAATGTCAAAAGAAAACAAAATGGCGGACGAGTTTTTTGAAAATTGACGTATGAATGTGAAATTTTAGATACGGGGTGTCTTAGATCGCCGATCACGAATCCAAAGTCAAAATGGCGGAAGAATTTTTTGAAAATTGACGTATGAATGTGAAATTTTAGATACGGAGATGGTTGAGGTTTACGTTTTATTTAATACGTTACTGAATATTATACGAGTGTGTACATGTGTAAATGTAATAAATGTGAGAATACGTTTTATTTAATACGTTACTGATTATTATACGCGTGTATTATGGATGTATTATTAACCTCGCCTTGATGAAGTTTTCACTTCTGCCGTGTGGTTTTAAGCGCACTCATTTTTCTTGTTTAATATGACTGATAGGACAACGGATGGTATGATATTTCTTCTACTTAATAAAGCAAAACAAATGTATGAGTTAGTTAATTTTTTTTGCAGTAACACATGTAATATATATGTACAGGGTTATTGACTATATTTGGACCAATAGATAACTTTGTTATTTGAAGGATTAGAAAAACGTTTAAATTAGGAAAGTTGTAGGATTTCACTCAAGGCGCTAGAATTTGATATCAGAAAAAACAAACGAACGTCGTAAAGCCGTCAAAAACGGCTAACTTAGTTTTTTTTTAAATGGAATACCCTATATAATGTTACATAATCTGATTCTAAATAAAATTTCGAGTATATTCCATTTATATAACATATACATACATTCAACTGTTTTCGCGCTATCGCTAATTGAAAATCGTACTACTAATATGTTTTCTACACCCTTCGTATATGAATTTACGTAAGTCGTTACTGGGTTTCTATGGAAACATAGTAGTAGTACGATTTTCAATCAGCGATAGCGCGAAAACAGTTGAATGTAGGTATATGTTATATAAATGGAATATACTCGAAATTTTATTTAGAATCAGATTATGTAACATTATATAGGGTATTCCATTAAAAAAAAACTAAGTTAGCCGTTTTTGACGGCTTTACGACGTTCGTTTGTTTTTTCTGATATCAAATTCTAGCGCCTTGAGTGAAATCCTACAACTTTCCTAATTTAAACGTTTTTCTAATCCTTCAAATAACAAAGTTATTTATTGGTCCAAATATAGTCAATAACCCTGTACATTATGAATTTTTCTATAACTCTATTTCTATAGCTCGAAGTAATGTCGCGATCCCTTGGATTCGAATTATGGAGGTTTGACTGTAGTTGATTTGAACATTTTATCCATTGTCAACAATTCTGTTGTGTTTCCAACAGCTATAATAGTATAGATTGTTATTTTACATATCAATACCACTAATAGTTCTGATGTAAATTACATATAATAATATTAAGTTAATCCCTATATTTTATTTATAATGGTCTCTAGTATTTGGTTATTTATTGCAACTGAATACAAATTTGATGCTGTTATATTAAGTAGATCTGTTTGTACAAGGTGATTTTATTGTTACTATTGTTTTCCATTTATATTCGTACTTACTCATTTTTCCTTTAGAGCTAATTCCCAATTTCAAAACTATTTCCTGAATTTATTTTCCATGACACGTTAAGAAGATTTGCAAATACTTACCCCACTATCTAAAATATATACCTTATAGGTTTTTAATAACATGAAATTTTTTAATTGTTTCAGTTTATCAAATGTAAATTTAGATTATTTTATTATATAAAAAGAATAATTTTGCGTTCTGCAAAATAAGTTATTGATTACAAATTCAAAATAATAAATAACTATAAGAAAAACAACACTACAGTATACATTTATTGATATCGATCAAGTATATTAAAATTGTACATAAGTATGTACGATATGTATATACATAAAGATACGAGCTATGCTAATTATTTTCAGTAGTTACCTAATGAAATTCAACAATTCGATTGTTTTTGGTCGTTCTGAATAACTAACTTCTTTTATTTAAAGTTAATTAATTCACGGACTAGTATACGAAGCGTCCATGTCAAAGGTTGAAGCAAACGAAGAGAGAATATTCTGACAATTACGAAGAAACAATATTGTCTCAATTAAGAATAAAAATGTTTCTCCTAAAACACGATTCTTGAAGTTAATTTTAGTGCTCTTGATTTTTGTACGAGGGATGTTCTCTTTCCGCTGAGCCTGAGTAGGCGATGATATTTTGCCACAAATTGTATGACAATTTCATTCAGTTGTTTATAAGTTCACGTGGCAGTTGTCAAATATACCTGATTGTTTGTAAGTTGCATTCGTTTGAAGTACTCCTTCCGCTAATAAATCATGGAACTGAACAAGGAACATTATCGAGCGGAAGTCTATGGAAAACTGCACAAATAATTAGTATTTTGTCAATTATGTTTAAGCTATTCGAAAAATACTCTTTAAAAGAAAATTATTATTGACGAATATAAAATAATCCCCAATTACCAAATCCGCTTTAAATTACAATGAAAAAATATAAGAAGTTCACATGGTGGTCAATTCAAAACACTAAGACCTGTATACCAATAGACTTTGTACCGAAACCGTCAAATTATTGCCCGTTATATTTTAATGTTTTTAAAATAAAATAAAAACTAAATCATTTTACCTGGTTAGCTCATATTTTTATCCCAGGACGATCCAGATAGAGAGATATCAAAAAATAATTTTAGGGTATTAAATAGTACAAAAAACACAAAGGTATTCTAATTTAAATAAACTCTGTATTAGAAACCAAGATTCTGCATATATCAATACGAATACAAGGAACATAAGTAAAATAATATCAAATTTACTTAAAATAAACACACTATTATAATAGTTTCAAAACTTATTCAATATTGACGGATTAGTTGTAACTATTTAAATATTACTCTTCTGCAAAATCATATTTGTTTATCGGTGCCTTTCCGTATCTATACAAACACAAACAACATAGCCATAGATGACAAAACAAGTTATGCTCAGATTAAAAAAACAACCCATATAATATTTGATTAAATTATTATTGACAAGTAATTTACTAATATCTAGATATTGCCATATCTAAGACAAACTATTAAATATGTTTTTTAACTTTAGATTATTATATGATTTGATTAAGAGGAGCGTTGACCTATCGAAAACTATGGTCCCGTGAGGCATCGCCGTTTTGCGTTTTTTAAATTTATTTTGTAATTTTAGAATCTCAAATTTGGGGTAGCGATGCAAAAGGCATAAATTTATAATGTCAAGGCCAGTTTTTGCATTAATTTATTTTCTTAAAAAAGTTATGTGTTTTAGAAATAACCACACTGACTAACTATTTACTAATTAAGGTTGGTACACAAAAGAAAAAACAACATCTGCGCGCCAGCTGCACATTTGATGAACGATATAAAAAATATCAAATTTAATTAATTATTAGGTTCAAAACGACAGTTTAATACGCTGTCGACCGCTGTGTTGGAAGGTTCTCTGCCGACTCTCTTTTTTTGATCGGGTTTTGTTCTCCGGGGTGCACATGCAATTCCTCTTCTCTCTTCACGACCATTATAGCAGTTATAGTTCACATACATATACTCACGTTCGACCGGCGACATATACAAACGGTCAGCCTCACAAGACTTAAATGTAATAAACATTTTCTTATCTAAATAATGCTTGACTCATATATTATATGATATACATTTAAAATAAACAGTTTAAAGAAATTTATGGCGGATTTCTAACACATAAATTTATAATGTCAAGGCCAGTTTTTGCATTAATTTATTTTCTTAAAAAAGTTATGTGTTTTAGAAATAACCACACTGACTAACTATTTACTAATTAAGGCTGGTACACAAAAGAAAAAACCAACCTCTACGCGCCAGCTGCACATTTGATGAACGATATAAAAAAATATCAAATTTATATAATTATATTTGAAGGTAAAAAACATTAAATAGTAAACATTGTCACACACATTTCACAGGATGTTTTTCGAAGCTATGGCGTTGTCTATCCCCACTTTACGGTATCTCTACCGGCCCTGGGGCAGACGTAAATTTAGCGAAATCGGTCGACTATTACAGACTTAAATCCGAATGACAGTTTGCAATTAAAAAGAAATGTCACATATACCTATAATATTCGAGTGTATAATAATATAACTGTTATGGCCAAGCGAAAATTGACTTATTATAAAACATCAACAAAACAAAGAAGTAACCATGCTAATCGTATGAAAAATCAAAATACTAGGTAAGTAATTTTTAGTATACAATTTTATTTACATTATTTTGATATCTGTTAATTCCATTTAGTTTAACTAAGTACATAATACCAATATGCGACTAGATTTCAGAATTTAAATATTTGACGATTCATTTTATGTATATATTAAAATTTTCAACCTAGGACTGAATCTGTGAATAAAACTGAAGCGCTGTGATCGAAACCGAATATCGTCTAGCTCCACCTACTCATACCCCCTTGCGTCTACCCGTCCCGCTAGTAATATAAGTTGCATAAGTTTCTATTTGTTGGTAAACGCCCCTCTTAAGTCTCTAAATTAAGACAAATTTTAACATTTTAGTTTATTAAGCACTAGCATATTAATAACGTTCAAGTACATTTTTGTAATTTTCGTCTTCTTTTCTTTTCTCTTTACTGGACAGAAGATCTTGCCGTTGTCGATTTGCTTCGTGAGAGGCCTCCTCCGAAGGTAGAGATACCAAGAGCTTCTTTAACTGCTGTAGGCCCACTTGTAAGCCACCGGTTCCTTTTATACAGGTGAACGTGCACTCTTTTGACTTCTTATATGAATATATCACATTTAATACTATTAGTCGGTCGACCCCTTTACATAAATAAAGAACCTTCTATATTATTTATAAGGTTGAAAAGGACAGTTTAATACACTGTCGGCCGCTGTGTTGGAAGGTTGTCTGCCGACTCTCTTTTTTTTGATCGGATTTCGTTTTCCGGGGCGCACATGCAACTCCTCTTCTCTCTTCACGACATTTATAGCAGTTATAGTTCACATACATATACTCACGTTCAACGACATATACAAACGGTCAGCCCCACAAGACTTAAATATAATAAACATTTTCTTATCTAAATAATGCTTGACTCATATATTATATTATATGATATACATTTAAAATAAACAGTTTAAAGAAATTTATGGTCGATTTCTAACACATGCTTTGAAAAGTATTTTTTATTCATATTTAAAATTATAAAATCTTTGATTTTAGTGATACCGTTACAACATATTGCTCAGCTGCGTTTTTAGACTTTTACACAAGCATTTGACAAAGTCCTGCACGAAGGATTGTGTTACAGACTTAAAAAACCATTCACGCACCAGATATACAATGTTTTAAAATCCAATATTTCGTTGAAAATTACCATGAATTTTAGGAATTTTTATATTTACAAAAAAAAACTTGGAATTCAAATGACTAAAATAGATGTTAGATAGAAAATCAGAATTATCAATTAGCAACAAACTCCTCGTGTACAAGGCCATACTAAAGCCTTTGTGGATGTAATGTATTCATTATTATATACCAACAAAAACTTTATCATTTTACTGAGACAACAAGTATATCGCTAAAATTATCTGTGTTCAATTTTTTTTTAGTAATTTTTAAATACGAAAAATAGTAAAACATTCTTTACTATAATCTCTCCAGCTTGTTTTCATGTTTAAGCTAATGCCACGTTTCCATAGCTGAAAATAGTTTAATAGTCAAATAGATAATGTCCTGCATAAACAAAGCTAACCTTATTTGTAAATGCGTCCACTTATTTTTATAAATGTATGCATCACTTATAAACAACATGGCTGTACAATATTAATATGTAAATTTTAGATACTAAGGGTCGCGAGGTTGAAATAAGAATCAATTAAAATCCGCTTAAAAGCGGTTCGTCAATACAACTGAACCAGTTCACATTCGATAAGGCTCTGTTTGATAATCGGTATTTTTAAAATACGCAGATAGCAGCTATTTCATTCTAAATTAATAATTTTCATGGATTATAAGGAGAATAGCATTACTAATCTGGTATTCAATGTTTTAACATGTGATATAGCTGAAGGTTATATGTAATGGACAAGCTTATTTTTGTTGATTTTGCAACATCATTATGTGTCGCCAAAAAAAAATTTAATAAGAAATTTTATTTTTGATAATAACGAAAATATGGGAATTTTCTTTCTTGTCGTTCATCATTACTTAGAATTTTATTTTGTATATTTAGTTTTTTTAGTTGTTTCCAAACCAAATACTTAACATTACTTGTAATACATATACCAATTGTTTATTGTATTTAATGATTATGTTTTAAAAATATAAATGTATGGATCAATTAATGAATTTCTTATTTGTTGTTGTTTTGATTTATTTCCTTGTTTCTTAAAGTTTATGAATAATAACATTCTAAAACTCATTCATTGTTATATGTATCTACCTATGTTAGATTTATTTAGAACATGGTGTGTTTGATAAGTTGTTTTTCGTACTTATTTCTTTGGGTAAAGCTTCACATCATTCGAAATTACAAAAGAGTACTTTATATTAGTAATTTGCACTATCGACAACTTTGACTATCGATGGTCGTTATCGAATAAAATTAACTTATAGATTCGATATTTAACCTGACCGAAAATGCAATTAATCTATATACAGGTTGAGTCATTAGTAGACGCCTCTTTGTTTGCTCTTTTGTGTTTTAATTTAAAAAAAACAATTAGTGGAAAATTAATGGTTGCTTAGGGTACATATTTTAAAAATACTTTAAGTTACGACGCACTTCCGGTTTCACCGGAAACGTATGGAACTTAATTTTTTTTAATGACTCACTCTATATATTTTTGGATTTTCTAGTACTGCTTTAAATTATGTATTCAACTGTTTTTTTCTTTTTCAAAATTGAGCCAATAATTTTCGAGTTATTAATTTTTTTTGAAAATATTTGACACGTTAAAAAAATCACATTGTTTTTAAAATTAAAAACATTAACTTTGATGATGTTTGTAGCCATTTGATATTTTAGTTGCACTCGACAATACCTCATAAAACTTTGTTTTTTCAAAGCCTACTTCCCGAAATTTTCACATACCAAAAACTTATTTATGTTCATGGAACATCCTGTATATTTCGACATTTTTTGAAAGAGAGTTAAATTCTAAACAAAAAGTAAGTAATACATTAAATTTAAAAATAAGCAAGACATTTTAAATACTTGTTGGTTACGATATTATTCTAATATATGGTGGAAACGCGTTACATTCAGTTGCACGTCATACTAGATCCATGACGACTCGCCTTGTATATGTTGCCGGATCTATTTTTATTTCTATCAGTGACATTTGATATAACCAAAGAAAAAAATTATTCACAATACAATAACTATAACGTAATATATTTAGTAATTGAAATGCTCTAAAAGTTCAGTCTTTCTCAACTTATTTATTATATTGATTTAGATTGTCGAAAAACCTTAAATGTTATTCATAATATAATTTAAAATAAGCAATACTATTCACATTATATTTAACACATGATTATAGAAAAGTTTTTTAAAAGCCTCGACTGTTTACAGAAACCTTTCGGCATTATATTCAATGGACACAAATAAATAATAAATACACTTCTAAAAAGCACTGTTATTAGAAAATTTATATCAAAGCAAAAATAAACATGAAAAATTTGACAGGAAGAATATATACAACGCACGTCTTTTTGACAGATATGATTTATCCGTCAACACCGAATTGAACTATTAGTCTATTAAAAATATGTAATAAACAAATTTAATATTGAAACGGAAATTATGTGTTTATTTGCCATGAATGTGTATATTACGATCAATTTATAAATCTTCTATTTAAGCTAATGAAATAAATGCCCTCAAGGATAATTTAACAAAGTAACTTTTTTAGTTTCTCTAATACAGTTATGACAACATGTAAACGTCATCGATGATGTGCAACTGAACTTAATGCGTCTCCAGTATAGTTTAGTTCTCGCAATCGACATGGGTCATTAAATTAAAATGGCGTCAAATTTGAGATGTTACAAAATTTTACCTGTCAAGTAATATAACCTACAAAAGCCATTTCAGGGCTGTCATAAATAATAATATTCACATACTATACCTTTTGACATTTGTCATAATTGTCATGTAAACATTTTAAATTTGTCAACAATACTTGCCTCTTAAGCAGTACAGCCAAATCTAATATATAAAATTCTCGTGTCACGGTGTTTGTCACAATACTCCTCCGAAACGGCTTGACCGATTCTTATGAAATTTTGTGTGTATATTCAGCAGGTCTGAGAATAGGACGTAAACTATTTTTCATACCCCTAGGTGATAAGGGTGGTCCACCCGAAAAATTTCTTTTTTGTTTTTTGGACAAAATTTTGAATTTTACTTTCTTATACGTAGTATAAGGAAGTATTGTGATGATGAAAATTTTCGACCTCGAGATTTTTGCAGATGTCCACGTTTCGAGGTCCCCTGATACCAAAAAAGTGGTTTTTAAAAAATGTCTGTGTGTCTGTGTGTCTGTGTGTGTGTGTGTGTGTGTGTGTGTGTGTCTGTGTGTCTGTGTGTGTGTGACCACGATAGCGGTCAAACCGCTGTAGATATCAATTCCAAATTTTGTATTTACGTGTATAATCTGCCTCTTGAGAACTGATTAGATTTTGAGCAAAATCGGCAGACCGGAAGTAGTAGTTTACTTCAGTGAAAAAATCGAAATTTGCAAATATTTCGTCAATTACTAAGTTTAAACAAATTTATAAAGAATTCATATGTACTTAGAATTAAGTTTGAAACAAATTGTCTTAAAAAAGTTTTTCGAAATTCCAACCGGAAGTAGGTCTTTTACTCTTATCGAAAATCAGTTTTTTGCGAATATCTCGCAAGTCATGCTTTTAAGACAAATACGTTACGAGTATAAAAGTATTTAGAACATCATTTTCAATATCTTTTATATAAAAAAAATTTCAAAATTCAGACCGGAAGTACCACTTTTACTCTTATCGAATAGTGATTTTTTGCAAATATGTCTAAGTTATGCATTCTATATATATTTATCAAGAGTACAAAAGTATTTAGAGTTAGATATGGAATATTTTTTGTATAAATGAAATTTCAAAATTCGGACCGGAAGTAACACTTTCATACGTATAAGAAAGTCGTGTGGTGGCCACACCTCATTTTTTTACTTTCTTATACGTAGTATACGTAGTGTGTGTGTGTGTGTGACCACGATAGCGGTCAAGCCGCTGTAGATATCAATTCCAAATTTTGTATTTACGTGTATAATCTCCCTCTTGAGATCTGATTAGTTTTTCAGTAAAATCGGTAGACCGGAAGTAGCAGTTTACTTCAGCGAAAAAATCAAATTTTGCCAATATTTCGTCAACTACTAAGTTTTAAAAATTTATAAAGAATTCATATATACTTAAAATTAAAATTGAGTATAATTTTATCCTAAAAGTTTTCCGAAATTCCTACCGGAAGTAGGTCTTTTACTCTTATCGAAAATCAGTTTTTTGCGAATATTTCGCAAGTCATGCCTTTTTGGCTAGTACGTTACGGATATAAAAGTATTTAAAACATAATTTTCAATATCTTTTGTATAAAAAAAATTTCAAAATTCAGACCGGAAGTACCACTTTTACTCTTATCGAATAGCGTTTTTTTGCAGATATGTCGTAAGTTATGCATTCTATATAAATTTATCAAGAGTACAAAAGTATTTAAAACTAGATTTGCAATATTTTTTGTATATATGAAATTTCAAAATTCGGACCGGAAGTAGCACTTTTACTCTTGGCGAGGAGCACTTTTTTTGATATCTTGCAAAGTATGCATTCTATAGAAATTTATTAAGAGAATAGAAGTACTTAGAATAGGATTTTGAATAATTTCTGTAAAAAAAATTCTTAAAATTCTGTAATTTGAAACGCTCATACGTATAAGAAAGTCGTGTGGTGGCCACACCTCATTTTTTAAAAATGTCTGTGTGTCTGTCTGTCTGTCTGTGACCACGATAGCGGTCAAACAGTTATAGATATCAATTCCAAATTTTGTATTTACGAATATAATCTCCCTCTTGAGAACTGATTAGATTTTGAGAAAAATCGGCCGACCGGAAGTAGTAGTTTACTTCAGTGAAAAAATCGAAATTTGCAAATATTTCGTCAATTACTAAGTTTAACCAAATTTATAAAGAATTCAAATATAATCAAAATTAAATTTGAGAAAAATTGTGTTAATAAAGTTTTTCGAAATTCCTACCGGAAGTAGGTCTTTTACTCTCATCGAAAATCAGTTTTTTGCGAATATCTCGCAAGTCATGCTTTCTAGGCAGGTACATTACGAGTATAAAAGTATTTAGAACGTACTTTTAAATATCTTTTGTATAAAAAAAATTTCAAAATTCGGACCGGAAGTAACACTTTTACTCTTACCGAATAACGATTTTTTGGAAATATGTCGTAAATTATGCATTCTATATATATTTATGAAGAGTACAAAAGTATTTAGTGTTGGATATGGAATATTTTTTGTATAAATGAAATTTCAAAATTCGGACCGGAAGTAACACTTTCATACGTATAAGAAAGTCGTGTGGTGACCACACCTCATTTTTTCTTTTATGATTCGGCATTAAAAAATACATACAACCCTAAATGTTCACCCTTCCACCACCAACCCCTATTTTTTAATAGCGATATTAGTACTTTAATAATTTTCTACTCTCGGCGGTCGATAATTGATCAGTTACCACTCGATCAGCTATTCCCGCCAGGCGTCTACCGGTGTCACTTCTCACCCCGTAAACAGCACAGAGTAGCACTAAAGTTTAGGGCCTAAACCGTTTTCGGCCATTATTATTGATTGTGCGTCGATCGTAGCAGTGACGCTTATACTTATCATTTTACTTTCTCAGTGCAACTCTCATATTAAGTATATTCTCATCAAGACCAAACGATGTCTGTTTGTGGCTTAGATTTGGGCACACCATGTTTTTCACACGGACAATTATACGTGGCATGTTCTCGCGTGGGTAAACCATCCAGTTTGTTTGTGTTGGCTAAAGATGGACTCACTAAAAGTATCGTACACTCCATTGCAATAAGAGACTGATATTTTTTTTTAATTGTCATTATTTGTGATAGGGATGTAATTAGAAGTTTATTAGTTAAGATAATAAAAGTACAATGAATTCAAAAAAATAATATTCGGTATTTTGTATTTTTATAGTCATCGTTCACAGCGCTCCATTCCTCTTTCAGTCATATACCACATCCCCATACATTTACAATAAGTTACTTATTTTTTATTAGACTACCAAAATATTCACTAGAAATAATTTATATGGCAAAACAACGTTTGCCGGGTCAGCTAGTGTTATATAAAATATAGGTGTAAATAATATTTAATTTTATTTACAGTCGCTCTCGCAACCAACATGCGCCACTAAATTAAAATGGCGTCAAATTTGAGATGTTGCAAAATTTTACCTGCCAAGTAATATAACCTACAAAAGCCATTTCACAACTGTCATAAATAATAATATTCATATACATTTTGTCAACAATGCTTACCTCCTAAACAGTATAGCCAAATGTTATATAAAATATAGGTGTAGAAAAAATAATATTTCATAGCTTTATTTATTTATAATATTTAATTTGTAACTTGGTTTCATGTAATAGTGTTTTACTATGGGAAGGTACATATCCTGAAATATTAATTAATTAGTTTAGTTTTATTGTTTTGAAATTGATCCGGCCGATTGAAATTTGTAGTGGTACTGGTCGTCGTCTTTATTTCATACTTTGCCCGTGTCGGTTGCCAAAACGACTCGACTATATATTTTATTATATTATATTATTAATTTGACACTTGACATGAAGGTTTTGTTGTGATACTTACACCACACCGACAATACCGACCATAAACATAATAAATCGAACTGACAACATTGCCCTGAAATTTAAAAAAAAAACAGTTTATTACAAATTGCTTACGGTAGTAAAAGAGGTATACCGGTTGTGTCAAATAACATTAGGCATAGGGACTCTCATGCATACGTATGTGTACAATCTATGTGTATGGATATGTATGCCAATCCGGTACCTAATGCCGGCGACGTATACATCGTATATACGTACACATTGATTTGCTATGCCTAATGGTATTTGACACAACCGGTATATCCCATAAGAGACGTGACTGAATACTAAGGTTGAGGCGTTCTATAGCTATAAATTTTAGTACATTAAATCATAGGAAATATTGAATAACAAAAAGGGTAAGCAACAAAAAGTTATAAATACATTTTGTTATCTTAGTAAATGTTAGAAGGTATGGCCTTGTTTATCAATACACGGCTGAGATCTTCTGAGAACACTTCTTGTCATTTTTAGGATAGTTCTACCGGGAATATTATTTATTATGTCTCTAATTATGTTTTCTAACTCCACCACATTTCTATACAGAAACAATATTGTTATCTGACCAGATGTTTGTAAAGTTAGAAAAAGATCCATCCCAGAGTTATCAAAAAGATATTCGATCTTTGATTAAGAAAACGAACTTTCAAAAATTCAAATTTAGTATCATGAACCCAGTAGCCCCAAAGCTATATGGGCTACCTAAAATTCACAAAGAAGAAATACCTTTACGCCCGGTGGTTAGTTATGTCCAAGCTCCGTCTTACAATATTTGTAAATTGGTTAATGAAATTTTACCCGAACTAATTGAATTTAAACCTAAATATACCGTTAAAAATAGCCTAGACTTAATAGATAAACTTCAAAATACTAATGTAAGTCACGTTACTAAACTTGTTTCATTTGATGTAAAAAGTTTATTTACTTCCATTCCCATCCCGGAAGTAAAAAATATTGTATATTCTAGAATTAAGAAACATTGCCCGGATAAATCTTTAGAAATAGAGGAAATGCTGAATTTATGTTTGGAACAAAATTATTTCCAGTTTGGTGACAACTTTTATAAACAGAACAATGGCCTTCCGATGGGCTCCCCCTTGTCACCATTACTAGCAGACATTTTCATGGACCATTTCGAAGTTAACTTGTTTGATAAATACAGGACAAATACGTCACCGGTATCAGCATGGTTTAGGTATGTGGATGATATTCTCTGTTTGTGGTCAGGTTCAGATAGACAGCTAGATAACTTTTTAGTACAACTTAATAAAATTAATAATAATATTCAATTCACTATAGAGAAAGAAGCACCTGATCGATCTTTAAATTTCCTTGATTTAAAAATCCAGATTAGTAACAACAAGTTAGATTACAGTATTTTTAGAAAACCCACCTTTTGCGATACGTTGATACCAAATACCTCCAATCATCCCACTAACGTCAAACATGCTGCGTTTAATTCAATGGTTTATAGACTATTGAAAGTACCGATGAACACATTTAACTTTAATAAAGAATTAAAAACTATTAAAATAATTGCACAAAATAATGGTTATAACTCATCTCTAATAGATAAATTAGTCAATAGAATGAACAAATCAATTACATTAAAATCAGCATTTCCCCCGTCCCAGGACTTGACATTAAAACAATGGGTTAAAATTCCATATTTATTTCACTTTAGTTTCTCGAGAACTCCTGACGATGCCGCAAGGCGAAATTTACATCGAGTATTTAATTATATTTATTTGTGAAACAATACCAAGTGGGTTTTTTGTTATTACTTGCTTATATAACAATATTGTTGTTTATAAACTTCGTCTTTGATGTAATCCCACAGATAAAGGTGTTAAATCAGGGGATCGTGGAGGCTAAGGAATTTGTGCGTTTGTTCCTATCTACCTATTATCAAAGAGTCTAGCATAGTAGCAGAATCATGATAATTATGAGCAGGCGCCCCATCCTTTTGAAAATGTATCCGCTGGTAATCAACTAATGGTAGGTTTTCTAGAAGATTCTCGAGAACTGGCGCTAACAATTGAACATAACGTACTCCTGTTAGGGTGCCGTGATAGAAAATTGGACCAATAACTCGAAAACCTAGTATGATACACCAAATATTTAAACTAAACCGATGCTGCGGGTGTCGTGGATCCTTTATCATGGGATTCTGTCGACCAATAGTGCAGTGTGTGTTTCCTTAAATTAAGTTGAACAGTGCATCTATTGACATCCAATTCTCGCGTAATATCTCTAATTGAATTTTGAGGAAATGCTTCAAAATATGCTAACACTCGTAATTCCGTTTCTTCGTTTTTCTAAATTTCTTAAATGTATCTTCGTTATTTCTTAGTGTTCTGTACAATTTTAAAAAGCTTTGTCTATTTGGCGCTTCACGGTGCGGAAATTTGTTTCAATAATATGCCAATGCTTCCGCGGTGTTTCTTCTGCAAAACAGATAAGCTTCAAGAATATCGCATTTTTCTAGATGTGCGAAAGGCATTTTAGTAGAACTAGCAACCAGTAATAAACTGTTAACAATAGGTAGCAGTACATAACCAATTAATTACAAAACAAATTAAGTTTATAAACTCCTTGACGTTTCCAGTAATCTTTTATTTTATTTTATATTCATCGCCTACTTACATATTATTATTAAAGCAATAATAATCAAAGAGTTTAACAGCTTTTTATTCGCTTATTTTTAAATTTAGGACGATAGTGTATTACTTACATTTTGTTTAGAATTTAACTCCCTTTCAAAATATGTCGAAATATACAGGATATTCCACCTAAAAAGTTGTTGCTTTTGTGAATATCTCAGAAACTAGTTCTTCAATTATTTCTCTGTTTTGACCAACTTAATCAGCAAAAAAAAAAGTCCTACTACTTTGCTAATTTGACGGACATTGTGGCTTCAATAATAACAAAGTTAGCAATGGTCAACACTTAACTTTAGACACGGTGTATACAGAATAACAACTTGAACTGCAAATATACACCGTTTATGTGATTGGTCGCCCAGAGTAGGAGAAGTATGTGGAGCTACTGGTTGCTTATTAATCGTAAAGTAATTGACATTGCTGTCATATAAACAGTTAATAATTCTAAAATGGATACATTTAGTTTTAACTCCCACTACTACATTCTCCTGTCAATAGGCTTTCGTTCAAGTTATTTACCTGTATAATAGTATGTGTTATCACTGGCTTTATTCCGCGTTTACAACGCTTGGTCTTTGAAAAGACCAGTGCTGGTTTCTGGAGGACGTGTCGGCAAAATCACACTTGCCATCTTCAGGTCTGCGATAACCGTATGCTTCGGCTTCATGTTATTCGTAAACTTATAGTTTAGCAAAATAATTGTGCATAACAAGAATAATTGTACTTCTACCCATAAAGCATAAATACCCAGAATTGAGAAACATATTTTCATTAATTGCATTTATTTAAAATGCATGTACATATTTTGTGAGTCTGTATGAATGATATACGATACACAATATTTAGGTGTAAGTGTCTGTATTAACATAATTATTAACTTTTATCATTTAAATACAAAGATTATCAATATTTTTAAAGCGCTAATTGAACTCGTATTCTCCAGAAAGACAAAAATAAAAGAGCATATATGTTAAACATCGTTGTGTTTATAAATTACGTAATGCACATGCGAGCCACGATAATTGGGGGAAAAATACAATTCAATGAACTACGAATCGGCCACATTATAAACTTCACGCAGAAAATGTTCGACCATTTGTTTTGTATGCGAACCGGTTAAAAGCGGATCGAATTATCGATAGATGTGTATTATTTAAATAATGTTGTGACTATTTGGGCAAATAACGTGCAGAAATCAGGACGTACGTAAATATGTATCATATGTATTATTATAAGATATGAATCGTGCAATTTTAAAATATTTTTGTGGTCTTATCAATTTACAATGTTTTTCCTTTCGATTAGATACTAACAGATCGTGATTACTATTACCTATATTATATTTTTTAATATCTTGCTATTTCAATTTGCAGGCGTGAGGTTTCAAGGGTCACTCAATGAAAAAAAATCCCCAATTTTATGAAAATAATTACGCGAATTAAATTTTTCCACCATGTTCACAAATTATAATACAAAATTGATACAATTATATACCTTATAGTCACTAGTATTAAATTTTGGTCGTCAGTGTCATTTCCTGACACGACCAAAAATATTTTATTGTAAGTAGGTCACAGTCTTACAATCAATGACTTCAAATACCTGCCTGATGTTGTCAATAATGTCATTCTATTATACCGCATGTGTAAAATCATATTGGGGATAGGATATATGTATACTAGGCACACCGGCAACAACGCCCAATCGTGGCCGTAGTCATGGTACAAGGAAACAAGGTATGCTTTTGCGCATCTCTGGATGACGCGCATTTATCGAAAAAAATGTCACTTGACAACTATTTATTTATTTAAATTTAAATACATATGCACCTAGGTGTTGGCCACCTGTATGTGCAATTACATTATAAATTCTAAGAAATCTATTAACCTAATATGAATACATATTTCGTGTACAAAAGTATACGTTACTAAAACTAACTAACTAACTAACTATAACTATAATTATTTCATTAATAAATAACTTGTGTCCTTAAAACATCCCCGTTAACGCCTCCAAGTTAATAAAAATAAAGTTTCTTAAGTGCATTACGTATGTTTTTATTCTTTTAATAATTTTTATTTCAGGTAAAATCTTGTTGTATAGTTTCGGTCCTAAGTAACAGGATCTTTGGTAAAATGTGGTATTACTTGTTGTTGTTTGAAGACATCCTATTATCCTGTTTCTTGTAAGGTATTTATGATTTATAGACTCTCTTATTTCAGGATGTTTATGAAGAAAAGTACATGATGTCAGTATATATAAAGATTTGATGTTAAGTATGTCTACGGAATATAACTGTATTGTTGGATAAAGTCTATCTTTCTTGTATATTGTTTTGAGCAAGTAGTTTTGAACAGAATTTAAGGATTTTAGAGTGTTATTATAGGCTCCGCCCCAAGCTATTATACCATATCTTAGTACTGATTCCGCCAGGCTTCTGTAGAGCATGATTAATAATTTTCTGTTTAACATTTCACGTATTATATAAAATTTATGTATGACATCTAATTTTTTTGCAGATATACTCTATATGTACCTTCCATTTGAGATTTGCATCTATATATATTCCTAAATATTTCACCTGGTCTGTTTCCTTTATTACCTTGTGTGTGTTCCTTATGTTTAATTCTTCAAAGTTGGGACGTTGTTTAGTTGTGATGGAGAAACATACGTAATTTTACATCACTCCAAGTGTTCCCGTTGAATATCACTGCTGTATCATCCGCGTATGATATAATTTTTCCATGAGATATATTTATTTTCGTTAAAGTGTTAATGTATAATATAAAGAGAATTGGACCCAATACAGTTCTCTGTGGTATGCCAATTTTTATTGACTCTGACAGAAATCACTGACTGAACGCACTGACAGAAGTAACTTTTGCAAATATTTCGTAAATTATGCATTCTATATACAGTATGTCCACGGATCGAGTTCCAAAGAGGAAAAACTTTTTTATTTTGCATTTTACAAGAAAAATGTATTCTTGATAAAAGTTTTTGCATGTCTCGAAACGGCCAAATCAGTTTTAACCTTTTCAAAATTTCTTTTAGTTTAAGATAAAAATCGAAAAATTGGTCGTTTTATTTGAAAATTTTTTAAAGTCCCAGAAATTAAGTTGCATTGTCATGGTAATTATCCATATTTAATTATCTAATTAACTGTCAGTTAGAAAAATCAACCATAATAGTTGAAAATGTTGTCAAAAGACCAACGAATTTACCTAATTCAATGCTATGGCAAAGGTAATAAAGCGATCCGTCTAGTTGTCGAAGAATTTAATCAAAAGTTTCCGGATATTTACATCTCAAATAGAGGTGTACGAGCATTGGTCAAAAAATTCCTATCCACTGGTTCCATACTGGATGTAAAGAAAAAAAATATAGCACGCGATGATGACGACGCCGCCACTCTTCGTGTAATGGATTCAGTACGGAACTATCCCAAACTTTCTTTGCGGCGCAGATCAGTCCATCTGGGAATTAGTAAATCGCTCATTCAAAAGATTTTGAAACAAAGGAAGTTCCATCCCTAAAAGCCCATTTTTAATCATGCATTAGAACCCGGAGATCCTGCGAAACGTTTGTATTTTTGTCTGTGGATGGGCGCTCAAATTATGGATAATCAATACTTTTACCGAAATATTATTTTTTCTTATAGGCCACGTTTTCTACTAATGGTACTGTTGCATCTCAACATGTGAGATATTGGAGCGATTACAATCCGAAATTTCGCATGCCTCACAATCGACAATATTCGGCAAAAGTTAATATGTGGTGTGCAATTTCTTACCATGGTATCATTGGACCATATTTTTTTGATAATACTGTCAATCAGCATACGTACTTGGATATGCTGCAAAATTTTGTTGATGAACGTTTGGACGATCTACCGATTAATTACCTCGCAAGGTGTTATTTCCAACAAGATGGTTGTCCGGCTCATTATGCTAGGATTGTTGTTGAATGGTTAAATCAGCAATTTGGACAGAATTGGATAGGTCGAAATGGTCCCGTGATATGGCCACCAAGGAGCCCTGATTTAACAATGGCTGATTTTTATCTTTGGGGTCGTTTGAAGCAAATAGTTTATGCAAATAATCTTCCTCCGAACGTAGAAGATTTAAAGGAGAGGATTAGAGACGCTGTGACGTCTTTAACTCTCGAAGAAATTCGAAGAAGTTATAGAGAATTGCGCCGACGGCTTGAATTGTGCGTTGAAAAGGGCGGTGAATGGATTGAGTAAAATAGTTATTATTTATATCATTTTTGTTTTTGAGTTTATGAAAAAATTTTCAAATAAAACGACCAATTTTTCGATTTTTATCTTAAACTAAAAGAAATTTTGAAAAGGTAAAAACTGACTTGACCGTTTCGAGACATGCAAAAACTTTTATCAAGAATACATTTTTCTTGTAAAATGCAAAATAAAAAAGTTTTTCCTCTTTGGAACTCGATCCGTGGACATACTGTATATTTGTTAAGAGTACAAAAGCATTTAGAGTTGGATATGAAATATTTTTCGTATAAATGAAATTTCAAAATTCGAACCGGAAGTACCACTTTTACTCTTATCGAATTGCGATTTTTGCAAATATTTCGTAAATTATGCATTTTATATATATTTGTCAAGAGTATAAATGTATTTAGAGTTGGATTTGGAATATTTTTTGTATAAACGAAAAATCAAAATTCAGACCGGAAGTAATACTTTTACTCTTAGCGAGTAGCATTTTTTTGCAAATATCTCACAAAGTATGTATCCTGTAGACATTTATTAAGAGACTGGAAGTACTTAGAATAGGATTTTGAATAATTTTTGTATAAAATAATTTTTAAAATTGTATTATTTGAAACGCTCATACGTATAAGAAAGTCGTGTGGTGGCCACACCTCATCTTTTTTCCATTGTTGAAAGATCCTCTATATAGGTAAAATCGTAATAAAGCGTCTCCCAGTTTATTTGTCACGAATTGTAGTAGCCGTTGACATGTTTTATACCGGAACTGTTATCGTATCAAATAGGCCCTGCGTATTTACAAGAAAATGACATTTCTAGTACCCATGATACAATTTGACAACGTCATTAAGGAATTTATGTTTAGTATATATTCAATAAATTTGTATATTGGAAAAGAGTAGTTATGAATCTTTCTCGGAGAGAGGGAATACTATCGATAGTTCTCTTAATAACGTTACTTATAGGAATTTCCATGGCTTTGTGTATCTGGCTTGTTTTAAAGCCATCACGCAAGGACTCCAAAGACGACAAGTCGAATCTCTACATCACCGCCAAAGATCGCAACCTTCTGGACATTACCAACGCATGTAATTGCAATATATATGGTTTGACATATAAATTCGAGCCATTACAAGGTATTTATATTTTGTAGGTCATAAATATATACATTAAACTTGATAATTACACTGGCCGACACGATTTCTGTAACACGGCTTAATACCTTTCTAATAACAGAAAAACTATTCATAAAGCCCTAATACGCCCAGTTTGCAATGGGCTCATTAGACCCTTTTAGGCATGGAGTAAATTTTATGACGGGTTACATAAAAGCGGTGCATTCTAAAACATATAAGAAACCTAAAGTATATAATATTAAACTTATCCCCTTATTCAGTCTTCGATTGATATTCGTAGTGAGTGGTTGTGTGTAGAAGGTTTTTTTAACGACGAAAATGTCTAGTGAAACGCGCCGTGGTTGCAAAATTTCTCCTGACAAGTTTTGTTATAAACTACTCAAAAATGAATAAGGAATGTTTACTTTTTTGTATTTTTTCGAAAATATGGGTAAATATTTGTAGTGTATTATATTAGATACATAATTTTACACAACAATTTAAAATTTTGAAGTATATTTATTCAGAAAAATCGTTAGATTACTAAGAAATGATCAATTATGAAATAAGCAACTTTTTTATCAATAGCTAAAATAAACATTTTTCTGTAACTAATTCTAATATCGTGAAGGGTACTAGCACCAGTGAATGAACAGTTAAGGATTTTGTTGAGTATAAATCAATGGTGTTGCCATCTAAAGACCTCTTTTTATTTGTTTTTTTTTCTGCATATACCATCCTACATATAGCAACAGCACCTTATATAATATTCCCGGTTTTGTATGTGGAAATATAGAAAAAGGCAAATATGTCATTTATTTCAAAAAACACCAGTAAATGAACACATAATGCCAGTTAATAAAAAACCAGGGTCCAGTAAATGAACTAGTAAATACTGTAGTGCTTAGTAACTATTTTGTAATAACAAAAATAAGAAAACAAAAAATACGTAATTACTAGCTATCTAAAAATAAGTTTGTTATATATTTGACATGTATTTGCGCAATTCACGGCATTCATAACAATTACGCCTAATAAGTTTAGGAGGTTCAATTATTTCCATAACGGAAGTCTTTTTATACCATATTTGGTCAACAGGATTGGGCCATTTGAAAAAGCTGCGATCAGTAGGAACCATAGCCCGAACTTCGTACTCGTCGTTATCTATGGGTTGTATAATTCCAGGAAAAAATTTCTGCTGATATTTTACTACAACATATTGCCGTGAATTTTACCTTAGAATTTACGCATACTGTACATAAATATATAATGTTAGAAATAAACATGATTAATGTTGACACCAAGATATACTAGTACATTTAGATTAATATTAGCAATAAGAAAACACACTCGTAGTTTAAGAAACATTTATTTTAAAATAAATTTTATTAAGCCATACAATAACACAGGTATGCACATAGGGTATAAGCACTTTAATTAAGATTATATGTATATAAACACTATTTAGATATAAGTGAGGCAAAACCTCAACAATAATAGTAAATGTCACAAATGAATATTTATTTTCAGAAGTGATAAACCAGAGGTAATGTTTTATTTAGAAAATAAAGAACCTGACTACAAGTTAGGAACAAAAAGAGCTCTGAGTATATTATGCAAAGAACCTACATTTAAAAATGGAAAGACCCTTAAAACCAACAACCGTGAAAGAGTGATGTTAACCAACGGGACGATTGTAAGAGTCAATCATTTAAAAGCAATTAAATTATACTCAGAGAATAAAATAAGATATGCTCGTAATGAATATGAAGAGGCTTAATGCACTCATATAACTTAAAGATAAAATACATACAGTTGCGATGAAAAGGATATTAAAATAAAGTATATCATAAAGAACAGCACAGAATCGTATAATATTTCAATATACACAACAAAAAGTATTAATTCTCTTCGCAATACGAATAACAGAAGTCCTTTTCATGGTTCCAAACTTTGTGCACATACAAATAAACATCTATAACCAAAGAAATAAGCAGCATTATTATAAAAGCAATGATTCATTACAGCATATTAAACATACAAAATTCTCCAAGAACGGAAAGATGGTTCGAGGAAAGAGCAGCACAGACGGAGGGACTGGCAATTGAAACAATAACCAACTTCTTTCCATTCTTTCCGATCAAAAGCAACAAAACAAAGGTGCGAGTAAGGCTAGCGCTCGGACGAAGAATCTACCTGAAAAACAGCAAAAGTAGCAATGAATACATTTATAAGTACAATAAATATTTACGATAGCAATAAAAGAATAAAATAAATATCAATATACTTACTGTACATTAGATATAAATAAATAAAACAACAAATACCGTCGTTGGTAAATGTGGAGAAACATCAAATGTCAGAAATAAACATAATAAAAATAAACGCCAACCTAAAATTTGAGAAGAATAAGAAGAGATATGGAATAAGTATCGAGATATCCGCTAGAGGCGCCACGACGAACAATTTGAAAATAAAAGCACGCAAAGACAATCAAATAACGAGCGGCATTTATTTTCAACTATAAAAAGGGAGTTTTTGAAGAAAAAGAGTTAGTTGTTTGCTGATACCTGTGACTTTAAAAACTTCCAATACACAGCAAAGTGATAGCATCTTTTAATACATTTATGCGTCAAGCGAGTAGTGGTTAAGTGGAGTTTTTACACACTTATCATTACTATCGCAGTGTAAATAAATAAACAAACCAACTAACAACTCACAAACTAAGTAGAAGCATACACGCTCCTAGAGGAATAATTCCCAATTGTTTTATCGTCGCCATATTTACAAGAAGTAAGCGTCACCAGTAAAATTATAGAAGATTCAACGGAAGGAAGAATCAACAAGAATGGACAAACAATTTCAAGCAGAATTCGAAGAATTGTATGAATCTACGCAGTGAGTAATTAATAATATTGTCATTACAATTAAATTCAATCAAAATACACAGGTTCTCTCCAAGCACTCCATTTCTTTTAAATAATTATTTATTTAAATAATAGAAAGTAAATATAGGGACACAATATTTATTAAAAATAAAGAACACTTGTCTTAATAGTGTACTGTGTGCGAATACTTGCATAACGGACCAGTGTTCAGTAAAAAAGACATTAGTAAGCACAGCTTTGAATAATAGTCAAACTTTTACAAACAGGAACGCCTAAAAGCTTCGCACTAAGAATCTAAAGACTCCGTGAGAATAGAGGTTTAGACAATTAGCTTGTGATGCATTAGGAACGTACCTGGGGTGGTGACTGATCCAAGCTTTATGTAGTACGTGTGAATGTTTGCATAAAGCCGATTAGTCAGTACCTTCATTATCAAGTCAACATAATTTGGACCTAATATACAGGCCTTTAGTAAGAAAAGAGTGAAGGTGGAGAAACCCTGTACTGACTGAATTCATATTAAAATAAACGATTACAATATTATCATGAAAACTGCCACTTATATAGTATTGTAAATAAGAAAATAAAATAAGTAATATACATGCTACAATAAATTTTAATTATTGTAATAACTAAGCAGATAATACATATTTTTATACATAAATAATCTGGTGTCATAGTTATTTGAATTCCTATCCCACACAACTTTAATAATAATAATAATTAAGGAGAAACAAGTAAGGAAAGAAGTAAATCACAGTAGAACCTACGAGAGATAACAATTTATGTTGTTTTGCCTATAAAGCTAACATAAACTACAATTTTATTTATTTATCTAACTAATAAATAAATAAATTATATAAATTTCATTTAAAGGCAAATACTACAGCAATATGAACCAACGGAAAAAGGATCGTTTTCAAATTCTTTGATTCTAAAATCATTACGTTTCTGCAGAGTTGGTTCCTGTAGTTTCACATTTTTCTTTTTTGTCGCTGGCTTTTTGCCTACTTCTTGATTTTTAGCTTTTTCTTGTTTCTTCTGCTGCCGATTCAATTTTCTTTGCAGTTTTTCATCATTCTTTGCTCTTTTCTCATATTCCATCGCGTCAGAATATTCTTTCCATTTCTTTGAGGTAACAGCAAAAGGCATAGGAGTCGCAGACTTTCGCTTGGTAGTCTTTGTTTCAATTTTAGGCCAGTGGAAGTGTTCCAACCATGCGTTTTTAACAATAACATTGCTGTGCACTATTACTTTGGGGAGATTCAAATCATTGGTCTTACTATTGTCAAAAGCCGCCTTGATGATAAAAGACAATATCTCTGCGCAGATTACTTTTGCTACTTCCCTTTCGCTCGACTTAAATTCTTTCGTCTCATTTCTTTCTACTTCACTGATTTCATAACTTCTTTCTACATTTTGAGCGAAGTGCTGTAAGTTTTCCTGTGCTTTTGTGCTGTCTACTTGAGTTGCTTCAAAAAGAATACCATCTATTTCAATTGGAAGCTTTGTTAGATCTTCTAAGGGATCAAATTCATTTAAAAATTTTTGTTTCTGTGAATTGCTGCTATCGTTTTCGACACTAATCGTGACATCGTCTTCAGTAGAAGTTTGAATAACATCAGATGGAAGAACAATTTCCTCGCTGCTACCTTCCTTACAAATTGTCCACAGAGTAAAGAGTGCATTTTCAATTGTTCTTCCTTGCAAGTTGGCACTCTTGAATTCCTTTAACGAATCTGGATCCATGTAGTGTTCAATGACTTTCAGTGCAGTCTGATATTCAGCTTTGTCTATAAACGACTGATTTCTCTCGTTCTGTTCCTGCTGTCTTCTTGTCGAAATATACTGATTGTAGTTTACAGAATCTGCATTAAACGGATACAAACCGCACTTCCTAAAGCCATTTTTAATTATGTCTGGTTTTATAGCTTCATCGTAAGCTCTTTGAGAAATTGGAGCAAAATTGCTTTTCGTTACGGATTTAGTCGTTTTTTGTTTATATTCTAAGATAGCTTTTCTCCAGTGCGATTTAAGTGACTTAAAAACTGATACATCACAGGGCTGTAAAATATGTGTTGCGTTTGGCAACAGGCAGTATAATATAATGTTATTTTGAACGCAGAAATTATATAAATCCATATTTATGTGAGATTTGTGACCGTCTAGCAAAAGTATAATTGGAAACTTGGCTTTATTTTCTACAAGCCACGGAAAATAGTATATTACATACCAAGGTTGAGAAGATGACTATTATTGCCCGAGTGGCGAGATTAAATTCCGAGGCGCGCAGCGCCGAGGAATTTAAGCCACAAGGGCAATAATAGTCTTCTCAACCGTAGTATGTATACTATTTTTTGTACCAGTAGTCTAATTGGATCTTGAAACCTTAATAATTATGAATAAATTTACTCATACATGTAAGAATTCCCTTGTAATAAAACTTCATATAAACAAATAAGTAGGCTATATTTTGATGTTGACAAATAAGTTTTGACATAAATGCTGAAAGTAAAAGTCAAGTAGGTATTCATTAGATTATTTTTCATTCCATTTATACTATCTGAAGAGTTTAGATTACACCACCTGCAATGCGCGAGATTGCAGAACAGGCAGTTGAGAACTTGCTTCCGCATATATCTAAACACTTATACATAAAAACATATACAGAATTTAAAAAATCGTGTAATTCCAAAAATACAGTAGTAACTTCTCAAAACGTACTTCCATTAAACACAACATTAAAAAGCCTCGACTTTATGGACCCATTATTCAATATTGAAAGCTACACTTGGCTTAACAGAGAATATTAACATATCAAAATATTCTAAATTAGTTGCCTTTTTAAAAAGATAAAATGAAAATTATAAGCCCAAAAAGTCATTAGTATTTACTAGAGGAAATTATAAAATTCCTTACTGAGGCACCCGATACATGTTACATTGCAACTAAGGTAGTATGTTTATATACTAATACTTCAAAATTATTGACAATTTATAACCCTGTAGCCTGCTCTTGTAATTGGTGTTGCTGGTGCATGCCGAAGTGATGAGCTGTGTAATTTATTAATTTCTGATGTTATTATGAAAGCCGATTTAATTATTATTCACATCTGCAATAGCAAAAATGGTTCGTCTCTAAAGTTTGTAATAATGGAGCCACTTTGGATCAAAATAATTAAAAACTATTTAAAAAATAGACAAATTCCAGATATAGCAAATTCTTTATTAGTGTACGTAATGGTAAATGTACTAGATAAAACATTGGACATAACACAATAGGACAGATGCCAAAAGAAATTGCCCTTCCGTAGAACCTAGGCTACACTTTTAGCTGTCAATGGTGGTAATATTCTTCAGTTAAAACAACATTGTACATGGTGGTTGGAAATCTAGTGTAGCTGAAAGTTATATGGAAGATTCCCTAGAAATAAAAAAAAATATAGCATATATGTTACAAGGTCTACCTACATCTACTTACACACACCTGAAATAAATACAGGAATTTTCGATATGAACCAAATTCCATCAACATCAGCAGTACAATCAGGCTCTATTTCAACTGAAGATATCGTAAATATGTACTTATGGAATTAACACAATTAACAATACTGTCATTAATGTGCCTACAGCTCTGAATCAGAATTGAACCATAAATAAATTTGACATACCATAATTGCACTATCAATTTTTATAAATAAATTAAAATTCTTTACATCTGTAATAGTTACGTGTTATATTGTTTCCATATTATGTTGTTACATAACCTTAAAATACAGTTATATGTAAAGAAAGTAAAATATCTTTACATCTATAATAGTTACCTGTTAGGATATTTGTTTCCAATTATACTTCTGTCATACATATTTTGCTATTGTTAAAATACTGTTAGTTATTTTACCTTAGAGATCGAGCATTTATAAGTTTTAGAGTATGATTTGTGGTATAAATCTAAATAAAAATAAACTGCAATGAATTTGACGGTTGACAACTTGACATACATACATGCTACTGCGATTGCATGGTTGCGGCATTCCCTTTATTTGTTTTCATTATTTACCTAGGTCAATAATAGCCTCATTATTTACCTCTTATTAGTTCCAGGTCGTGAAATGTCATTTCGTGGCGCTTTGTTATGTGTAAAAATGCTATGATTTTTTACTACTGGTACAAAAAATATATTTGCAATGTATTCGTAAAATGTTGCAGATGTCATCCAACCACTGTCAGAACGACCTATACCCCATTCTTCTGGTATAGTGGTTGCGATGTCTCGAAGTATGCGCTTATAAGGAAGTACTATCATGGGAGGTACAGCTTTTCCAGACGCAGAAAATGTATATCAAACAGTGATACATTCCTTTTCTTGTCCACTTGCAATTTCATAAAAATTGCGATAATTTTTGGGAGCTAAAAGTTTGCCACTTTTTGGGCAGGTGTTAAGTCCAGTTTCGTCAGTATTAAAGATTCTGTCGGGGTTATTCAAAATGTCCGCACAATTTTCTCTTACTAAATGGTCACTTAACTCTCCAAACCAACTTCGAATGGCTTCTTCCGTGACTGCTGCCCTAGCCTTGGATATTACTTCACTGTTTCGTTTGGTAATATTTGGATGCCTTTGTAAATACAGCTTTAACCACTTCCGACCGGGTCTGTTGTTTTGGAACGGATTTTGCCGTTCTATTGAATTTAGCAAGCGTTGAACAGAGTCTCGCACTTCATCCGGATGCAACGGAAAGCCTAGTTTTGCCTTGGATGTTATCCACCTCTCTAATTCCCTTTCTTCGGCTGGAGTCAAAATAGTACTGGGGCCCATCCTACGAGCCAAGGGAACCTTGCCTTTCACTTTGTTGAAGATTGTACTTTTTGGAATTCCATATCTTTTGCTTACTGAAGATATAGTTATTTTGTTTGTTCTTATATCCTCTAACGCGTCACTTAGCGCTTTCTCAGAATACTGAGACCTTTTATATTTCTTTGCTTTGTTTTCCATGTCGTTTCTGCGATAAAAGAAATTAAACGAAATAATTAAAGGACGAGATCCGATCAAACATTGCTATTAAATTTGTTAGTTCATATATACGGTCGGTGGATCTAGTGAATGAACGCTACAGAAACACTCGTTCATTTACTGGACAGGACTAGATTTTCAAATTACCAAGCTCATAACTTTAGTGTGTCTTTAATAAAGACGCATGTTTTAAAAGTGAAAATAATGTAATACACAACCCTACATCAGACCAATGAATGAACAAAATGTTCAATCACTGGTCCACTAGTACGCACCAGTAAATGAACGAGAAGAATTTACGTTTTACGCATTAAAGCTATTAATTTGAGGTTATGCCGGCAACGAAATTACACAAAATATGAGAGGGCATATCAACAATCACTGGCCGTAAATATTTAAAGACCAATTTGCTTAATAACAGTGTTTCTTACTTACACGAATCGTTACTATTTTCTTCGTCTAGCAACTGCCCACGAAAGAAGAGCACAAACAACGCGTGCCTACGTTCAAACTATGGATTTGTACTACATGATTTTCCACTTAACAATGCAACACGGGTTGCAGATCTCGATGCACATTTTAAAGAGTGGAACAATTGCAGAGAATCATTATAAATCGGAAATCAGTTCAAGATTGTTCATTCACTGGTGCTAGTACCCTATATTTATTCAGAAAAATCGTTAGATTACTAAGAAATGATCAATTATGAAATAAGCAACTTTTTTATCAATAGCTAAAATAAACATTTTTCTGTAACTAATTCTAATATCGTGTATATTTGGCCACGGACGTCTCTCACAGCTGTACATCTTCGGGGCATACTCATAATGCAATTATTAATGTGTTCTTGTGACACTCTTTTCCAACACAGCGGTAAAATTTCCCGCAAGTGTTGCACATTCACTGGGGGTGGATTATGTTCGTTGAGCTGTTCTTGAAGTCTGTCCCAAATGTGCTCAATTGGATTCAAGTCGGGAGACGTTGGTGGTAAAGGTAGATGGTTAATATGTAGGTCATTTATTGCTTGCATTACAATTTGTGCACGATGAGGTCGTGCATTATCATAAATAAAAACCATGTTTTCATCCACAGCAGCCTCACGAAAGTCGACCACATATTGCTGAATAATGTCATCTCTGTATATGTGTCTATTGACATTGTTTTCAAAGAGATGGAGGTTTGTACGTCCATTCAAACTAATGCCCGCCCACACCATGATACCACCGCCGCCAAAAGGCACCACAGCTTTTGTAAACTCCCGTCTATAACGGTCTCCTCGAGTTCTCCAGACCCTTACTCTACGATTATCACTAAATAAGTAGAATCTGGATTCATCGGTGTATAAACCATGCTCCCATTGAAAATTTTCTGCTAGTCGTTGGTTAACCCAAGCTCTTCTAGCCATTCTGTTGGCATTAGTTAATTTTGGGCGTCTTACAGGCCTGCAGCTATGAAGATCCATTTCCCTCAGACGGTTTCTGATGGTTTGATCCGAAACTCTAACTCCAGTGGCGCCACGTAACTGTATTTGCAACCATATACAGCACTTCTAAACGCATTCATCCTTGTCTGAATTCGTATGTAGCGGTCTTGTCTCTGATTTGTTTTCCTCTCAGATCCACTACCAGGTCTTCTCCTTGCAGATCCTGTCTGTTGGAATCTTGTTGGAGCACTACTAACAACACTTGGAGACACATTAAAAATTGCGGCAATTTCTGTTCCAGATTGTCCTCGCTGATGCAATACGCAATCAAATCAAAAGTTTCTTTATTTAAATGACGTCTTGGCATCGTGAAAATGTGAAATGACGTTTAAAATGAATAATATTTGTCAAAAAATGCGATTTTTATAGTTTTGTATTCTAAATTAATTTAAGATTAAAATACAAGGTTCAATATTTTATCACACAGAAAAGACATTTACCAAATAAAATGTCCACAAACGCCTGTGGGCCTTCTAATTTATCTATAGTTTGAGAAAATACGTTAAATTTAATCGAATTAATTAGATCTGTTAAAAAAAGATCTAATTCCCTATTCATTTTTGAGTAGTTTATTTGTGGAGAATTTCTGGTGAAGTCACAAACCAGATCATTTTCTGAAAGTGTGAAAAACGCCTATTTCATGTATTTTGGCGTTTCAATTGGAGATCAAACCAATTGCTGCTTTCTTCGTTAGTGGAATAGTCGTGCAGTGAATGAGCATTATGTAACTAAAATTTGGCTGGAAAGAGGCGAATTTCAACAGGCAACTCAAAATATGAAGTATGTGCCCCTTGAAGACCAAAAAAATGTTTCTTTACCTCTTCCTCACATTAGACTTGGACTGATGGACACCTTTCTGAAGGCTATGAATAAAGAGGGTGAAGGATTTAAATACCTAAGGCAAGTCTTTCCCAAGTTAAATGACACCAGATTGAAAGAAGACAATTTTATTGGACCACAAATTAGAAAATTGCTGCACGATGTTAATTTTACAGAAACGCTCACCACGGAAGATCTCAGAGTTTGGAACTCATTTGTAAATCTAGTGAAGGGATTTTTACGCAACAATATGGAAGCTAACTAAGAAAAACTAGTTAATGAACTTATACACTAGCCGGCATCCTGAAATATTTATTGAAGTTCTATAAATTTCGGTTTTTTTTTTGTTCTAAATAAAGAATTTAAACTGTTATATTATTATTGTTAAATTTTCGTATTGATAAGTCTAACTTCTCTTAAAAATGAGGTGTGGCCACCACTCGACTTTCTTATACATATGAGCGTTCCAACTTATACAATTTTAAGAATTTTTTATACAAAACTTATTCAAAATCCTATTCTAAGTAAGTTTTAAGAGTAAAAGTGTTACTTCCGGTCCAAATTTTGAAATTTCATATATACGAAAAATATTGCAAATCCATTTTTAAATACTTTTGTACTCTTGATAAATATATATAGAATGCATAACTTACGACATATTTGCAAAAAAATCGCTATTCGATAAGAGTAAAAGTGGTACTTCCGGTCTGAATTTTGAATTTTTTTTTTATATAAAAGATATTGAAAAGTACGTTCTAAATACTTTTATACTCGTAATGTACCTGCCTAGAAAGCATGACTTGCGAGATATTCGCAAAAAACTGATTTTCGATAAGAGTAAAAGACCTACTTCCGATAGGAATTTCGAAAAACTTTGTTAATACAATTTTTCTCAAATTTAATTTTGACTACGTTTGAATTCTTTATAAATTTGTTTAAACTTAGTAGGTGACGAAGTATTGGCAAAATTCGATTTTTTCACCGAAGTAAACTGCTACGTCCGGTCTACCGATTTTACTGAAAAACTAATCAGATTTCAAGAGGGAGATTATACACGTAAATACAAAATTTGGAAATGATAGCTATAGCGGTTTGACCGCTATCGTGGTCACACACAGACACACACACACAGACATTTTTTAAAAACCACTTTTTTGGTATCAGGGGACTTCAAAACGTGGACATCTGCAAAAATCTCGAGGTCGAAAATTTTCATCACAATACTTCCTTATACTACATATAGGTAAGAAAGTAAAAAGAAAAACCAAAGACTGCAACTTGATGAACACAACAATTGAAAAAATGAGGTGTGGCCACCACACGACTTTCTTATATGTATGAACGTTTCAAACTGTACAATTTTAAGAATTTTTTTAATACAAAACTTATTCAAAATCCTATTCTAAGTACTTTCATTCTCTTAATAAATCGCTATAGAATGCATACTTTGCAAGATATTCGAAAATAGTGCTACTCGCTAAGAGTAAAAGTGCTACTTCCGGTCCGAATTTTGAAATTTGATGTATACAAAAAATATTGCAAATCCAGTTTTAAATACTTTTGTACTCTTGATAAATATATATAGAATGCACAACTTACGACACATTTGCAAAAAATCGCTATTCGATAAAAGTAAAAGTGGTACTTCCGGTCTGAATTTTGAAATTTTTTTATACAAAATATATTTAAAAATACGTTCTAAATACTTTTATACTTGTAATGTACCTGCCTAGAAAGCATGACTTGCGAGATATTCGCAAAAAACTGATTTTCGATAAGAGTAAAAGACCTACTTCCGATAGGAATTTCGAAAAACTTTATTAATACAATTTTTCTCAAATTTAATTTTGAGTACATTTGAATTCTTTATAAATTTGTTTAAACTTAGTAATTGACGAAATATTTGCAAAATTCGATTTTTTTCACTGAAGTAAACTACTACTTCCGGTCTGCCGATTTTGCTCAAAATCAGTATGCAGTAAAAACAACAAATTGACTACTGTTACATCGAATATAATAAAGTTACTCTAAAAGAAAATCATAGTTATATGTACCAAATTCAAGGTCTCTTGGAAATAACAAATCGAAAATGTTGCTATTATTTTATTTATACTTTTAAGGACTGCCATTGCGAAGTTATTGTAAGAAATAAACAATTTTGGGAAGATCAAATTAGAGGTGAATATGCAATTTTATTTTATCGTCAATGATAAATTGTATCCCTATAAAATGCAGAATAATGTACGTCTACCTTGTTTATTTTATTTGTACCTAATAAAAAGCATATTTTACTTTCTTATACGTAGTATTGTGATGATGAAAATTTTCGACCTCGAGATTTTTGCATATGTCCACGTTTTGAAGTCCTCTGATACCGAAAAAGTGGTTTTTAAAAAATGTCTGTCTGTCTGTCTGTATGTCTGTGTGTGTGTCTGTGTGTGACCACGATAGCGGTCAAACCGCTGTAAATATGAATTCCAAATTTTGTATTTACGTGTATAATCTCCCTCTTGAGATCTGATTAGTTTTTCAGTAAAATCGGTAGACCGGAAGTAGTAGTTTACTTCAGTGAAAAAATCTAATTTTGCCAATATTTCGTCAATTACTAAGTTTAAACAAATTTATAAAGAATTGAAATGTACTCAAAATTAAATTTGAGACAAATTATTTTAAAAAAGTATTTCGAAATTCCAACCGGAAGTAGGTCTTTTACTCTTATCGAAAATCAGTTTTTTGCGAATATCTCGCAAGTCATGCTTTCTAGGCAGGTACATTACGAGTATAAAAGTATTTAAATTATAATTTTAAATATCTTTTGTATAAAAGAAATTTCAAAATTCGGACCGGAAGTAGCACTTTTACTCTTACCGAATAGCGATTTTTTGCAGATATGTCGTAAATTATGCATTTTGTATATATTTATTAAGGTACAAAAATATTAGTGCTAGATTTGCAATATTTTTTGTATAAATTAAATTTCAAAATTCGGACCGGAAGTAACACTTTCACTCTTAGGGAGTAGCACTTTTTTTCGAATATCTTGCAAAGTATACATTCTATAGCGATTTATTAAGAGAATACAAGTACTTAGAATAGGATTTTGAATAAGTTTTGTATAAAAGAACTCTGAAAATTGTATAACTACCTGTATACTTTGAAATGCTCATACGTATAAGAAAGTCGTGTGGTGGCCACAGCTCATTTTTTATAATGTATTTTATTGAAATTGTTTGTATCTGATAATAAAATTATTCTATTGTGTCCTTCTTTAATTTTGATGTAATTTTTTTATTAAGTATTAAAACTGTATTGAATAAAGAAAATACAAGTTCATATTTCTTGTAGCTTTTTCTCGTTCTACCTGTCCATGAAACAAATTTTATCTAAGTACAATTTATCATTTACTAAAATATTAAACACAGGCTTCAGAGGGACCCTCTGTAAAGTGTCTAGTAATCTTATATATAGTTTTCTGTTATTAGGAATTCTTAGAACTAATATATCAAGAACAATTTCTTGCATAAAAGTATCGGGTCTATACAAAAAATGAGGTGTGGCCACCACACGACTTTCTTATACGTATGAAAGTGTTACTTCCGGTCCGAATTTTGAAATTTCATTTATACAAAAAATATTCCATATCTAACTCTAAATACTTTTGTACTCTTGATAAATATATATAGAATGCATAACTTACGACATATTTGCAAAAAATCGCTATTCGATAAGAGTAAAAGTGGTACTTCCGGTCTGAATTTTGAAATTTTTTTTATATAAAAGATATTGAAAATGATGTTCTAAATACTTTTATATTCGTAACGTATTTGGCTTAAAAGCATGACTTGCGAGTTATTCGCAAAAAACTGATTTTCGATAAGAGTAAAAGACCTACTTCCGGTTGGAATTTCGAAAAAATTTTTTAAGACAATTTGTTTCAAACTTAATTCTAAGTACATATGAATTCTTTATAAATTTGTTTAAACTTAGTAATTGACGAAATATTTGCAAATTTCGATTTTTTCACTGAAGTAAACTACTACTTCCGGTCGGCCGATTTTGCTCAAAATCTAATCAGTTCTCAAGAGGCAGATTATACACGTAAATACAAAATTTGGAATTGATATCTACAGCGGTTTGACCGCTATCGTGGTCACACACAGACAGACACACAGACACACAGACATTTTTTAAAAACCACTTTTTTGGTATCAGGGGACCTCAAAACGTGGACATCTGCAAAAATCTCGAGGTCGAAAATTTTCATCATCACAATACTTCCTTATACTACGTATAAGAAAGTAAAAGTACATGTAACTAAATATGTATATTGCTAACAGATGTGTGTGAAATTAGAGAAACTGTATTACTGACTGAACAGATTTAACAATGGTGATGAGTTTAGGTCTACTTGATCGTTTAATAGGTTGTCTGAATGTTTATATTTATTAATTTCTAATGTCTCTAGTAAATCTAGTTTAATACTTTTAAAACGAAAATGAAAAGTGTGAAACACATGCATATATGCATATACGTTTTACGTATAAAGGTATATATGTAAGTCACAGTAATTAATACTTTTAGTTTCGACGTGAAGAATATCAAAATCTTTATTAAAACTCTGACTATTATCTATCAAATGTTTCGCGTAAGTCGAATCATTTTTTCGGTTTATGTAAGCAGAGTAATGATCAGCGATCCGTGTTTTAAAAGCTCTTCCTGTTTGACCTATATATCCTTTAGTACATGTACCTACCACAATTTAACCTATAGACTCCCGATTTATTGTTGTGATTAGTTTTTCCTTTATTATTTTTGATGTATTTCGCAAGGTTATTGTTAGTTTTGTATGTAATGTTAATTTTCTCTTTTTTAAGTAATTTTGTTCGTTTTATTTGGTTCTCCCCTAAGTAAGTGAAAGATTTGAACTTTTTAATTGAATTGTCTTTAGTAACTGGATAAATTTCTTGTAACGTTTTGTTGAATAATCTCTTAGAAATTAATTTATCTATTAAATTTGGGCCGTATCCATTATTATAGGCAATTTGTTTAATAATGTCATATTCTTTCCTGTAGTCTGAAGTGGACATAGGTACCTATACTAATTAATCTATGGATCATAATGTGGAAAGCTGCTAGTTTGTATTGGTATGGATGGTTGGATTTGTTATGAATGGTTATGTCAGTATGTGATTCTTTGTGGTAAATTGAAAATTGCACTTGGTTATTGACTCTTTTTAACGTAAGATCTAAGAAATTGATACTATTATTCACTTCTTTTTCTAGTGTAAGCGTAATATGAGAATTAATAGAATTAATAAACTCAAAGAAATTATTCAATTGTTTGTATGTACCTGTGTATCCTACCAAAATGTCGTCAACATATCTGTACCAAAATAATACGTTCTTAGTTAATATATTATTCTCAAAAATATTACTTTCTAAATTGTCCATAAAAATTTCTGCTAAAAGAGGTGATAAAGGATTTCCCATAATTAAACCACTATTGCACTTATAAAATTTATTCTCAAATGAAAAGTAATTCTGTTCTAAGCAAACATATAATAATTGTAAAATCTCATCTTTTATAAGAATGTTAGTTTTGTTACATCTAACATCCTTTTAATTAATTCAACTGTTTCAGTAGGTGGTACACTCGGGAATAGGTTTTTTTTTACATCGAATGAAATTAATTTAGTGTTATCAGGTAACTTAAGATCTTTCATATTATTGATTATTTGAAAACTATTTTCGATACTATATTTAGGTTTGAATTTCGTATGCATAATTATAATATCTATCAAACATTTTGAAACTTTAACTGCTGGTGCTGTAACATATTGCTGTGACTCTTGCAATTTGAGATTTATATAAAAATAATTTAAATTATTCAATCAGTAAGTAAGTAAGAATCAAGCATACATCCTAGTGCTAGGCCTTATGCTAGACTAAGATTCAACAAATTTTCTGCTAAATAGTAGGTTAGGCAATTTTACATTTAACTAGCTTAGTTTAAAATGACTAAAGAAAATGTTCTCTCAGGGGCAGAAAATATAAATAAATTCTCCAATCAATTTGAATGCTCTTTAATTATCACCAGGTCAGGTAAAGAAAATAAAATGCAAAATAAATCTTATCATCTAATTTATTAAAAGAAAGTATTAAAGAAAGAGAAATTTTAAATTACACAAATATATATTTACAAAAATTTAATATTTCAAAACATCATATAAAATCACACATATCATGATCAAATAGTCAAAATAATAAAGAAATTATAATTAATGAAAGCATAACATCGAGAGAAAAAATTATATTTTTAAAAATAAACGTGATTATCATGATTTATATTCGTCAAAGATACATGTAAACAATCAACATCTCTAATAAAATAAAATTTATTGCATATTGTGAATTGTACTGGAATATGAATAACCAAAAATTACGCCATTTATTATTTACAAAAATATAAACATTAAGGAAATGGCTTTGCCCTAATTAGTCCTGCCCGGCGCCTTTGCTCGCTCCCAAGACAGTACCATCAGAAAGCAAATTCACACTGGTAGGTACCCCAAAGTTCCACCCTACGAGTATGCTTTTCAACTCGTTGGACACAACTCGAACATACACTACTTGTGCTCACCCCTTAAGGTATATACATATATATAAATTTTAAATTTAATAAAATAATAATAAAAAATGTCTTTGTGCATTTAATTAATTAACTCAGCCCTGATTAGTTCTGCCTGGCGCCTTTTCTCGCTCCCAAAACAGTACCACCAAGACTAATTCGTGTTTTAAGGATTCACTAGGATTCCATGCTATGAATTAAACAACTACTTAATTCACCGCATACATCCCTGATCTATTACCCAACACGTTAATATCAAACACACAAGCACTATAAAATATACTTGATATACATATAAAAAATATATATATAATAAAATAAAACTTTACCTCACTCTGAAATTCCAATACAAAACACCACTCAAGAAAATTTTGTACAACACTATATACACATTTATAACAAACATTATTAAATCACCTTAATTCTTCGTACATCGCTTCAAATTCATCCATCATATATAAATATATCAACGAAAATCTTGATCACCGTTCAATTATTCTATATATACATAAAATAAAATTATTAACCACAAATCTTCTAATCTGGTAAATAAAATAGTAAAGAAAAATCTTTATAAAAAAAAAAATTATTATGCTATTCAACTTGATCATTACAGTTACTAAAATGCTTTATCATAATGCATGGTGTAATAACCCTACATATAAAACAAAACATCCTAGAAAATAAAAAAAAATTCAATTAAATAAAACTGTTCCGTACATAAATAATTATTTCCAAAAATAATTACAAGTCTCAATGTAAATTAAACTCCAAATTAAAAACGATATCTAATTCATAAAATTATCCACTTCAGTTGGAAAATTCTATAAGTACGGTAAAATTATTACGGAAAATATTACAAGTTCTAATTCTTGTTGAAAAAGTATCGAAAAATCTCTTTGAAAATTATTCTAAGTTCAAATTCATGAATAAACTTCTAAAAAGAAGAAGAGGTTTCCACCTACTTCAGACTCTTCCGATTAGCGGTTTACACCAGCTGGGAAGTGAAGTGAATTTCTATCCATCCACCCTTATATGCATATTTTTCTTTACAAAAACGTACGGTTATCTTCGGCAGATACGATTCCACCTCCAGAAATACATAGCTGCAGTGCTGCACCACTCAGGAAAACAGCGCATTACTAATCTTTCAAAAAGGTAAACAAACATGTAAATATCAACTTGTTTACATATTCATGACTAAAGGGCGGAATATATGCAAAGTGCATATATTTGCATATTTTGCATATTTTAACAAATTTCACAAAAAATTGCATATTTCGGCAAAAATAAAATTTGTGTGCATATTTTTATGTTTTTCGTTTTATGAAAAGATTAAGTGCGACCCTGTTTAGGAATTTCCAAGTAATCAGCTTGCCTAATGGAGAGCAAATGTGGTCTATTCTTTTATATTTATATTGTATAGTTTTTATTATTATATGGTTTATTGCCGGCATTTATTGGGTGTTTAGGAATTTCCAAGTAATCAGCTTGCCTAATGGAGAGCAGATGTGGTCTATTCTTTTATATTTATATTGTATAGTTTAGTTTGTCGATAGATTCCAGTGTGAAAAGAGTGATTTCGAAAATATTTTATTTCAAACGCCTAAAATGCCGAAAGCCGCTTCGTGGATTAAAAATTTTCCTGAGTTGGAGTTTAGTGGGGATAAAGTGTTTTGCAAAGTTTGTGCCAAAATCATTGTTTGTGAAAAGAAGTTCCAAATTGATCAACACTTGAAAACAGCTATGCATAAAGCTAAGTTGCAGAAAAATAAATCAGTGCCTGTTCAGCAGTGTGTGCAAACCGCATTTCAAAATGTCAAACCAAAGAGTGAAAAGGAGGTGTTTCATCAAGACTTATGCAAAGCTTTAGTCGCAGCAAATATACCTTTGAAGAAACTGTAAAATACACAATTCAGAGATTTTTTGCAAAAATATTGTAATCAAAACATCCCTGACGAATCCACACTTAGAAAGAAGAATGTGCAAACAGTATACGAAACCGTAATGGGAGAAATTAAAGTTACACTGGGCGATGAACATTTTTATATTATTGTTGATGAAAGCAGAGACTCATGTGGTCGATATATCGCACATCTTATGATTGGAGGGCTTCAAGAAAATGAGCCAGGGAAACCATATTTAATATCTTCTAAACAGTTAGACAAAACAAATAATGAGACCGTAACTCGATTTATTCAGCAGTCTCTATCAAATTTTTTTTTACCAAATCCAGTTCCAGTAGAGAAGTTTTTAGTGTTTTTGTCTGACGCAGCGCCGTATATGGTTAAAGTAGGCCAAAACTTAAAAATATTTTATCCCAATATGGTACATGTCACTTGTCTTTTACACGGGATAAACAGAGTTACAGAAATTATTAGAACAGCATATCCCTTGGTGAACAAATTAATTTCAAATGTAAAGAAAGTGTTTTTGAAAGCACCTCTAAGAGTGCAGATCTATAGAGAGAAATTGCCAGGAGTTTGTTTACCTCCAGAGCCCGTAATTACTCGATGGGGAACATGGATTAAGGCCGCGATATTCTACGCAGACCATTTTGAAGCCATTAAAGACATAGTTTTAGATTTAGAAGACAATTCGCAGTGTGTAGTGCAAAGTCAAGCATTATTCAAAAATGTAAATTTAGCTAAGGAACTTGTTTTTATTAAGGTTAGTTTTAGTTTTGTACCAGATATAATAACTTCGTTAGAAAGTAGGAATATAAGTTTAAGAGAATCAATTAATATTGTTGAAACTTTTTCCGACAAATGCAAAAAAGTTCCCGGTGATGTAGGAAATCAAGTAAGAAGGAAACTCGAAGTTATTGTGGGAAAGAATGAAGGCTTTAAGTATTTAATGGAAGTCAAAAATATTTTTGATAGTAAACCATCCAACGAAGTAATACCTTGGCCTTATAACTTACTACCCAAATTAAAATATTGCCAGATCACATCGGTAGATGTTGAAAGAACTTTTTCTTTGTACAAACATATTTTTACAGACAGAAGGCAAACATCTTTATTGGAAAATTTTGAAAAATATATCGTTATAAATGCATTTTATACTATTTCAGGTTGAAAATTGTACCTATTATGTTTTTCTTTTAATTTTACTTAAAATAAATAATTTTTGTAAGAGTCGGCGTTTCTTTATTTCCATTTTTCCATGTTATATTCAAGGCATATAATTGCATATTTTGACAAATAAATGCATATTGTTGCATATTTCAGAGAAAAACGATGCATATATACCTATGCGCATATTTTAACTGAATTGACGTGCATATATTCCGCCCTTTATTCATGACTCATCCAATGCATCTAGCGAAAAATATTGTTTTCGCCGGGCCAATCGGTCGATCTCTCCCAGTCACAGTATTCTTCGTGCGGGAAATACTTTCTTGTCATCATTCACGTAATATTTTATGCTTATTCTAATATTATAGTTTTTATAAAAATTATAATAACATTCTTATATTATTTTTTGTAAATAAAAATTAAATTTTGGCAAAATATTGACTTAATGAATATTTATATACACATCATGATAAAAATAAATAAAATAATAATTAATTAATTAAATCTCGAAGTGATCTTGATTATGTCTATTTATAATTTACCACCCAACTCAAGATCACTGCAATATGAAACAACTGGTCTGATCGGATAATTTTCTTTATGCAATTTAATTAAAGAATATAATTTCGGTGGTTGTGGATTCATTACTTTTAATTTTTGTCTTTCATAATAATAACTTACATTAAACAGGCTTGAGAGAGAATTACATCGTTTAGCAATGTTTTTGCAAGTTATTGCCACATTTCCTCTAGGCCTATTTCGCTGTGTTGATTTTTTCGATTGATTCCACTTATTTTTATTTTTATTTTTTTGCAATATGACCTCACTTAATACTGCAACTCCATTTTCTGAAATAATCGTCCCGTGTCTTTGACCAAATGTCATACGCTAAGCAGACTGGAAGAAAAAACTGTCTATATTTTTGTAAACGATTTGCCCTCATAAACATTTATGAATTCAATAGAATTATCCACACCTGATAGATTATTATAACCTATTTTTTTAAAAATTTTGACCTACTCCAACTTTGGGGAAGAGTTCTTCGATGTATTTTGCTTATTCATATACTAACGTTTCAATCCAATTGGCTGTTGAATAAAAACTATTATCATTATATTTTAGATCCTGGACACACAAAATTAGAAGTAAAGAAGTCCAAAAACAACACAGAGATAGTGCAAAGTGAAAGTGAGCCATTTAATATTTCCGACAACTTGGCACGCAGAATAGACAACAGCGATGGCGGCAAAATGGAATTAGTAAGGAATAGAGTTGGTGAGGACACCTATTATGACAACGAGAAATTTACACATAGAAATTTACCAGAGGAAAATCTTCCGTCGACGAAGAATCGAATAGTAGGCGCAACACATTACGATTACGGCAATACAGAAGATAAAATCTCCAGAGATGAAATGAGAGATAGTATTTTAAAAATCTCCGAAATGCTTATGAATATCAGCGACCATACTTCGCCTATGACGACGGCTGAAATTATCAGAGACACTACGATTACCACCGCGGCTACCACTACGATTACCACTACGGTTACCACTGCATTGATACCTGAAACGACTAGCCACAAGTATTATTTAAATGACGAATTCATGAAGTCAATATGGAATGCTATTAATGCCAAAAAAGATCTTGAAATTCAAACACCACCCACTATGGTTAGAAAAAGAGAATTTTCCATGGAAGGTAAGACTTGGTGCACACCAAGTATAAAAATGAATTTTTATAGCAATCGATTAACGTCATTCATGAGGTGAATTTTGATCAATACACATTTCTTTAAAAAATTTGCTTGTAAAATTATAGCGACATATTAATCTTGCTAAGTTTTTAAAATTTACATCACTGCATGTTTCTTAATGCATTTTTGGCATTAAGAGTTACTTGGTATGTTAGCTACAGTTGTTATGGCGTTTTATTGTTATTTTATTTCTGAATTTTTTAGACTGTCATATCTATATAATGATAATGCGATTTTAATATAAATATAACTTCAAGTAACGTACGTTTAAATAACTCAGAACGTGATATTAGCACTATCTATACCAGGGATGGCGAACCAATGGCACGCGTGCCATTGATGGCACGTGACAAAATATTTTGGGCACGCCACCTATCGACAAAGTAACAAAGTTTACTGCGAAATTTAACGAACGACGGGAGTGAGCCTACGCTACGGAGGCGCGCTGCGCGGGCGGGAAGCGCGCTTGTTCTTGTTTGTGGTTTGTGTCCAGATTTGTGTCTTGTCTTCTTAGTTCTTAGTTACGTCGTTGACTGCAATTGCTGATGACGCATAGTTTGTTTACGCATAGCATCATAGTCAATTTCGTTGACACAAGTGCATTTGTGTTATATTTACTAGTGTTATTTAACATGGCTAGTTCAGCAAAAAAACAAAAAGTGCAAGATAGACAATTTCAAACTTGGTGGACTGAGAAATATGGCATGATTAGTAAAGGCGACAAAGCGGTGTGTGTTTTATGTTCTGGAACAGTGGTATGTAGAACATCGTCTGTAAAACGGCATTTTCAAACAAATCACAAATCCGTTTGTCAAAAAAGCGAACCAGAGCAAAAGGAATTAATTGCAAGTGCAATGAAAGACAGAAATAAACAGTCGACGTCTATGATTAAATATGTTGGTAAAAATTGTCATATGAGCGCCGCAAGTTTCTCGGCTGCAAATGTTATTGCTCGGCATAGTAAACCTTTTCAAGAGGGAGAGTTTTTGAAGGAAGCTTGGTTAGCATGCGCGTCCTCACTTTTTGATGATTTCGATAATAAAGATAAGATAATTCAGCGCATCAAAGATACTCCTTTATCTAGAAACACAATAAAAGAAAGAATCTTAAAACTGGCCGGAAATGTAACAGATCAACAAAAAAGTGACATTAACTCTGCTCCTTTTATATCTCTATGTCTTGACGAAAGTACTGACGTCACTAAATCTGCACGTTTAGCTGTTTTTGCTCGATATTGCGTAGTAAACGTCATTAAGGAAGAATTAATTGCGATAACATCGTTGCCAACAACTACAAAGGGCACAGATATTTGTACGGCTGTTAAAAAATCGCTTGCTGAGAAAGAAATTGATTTGAAAAAAATTGTTTCGGTAACGACTGATGGTGCTCCAAGTATGGTGGACAAAACAAATGTTTCATTAGTTTATTTCAAACAGACATAGGACATTCGATTCTTGAATTTCACTGCATCATTCACCAACAAGCCTTGTGTGCTAAGAGTGGCTTAACATCTCTTGAAAATGTAATGGCGATAGTCACAAAAATAGTCAACCTCATATCGTCGCAGGCTTTAAACAAGCGAAAGTTTGATGCTTTGTTGGATGAAGTCAGCTCGGTGTATAATGGCTTACTGATGTATAATAATGTTCGCTGGTTAAGCCGCGGAAACGTACTTCAAAGATTTGTTGACTGCTTGGAAGAAATCAGACTGTTTCTGCAAAATGAAGGCAAAATTGAACAATACCCACAGTTGTTGGATGTTATGTGGCTTTCAAAATTGATGTTTTTTACAGACATATGCCAGCATTTCAATGAACTGAACGTAAAGCTTCAAGGCACAAATAAAACAATTGTCGTCATGATAGATCTCATTCGCGCTTTTGACGCTAAACTGCATGTTTTCAGGAATGATATCATTACAAAAAACTACAAGTATTTCCCAAACTTGAAAAAAAATTTCAAAGATTTAGATGTGCATGAGAAACCAGACGAAGAAAAAGCTACTGAAGAATTTATTTCCGTAATCGATTCTTCAATCCAGGAATTTTCAGCGAGGTTTTCTCAGTTCAAAGAATTATCGGGAACACTTAAGTTTATTATGTACCCTGATGTGCCTTCATTTGATAAACTGAACTTGTCCCAATTCTATTGGTTGGAAATTGAAGAATTTGAAATGCAGCTGATTGATTTCCAGTCTAGCTCAATATGGATTCAAAAATTTATTGAAGCAAGGAAAGAGTTGGAATTAATTGAAACAGAAAGATTGACAAGCAATATAAGCAAAAATGCTAGTAATAAAATTATGGAAACATGGAATTCGATTCCAGACACATTTAACTGTTTGAAGAAACTGGCTCATGCTATTTTAACTATATTTTCATCTACCTATGCCTGCGAGTCATTATTTTCAGAGATGAATAACATTAAAGACTCGCCTAGAAACCGTTTGGCAGATGACTCCAGTTCAGCATGCATTCTGCTAAAAGTAACATCTTACAATCCTAATATAAGTTATTTGTCATCTAATCTGCAACAACAGAAGTCACACTAATGTAATGTAATTTTAATTTGAATTACACCTAGGTATAACTGAAACATTATTATTACTATAATATAGTGCAAAATGTATTTTTTGGTAATAAATGAAGAGTTTTGAGTTGATATTGTTTAGTTCTGTTATTTTCCCCATAATTACTAAGCAAAATTATTTGATGGCACGTCTATGGCCTCATTAAACATTTCTTTTAAAAAAATGGCACGTTGATCCTTAAAGGTTCGCCATCCCTGATCTATACTATACCGCATGTGTCAAATATCATTAGGCCTAGGGGATCAATGCATGTAATACGTGGCAAAGTGGTACCCCTACTTTCCGTCCCAATGCCGGCGACGACCGATACAACAACGATTATCTCGCAAATAGAAGTTAGCAGTAACCAATTGGACCACCGATTTGGGTGGTTTCAGAAATAATATTTACGAGTTGCAAGGATTTGTTTTTTTTTCCTGTCAGTAGATGCAGAGAATTCTTAAGCTGTGTTCATGCTGCATGACACAAACAAAAGCGTAATTCTAATAAAATTAAAAAATAACAATAAAATAAAAAAATAACCCTAATAAAATAAATAAAAAAGGATTTTGAAAATATTAATAAACCATACAAGGGGCACACAAATTTCTACCAGCCGAGCAAGACATTGCCCTAGGCCAGTGGTTCTCAACGTGGGCGGTAGCGCCCACCAGTGGGCGCTGGAGGATTTTGGGTGGGCGCTGTACGGTGTAAAGGTAAAGCTACACTACACAGTAAAAAATTAGTAAAACTATACAAAAATGCAAAATGTTTAATATCCGCGCTCACCAATGTTCCTATTATGCATTGTTAACCCCATCGTTGCTATGGTTACGTATATGCTGTTTTTATTTCTCTGCTTAACTATGTTATTGTATGTATGACGCAACGCGCGGACTCTGTGAGTCAACGTGAGTATAGTGGACCGCATCTCAAATGTTCCAAGGTCGAGGGAGTTCGACTTCCAGAGAATTCCATGCAGTGCGGTATATATAGCGAAGTTATTATTCGCATGATTCATTCTATTTACGATAGTCAGCGATAACGTTCGAACAGAGACAAATATTCAGTGTGCGATAGTTGTGTGATTAATTAACAGAGTGTTAATCAAAAATATTGTACATTTAGCACACACGGTTTATTATTTATTACTTCTTGTTTTAATTACTGTGCCCAGGTTAACTAGTCCATAATCCATAGTCGTAGTCCATGACGTGTCCCTTCGCGATTTTCTGCAGTGGGCGCTGGGATCTATACAAAATCCAGTAATTGGGCGCTAGGCGAAAAAAGGTTGAGAACCACTGCCCTAGGCAGTCATAGAACTTTACTCTTACGCTTGCTAACATGTGAGCAGTTACTGAATAGCAGCCTCAATTATTTTTTCTCTCAAGGCAACCATGTTTTCTGCTATACCAGCTTCAAGGGTATAAACAATATTTTTTAGATAGCCTCACAAAAAAAATCATTTGGAGATAGATCAGGAGATCGCGGAGGCCATTTGATGTTTCCCGTTCCAGTAATAAGACGGCCAGGGGAAGTATTCTCTTGAAATTCCTTTACTCTGACTGCATTATGTGCTGGACAGCCACCATGTTAAAACCAAACGATTTCCAGATTTATTCCAGTGTTTTGAATGGCGGGAAGTATTTGATTTTGCAATAATTCGAGGTACTTGTCGGCATTTAATATACCATTAATAAAAAACGGTCCCATCAAATGTTCACCTAAAATACCTGCGCAAACGTTTACTTTTTCAGGATATTGGGTGCGGTTTGCAAAATGCCGGTGTTCATTTTCCGAAGCCCAATATCAAAGAAGAGAGGGATTGTGCTGTGAAACAAATACTTCTAACGAAATTGTCGTCTCGATATATCTTATCCATAACGGATTGACAAAACTCCATTCTTCGAAAATGGTCGTCCGGAAATATTTCTTGGGTTTTTGAATACTTAAAACATTTTAAACCATTACGTTTCCAAATACGTGAAACACTATATCGTGTTGTTAATTTCCACAATACTACAAACTAACGTGTCCGCAGCTAAACATTGAATGTAAAATTTGGGTGGGGACAATCGGAATCCGAGAAAATTGTTGTGGTGTCGGTTGTCGCCGGCATTGGTGACGGACAGTAGGGGTACCAAGTTGTCACGTATTACATACATATCGCATGTAAACATTGAGTCCCTATGCCTAATGATATAAGACACATGCTGTATGTGTTTGACTGTAATGCGACGTAAATGTAACCGATACATATTGAAATAGCATTATAATAATTACTATCGCATACTCGGAAAAATACACATATGATTAGCTTTTGTTATTATTCTTAACTTCCAAATATAAATACCGAATGCAGTAGCTATTTTACATACAAAGTTACTGTGTTTTTTTTTTAATTTAGCCATGTTTTGTTTTATTTATCGCTTATATATGAATTTAATTTGTAAGATAGTATACCCAATCACTTCGTTAAACCTTTATCTTTTTGCTCAACGCATAAGTTTTATATGTTTTGCTTTCTAAGGTACGAAAAACTTGAAGTACAAATGGTATTTTTGGATATTTCTCTCCTGCACAAACGTTTTCAAACGCAGTCTTACATTTCATTGAAAGATTTTCATATGTAATATGTAATGTATCAACATGTTTAAGTAATGTTTTTTTTTTTGAACTGCGAGGTCCAGTAATGCTATTATTTACAGCAAAACTGTATATCCAAATGTTATGTTAAAGAACTGTTTATGAAATATAAAATTCGACGAATCGTGTGAAGAATATTTTCATATAGGCTTAAGTCGTTGAGTATCTGATAGAAAAGCATTCTATGCAATCCTAGGCTATTATTATTAAAAAAATCTCATTTAATAGCTCCGCATTGTTTTGTACCGAATGTGAAACAGAAAGAAGTCTCCGATGAAGAAGATCGTCAGTTTCAAGAGTGGAAATTCCATTCCAGTTTAATTTCAATATCGGCACCAAGATACCTGGATGATATGGAGGACAGAAATTATTTGTGTGCTGGAGTAATAATTGACAAATCATATGCAGTTACTGGTAAGTATATTTTACAAGTATACATTGAAGTTATCTTGATATTGTATATGTCCAATATTTCTATGCCATTCTTCCATTAATTTAACACACAAACATCGCGCTACCCATCTCCTATAAATTCAATATGAGAGAAGGATAAATGGATATACAAATTAAAAACATTTGTTTATCTGACATATACTGCTGTTTATCTTCCACTTTTCGGAACGTTATTATTAAATACCCCGTTTACGTACTAATATTGCCTAACTATACTCACATTTCGTCTAGTATCACTACATTCACTTCGATTCTCTTTCATCCTTCCAGAATATGACTTACGATTTCTCCAATAAATTCGCATTGCAATGATAAAACAATATTGGATTAATTGCTGTGTTTGCCTATTATTATTAATCTTATTGATCTGTGTCGATTCTTAAATTCATTTATTATAAGTTCCAGTGAGCGGTCAGACAATATACTATAATACCGGGATATCAACAATTAAATTGGTCAATGGTGGTCATGGATTTTAAAATTATTGTCGTAGCGTGCATCGTACATTTAGGTGTCATAATTTTTTGAATGTCAAAATCTGTCAAGTTATTGTGTTGAAGTTTTCTAATCCTGCACGGTTTTTGAATAATGGTTCTCACCACAGAGCACAAAATTTACATGATTGAAGCCTATTTTCGAACGGGTGTGCTAGTTAATGGAACTTGGGAATACAGTCAACGTTTGTGTTTGGACAATTTTCCAGAGCACTTCCCAGCCGTAGCAGTATTGCCGGACAATTTTTATGCATGCCTTACCAATTGTGTTGAAGTGTTTCGCGAAACTGGTTCTGTGACGCATAAAAAAGGTGCTGGTAGACCAAGAGTTCGTACAGAAGAAGTTATTAATGACGTTCGTCAACGTATGGAAGAAGAGCCTACAAAACCTTTAAATCGTCTCCCTCAAGAAATTCGGCTTTCTTATGGAACATGCCAAACGATTGTAAAGAAGGACGTGAACATGCATCCATATAAGATGCAATCACATCAAACTCTTCTGCCTGCAGACCACCCCAGACGCCTTGCGTACTGCCATTGGTTCGTTAATAATTTAATGAATGACGATCTGCTATACTTAACTTTTTTTTCTGACGAAGCTTGGTTCCACCTTTCGGGATACATCAATTCTCAGAATATGGAAATGTGGAGCACTGATAACCCGCATATTTTTATTGAAACGCCACTACATGCTCAGAAAATTGGTGTTTGGATGGCAGTTTCTCGCAGAAGAATAATTGGGACAATTTTTTTCAATTTCACCGTCAACGCAGAAAGGTACAGAAATATTTTTTTGACTGAATTTGTGCAACAGTTAGACGATGATGAACTTCAATACGGTTATTTCCAGCAAGACGGTGCAACAGCACATACTACACGAGAAAATCTTGCTTTTCTCCGCGAGTTTTTTGATGACCGGCTGATAAGTTTGCATACGGAAGATGAGTTTCCTCCGAGATCACCTTGTTTGACAATTATGGACTATTTTATATGTCCTTATTTAAAAAATAAGATTTTCGCAAATCCGAAGAAGAATTGTTCAGCAATGTGCAACCATAACGCCAGAAATGCTGCAAAACGCTTTTCACAGCATGAGGAGGCGCGTAAATTTGTGCATTGAACAAAACGGGGGACATTTCCAACAATTATTGTAATTTAGTTTTTCTGGTTAATAAAAACGTTTTTTATTTCATAACTTGTAGTTCATTATTATTTTACAGCTGAACTAAGTAGGTAACACATATGTAGGTTATTGATAATGTCAGTGTAGTTCTCAGTGTAATTTGACAATGATTGAATTATTTCAAAAGGATGATTTAAACTAAAACAAGCGTTTTACATTCCATGACCAACATTGACCAATTTAATTTTTGATATCATAGTATATTATATTATTGATACATATATATTATATATGTATCGGTTGTTGTCGCTCAGATCTGAGGATCTTCTGATATTTAAGCTGCAATTGGTGGTCTGTCATCCCGATGGTCTTCCTTTTGTTTCTATCTCCAAGAATATCCCACCTTATTCCTTGGCAACACCGTACTGACGATGACCAACGAGTCTAAATCACGTGACTGCGGTTGCACTACAGCAGAATAACCCGATATTCTTTCTCCTATTTTTACTATGTATTCGAGGTATTTCCTTTATTGATTTATCATTGTGGGTTGGACGACACGCGGGTTGACAATATCTGTCTCACGACGGTGTCGGTTGTTGTCACTCAGACCTGAGGATCTGCTGACATTTAAGCTGCAATAGGTGGGTCTGTCTTCCTTTTGTTTTTACATATCTCCAAGGATATCCCATCTCATTCCTTGCCTACACGTAGTTCAACAAAGTCATAGACGTCTTTTCCAGCAACAAAAATAGGAGAATGGATTTTATGTACAAAAAATAGGTAAGTTTTTCTTTGTGCCCACAATCTTTCATAACTCACGAGCCGCCACTGCTAGAACTAGACTGACTGTTGGTATCAATATCCAGAAAAAAGATGCACTTAACTTTAATTTATACTTATTGCGCAAAATATTTTAGCGTTCCAGGAATAAATCTAACAGATCTCATACAAACTAACCACTTTTGTCTTTCCAGGTACGAAATGTCTTCGTGATAGAAGTCTTGAAGTCCTAAAAATAAGATCCGAAAGTTCATACTGGTCGAAGAATGGAATTGTTCATGACGTTGTGGACCTAGTGCAGTTATCTGAATTAACTGTATTGAAAGTTTTTCCGCAGTTCAACGTTGACTATAAAAAAATTTTAAATTTGACTGAAAACGTTTCGAATATCGACAGGGGTACGAGCGCTGGATGGATTACTGAACATCGAGAAAAGTTTGCTAAATACAGCGTTCTCCGATGGGGAAATAGTTGTGGTGAATGTAAAGAAGCCAAGTTAATGAGTGGTGAAAGTTGTAAAAATTTCTTAGGAGATCCTTTATTTGATAATACGGAATTTCTAGTTGGTAAGTTAGCAATGTCCTTTTGTAAAATACGTTAGTTTATTTAAAAATGAGGTTCATAGTAATCAGCTAATAATCTAAAGCATAAGTATACGTCGCCGCTCTTTTTCTAATTATAGATATCGGCTTCCGGGTTGGAATCGCGTAGTTGCGTCCATTATTGCAAACGACTAACGACATCTACAGAGTTGTGGTAGATGTTCGTCGATTTGTTGTAGCTTCAAGCTCCCTATCTTTTAATTATAAAAATGCATATTCCTTCTTGTTAGTGTTTCTACTGTTTCCTTTTCGTGCCATGTGGCTCTTTAAAAAGTATACTAACATTTTCAAAGTCTGGCTTATAATGATTAATGCTCGTATAGTTTTGAAAGAACCATATGACACACAAAAAGGATTTTTCTAGAAACACTAACAATACGAATCTTTGCAGATAATTTAAACACTTAAACTGATTCCCAAAATTATAGCAAATTTTCCTTTTACCACATTTAAAGAAAAAAATACAATTCAAACAAACCGAAAATCAAAATTTATATTTTTGTTTAAATTATAGATGTTTATAAAAATACATTGGGCGTTATTTTGAGATTTCGCACTAAGCCAGGGTTTTTAATAGAAGTTTTGTCTACATCAAGTTATGTATAAGTTTTAATTGTAATGATTAGGGGACGGACACGAGCGGTTGATGACTCATCGCCCATGGGCGCACAATTAAAATGTCGTATTTTTAAAAAGGTTTTAATTTTATTTATATAATAGGATAACAAGTGGGTGGTGATCTATATAATACAAAATACTTTATTATTTGTTCAGTAAAGGAGTATTAATATTTTACTAGCAATACTATCTCAAGGTTCTCTTCTGTAAGACTTCTCTTTGAATTAAGTACATCTTTGTAGATAGAAAACGTCCTTTCTACATCGCAACTGGTCACACAAAATTTGCCGCCATCTAATTTTGTATGTAAAACTGAAAAAAAAAAAACGTAAACACGATTCACAATGAATATAGCTATTATAAATGCATTATTAACACCAACTATTTTAATTTGGCTTGAAATTCCCTAGTCGATTTACGATAATAACCGAGCACCTATCGAAAACGAAACGAAATTAGTTTAGAACCTCAAAATATTAGCGATATCGACTATGCTCTCATTTCGAATTTAAATATATCGTATGTTCGGGATCCTGGGGCAGCTATCTAGTTCATATAGTCGGGACGCGATAGCTAGCGTTGCACGTCATCAATGAAGTATACATGTAGAGTGGAAATTAGAAAGGGCCTAAATGCCATTTTTAACGAAATTGAGTTAACAACATAGAAAGGTTCTAAATATCATACTTTATGTCCTGTGAAAAGCCATAAGTGGCAAAGTTAAAATTTAATTGTCAGGAGGTAGTAATAGATGTCGCTTGGCGTATGTGAGCAAGCGTTTTCATTTGATAGGTCCTAAGTCCATCACAGAATATTGCCAGTTTGTTTTAAAATCGGCAGGTGTTAGTAATGTGTTTTGTGTGTCTGTATATTAAAATGGAAGGAAATCAAAGAATAAGAAAAGGTAAAGGTAGTGGCTGGCTCATATCATACTGAACAGAAGCATTTAAAATGGAATGGAAAGTCGTACAAAACGTATAAAAACAAAATGGTACCTGAAAAAACCATTCCCAAAGAGCAGGTTAGGTATACAAACATAATGTTTCCCTTTCTGGTTCTAATCTTGAAAATATGTTATATGTAGGTATCATGTAAATGCAAGCTGGGATGTAAAGATGTTACATACGAAAGGCGACGTTCCCTTTGGGAAAAGTTTTATTGTCAAGATGCTAAAACACAAGGGACGTTTTTAATGGGTTTAATGAGTATTTGTGCTGTGCAAAGAAGGCGGCACGGTTCCTATGAGGATCCGCAAAGCAGTCGACGTCAGGCCACTATAGCTTATTCCGTTCCTGATGGTACAGGAAAATTTGTTCGTGTATGTAAAAAACTTTTCCAAGACATCTTCGCTGTTAATGATAAAAGAATTCGCGTACTTATTGAGAAAAAAAAATGGGTGAAGCCTGTTATAAAGATAAACGTACCAGACATGCTGCGCCAAAATATTCTGAATTTTACCGGTCGTTAGTCAAGGCTCATATTAACAGGATCCCAAGGGAAGTTGGCCATTACTCAAGATCTAAATCGGAAAAGGAGTACATTAGCCCCGACTTAAATATTCACAGACTGTTTAAAGCATTTCTGCAATTGCACCCTGATTCAATAGTCACCTATAAAATTTACAGGTCTGTTTTCATAAAGAATTTTCTCAATCTGTGTTTTCACAGACCACGTGTTGATACGTGCAGCACATGTGATAAACTTGACTGTCAAATCAAGGCCAACATTGAGTCAAGTCAATCTGCTAAAACTCAGCTGGAACTTCATCACCGCAAGGCCGAGAGAGCAAGAGAAGTGCTAAAAGAAGATATGATTGAGTCTCAAGAACCCGAAAGCATCAAGTGTTGTTTATCCATGGACCTACAACAGGTCATGTTCGTTCCATCACTGACCCACAGCAATATGTTTTACCTCTCACAGCTATCGTGCTACAACTTAGGTGTTCATATTGGCGATACGAATGAATCCTTCATGTGTATGTGGCCAATGGTGTTTTTGAGACTATCGAGCAGAAATTTCTTATCAGCGGCCATAGTTTCATGCCCTGCGATAGGGACTTTGCTTTGATAGAAAAGCGTAAGAAGGTAGCTAAAGCATATGTTCCCTCGGACCTACACGCAATAGTTAAATCAGCAAGGTACTCTCTCCATTCAATATTGATGTTGACATGACAATTTCTGGCTTTTGGGACCAAAAAAAAGATGCATATATTAACACCACAAAGTTAAATATAAGTAAAGCTTCAGTGATAACCATTTATTAAAATGAAGACCACTTTCTCTGATATTCAGGAAGCAGTGAAAGTCAATGTTTTAAAGAAAAAAAAAACTTTAGCTGACCTTAGACGGGCTAACATAATCAAGCTGCCGCCAGAAAGTAAAGTGTCTGAAAATAAAAAGGTTTCTCTTCGAAGCATGATTCCCTACCTTAAGAATCCGGCACACCAACGTTTCTATAAAGAGCTACTTCACATTGACGAAAATGTTTCAGAAAATCTAGAAAACGCCTGAAATTAACAATTTTTTACTAAAAAATGTCGATGACACTTACGCCCTTTCCAAATTTTGCACTTCTGTTTTTGTTTATATTGGTTATAGAACGTTATTTTGATAATAATTTTTGCTAATAAGTATGTTTTAAGTTTTGTACTACTTGCATATATTTAATAAACGTTTATCAAAAAATTTTCTATGTCTACACTTAATTTTGAACTTTGCCCGTTTTGTTTTTCGCGATTATTTCTGAATTTTGTTTTTGGCACCTACGCCCTTTCTAATTTCCACTCTTTACATGATGTCATATCTATATTAACCCATTTGAAAACATTTTAAATGCAATATGTATTAAAAAGTCGTTAGTTTATTTGTTTTATATATAGTAGCACAACTTGGTTATAATTTATTACATTTTTGATAAAACAACACATGTTTCGAGTTGATTATGATTTTACAGTTTGTGAATATTTTTAACGGGGTGAATACAAGTATGCGACGTAGCCGATGTTAATTCATCAGTCTTCATTCAGCAGGCAGATCGGAAACCGATCCTGCTCCAACCGTTCACTCCACAACAGTTGAGTGTTCGCTGGACAGGACCGCTCACCTTTATGTCATCGTCTGTCATCTGGTACTTTTCATTGCTGCCATATATTAAAATTATAGAGATTAAACCGAATAAACAATAATAATAAATTGTTTTTCTGCATTAAGGTTTGACGTAGTTTTTACTGGAAGGGCTAGTTTTTCCAACCCCGAATAAAATACCGAGTGAACTCCAATATTATAATACATTTATTTCTGCACAATACCTTTAATATGTTGTATCTTACTTTTCTAGTAACTTTTTTCAAAATTATGTATTAGGTTGGTCTTGGAATGCATCAATGGCGCATGCGTACAGAATACGCTCACTAAGTGAGCATAGAATTTTTCCGTTCACAAAAATGGCGACCGCTCCTGAACATGTTCAGAGTGAGCGCTCATCTACTGCACATGGTCACTGAACAGTTGCGCAACTGTTGTGTCTGCTGAATGAAAGCATTGTCAATCTTGTTATTGTGTGTCACCTAACCTGTATTTTAACCTTACATTTGACATAATACATATGATCAATTTGCGGTTGTCAATTATAAATCGATCGATACGGCAATATTGCCCTGCTGAGACGTCAATGTTGGTTAATGACGCACTTCGCTAGCTATCGCTTCCCGACTATACAAGTATTTACCTGATCGATACGAATTGTAGTGATAATCTCAAATTTATTCCTATAAAAGTCTGGCTACCTATTTGACACTTTGTTTTCAACGTTTTTTCTTGTCTGTTTCAGGTATACGAGCATGTGAAAATAAATTTGTTGAAATATCAGACGTTCGTTTATTTTTAACACGGTTAAACTAATATAGATTATGTTAGATGCCTTCTTTAAGAATAAATATTTAACTTGTGATTTTGTCAATGTACTTGTACAAAAAATATTTTCTCATGTACCAAAAATATATAGATTCTAACAATATAATAAAGTAAAAGATTTTGGAAGTGGTTTTAATATAAACCATAGGTATCGCACAAATAAAATGCTTCTTCAATGCTATTCAGAATATGACAAGTGCGGCATTTACGAAGCGTTCAATGTTATTTCATCTCTCTATAGCAAATTGACACCCGCCGTCAATCTAAATCACATACAGGACAACACATGATTCACGTATCAATCATCGAAATTGAAAATATAGGGAAAACCAAGTTTAGCGATGTATTTTTCCGGGAAAGTACAATGTCTTTTTTATAACATATTTATTAGTTTGTAAAGCTGCTATTAAATAGTTTATTGTGACTAGGTTGCTTATATTGTATTACAGTAGGTAATATGACCAGTCTAAGGTATAATAAGGAAATAAGCAACTGAGTTTTTAAAATAAAGCCATAAAATCCATATTAAAATACTTCTATATATTTACAGTTAATAAATAAATAAAACATGACAGCATTAAAATAATTATTAGTAATAATAAATTTCTACAAGCTAAGAAATAATTAATTATTATACTAACATAAAATTATACCAATATATTGCTAAAATTAAAACAATTAGTTCAACTAATTAACTAAATTATAACCTAATAGCCCTCCAAAAAATTCAATGGTCAGACATTCTGAATATAATGAATCTTAAATAAATACTAAAAATATCTACGCAAATATTATATGTACATGTACTTACTGTATTTAAGGTGGTTTCAGAACATTTAAAAATGTCATAAAACATATCATGATAACTTCAAAATAAACATGGTTTTCAAATAGTATACCTTACATACATCTATTAGTTAAAATTGCAGAATTATTTAGACTTAGACATAATAATCTTTTGTATAGTACATATTTTTTTCAAGTATTTCTACCAAAACAAGTAATAACCATTCGGAATAAAGCAGAGTTACTACATTACTAACTTTGCCAAGCATGTGTATAAAGTTCTTCCCAAAGTAAGCAAATGCTTCCCCATGGAGATTTAAATTAGTAAATATTATTAAATTTAATTTCAGGTAAATATATTTAATAATTGGTTCGTTCAATATAAAAGATAGCTTGAAATTTATAAAGAAAAATTTATATATAATAACCACAAATAATGAAAGCTTCCATACGTAGCCAATTTAAAAGTATAGTAAAGAGAATAAAAAGTAATTATGTTAGCGAATTGTAAAAAGTCATTGTTTTGCATTAGGAAAACCTATTGCTCAATAATGATATCTATGAAACTTAAAAGTTCGCTCTATATGTTTTTTGTTCTGTTTTTGAAACATACAGAATTACAAATTATTCATTTCTTATCCATCGATACACTAAAGAACAAAAAAAAATGCAATAGGTACATATGCTAATGTATGAATGAAACATAGTTGGCTAGGTTAGTATAATTGATACAACAAATTGTGAACATAAGTATATAGAAATTTCAAATATATCGTGTCCAAAACGTCTGGAAATACCCAAGATTTTTGATAAATTACTATTTTCAAAAAGCCTCCAGTTGATAGTATCTGTTCGGTTTTTTTTTTTTGATAACTGAAAATTTCTCATAATCAAAGATTTTCTTAAATTGCAACCAGCATTTTTCTACTGTTTTAAATAGATCTTTTAATTTTCTAAATGATGGTTAAAAGATTTCCATTTTATATAAGAAATTGTTTGAAAAAACATAATTTAATATTCGAACATAAAGAAAACTTCGATTTTGGAAGGCAAGTAAAATACTAACATTAAATTTTGAACACGTTGTTGTTGCTCATCTTGAAAGAATTACCGAAAATAAAATTGAAATTCCAAAATCTGTTAATAAAAAAAAATATATACTTTTTCAAAGTAATCAAAAAACAAAGAGGAAGCTTTTTAAAACTCTAGTTAACTTATTTACCTGATTTTTCAGATTTCCGGACGCACTATATGTATATGTATTTAATAAAGTTTAAATATTAAAAAAAAATTAATACAACAATCAATTATTAAATAAGTCTCAAAATTATTATTAAGTTTAAAAAAGTATCAATGTAGTTCCATTAAAAATGTACTGAATGTTTATTTTATGTACAGCAAAGTGTTATCATGATGTGTCTTAAATATCCATTAAATTATAAATCATGCTTCAATATTATTCCTACATCTTTTGTAGAATTATCGACTCTTGTTAGAAAGAAGGAGCAATAGTCAGCCAAAAACATATAAGATCTTACCTAGTAAATTTAATAATAGTTGATTTAAGTAGAGTATGAAGAAACAAAATATAGATCCTTGATTAGGTTTGAAAAGCTCAAATTATTCCTTTTAAATTTATCTACATTGATTTATTTATAAGTAGATAAATTGATTATAAATAGTAAATCTGTCGTCGGATTTATTGAAATGTTGCTGTAGAACTATCTCACAATAGTTCTATTTAACATATTAACTAATAATAAGCAGACATATCCTTCAAGATTGAGCTAAAGAAATGCATCTTAAGTAACTATTATTCATATTACAAATTTCATCTATGTAGTAGAGCTTTTAAAACCTCATGTGTGTGTGCATTATGATTGAAAACTAAATTTGGTTGAATATCTTTATGAAGAAGAATATGTTTATCTTAATTAACAAGATTACTTTTCCTCAATTCAGTAGTATTAAGACAGAGCAGTGCTAGGTGTAAGTTAAGCAATTATTGTAATTATAAAACACTTTAAATACTAAAGGTTAATTAATCTACAGGACAAAAAAATTAAATAACCTATCAATTATTCATATACCTCTAACATATATTTTATTTTATTTAACATATATTGTTATTTTATTAATTGTTAATTATTATTCTGGTTATAGAACCTTTAGTAACAGCTTTTTACATAGAGACATCGTTTTAGTCGCACTGAATAAAGAGTTCATTTGTAGCCTTTGTTAAATCTTTAAATGTTAAAGTGATTTGTTTTAAATTTTGTAAAGTTCTTAATATAATTACAATGCTTGCTTGCTTATATCTGTACACATAAACAATATTTGGCTCGACATGTTGAAAGACTTTTCAATACAGTTATTTCTTTTACTCTATTTTAAAAAATTAAATATATAATTTGCGGTAATTTAGTATTCTGAAAACGGATTCGTGAATATTAACAAGCAGATTTCGAATCTGTAAATATGGAAATTTTAACCTTAAATATTGTTTGTTTGGAGGAAACATGACAGAGAAAACAGAAATTTTAGAGGCAATAAGGGAAGACTGACATAAAGCATATATTACACATTCCATTGGAATACAGTTTAATGTGGACTTGACAAAATATGAGATAAATTGAGCGGAAAAAGGTAAAATATAGTTAATTAATAGTTGTATAATTAGTTACTATACTGGAAATCGTGCCTTAAATTTGCTTTTTGATTTCAGATTTCATTTTTTTGACGAAATTCTAGAATCGGTGGAATAGTTTTCTAAATGTTTTACATGCGATAGCATTATTTCGCTTGCCACTTCATTTGTTTATGTTTAACAATAAGTAAATTATAGGTCAATTAACAAAACAGACGATACACGTCATAAACAGGTACTTCGGGCTAAGCAACATTAAACTACAATTACTAGCATTTTTTTTTAAATTTTGGTCGTCAGTGTTATTTTCTGGCACAATCGAAAATGTTCTATTGTAAATAGGTCTGTTAGATTATAACCTTACAATCAATGACACTAACATGTTTATACGCTCATTTAGTAAATACGTCACAGTGTTAAGCACGGTGATAAGATAAGTCAGTGAAGTGGATGCAAACAACCCTCATTTAGTAAATACGTCACAATAGATAGGTCTGTTGAACTGGATGCAAACAGAATTTGATGACGCGCACTAAATGAGCGTCTTTGAAGTTTAAAATACAACAAAAATAGCACGGACAATTAAAAAAACTATAAATGAACTTATATATCGTCATTTCACCATTATTTTCAATTATTTTGTTTAAACGATTACGGATGGACAAACACAGATTTCTAAAATAATCGTGAGGAAGATTATTCCAGGCGTCATGTATTGCGGCCAAAAATTCCTCGTTATTATCATATTGCACACGCCTGTTTCCTATGAGTTTCGTCAATCTTCCCCACATATTCTCTATTGGGTTTATATCGGGGCTTAAACTCGGCAAATCCAGCACATTTACTTCATGATATTGAAACAATTCTTTTAACGAAAATGAAAAGTGTAAACACATGGATGTTAAAACTAACATCAAGCAGTAAATAAATACTGTGACTTACATATATACATTTATACGTAAAACGTATATGCATATATGCATCGCTTTTTTCTGTGTCATCTTTTGGGTGTTAAATATCGCTGCACTTAACACGCAAAAATGACATAAGTGATTTAAGTCTTAAAGCCATTGTCGACAGTCTCCGCGTACACTGACGATACCTCAAAGGTCAAAACACCGGTGTCTGTGCGTTCGATTGTCTGCAATGGCACTTAATGTATGTGTATATCTCAAACACATGCATATAAGCATATTCGTTTTACGTATAAATGTATATATGTAAGTCACTTTTAATTGACGCGATGTGTGAATTGGACAGTTATCTTGCTGGAATGTACAGTTGTTTTCTGGAAGCACTTGTCACACTGAAAGTAACATCACGCTTTCTAAAATCTGTATATATACTGGACTTGTAAGGCGTTCTTCCACGTGGAGTAATATTCCAGGATTATTTGCGGATATCCAACCCCATATATTTACTGAGAACTTACGATTATTTTCAATTCTATGAACGTATTTGACGTTATATCTTTGGTTCCTTGGTCTATAAACCGTCAATGGTCCAGATTTAGGGAATTGAACGTTTTTTCATCGCTAGAAATGACATGTTCCCAAACAACGTCATCTTTAACAATGTGCTCTATAGCAAAACGCATTCTAATTTCTTTGTGCCTGGCAGTAAGTTTGACTTTTTTCTAGCTGCTGAGTAGCACTTTAAATTTCTTTCCCGAACGCGACTATGAACTGTATATACAGATGCCGAAAAACCTGTAAAATTTAGTGTGTTTTCGAAAGTTGTAAAGGGACTAATTTCAAAAAATTCTAAAAGGTTATCATCATTTTCACGTGATGAAGCGCGTACACCAGGTAACCTTTGCAGAGATCCTCTTTCCCTCCAACTTCTACTATAGAGTTTACTGTACTTTTTGAAATTCCCATTTGTACTGCTACCGCAGCCTCAGATAGTCCAGTTTCAATTAAAGAAAGTGTTTTTACTTTACTAAAATAAGAAATTGGTGCCATTATTATGACAACTAAATTTAATTTTGACAATTTCTGTGAAAAGTAATTATGAAATTTTTAATAATTCGTGACAGATGAGAAAAAGCTTTTAATGACATTGACGACCAAAATTTAATGCTATAGACCGTCTCAACATTAGTATTCAGTTATTCAGTAGTCTCTTATGGGATATATACCTCTTTTACTACCGTAAGCAATTTGTAATAGAGTGTTTTTTTTATTTCAAGGGAATGTTGTCAGTTCGATTTATTATGTTTATGGTTGGTATTATCGGTGTGGTGTAAATATCACAAATCGCAACATAACCTTCCTGTCAAGTGTCAAATTAATTCTTGAAAATATTATGTTGGTATGTTCTGACAAATAAAATTCATCTGTCATTAATGTATTTATTATTATAGTATAATATAACCTAATAAGTTAACTTACCTTATGGTACCAACTTAAGTTTAAAAAAGAAATATGTCATAGCCTTCTAGAGGGTAGAAATATATGATCATATGGTATATTAGAATAATATCCTAACCAACAAGTATTTCAAATGTCATGCCATTATAATGAATTACCAACCTAACCTGTCATTGTCGAACTGACAACTATGTTATCTGTCTCCATAAGACATACTGAATACTAAGGTTGAGACTGTCTATAGTAAGTGAACAATAATCATTAGTAATCCTAATATTATTCTAGCTTCAGGGAACGCATTATGTTGCCAGAACTTCACGCCGCTGGAACATATAAAGGCGACTGCACAATCGAACGGGAACGGGAACGGTAACGGGAAAAAAGTTAAATCATACGATGTAAATGTAGGCATGCACGATACAATTCTGAGAACGAGAACGACAAGCTACCCGGTAACGAGAACGGGAAAGTTGGTCAAGTTTTAACTTACTCGTTCCCGTATATTACCGAAACCACTCAGAAGGCTTTTTAATTACATATACAACCCAAATTTATATGTCAGTACAGATGTTAGTAATTGTCTCAAAAATGGATGACGAATTATTAATTTATTTTGTTGAGCAAAATGCACACATTTACAATAAATCGTTAAAAGACTACAAAGACGAAAAAGTAAAACAAAACACGTGGATTTCAATTGCGGAAAACCTAAATTGCACACGTAAGTATATATGTACATGAAATCATAAAAAAAACATACAGTACAAACATAACCCAAATTTATATTAATCCATAATTTTCGATTTTCTTTAAAAATTCAGTAAAGATTGTCAACTACCAGTCAATAAATACAGATTTTAAACATAAATCAACAAAGTTGGCAACTTGGTAAATTGAAATAGCACTTACTCTCAACAAATATTCCTAGGTATTTTCGGAGTATTACCGTCAATTGTGCATCTGCTTAAATTTACCGTTTGCGTTCCCGTTCGATTGTGCAGCCGCCTTAAGATGGTAACATATTATTCTGTCAAGTGTCATACTGTCATAGTTGTTTACATTTTTCAATCATATTAATAGTATTTGCTAATATTTTAAAATGTCAACCTAATCCTAACCTCAGATTATTTTCGAAGTACAGCTTATTCAAAGCAACGTTTTTGTTATAGCTACTATATTTAGGACAGCTGAGTCGTCGGCCATTTTGGAGATAAATGTCAGTCATATTACGTACTTATTTTTAGTTATTATTATATATTCTGGGTATTTCTTAAATATACGACTATTGTAAAAAATTATACCTACATTATTTCACGTCCTAAACCGGCTTAATAAAGTCAATTATTCGAAGTTCTATTCAACATTTGCTATTAGCATACATATTGACCGCCTTAAAATTATCTCCAAAATGGCGGACGAGTCAGCTATGCTTTATATAGTAGTTGTATTATTTATTATGACATCACAGTGACGTTGCATCGTCTGTTTGGTTAACCTACAATAATAACTTTTTATTTTTTCAACCATATTTTACAAATGCAGAAGCAAACCCAACCTACAAATTACAAACAAATCGCGATTGCGCATGAACGTTCTTTTGACCATGCAATTTGATTTGATCGCGGATTTTGAATCCACGTTCAAGTCAGTTTCGTTGGATTTAGTAAACCTTTGGCCGAACGAAAGCACCCCGCATTGTATTACTTGATAGTGATAATATGTTGTTAAAAATGTTATATTAAGACTGAATTTTGCTTATTTAAAAACTAAAGTTATACTTATTTGCAATGAACAGGGATGAAAGAAAGCTTCTGATACCTGTCAAAATCGAGCTTAACTATAAATATGTTAAAAATTGATTTTTCTTGCAAATATTTAGAAAAAATAATTAAATTTGATTGGAATTACATCTTAGGTCTAATAAAAAATATTCCATGGGAAAAAAATTCTTTAGAAAATGAACAACTTTTGAGAAAAATTGAGAAAAACACCATAAGGTTGCGTCAATCTCATTATACGTAAGTTTACTTAAAAAAAATAATATTTAGCAGTTCCACAAAAACAGCCAAAATAATCATATACATTTATGTGGTTAAATCTATTCATTTTAGATTTATTTCAAAATTGATAACGTTCAGAAGGCAATTATAACTTGTTTATGTTGCCCAGTCAAACTTATTTAATAATCACAGAGAAGTTAAAATATTTTTTTTAAAAACACTCACATCTGGTCAAATTATGTTTTAGAATGTATAAAGCATTCAAAGAACATTATCACAAATTGTTAAAGAGTTTGCTATAAGACTGAGTTCTCATTCAAATCTCTCTTCTGATTTTGTCAGACCTTAAGTCAGACAGAAAATTATACAGAATGTGTGTCTAAGATATAGTCGAGTCGTTTTGGCAATCGACTAAGCCAAAGTACAAACTAAAGACAACAATTCAATGCCACTACAAATTTTTATTGACCGGAACAATTTCAGAAGAACAAAATTGAACTAATTAATTAATACAAGTAAAAATTGAAATAAATTCAAATTGAGTTCAAAACAGTTTTATTTAATTCACAACAATTGTTTCACCCTACTAGGGCTTCATCAGGTGATGAATATTATAATACAGAATATTTGTAGACGTTCTTATTTATGTCTTTTCCTAAATGAAGAGGGGGGAGTTTGTGACATTAGGTTAAGAGCGGGAGTAACTTATATCTTTAATGTAATATTTAATATATATATATACATAACAATATGATTAATAATATTAAAAATTTTTGAAAACTGATTGTCTACTGTTATTATAAAATTAAACAATTTATAAATATATATATAACTATAAGAATTATCAAGGTGATTTTAAATATTTAAATTTAACAACGGTGAATTATTCACTTCTAGTTGGTCATTTAAAATAAGGTTTAATTTGTTTAATTTATTTATTTCTAGGTTTTCTAATAAATTTAATTTTTTACTCTTGTCTTGTATATGTAGTATGTCAAACTTGTTATTGAATTTATGTTTTTGTTCAATACAGTGGTTTGCATATGTGGAATCTGTTTTTTGTAATTTATAACTTCTTTCATGTTCTTTTATGCGCGTGGAAAAGGATCTACCAGTTTGTCCGATATAAGCTTTTCCACACTCGCAATTTAACTTATAGACCCCAGATTTTAAATTTTTGTCAGTTTTATCTTTATTATTTTTAATGTGATTCTGTAGTTTGTTGTTTGTACGAAATGAAATTAATGTGTTTGTTGTTTTTTGTAAATATGTTTTTATTTTTGTGGAAGGTGTACCTATATAAGTCACAGAGGCAAATTTTGATAAGTAAGTTTGGGGAACTATAGGATAAATTTCGGATATGATTTTTGATTTTTGTTTTTTATGAAGGAGATTATTTATTAATTCTTTTGAATAACCATTATTCTGAGCTATGGTGTAAATTCTATCTAATTCTTTATCAAAATTAATCTTATTCATAATTTTGATAAAGAATTAGATAGAATTTACACCATAGCTCAGAATAATGGTTATTCAAAAGAATTAATAAATAATCTCCTTCATAAAAAACAAAAATCAAAAATCATATCCGAAATTTATCCTATAGTTCCCCAAACTTACTTATCAAAATTTGCCTCTGTGACTTATATAGGTACACCTTCCACAAAAATAAAAACATATTTACAAAAAACAACAAACACATTAATTTCATTTCGTACAAACAACAAACTACAGAATCACATTAAAAATAATAAAGATAAAACTGACAAAAATTTAAAATCTGGGGTCTATAAGTTAAATTGCAAGTGTGGAAAAGCTTATATCGGACAAACTGGTAGATCCTTTTCCACGCGCATAAAAGAACATGAAAGAAGTTATAAATTACAAAAAACAGATTCCACATAATAATATGCAAACCACTGTATTGAACAAAAACATAAATTCAATAACAAGTTTGACATACTACATATACAAGACAAGAGTAAAAAATTAAATTTATTAGAAAACCTAGAAATAAATAAATTAAACAAATTAAACCTTATTTTAAATGACCAACTAGAAGTGAATAATTCACCGTTGTTAAATTTAAATATTTAAAATCAACTTGATAATTCTTATAGTTATATATATATTTATAAATTGTTTAATTTTATAATAACAGTAAACAATCAGTTTTCAAAAATTTTTAATATTATTAATCATATTGTTATGTATATATATATATTAAATATTACATTAAAGATATAAGTTACTCCCGCTCTTAACCTAATGTCACAAACTCCCCCCTCTGCATTTAGGAAAAGACATAAATAAGAACGTCTACAAATATTCTGTATTATAATATTCATCACCTGATGAAGCCCTAGTAGGGTGAAACAATTGTTGTGAATTAAATAAAACTGTTTTGAACTCAATTTGAATTTATTTCAATTTTTACTTGTAAATTATGGAGTTTCAACACGTATCTCCGTCTTCAATCAATTAATTAATTAATATTTTAGGATATATACCTTCCGCTGGTAAAATACTATTACATAAAAGCCAATGACAAATTAAATATTAAAAATAAAACTATTAAATATTACTATTCTACACATATATTTTGTATAATATTGGCAATACTGTTTAGTAGGTAAGCATTGTTGGCAAATTTAAATTGTTTAGATGACAATTATTATAACAAACGTCAAAAGGTAGTTGTGACAAATGTCAAATGGTATATGAATATCATTATTTATGACTGTCCTAAAATGGCTTTTGTAGGTTATATTATTTGACAGGAAAAATTATGCAACATCTCAAATTTGACGCCATTTTAATTTAGTGGCGTATGGCGGTTGCGAGAGCGACTCCACCATAATAGCAATAAAAGTTTTATATATACTCATTAAATTGTTCTACAAAATATTGTATTATTTTTGCTGTAAAAGCAACCCTAACCAAATAAAATCTAATAAATTACCTTCACTAAAAAAAATTTTAGTTTTCAATGAATTTTATCTCTTGAACCATAAGAATTATATCAACTTGATGATGCATTTTTCACTTTTGCCATCAAGGTCACAACATTAAATTATATTGAAACTTGGCTTCAAAAATATAATTTAAATATTAATATTCTTTATGTATAAAGTCCATTTTAAATATTGAACTGACATTCTTCTCCTTGGGGCGAGCTTCTTTAAAACCGGCAACAAATTTGAGAGCAATTTAAAATGTAATTTAAACTCCGGATGGACTCTCCACAGCGAATGGCTGTGTATCGCCACGTCTCACTAATTTCTAAAACAAAAGGACACAACCGCCCACCTGGAAGGACCAAACCAGAAACGTCGAATTGTTTCCAATCATGTTGTGAGCCGGCTAAATAAAACGGAAAATGCATCAGAATGATGCTACGCTTGTGACTGAAAAATATAATACATTTAAAAGCAGATTTATCAGTGAAAATAACATCTTGAGTTTCCAATAATTTGCAAATATTTAAGAAGTTTTTTTAATTTTTTTACAGAAAATCATTTTTTTAACATTTCTATCTTAAAAGCCTAAATTTGAAAGGTAAAGAGGCCCTCCTTCAATACTTTATTTTATACATTTATACTATTTTGAAGTAATTTACCATCAGATTGGAATGACTTCAACTGTGTTTCTGTTTTTTTGGGAATTTCGATAAAATCTACAAATTAAATTGATTAAATTATTTATACAAATTAAAACACATGAATTAAATTAGTGAAGCTTTGCATATTCTATATTATTTTTTAAAAAATAGAGCAAACTAAAACTCTATCTAGTTTTATTATTCTGCACTAGTAACTGTAAGGATATCTCAACTCCTTCCTTCATCTATACTTCGGACAAGTGTCGCTCCTATAGTATGTTCCCAAAAACCAGTTCGTTCAGAAACTGATATTTTTCATTCTTAAAACATAAACAATTACAATTTAATTCTTATACAAGTCTTTAATTTTCCTATAAGTTTTCACTGTTTTCAGTTTCTTCGTGCACATATCGTCTTTCCCCTTTTCAGAGTTTTTCTTTCTTTTGTCCGCCCTCGCGCTGTTAACTGTAAAAATATCTCTGCCTACAATTTTGTTTTTAATTTCCGGATGTACGTGGTCCAGTTCGAAAATTGCATCGTGAGTGCTGGTCCCAGAGAAATTCTTGATTTTCTTATTGGCTCCGCTATCCAACAATAACTGCACCATTTTCACTGAAAATAAGAAATTAATTAGTCATTAGTCTGTCATAAAACACAACTAAAAAATAACAAAGTATTTCAATCTCGAATATACAAGATGATAAAGAAGTAACAGAACAATAACTACAGAGAAGTGACGAAGGCATTAAAAGCATGTCCTTGTTTCTTCGGTAGGCCGTGCGTCCGTAGCTGTATGCGCGATAATCTATCTAGACGAGATATTCGTAAGCATAAAAATATTGTATTCTCTTAAATAAACAAAGATGGAGTTAAAATTAAAAACAAGTGACAAAAAGGCTGAAGGAAACCAAAAATTCTTTATCATATATACTCTTATTTATAATATATATGTAGATAATTAGTTTCTACTTAGATAATGTATGAATTTTTTATTTAACATATCACTGATCATTTTATAAATTTTATAACATAAGCAAAAAACTGTTTCCGTGATTTGTTTTTGCTAGTATCGCTTTACATAATTGATGATACAAACACTATTAAGAATTTCCGATAATCTACAGAAGAAGAACATCACATGATTTGAAAGATATATACCAAATATGTTTAATAAACAAACGAACGTCTTTTAAATTTTTTTATGATATGTACTGCTTTGACACAAATAATTACATTTTTCGAGATATTGCAACTAGCAAATCTCTCGCCTGGCCTTCGCCAGACACGCTTAAGTCCATCAGAAGATTTAAGGCTAATGCTCGTTTCGTCTGAAATAAAACCATATTCCAATCATTAAGGGGATATTAAAGTCGATTTGTATTTGGGAATCGACTATAATTGCTTTTAGAGGTGTTGGCCCGTAGGAGGAGCCAAATGCAAGCCATCTCATTCTCACATATTTGAAATGAATGTGTTGTTTTCCGTCACCCGAATACAGAGAAACAACTGAACTATTCAAATCAACGGCAGCAGAATATCGTGACAAATACGATGGTCGATTATAATAGCAAAAAAGAAGTCTGTTCATACAAGCAGATGTGTATTTTTCCTAAGTTTATTTGATTTTAGCGTTTTTTGCATGAAGGAAGGTTATTTCCCTATAGTTATTTCTTTTAGAAAAGCAAATATTTGGCAAATACTACATATATATAAACAAAAATTAAAGTATTCCATTCAAACAAGTGCAATAAATGTATTCAAAGACATCTCTACGAAATGTACGAAGAATGTATATGAAACTGACATTTTTTTTGCTGCAATAAAATATTTGTATGTGCATATGTGAACGAGACACTTTCCACAATTACGCAATCAACTCAATAAAAGTTTTTCTTTCCGTGATAAGTATAGTTATATCGCGATCCTTGCTGGCTTTTCGCACATACAGTAAATACTAGTTAGGGCTGTTCGCTGTTCTTATTATTTGGAGAATTAATTTTTTGACACTTTTTGGTGTTGAGTGCCGAAGTAGAGTGTGACGTAAAGGTATTCACAATGGCAAGAGGCAACAGCAATTTAAAGAGATATCCAAGATTATCCTCAAAGCGGAAAAATAGAAGCAGGCAAGTGTTAAAAAGACTCTATAAGAGCAATGAGAGTGATCCATCATCAACCGTTCAAGTTTGCCAAACGTAAATTCAATAACTTTCTCAATCATTTATATTATATTTATTTTTTTTTTCTTTCAAGTTCGGTTAGTCATGAGAATGTTGATAAAGATTACATGGATGTATTACATGCGATTGAACGTGAACCTGAAGTTGACTTATCAAATGAAAATATTTCAAAGTAGGCAGTTCCAGCAACTATTTAAATTATTATTTGTATTATAAAGCAAGTTATATACAGGATGTTTCCAAATAAGTTCGAAAGTTTTTAGAGGGTGATTCCTTGTCAAAAATTAAAGGGGGTCTTTCATGTAAACAAAAGCTCTTAGGCTTGTCTTTGTAAACATCCTGTAAACATAAACACATACAGAGCTGTTCGTTATAAATTAATTGCGTTTTGAGTTTATTTTAGAATTGAAATAATAAAAGAGAGTGCACATTCTGAATACTCTGTTTCTGGTAGAAGAATAATTGATGTTGAACAATTCTTTAAATCAATTGTGGAGTTCAAACATAATCCATTGTTTTCCTGCAGTACTGAGAATTTGAAAATAATAAATGAAAAGAAACTTGGTCTCAATAGTATTTTTTATTTACAATGTGCAATGTGCAAGGAAACATCATCCGTAAGCACAGATAGTGCATCAAAAAATTCGCTTGATATAAACAAAGCAGCAGTCTTGGGAATGATATCCTCAGGAGGTGGTTTTTCGCAGCTGGAGGAAATTCTTGCATTTTGTAACATTCCTTGTATGAGTTTTCCAAAGTTTGCTGCATGCAATGAAATTTCTCCTCTCATTAGTGGAAGTGCATTTGATTTAATGGAGGCAGCAGGAAAGGAAGAGGCTCAACTCGCAAAGGAAGTAGGAGACGTGGATCAAGACGGCATTCCACATATCGCTGTAATAGCAGATGGAGCCTGGTGTAAGCGTTCATATCGGACGAATTACAGTGCGTCATCAGGTGTTGTTAGTACTTTCCTCAATTTTGTTTGACATGTATTTCCATGAAGACATTGAGAACATAATATTTCACTTTTAGGGAGTTATTATTGGGCAAAAATCCAAAAAAATATTATATCTTGGTATCAAGAACAAATATTGCTGTATGTGTTCCCGTGCAGAAAAAAAAAAGAAGATGTCAAACCTCATACCTGTTTCAAAAATTGGTGCAAACCGTCCACTGCAATGGAAGCAGAAATAATTGTAGAGGGTTTCAAAAGCAGCATTGAAATGCACGGGCTGAAATATAAATATCTTATAGGAGACGGGGATAGCAGCGTAACAAGAAAATTAGCTGAGGCCCGCCCTTACAAAAATTGTCTTGTGAAAAAAATAGAATGTAGAAATCATCTGTTACGAAATTTTCGGTCTAATTTAACAGATTTATCTTCAAAAAGAGTAAGCAGTAAACGGCAAATTGTTAATCTGGAGCAGAGACAGTTTCTAAAGTCGAATGTAACCAGATTCGGGATTGCGGGACAATGTGCTGTTAAACACTGGATTAAAGAAGATATTTCACATGAGCAAAAAGTGAAGGAACTGCGTTCTGATATTCTCAATTAATCCAAACATATATTTGGAGAGCATTCGAATTGTAAACAATATTTTTGTCAAGGTAAGTATTCTGGAAGTGGATTTTTCATAGTATATCATTTAATATATATATTATGTAGGTAAGGATGAACGCAACTGGGTGAATGAAATGACGGAAAGTGGTCTTTTGCAAGATGTCGAAATTCTGTTGTACCGCTTAGTGCATAACGCTGATAGTCTTCTCCTAAACATGGATAATAATGCTGCAGAGTGCTACAATTCAGTTGTCGCAAAATTTGTGAGTGGGAAAAGATTGAATTTATCCAGCAGAGGTTCATACCAAACTCGATGCGAAGCAGCAAGTGTGAGTTTTTCAGCAGGATCACATAATTATCCTGGCATAATATATAAGGCAATATCGCAGAAAAGCCCTGGACAATTTACCAAAAAATTAATGCGCAGAAGAGAAAAGCAACACCTCTACCATAAATCCCGAAAGACCTTATTCCCTGAAAAATATCGCAAGAAGTTGATAGCTAAGGCACCCGCAGACAAATATTACGGGCCTGTCGCGGCTCTTCTTTCTGCTGAACTGCCCGAGAATTATGAAATCCTGAAAAAAATTTTTTTGGAAAATCTACAAAAAACGCCTTCTCAAATTCGTGACTTAGAGAAAAAAACTGATGGGCAAAGTAGCAATGACGACTGGAGAACCGAACGTCACAATAGACTGACTGCTTCCAGTTTTGGCAGAATATGCAGAATGAGGTCAACCACGTCTTGTAATGCAACTGTTAAAGAATTGGTGTAGTACTTTCACAGGAAACGAGGCTACCGAGTGGGGTATTAGCCACGAGCCAATTGCTAGAAAGGAATTTGAAAAACATTTTGGACTTGAAGTGTCCTCATGTGAACTTTTCGTAGATTCCGTGCTTGGTTTTCTTGGTGCCTCGCCAGACGGACTAATCGGTACCGATGCGATCGTAGAAATTAAGTGTCCAAAGTCCATTTGTAATTTGTCACCTCGTGATGCCGTCGACCAGAAGAAAATCAAATTTGCAATAATTGATGATGATGGAATCTTTCATTTGAAGAAAACAGCCCATTTTTACTACCAGGTCCAAGGACAACTACACATTTCTCAAAGGAATGTGTGCTATTTTGTCTTGTGGAGTCCACTGGGAATGGAAGTAGAGCATGTTTGAAAACACACTATTAGGAATAAAAATATGTTAACTGCTTATTCGACCTGTTTAGATTTACAGAGATGACAACTTCTGGACGAATCATCAACGCGACCATCAACGCGACGAAGAGTAACTGATGGTAGCCAAAGACGGAGGGAAACTATTGAAGTGTGCGATATTATTTTGCTTGAAATAAAAACTAGATTTCGGTATACAGGGCACTTAATATTAGCAAACTTAATTTCTTTTAAACAGTTCACCTCTTTTCAAAAAAAATTTCCGGAAGATTGCCTTAAAGAAGCAGTAAAATTTTATCCATGTCTCAATGAAAGCAGACTACGAACTGAATTAAGTGTTCTATATTCTAGAGAAGTATTTAGGCAAAATATAGAAGTCAGTGCTGTAGGTCTGCTAGGCCTTCTGCTGGATGATGGTTAAGCTTTTAAAAATTATCATTACAATCCCAATGACAACGTCTGAAGCGGAACGCCAGTTTTCACGGCTGAAGAGAATAAAAACTTTCCTGAGAAATACAATGAAAGAAGACAGATTAAATGCCCTTACTATGTTATCTTGTGAAAAAGAATTTATAAATGATTTCCCAAATTTTAATGAAAAAATTAGTTGTGGCCACCACACGACTTTCTTATACGTATGAGCGTTTCAAATTATAGGATTTTAAGAATTTTTTTATACAAAAATTATTCACAATCCTATTCTAAGTACTTCTATTCTCTTAATAAATCTCGATAGAATGCATACTTTGCAAGATATTATCAAAAAAGTGCTACTCGCTAAGAATAAAAGTGCTACTTCCGGTCCGAATTTTGAAATTTCATATATACAAAAAATATTGCAAATCCAATTATAAATACTTTTATATTCTTGATAAATACATATAGAATGCATAACTTACGACATATTTGCAAAAAATCGCTATTCGATAAGGGTAAAAGTGGTACTTCCGGTCTGAATTTCGAAATTTTTTTTATACAAAAGATATTGAAAATTATATTTTAAATACTTTTATACTCGTCACGTACTTGTCTAAAAAGCATGACTGATTTTCGATAAGAGTAAAAGACCTACTTTCGGTAGGAATTTCGAAAAACTTTTTAAATAAAATTATTCTCAATTTTAATTTTAAGTACATATGAATTCTTTATAAATTTGTTTAAATTTAGTAGTTGACGAAATATTGGCAAAATTCGATTTTTTCACTGAAGTAAACTACTACTTCCGGTCTGCCAATTTTGCTGAAAATCTAATCATTTCTCAAGAGGGAGATTATACTACTAAATGCAAAATTTGGAATAGATAGCTATAGCGGTTTGGCCGCTATCGTGGTCACACACAGACATTTTTTAAAAACCACTTTTTTGGTATCAGGGGACTTCAAAACGTGGACATCTGAAAAAATCTCGAGGTCGAAAATTTTCATCATCACAATACTTCCTTATACTACGTATAAGAAAGTAAATTTGATAGAACTGTTCTGCAAGTCAAAGACACGCAAAATGGACTTCGTTTATCGTCAGATGTAATGAATCTGTAGTGTTATATTTACTATTCCCTCAAAACAAACTGTACAATGAACAGTACCTGTCTGGAAAAGTATGTCGGTGAAACTTATAAAGACTGGGTAAGCGTTCTTGTATTATACTTTTTAATTTTGAAATTATGCACTCCCTATGTGAACCACTCCGAGCCGCCACTGCTTCCGGTACGAATTTTGAAATTTCTTTTATACAAAACTTATTCGAAATCTGGCTCTAAATACTTTTGTACTATTGCTAAATCTACACAGAATGCATAGTTTACAAGATATTTGCAAGAAATTGCTTTTCGACAGAGCTGGGCGATAAGGATTACGATTACAACTTGATTATGATTACTGTAATCGTTAATCGAACGAACTTAGATTACGATTACAGTAATCGTAATTTTGAAAAAGTTTAAATTACGATTAATGTAATCGTAATCTAAGTTCGTTCGATTAACGATTACATTAATCGTAATTCCGTTCTTTTTATATAAGGATTACTGTAATCGTTGGCAAGGATTACTATTATTAAATATTAGAAAAATCACTGTTTTTTACAATAGAAAGTGTATTTTATTGTCGGGCACTAATAATTTCGACCGCGAGATATCCTCGTCATGAGGATCCACTACGTGCAAAAGCCGGCCTGTTACACGCATTGAATAATACGTTGAAGGTATACTGATGCGGAGCTTCATTCATCAACATGTTCCAATGCAAGTGCAACGCTATTTCTGCATACAAACTAAAGAACTAACCAAAATCACAATAAGTCAATCACCAAAAGTCAATTTGTGTCCTCTTACGCGCCCCAAATTAAAAAAAAGACGAATACTTCATTCATCGGGCACTAATATTGTCAACTGGGAAATTTCTGCGGCATAAATATCCAGTTCGTAGAAAAGCCAGGCGATATCACACATTGAAAAATAAATATATGTATATGACAATTATTTTATCATTAAATCACATATATAAAATGTCTATTACACTACTCAAACAAATATTTTAAAAATTTTAAAAAATCTTCAAAGTCCATAAATTATTTTAACAGATGCGAAAAATATAATAGGCAGCAACATGTTCCAATGCAACTGCAACGCTATTTCTGCATGCAAATTAGAGAACTAAACAAAATCGCAATAAGTCAATCACCAAAAGTCAATTTAATTGTGTCCTTTTACGCGCCACGAAATTATAAAAAAAATTCAAAAAATTTTCCAAGTTCATTAATTTACTATAGCGGATGCTAAATAGGCAATACAAGCAACGCTATTTCTGCATACAAATTAAAGAACTAACCAAAATCGCAATAAGTCAATCACCAAAATAAAAATAAATTGTATCTATACCTACTTCTGTATTGTCATTGAAATCATATACAATACAATGCATTCATACATTTATTCATATACGAAAAATTTTTTTCGTATATGTATACTTGCATGGTAAAATCATAGCTTCGAAACTGGTAATAATATGAATGTGTAAAATTGGAGTGAGAAAAAGTGAAATAAAATACTCCAGACAACCGCAAAAAGTTCGGACAGTCCTATTAGGCGGGGCCAAGAAGTTGGGTGCATATCCGTAGCAGCTGAAGGCGCTGCTAAAATACAAATAATTCAGTATCGCAGCATTCCGGAATTTCTTAATTTAATTACTCAAATTAAACTTTTTTCCGCAATTCAAAAAGCTATATCTCACAAGAAAACATTGGTCTACACGGGAATTACATCCGTTTTGATCAATTTCATTTAATTCTTTCAGATTTTGACGGAGAAACACACGTACATTTTACTCTAATTTGGAATAAAAAAAATAGGTGGTTGTGACAAAAAATTACATAATCTGACAACCTTTCCGTGTACTCATATCTATATTGGAGTTGTACAGAAAATTTCACATTTCTATCTTGAACAATAGTAAAAAAAAACTGATAAATTCGATATCTTGCTTTCTCGACCGCTTTAATATCCCCTTAAGAGTCCAATCTTGATGATTTCTGGCAAAACGCAAGCTTTGAATTTTGTGTTCTCGTGCAGCAGGGGTTTCTTGGCCCGTTTTCTGCTGTCCAATCCAGCTTCATTTAAGCGCCTTCTAATCGTTCGAGAAGATACAAGAAGATTGCTAGCAGCTACTACTTCATTTTTTAGGATGGTAAGCTGGAATGGTTTCATCCTATCTATCACATTAGCAACATGATGCATCCAGCAAAGTTAATGCTCTTACTGCTTTCTCCACTGACAAATTTGTTCTGCGATTCATTACTAAAATGTATTACACTCGCACTGACACTACCAATAACAAAAAAAAACTTGGTGGCTAAAGACAACTTGTCTTAATAAATTTCTGATCAAGTTTTGCGAAAAATGCTTTTATATGCAATTGTACTTTTAAAAGAAAACCCTTGTTGACAGCATTTTTTGAACTGTCCCAGTAGATCTACAGCCTACTTGTGTAAGATAACTAGAAAACTAAAAATCATCATGTTGGAAAAACACAAAATATATGCGGTGGTGCGTTAATTTTGTCCATGAGTTTATTAAGAGATAATAAAAGATCATTTTAAGGCTCCGGGCTACCCAAATTATAGGTATATGCTATTACATGTAACCGTTTTTTTCTTTTTACTTGCTTATTTGGTAACATGAAGCAATGCACTATTTTTTCTTATATACGTATGAATGAATGCAATGTATCTATGACGCCCTTTTTTCAAAATAGTCTTTAAATGTGTTTAAAAAAAAATAAAACGTCGAACCATTTTTTTCTTTTTCTTCCTTTATTTCTTAACATAGAAGAATAATTTTTTTTTTGTTTAATAGAGCGTTTAAAACTCTTGCTCGCCATGAAGTCCTTTTTTTTTCAAAATTGATATTTTCTTAGATATTTGATATAAAAGAAATTAAAATTAGGCAGCCCACATTACACTCAAGAGAATAGGCAGAAGGTAGGGATAGATTTCCGACCAACAGTTTGTCTGGAGGGCGGGTACAAATGTGTAAATATTTGGGGATAAATGAATTTTTATTCTCTTGGATATTGTAGTAGATATATAATCTGGGCACTTTTACGAAAAGTGTTCGTGTCTCCCTAAAAAAAAAATGAGTTATAATTTCCAATATATTTATGGTATTTTATGCTGGTTCTTTGAAAGATATACCTCCACTTTTTTTTGACGCTGAAAATATTTCTTTTGCAAATAGAACACACAATTTGTTTTTGATTCGTAAGATGGGAATTTAATTCTTTTTCAAAATGTATATCCTTCTACCTACCGCTAACGAATTTTTTTATATTTATATGTACTACAAATATTCTGCTAAATGTGCTTTTTTTTGATGATCAATTCCTAATTACACAAACTGTAGGCGTAGTATGCACATTATTTTTTGTCTGAACTCTCCGGCATACTTTGCTAACACAAGTTATACAGCAATGCAGAATAAAAGGCGGTAAATAACAGGTGCGTCATAAAAACACTGTTTGTACTTAGAGTGTGAATATTGCTTCTCGCAATTTGTTTACCTATTTTTTTGTTAGAAATAGACACACACATATATATACGTATATAATATGAAAATAAAAATAAGAACTTATTTTTGCCGCCCTGTTCGTATTGATAATGTTCCTAAATTAAAACAATTTTTTCTTTTCTTGGCAAATAGCGGTCATAAATACCATAAATAAAACTACATTTTCTTGAGTGTTTCGACATTTATTAACATGTGTCTTTTTCGAGTGTGTGAAGAGCCCCCTTTTTTTTCGAATATCGGATATCTGACAGTTGTTCCAGGTTGTTCTAGGTTTGTTCTAAATAGTTCTAAAGTATTTTAAAAGAAATGTCAAATTTGGCCGAGATAATTGAAGCCCTTCTTTTTTCGAAAATTGAAATTTTGAAGGTTTTTCCAGGTTGTTCTAGTTGTTCTAAACATTGTTCCAAAGAATCTCGGGAAAAATCAAAACTGGCCGAGATAATCGGAAAAAACGAGATTTTGCCAGTCCCCCTTTTCTTGAAAATTTAAATTTTGACGATTTTTCTAGGTTGCTCTAGGTGTGTTCTAAATTATTCCAAAGTATTTCATAGAAAAAATCATAATCAGACGAGAAAATGGGGGAAAATGAGAGCTAAAAGTATGAAGTCAGACCCAGTTTTTGCAAAAACTAAAATTTTGACGGTTGTTCTAGATTTGTTCTAAACATTGTTCGAATACGTCAAAACCGTATCTCTTATATATCAAAAGATATTGCAAAAAAAAAGAAACAAATCCAAAAGTGTGAAGTTATCCCCCCTTTTTTCGAAAATCTAAATTTTGACGGTTGTTCTAGGTTTGTTTTAAATTGTTCCACAGTATTTCAAAGATAAAATCATAATTGACCGAATTAATAGGAAAAAACGGTTTTCTAACAGTCCCCCTTAATCTCTTGGGAAAATATATATTTACTACTTATATTAGATACTTATTATAAATCTTGGTCAATTTCGATTTTTTCTTTCAAATACTTTACAACAATTTAGAACATACATAGAAAAACCTGAAACAACCGTCAGAATTTAGATTTTCAAAAAAAGGGGGGCTAACTTCTCACTTTTGGATGTCGGGTTTTTTGGTAATATCTTTTATACGGTTCTGAAGTATTAGAATAATGTCTAGAACAAACCTAAAATAACCCTCAGACTTTCAATGTTCGCAAAAGGGAACTGTGAGAAAATCGTGTTTTCCTATTATCTCGGCAAATTCTGATTTTTTTTCTTTGAAATACTTTGAAACAAATTAAAACAAACCTAGAACAACCGAACATAACCGTCAGAATTTCGATTTTCGAAAAAAGAGGCATTGGCGAAAAATTGCTTTTTGCCATTTTTTCGGCCAATTATTATTTATTTTTGAAATACTTTGGAACAGTTGAGAACAAACTTAGAGCAACCTGGAACAACCGTCAGAATTACAATTTCTAAGAAAGGGGGGGGCGGCAAAAGCTCGTTTTTTCCGATTATCTCTGACAATTTTGATTTTTGTCCGGAGATTCTTTTGAACAATGTTTAGAACAACTAAAACAACCTGGAACACCCTTTAGAATTTCAATTTTCGAAAAAAGGGGGGCTGGGTGACTAAGGTATTTGCAGGCAGGAAACACAAGAACAAAAGACTACAACTAGGGACGCTTATGTAAACTATACTGTGTGTCCAAAAAGTCTGGAAACACCCAAGTAAAATCGAAACGGATGATTTTTGAGAAAAATGCAAAAACAGGTCAATTAGTATTTTCAAAAAACTACTGGCTGATGGTATGTATCTGTTTGGAATTTTTGATGACCTTGAAAAAGTTATGATGTCATCAAAAAAAATTTAAATGGAAACGTCGCATTTTTAATTTTATTTTTGATAGATCTTTTAATTGTCTAAATGACTGTAAAAAATTTTTTCATTTTACTTAAGAAAATGACCGAGAAAAATTTAATTACTTCTTCGAAAATGGAAAAGTTTGTCTTTAAAAAAAAACATAGTTGGCTTAAAGTCGATTATTTTTCAAACACATTTTGTTTTATTTGTGACATTCTGTCAAATACGAATTGTGCGTAAGTTAAAAAAATCTGTTTAAAAATGGTTTTAAGTGAGAGGGAACGTATTAAAATATTGATGATGATTGGTTTTGGGGATAGGGCTCGTTCAGTTAGAGAAGTTTGCGACTTATTTAATACAGAACATCCGGAGCGTGCCCCAATTAGTATTTCTGCAGTGAGTAAGATTCACAAAAAATTTCAAGAAGAAGGCCGTGTTCGAGATCGCCCTAGAAGTGGTCGTCCAAAGATCGCAGAAGAGACGCAACTCGACGTATTATTGTCAGTAGAGGAAACTCCAAATTCTAGTACACGGCAGCTTGCGCGGGAGTTTAACGTGTCGAAGAGTACAATTGGTAATATTTTCCGGAAAACTAAGTATTATCCCTACAAAATCTGTTTGGTTCATGAGCTGTCTGAAGACGACTTCGACAGGCGTGTACAGTTTTGCGAACAACTGATGCCTATGTGTGATAATGATCCGTTTTTTATCAGAAATATCTTATTCTCAGATGAAGCTACGTTCACATTACATGGGACTGTTAATAGACAAAACTGCAGGTACTGGGCACGCCAAAATCCACGCTGGATGAGAGAGGTACAAATTCAGTATCCTCAGAAATTAAATGTATGGGCTGGTTTAATTGGTAACAGAATTATAGGGCCTTTTTTCTTCAACGGTAACCTGACGGCGGATATGTATTTGGATTTTTTACAAAATTATTTAATTCCGTCATTAGCAGAAATATTTCCGAACCATGAAGATCCTAATTTGCCCAGCCAAAGAATTTGGTTTCAACAAGATGGGGCTCCATCCCACTATGCGGGAAATGTTCGGCATTATCTCGAGAATACCTTCCCAAACAGATGGATTGGCAGGAGGGGGGTATCGAGTGGCCTGCTAGGTCGCCAGATCTAACGCCTATTGATTATTTTTTGGGGGGTTACCTAAAAAACAAGGTATACGCAACTAAACCTGAAAATTTGGAAGGCTTGCGTCAACGGATTGAGATTGAAGTACGAAGGATCACTCCTGAAATGATAGAAAACGTTCAAAATGAATTTTATTATCGTTTAGGGTATTGCCAAGATGCTCAAGGACAACATTTTGAACATTTATTGTAAGAGTTTTTGCTGATTTCAACGATTAAAATTTTCTTTGTTTTCTATAATGATTTTTTTTTCAAAATTTTTCTTAAGCAGAATGAAAAATTTTTTGACTGTCGTTTAGACAATTAAAAGATCTATCAAAAATAAAATTAAAAATGCGACGTTGCCATTTAATTTTTTTTTGATGACATCATAACTTTTTCAAGATCATCAAAAATTCCAGATACCATCAGCCAGTAGTTTTTTGAAAATACTAATTGACCTGTTTTTGTATTTTTCTCAAAAATCATCCGTTTCGATTTTATTTGGGTGTTTCCAGACTTTTTGGACACACAGTATGTACAGTTTAGTTTTTAGTAAATTGATAATTGATTGCTTTAAAGTAACAAAAAAAAAAACAACATTTTGTCAAATATCTAGAATAAGTTAGAAAACAAAAAATGAATTTCCTGTTGTATATGTAGGAAATAATTTTCTACTAACTAGCACTGTCGCTTTAATTTTTCACTAAAACTGATATATTTTATTATTAATCTTATATTTATGTACTTTGTAAATTAATAATATTTGTGTATTCCCTTGATTCATTTAGGTACTAAATTAATATAAAATCCATTTTCTTGTACTTACTTCATATTTTAATATGGTTATACCTGTTACACATTGTTTAAAATATTATATAATAAACAATATATAAATTAGTTATTTTGAACACCATATTAAAATAAAATGTCATATGAAGGAACTATCAAGAAATCGAAAATCAATAATAAGAAAATAACTTGGTATGTCTGACCGAAAAATAAAAACCACTCATTTATCAGTGTGGTAAACAAGATCAGTAAAAAGCATTGGAAATTATCAATTATATGTCTTGAATTTTTAGAAAGTATGGTTTTGATCTATAATAACAGAACAATGAATAAATGAGAAAACAATATAGAAATCTTCTATTAGACGGGTGTATTTCAGATATGTATATGTAAGAAAACACAAAAATTGTGTAACCAACTTTTTATTCAATAAGAGAATATTTATTCCGAAACATATGTGTATTTCGCCAAACAAACACCCCGAGCCCCCCACTTGTATGTCTTCCTTACAGTCCCATTACATATAAATATCATGTTTATCAGATATTCTCTAAAAATTATTCCGTTGCAGTCTCCTAAGTGTAGGCCACGCCCTTATAGGAGAAGTATTGAAGAGGGGAAGTTACGGGGGACATTTTCACACTTTTAATTCAGTATATGCTATGCAACCCGTATTACTTAAAATCGCAATATTAAAATGTAAGTGTAGAAATATAATACATTTTATAATTCTCACTAATTATAATTTAAAATTATTACAACAATTTGTTTTGTGTATTTTAATATTTGTCCACGTATTATAAAAATAACATGACAGCAGTGTAAATATAAATACGTTTCCTGAGTATACTTGGTGGTTGTTTATCATTCAAATACGACAAGATGAAAGTGTGACACGAAATATCAAAGGATCCGACAATGCTGTCGCTTCTCGATGGTCATTCTCTCTCTGGGATGTATCCCCAAGAAACAAATATTTTATCGAACGAAGTAGCATTTTTCGTTAATCAATTGAAGAAATTCAATGTGAATATTCTAGCAGAACTATTCTCTTCTTCTGCGAAGAAATACTCAATTACTTAGATTTACATCTACTAATCTTTATTTTATTAAAATTAGTGGAAAACAAGAGTAAGTTATGAGTTATTAATTTAAGCTTATGATACAGTTTGGACGGATAATTTATTTTTTAAATTATACTTTTATTTATAAATTCTTATTATTGTGGCAGAAACCATTATAACCACAAAGTAATATTATTTTCAACTATACAGTGTATTCGAGAAGAGAGGTACATATTAAAATTAAGTCATGATTGTAATATTGAAAACACTCGAATGTATTTAACATGCAGGAAAAGGGTTGGGCTATTAAATAACATAAAATTTGAGTGTTAAAACAAAACTCACATTAAATTTTTGCAGTGATTTCAGATAGTTAACTTACTTATTTTAAAATTTTAAATAAAACATCGGATGTAAAATTTAATTATTTTTAAAATTGTACTACTTTCACTAAAACTAATGTCAAAAGCTATTTAAAATTAAGTGATTTATTTTAGAGACAGCACTTGACGTGAAGGTTTTTTTCCTATATGAAGTTTACTGTCCAGCTGAACCTAACCTTCTGATTACCGTTTCATTATTATTTGAATTTTATTATTCTTTTGTTTTCTTTTATTAGGTGCAGTAGTCACGCACCAGTACGAGAACAGCGTAACTCACTAAACGGGTTATTTACACTGCACCTCTGTGGTGATTTCATGTACGAGGTAGGCGCCATAAATTCTCGGCCTGATATACAAAAAAGAAACTTGGAACAATATAAGAATTTTTATTTTTCAATGTAATCTCCCCTAACTTCTATATATTTATTACAACGATTAATTAATAATTCGATACCCTTGTAAAAATAATCTCACGTTTTTCCGTCAAAATGTTCTATAACAGCTGCTTGCAACTCACTGTCGTCCTTAAAATTACTCCCGTCTTTTTTAAAATTAAAAAACAAACAAAAAATCACAAGGAGCCATATCCGGACTATATGGTGGATGTTCCAATTCTTGAAAGCCGCATTCGTGGATGGCAGCTTGTGAAATGGCGGCAGTATGGACGGGAGCATTGTCGTGCAATAATCGCACACCTTTTGTCAATTTTCCATGACGTTTTGCACGAATACTGTCCCTTAATTTATGCAACCAAGACGCATAATATCGTTCACACTTTTATTGTGCTCTTTAAACTCAATTAGCAAAATGCCCTCACAATCCCAGAATATTGTGGCCATCATCTTTTTCGTTGATTGAACGACTTTCGCCTTTCTGGGACGAGGTTCATCAGGTCGCCGCCATTCCATGGGCTCCCTTTTCAATGGAGAATCGTAAAACAGAACCATTGTTTCATCAAAATCGGTTTTGGGTCGTCTCCACACATGTTTAAAAACGACTGCGCACATTCGACTCGACGTTCACTTTGGAGAGCAGAAAGAAGTCGCAGTACCTATCTAGCACTAATTTTATTCATACCCAAATGGTCATGGCGAATTTGTTGTTTCGGAAATGTTTGTTATCACTGCTAATTCGTTCACTTTCAAACGGCGATCTTCTAGCACTAAATGTTCAATAATTGAAATTTTTGAGGCGTTATCACTTCAATTGATCGACCCCACCGACTGATCAACATCTTCCAGGGATTCTTGTCCCAAATGGAACCGTTTTGTCCCCTTTTTTTTACTGTTGAATACGAAGGAGATGAATCCGCGAAAACGCCGTCTAAAAAAGCTGTTTAATGTAATAAGGTGTATGCCGTTCTTTTGTTAAAAATTTAATGACCGCACGGTACTCAATTTTCGTTACTTCAGACATTTTCGTGTGCTAGTCACGTGGGTTGGCTGGTTACTAAAAACTACTAGGCTTCGAACCGTCATATTTATAGTGTACACTTCGCTTGCATGACGTGACGGAGTTTGAACACGTTTGAACTTGTATAAACCTGTCAGGCCGAGAATTTATTGCGCCTTCCTCGTATATGCTATGAGTTTGTTCAGTTTATCCACGCTTTGAAGTTCTGAAGCTGAAGATAGCACAGTTTTATTGGAAATCAATAATTTATACAAAAAATACAACCATATCTGCGCTTACCACGACAGTATAGTATAATTTCCCAGTGTTGGAAAAATTAATATTTTTTTTTAAAAAAACTCAAAAATCAATAATTTTCTGAATTTTTCATTAGATTAAAGTGACATTTTAAGGGATCATCACATCACAGTGTAAAATTTTCAAATTTTCGATTTTTTTTTTATTGGTATTATCAGATAGTATACAGCTTGAGCGCGCGGGGTATGATCACCCGATGCTAGTCGATATTCTTCGGACGTATATTCGGCAAATGATCTCCGCTAGCTGTGTTCGCCAGATATAGATATATAGATTTATTTTTCCAGAGTTGTTATTTCGTTATATTTACTGGAGAGAATCTCTAATTTTAATTTCTATTTCAAGGGTCGTTTTTATGTTATTTTATGGTATTCCTGTTATACTTATTTATAGTTTTTTTTTTACCATGAAATTTCTATTTATTTATTTTTCTCTAGACATCTTAGTTTATTCTGCAGATGTTTCAGGCGGGTTGTTTTTATTTCATTCTAAAACCCAGTTGTACTGCTATAACTTTGTACACAACCACATTATTATTTAATTTCATTAGGATAATCATAATTACGTTATAAGTATTACAATCTTCGCGTTATTATCGACTTAGTTATCTAAGCAATCGTCATCACTTAAAGAGAAAATTTAATTTGTTCTTTTTGTCAATCTGCAAAAAAATAATCAGATCACTATGAGTTCGAATATGAGCAGGCAATGCTAGTATGTTGTGCCGTTACTCTAATATGTATTATCGGACCACGTTTAGATGCGAGTTTACGTATACCATCGGGTGATCATACCTCGCGCGCTCTTGCTGTAGATGGTTATAAACATGCTGTTAAAATTTTGGGGTGAAATTCGAATTATTTTGGTCACTACAGCCTTCCTGCAGAAACACGTTTCAACTTGCTCGCTAGATAAGCCAGTACGTTTCCGATATCGAGCGTGGATAGATAAACGAGAAAAACGCCCGAAGAATCCATGTGGCAGGATAAGAAAAGCTCTAGGAGCATACGTGGACGAGCTTGTAGGAAAAGAACCTCAGGTTTCAAGGGAACGAATCGACATTTCATTGAAAATGTTTCTTAATTCGTGAGTACTTCGGCAGCAAAACTAGCCAGAAAAAATCCGAACTTTGAGGCCAAAATTGACCAAAGTTTTAGCTATTGTTTTTATTGAATTCTGTCTAGTTTTCGGGGCACTTCAACAGTTGCTCAAGTGCAAAAAATGTAACGGTGATGTGAAATTTGACAAAAAATCGATTCGCGGATTGGGTTTCAAACTGGCATTGCTGATTGACCGTAAGTAGACTATTTATATGAAAATTCTGCACTCGAAACTTTGAACGCGTTTTTCTCGAAATGTAGTTTTTCAAAACGGTGTACACTCTCAAAGGAAGAGTTCTCAAGCTATCGATCTCAAATTTTAACTCAACATTCTTTACGTTACTCTTTATCTTGCTATGGAAGCTTTTCCTATTTTTCGAAATCTTTCTATTTTTCATAACGAAAAAACTGTCAGAAAAATAGGTTGAATTCGATACTTTTTTTTCAAATCGCCGCCATTTTGTCAATTTTGATGATGAAAAAAAAAACCTCCATAGCAAGATAACGGTTTTCATACTGATTAATAACCTTTTTCCAGATTTCGTTTCAGATGAGATTTGCGGCTACAATCGTGTACACCGTCAGGACTCCCTTTTTCTCGAAGACATTTTCGTCCGTTGAAAAAATGTTATCAAAAATGTGAATAACGTTTGAAAATTTATTTCCTGTTCTTCGTGAGTATTTTGATACGACATAAAAAAAAATCAGATTGATTAGCATATTTAAATCGTCAAAAATAAAATCGCAAAAATCAATTATTTTTCGACCAGTCACACTGTGATGATCTATTTTAAATTTATTACGAACGCAAAGAAATAAGTATTCACACGCTTGTTTTCTCTGTCTCTCACGAACATGTTCCTTTCTTTAACTGGTCTATCGCCGTTGTTTTCCATCGCACTCGTTGTTGAAGTTCTGAGACGTACTCCTTCGACCAGCGAGCCCAAAAATGTTGTTGTATACGTTGCCGTTGTTGGTATAAAGTTAATCTTGATTCAGGTACATCCATTACCACGGGATCTGGTAGAGATACTAGACTCTCTCCTATCAGAAAGTGTGCTGGAGTGAGAGGATTCATATCTGATGGATCAGAGGTTAGAGGAGACAATGGGCGGGAATTAAGACATGCCTCCATACGCACCGAAACCGTGTAAAATTCATCATATGTCAATCTGGTATTGGCTAATACTCGGTTCAGTTGATGCTTAGAGCTACGAATGACAGCCTCCCATAAACCCCCAAAATGTGGAGACCTGGGTGGTATGAAATGCCAGTGTATGTTTTCAGTTGCTAACGCAGTTGACAAGTTGTCATTTTCGTTATGAAAAAAGTATGTTAACTCTTGTAGTTCGTTATTTGCTCCTACGAAATTGGTTGCATTGTCCGATTATATTTCAGAGCAATGCCCGCGCCTACTCATAAAACGACGTAATGTATCTAAGAATGATTTGGCAGTTAAGTCACAAACCAATTCTAAATGTACTGCCTTTGTCGTAAAACATACAAATAAACACACAACATATGCCTTTATTAAATTTGGCTCCACGAGTTTTACGATCTTTTAACAAAAATGGCCCCGCATAATCTACTCCGCTTACAAGAAACGGTCTTCTCTCGGTTAGTCTATTCGGCTCGAAGGACCAATGTTTTGTGTTTTAAATAATCCGACGGAACGAATTATTTTCCTTTTTGTTTGAGATAGCTTTGTAGATATAAATAAACACTCGCTGCATTTAATATTTATTCACATACATAACTACATTTGAATTTTTGATATATAAACTAACAAATTATCGTACTCGCTTGTACCAATATTTAATTGTTTTTTGCCATATTATTGCTTGATGGCTGTTGAAGCGAGACTGATTCTCACATGTGTTGTCTGGTGTACTCGGCGACGTCGGCGAAGAAACACACGTGCACCGAACAAAAACTTTACTATTTTAAATTTATTACGAACGCAAAGAAATAAGTATTCACACGCTTTTTTTCTCTGTCTCTTACGAACAACACTTATGACATTTTGAAGTGACAATCGTCAAAACTCAACCAAAGATGAAGACAGTCTAAAAAACACCAACCCAAAATAATAATTATTTGGGAACTGTTTCATTTTTAGTTAGCAATGTTTATTGAGAGATAATAAATATCCCTGTTCAATTTATATTTTGTAACAAATATTATTTATAATATTAGAAGATTTCTTCTAACTTAAATCATTTCTTATTTCTATTATATCGTCTTATTCCGCGTACATATATCTATTTAGCAAATTAACAACTCAGTAGAGTGTTCAAATCTTCCAATGTTAATACTTACGATAATTATTTTCTACAGCATGGAAAAGTGCTGTCCTGCCAGACTTCTGATCTGGAACATTAGCGTCTGCCCCATAAGTCAATATAAGTTCGACCATGTCGAACTTGTTCTCTATTGTCGCTAACAATAGAGGTGTGAAGCCTTCGTAATTAAAAGTGTTCAAATTAAATCTACTATCGTTCGCCTTCTGCAGCAACACTTTCAATGATGTCAGTGAATTGTGGTCCACCGCTAAATGCATCGGAGTGTTTCCATCCGCATCCGTGCATTTCAGATCAGCTCCCGCTTGCAGCAGAAATCGTATAATGGCTTCGTCGCAATCGTTAATAATGGCTAAGTGTAGTGGTGTCTGAAAAGTTAAAAATAAATAAATGAGATATTGAGTAGTACTTGTAATTGTGACGTGGACAAAGACTGCCAAATTTCGATATTTTCATAGTGAAATTTCGATAACTATAAGTAGGAGCTATAAAAAAAATTGACCTTAACCTCTATATAGCTTTTTTTACTTTTGGGAAAAATTTATTGGTGAAAACAACTTTAAAATTATTCGATTTCCAAATTTTTATAAAAATCATTTTTCGAAACTTAGGTCTTTTTACTACACTGCTCAAAAAATTAGGGGAACACTTTTTTTCAAAACCTGTAACTTTTTAAATCATTGTTCTAGGCATATATTTAATTTTAAAAAATGAGGTGTGGCCACCACACGACTTTCTTATACGTATGAGCGTTTCAAATTATAGAATTTTAAGAATTTTTTTACAAAAATCATTCAAAATCCTATTCTAAGTACTTCTATTCTCTTAATAAATCTCTATAGAATGCATACTTTGCAAGATATTATCAAAAAAGTGCTCCTCGATAAGAGTAAAAGTGCTACTTCCGGTCCGAATTTTGTAATTTTATATGTACAAAAAATATTGTAAATCCAGTTTTAAATACTTTTGTACTCTTGATAAATTTATATAAAATGCATAACTTACGACATACTAGCAAAAAATCGCTATTCGATAAGAGTAAAAGTGCTACTTCCGGTCCGAATTTTGAAATTTTACATGTACAAAAAATATTGCAAATCGGGTTTTAAATACTTTTGTACTCTTGATAAATTTATATAAAATGCATAACTTACGACATACTAGCAAAAAATCGCTATTCGATAAGAGTAAAAGTGCTACTTCCGGTCCGAATTTAGAAATGTTATATGTACAAAAAATATTGCAAATCGAGTTTTAAATACTTTTGTACTCTTGATAAATTTATATAAAATGCATAACTTACGACATACTAGCAAAAAATCGCTATTCGATAAGAGTAAAAGTGGTACTTCCGGTCTGAATTTTGAAGTTTTATATGTACAAAAAATATTGCAAATCCAGTTTTAAATACTTTTGTACTCTTGATAAATTTATATAAAATGCATAACTTACGACATACTAGCAAAAAATCGCTATTCGATAAGAGTAAAAGTGCTACTTCCGGTCCGAATTTTGAAATTTCATATATACAAAAAATATTTCAAATCCAGTTCTAAATACTTTTGTAATCTTGATAAATATATATAGAATGCATAACTACGACATATTTGCAAAAAATCGCTATTCGATAAGAGTAAAAGTGGTACTTCCGGTCTGAATTTTGAACTTTTTTTTATACAAAAGATATTGAAAATTATGTTTTAAATACTTTTATACCCGTAACGTACTTGTCTAAAAAGCATGACTTGCGAAATATTCGCAAAAAACTGATTTTCGATAAGAGTAAAAGACCTACTTCCGGTAGGAATTTCGAAAAACTTTTTAAATAAAATTATTCTCAATTTTAATTTTAAGTATATATGAATTCTTTATAAATTTGTTTAAACTTCCGTTGACGAAATATTCGCAAAATTCGATTTTTTCGCTGAAGTAAACTGCTACTTCCGGTCTACCGATTTTACTGAAAAACTAATCAGATCTCAAGAGGGAGATTATACACGTAAATACAAAATTTGGAATTGATATCTACAGCGGTTTGGCTGCTATCGTGGTCACACACACACACAGAGAGAGAGACAGACACACAGACATTTTTTAAAAACCACTTTTTTGGTATCAGGGGACTACAAAACGTGGACATCTGCAAAAATCTCGAGGTCGAAAATTTTCATCATCACAATACTTCCTTATACTACGTATAAGAAAGTAACAAGTCAGAAAAAGACGGCGCGGCGGCGGTAGTACCGATTTAATTCTATCGGTAAGTCAGCGGTATTTCGCGACAAAATGCTTACAGATATACATACCGTAGTCGACAAATTTTAATTTCTGTTTACAGCTCTATACTAGCTATCTATCCAGTGTTACCACACGTATGAAAGTAATATATCGTACTTGGTGGTATAAATTACCGTATTTGCAATAAAAATACCGTACCTACAGATTTATGGGGAATAATACTGTATGTTTAAATAAAATATGTATTTTTAGAATTTATTTACATATAGATAACAAAAAATAAGTACAAAATTAATTAAATAAAAATGCAATATTCTTCATGGCTTTATTTGGAAGAAGATTCGTACAGTTTCCAAGGCGGGGGGTTATGCATTCTTTGGCAAGTAAACCATTAATGGTTTCAGTGAGTTGGTCCAAAGAGACATTTTCAAAAGCTAAAAACATATACATGTTTAAAATATATATGTGCGATTAAAGTATATCGGCTATTCAATTTAAATGTTAACTTATACAATTTTATGCTCAAAAAGAAATCCTTATTACACCATAGCTTAGGACAGTATCTTATTTCATCTCTTAAAGTAGTACATACATAGTCTTAAGTGGTCGACGAAGGGTACCTTTAACTCATATGTGTGTTCTGGGTATTTACAAAAACAATTTGTTCTTGTGGAATTCACATAAATTCGAATCACAAAAATCCACCAATTTTATATTACCAGTACCAGTACAATACACAAGCGACATCTGTTAAATCAAATGTTTACAAATATTTTCCCTTTCGAAAAATATTTAAATAAAATTATATTAAAACAACACATATATTTTGGAAAATGATTTGTTGTCGAAATTGCCGTATTTTCACGTACGGTAATGGCCATTGGACCGTACACCGTACATTTGATCAAAAAACCGTACATGTACGGTAATTACCGCACGTCTGGCAACACTGTATCTATCCCATGCAGAAGATGACTTTATAATATGCAGCGATACCTGCTTTCCAACAGTGGTGGGAGAAGCATCGCAGTCGGGGGATTTTCAGGTTTGATAGCAAACGTTTGCCGGATGTACTTGGCAACCCCGTTATATGTTTGTCTTTACTTTATTTCGCCGTGCTCTTTTCCTCTTTTACTTTCGTACCAGAAATTAAAATTTGTCGACTACTGTATAATTATCATTATTATTTTGTATGCATAAATTAAATCTTCAATAAAAACATAATCAGACTTTAGTCAGCAACCAGAAAACCATGCATACCTAGGTCGGAACAGCCGCACGCTTACCACCTGCCATGTTAGATCTAAGTTCTATCCCGCTCCGCCCCGCACCACCCCGCCTAATATTAAGTTTCATAGTTATTATTAATATTAATAAAAATAATTTTATTTTTTAGTAATGATTGACTATTGTGAACCAAGCAGAAATAAATACTAACAAAAATACATAAATTAAAGAGGATATAAAAGAATTTACAATATTCAAAATAAATACAATATTAACCTTAGATGTATCATTGAAAAAAAAAATTCTTTTTTTAGTTAAGTCACAGTCAACTAACTTCCATAAAAACTATATCTTTGTCATAAATAAATCGATTTTCGGGAACTTTATTAAAAAAAAAAACTAACTACGCCACTGTATCCCATCAAAAAAAGTGCATGAAGGACGTAAAAATTATTTTCCACTAATTAGCCAAATATGGCAATATAGTTAAAAACCAAAAATTGGAGAAAAAAACGCCTTATCTATATTTTAGAGTTTAAAGACAAATTTCAAGTATGATTTTATTACAATCACCTAGAAAATCATGCATATGAATGTTAAGCAGGAACGATACCGAAATTATAACGTGCATTGCTAAACAATGACGTAAAACAATAATTGCTACTTACCAAATCGTTGGTATTAGGATAATCAATTGGGAAATTTCTTAAGTTCAACATTAACGTCTGCCTTCTAACTTCATATAAATTGTTGCTAAGAACTCCTAAATGTAGGGGCCTGAAATATAAGAAAAATATATGTAAAAAATAATATTCTGTCAAAGTATATATATTTTATCTATATATCTATATTTTGTAATGACGGTGTGTCTCTTAAATTTAAAATAAGCAAATAAACACTGACAAAAAATTCTATCTAAATTAGTCAGTAATTAACAACTACCTGGCATATGTGTTCCTTATATTTGAAATATTATTTATGTTTCGAACTGGCAAAGTAGATGTTGTAATGAGTAGAAAATGGATTTTTAGGATACACTTACAAAAATTTCTCTTTTTCTTATTACACCAGTAAATGACTTCTAAAAAATATGTTTAATTATATTTTAGTTCTTCATTATATTTTTTATTATCAAATTAAGTGTTTCTGTAATTAATAGGAAATATATTTATTAAAATCTATTTGTATAATAATGATTTTATGTAATTTCTAGAAAGAAAACAATCAATATTTAGTAAGTTATAAGTAGTATTTATTGTTTGTGAAGTAATAAAACGAATATTTCTTAATACAAAAGTAAGTAATAGAAAAAAATGTATATCACATATAATTACGTATATTGTAAAATATTTACATGTTTTTTATAGTATTTCATTCCTTTTTAAAAGCATGGACAAAGAATGACTTTTAAAACGAATTATCCCATATTAAGTTTTAAATAGTTTTTTATCTTCTTAATAATTTCCATTTTAGTTTTTCCTTGGATTCGCGTTTGCAATACTTACACAAACACGAGCAGAGAAGAACTGAAGACACAAGTACATAATGTTAAGGCATAGATTTTTATTATCATCAATTATATTTTAAAATGTAAATATTCCATGTCAATAACAAAGATGTAATTTTTAAATATCATCTATTTTTAATATTATTAAAATACTGTAAATTTCATTTCTAAGTTTAGCAAACAAACATTTAAAAGGGGATTTTTAAACAATGCTATTATGTAATCTTTGTTCTAAAAATACTTGCAATAAGATAAGATAACATATTCGCAATTACTTTGGGCAAATATTGCAAAAAAGCAAATTCGGTAACTAATTCCGTATGTTTGTAAAAAAATTATTACATAACTTGTCATTCAATGATTTTATTTTTGTTGTATTATGTGTCTATAAAAGTGAACTCTAATTTTTAAACAAATTGCTTTGCACTTTTCGGCCTATTTAAATTATTTAAATAAAAATCGCCCATGTACTTACTTCACACGTGTTAAAAATTATCAAGTTCAGCTTATATAAAAACATGCGATACATATAATCTCTATTTGTATTTCTAACTGGGTGTATCACATGTGTATATTTAATTGCGTTTCTTATTAAATCAATATAGTTCATTCAAATATATCAGCGATGCAAAAATGTACTAGGACTCCAGGAATGATGAATCTTTCGATTTGCAAAATGAAATTTATTGGGCTAATTCAAGCATTTTCATTATTTCATTTTGCAGATTTATTGCCCACTCATCCGTGGAATCATTTAGTAAATTTTAGTACAATAATTCGTTGTATTGGTGACAGCCTGAGCCATTTAGTTACAATATCACATATTTTTAAAAATACCCTTTCCATTTCGGTATACGTATATATTCATCATTCTCACCACGAGGAGCTTATATTGATTGATATAAGAGTGCAATCAATCAATTGCAAACATTGGGAAATCTAGAAATTTTATTAAACCTTAGCTTCTTGTAATTCTTCTGCATTTCTATACTCTCTTTTTTACTTTGGAGGGGTGTTTTGAAAATGTCGCACTAAAAAACAATCTCGAGATTAGTTCTTTGCAGATGACACAATCACAATAGCTAAATTTTATAGTCCTCGTTTCGGTTTATTTTCCCTCTTTAAATGTTTGTAAATACGTTCTTTTAGAACTAACCGCGTTATAATCTGTTATCTTTTGAAAATAAACCATATCATAATATGCAGTAGAAATTGTATCCATTAACGAGATGACACTAAATAAGAACAGAGCAAACATTTTTCAGGCGAAACAAAAGAACAATACATACGACAAAGCCATTTCTGTAGGAAAAACTTGAATGATATATAGCTTTTTAACATAATAGACGAGCATAAAGATTTATTTCGGGCCAAGAAACATTAAATTACAATAATACCTACTAAACCTAGTAATACTCTCGCTTCACTGAATACACAGAATTATGCATGGTTGCAACGTATACGTGAAAAACATTTCATTGTGTTGTTTACAACTAAACTCGAATCGCTGAACAGATGCAGTGATCACGTTGGGTTCACGTGATAACAACAAAGTCGTATGCACACAGGCACATAAAATCATTCAAGAATAAATGTCGGTAAAATAGTTATCGTCCTAGTATTTTACATAAGGAATTGTCCATATTCAAATGTTTACTATCAAAACGTATTAAGATTGTATTGTCTCTATAAAATAGCATGTAGTAATCCTCAATATGAAGGAATAAACTATTTTACAAATGAAAAAAACTGTGTCATTGTAATATTTTAAATAATTTTCTACGTTGTTTAAAGGACATAAAAACATATGAATACTCAAAGTGGGTATAACCTCTCACAGTATAACCATAAAATAAATTCAAGTTAAATAAACAAAATATTTTTATAATTGATGAGAACTTAATAGGAAATGTGCATAAAAATTTTTAAACATCATTTACAGCATTTTCTGATAATACGATCATTTTCATTTTCAATGTTTTCAAATATAACTGAAAAGTAAATTATATTTCTAAAACACAGAGGTGAGTATAACTTAATACATTTTATTCTTCTTGATAAGTGAAGAAACCGAATTATTTATACTACTTTAATTTATTTAGTGCATCAAGAGAAAAATATGGGAATTCTGTTATTGGGTATGTGCAACTTAAAAGAAAATAGACCAAATGTATTGTTAAATGCAAAATTTGTACAGAGCATAAAGGACATACTAACCAATATGTTACTCTTAGTATGGATGACACTAATGAAATTGTTGAGGTAGTACAATGCCATGATTGTGCAGCATCGGCATGTAATATAGTTGAGTTTTGTAATATAGAGTTTTAATATAAATATTGCGGGTGGATGTGAGCATGCTGTCGCCTTTTTGATATGGATTCATAGAAGTGAAGAACATGCCCACCTCTGTGGAAAGCTACTGGAAAAAATCTTGTCTTTCCAAAATGGGAACATCATTGAGATATTTAAGGGCTAGTAAATTAGGTCCACCTAAACATCCCAAACCATCTTTAAATGTACCAGCTTAATTGGAAGAAAGTAAATTCTCAAATAATGAAATACACAACAGAATACGAAATACCAAATGTTCTATCTCTTCATCATGGAATGACTGCATTTGTGACAAATGGAGGTTCTTCCGTTGATGGTTTGCTTCATTATTTAAAACAAAATATCAGTGTTACAGCCTGTGCAGAAATTAAGAAACAAACCAAACTGCAGTAAAAATGTGAACTTTGGCATGAAATAAGATATGGTCGTATATCAGCCTCAACGGCATTTGATGTATTAGAAGACTTTTGGACAAAATGTATTTTTCCAAAAATTTACAACAGTGTAATATATGTATGAATTTATATAAACTGCATTTTTATTTATATTGTAATAGTATAGCTGCTATGACTCAGAAGCAGGTGGGATATATTTCTTGCAAAACAGACGAAGTGTAGTAGGTTTGTTACTTTATTGATACCACATGGCATATCATACAAAAAATTTCAAGTCTTATATGCAATACAAATAATAAAAAACAAATCAATATATTTTCTTAAAACAGTTATTACTAATTAAAAAATGCATAACCAAAACTAAATATCAATCATATTATATTGTCTATTTTTTAATAAGAGGTCCCTGTAGATTTGCGAAAGCTGCAGCAATAGTTACAGCACTATCTATTTGTGGAACTAATTTATTATTAACACAAGCATGTGGTCTTAATAATTTAAACTCCCTAATCCTTCGGATAGTATGTTCTATATGAATTAGTAAGCTAGCTATTCTAGATTTATCTGTCCATATCTTGCTTACAGTATGCCCAGCATATTCACCCACGTTTCATCCAAATAATATATAGGCCTTTTTTTTTGATATAGGTATCATCTTCTCCACGCAATAATTTCTTCTTCTTTTTTTTTCAAGATGCTATTGCGATTTCTCTTTTGATAAACATAAATATAATAGCTCTATTAATAATAGCAAAGTGCAGGTTACGGAACTTACGATAGTATACCAAAAATGTAGCTCCTTTAATATCATACTGAATGTCGTTATTTTAAAATTGAGCAGATCTTCTGTTTCATTCACAGCTGTCAGAATTTTTTGCACACTTGGTGGTTCGTTTTTAAAGTAGACTGAATGAACAATTCTTCGAATTCTGTTTTTCATATCTTCAGCAACAGTATCCAAAATACCTTTTTTCCTCTGATACTTTCTTGGTTGATTAAATTGTGGTTCAGGGTCATATTCTTTCAATATGTTATAAACACTATGTATGGCATTTCCTATAAACATGATAGAAATATCATCAGTTTGTTATAATTTCTTATATCAAAAATTCTACCTGCCGCTTTTGCAGTCGTTTCACCATTGTCAACTTTTGATGTATATTCATAACCACTTCTATTTGAATTACTGTTGAATTCTAACCTCGAAGATATAATTACTTATAATTTGTATCATTTCGGATTACTAATTTTTTTAATTTAAAAATACTGATCAAAATATCCAAAAGAAAACAATAAATACAGCAAAAACAGATTTAACGGAAACAGGAATAAAGTAAAATAAAAGTAAATAAACGCGATCCGTGCTTGCCGGCGACATTTTTTATGCATAGGATGCCTTGAACACGTTGCGATCACATTGTGATCACGCATTTTATTACTGCATCTGTTCGGCGATTCAAGTTTAGTAAATATTTTCATATTTACTAGTTTCATTTTCCCTATATTTATTTATGCTTTCATATTATACCTACATAAAGATCTTTATTTATTACTGTAGTATACTTTACATTCATGAGTACTTACATATATACATATGTAATGTTAGAAAATGTAAATTAACCTTCACATCAGTAAGAGACATTTGACACCTAACCTAAAAATAAAAAGGTCTGACATATACAAAAATAAGTGAAATTTGGCAATGTGATCGTCGCGTTAATTACGCCCCACCTCGTCTGTTAACGTGAATGAACTATATTTATCATTAATAAGTCTCTTCCTGCCTCTCAAGTGTTTACAAACTAATATAAAAATGATGAAATCACATAATTTGAAGACATGTTTTCCTGTGTTCCAACATTGATAAAATCGGTATAATTTGAAGGAGCCATTTCCTGTTCGTGATTAAATTATATTGGAACGTACTGATTAGAGATATTTTGCATTAAATAATACTTTCCCAGGAGGGCTTTCGCAAAATCAATAAAGCAATTCTGTTCTTTTGTATGTTAGTTTTTTAGGAGTACATTCTAATTTAACGTGTGTCACCAGTCATCAGTAAAAATAGAATGAAGAAAAGAAACTACGAAAGTTTTTCAAAATGACACAATGTATTGTTGTATGCTGTCACTGATTCAGTGGATGTTGAGACGTATCAGACTCACCTATGAGGCTATCTAGAACAAACGAGTTCGCCTTACAAATATGGCCGTCTGTAGACATGCACGCCAAATACAAGGCGTTTGAATCGCCCGCGCTTTTTTATGTCGGAAAGTTGGTGCTACTAGAAGATATACCGATAATGATCAGTAGCGTCTTACTATAATAGTGTTTTTATTTTGATTTTAGTTTTCATCTACCTACATTATTGTTTTACTTATTTATTACCAGAAAGGCCTTTCTTATTGCCATTTTTACATCCGCTTATTAGTATCGGTAAGCGAAGAAGTAGTCATAATAGATCCATACAAATATAATCAACATTCGCTTTTAGGTTAATGACGGTTTTCACAGATCTGCACACATTTATTGTTGAGGCATATTTTCGTTCAGGAATACGCAACCATCAAGAAATATGGGATTATGCCCATCAAAATTGCCACCAGCAATTTCAAGAAGAATTTCCCAACGTAGAATTTACACATGATTATTTGTACAGCATGTTCATCGTGTAATAGACAGATTTCGCAGAACAGGGAATGTTGCGAAAGAAAAATCTACAGTTTGTCCTACTGTTTTAATGGAACAAGTTGTTGCGGATATTAGTCAAAGAATGGATGCAAGTCCTAAAAAATCTCCACGGTGCTTATCAGCCCGCACAGATTTATCACTTGGTACCTGTCAAAAGGCTTGCAAGAAAATTACCTCTGGATTTTCCTCGTCATGCCCAGTACTGGTTCAATGAAGTTTTAAACAATAACGACATCTTGGATATTACTTTCTTCAGCGACGAAGCATAGTTCCATCTCAGTGGATATGTAAATTCACAAAACAATAGAATTTGGTCTGCAGAAAATCCGCTATTTTCCTAGAGACTCAGTTACATCCTCAAAAGATCGGTATATGGTTCGCGATGTCAAGAAGACGAATCATCAGTCCTATCTTCTTTCGTCGAAGTATTGATGCGAATACCTATCAAAATCTAATTTTAAAGCCTTATATTGAACAACTTCACAATGATGAGTTGCAACGTGGTTATCTCCAACAGGATGGTGCAGAAGACATTAGATTATCTGTAACAGTTTTTCGGGGACAGATTGATAAGTAGAGACCGCTGGCCACCTCGGTCACCAGATTTTTGACCCCTTTGGATAATTTTATGTTCGGTTATTTGAAGAATAAAGTGCATTCTAACCGTATCCGTTCATTGGAGGAATTACAACATACAACTACGGAAGCTGTAAATGACATTAGACCAGAAATATTAAACACAATGTGTTCGACAATATGAAAAGAAGAATGAATTTGTGTTTGAATTTCCATGGGCAGCATTTTGACAAATGATGTAATTTTCTAAATTTTAAATGATAAATATCTTGAATAAGTGTTGTACTTTTGTAATAATTTTCATTGACTAGTCTAATCTGAAATTAAGATAAGTATAATTTAAAATATCAACATTAGAAAACAATTTTATTGTAATTATCTTTTAATACATTAGTATACTTCACTCAAATTGTTCCCTTTCTCATTTTTGTTTTTATGTTACGCCTATGATATACAATATTTACAGACTCAGAGATTTGACTAGTACTTGGCACCAACTTAAAGCAACAAAAAAAAAAATAGAAAGCGGGAAGTTCAAACGCCTGTCAATCATTTATATACACTCTGTATATAGATATAGAAGTTATTAATTTTATTGAGTTCCTGGCTACCACCTAACTGCAGTCTTTCCGATTTCAACAGCTTGTATTTAGTAATAAATTAATTGTCTACCTTAGTAGTGAATTTTGCAGATAAAAGGTGATAACAAGTCGCTTTAAACAATAAGTGAATATCATGTTGTACCCTAAAATGTGAATATAAAGACATTGCAACCAGACATAAATACAACATTAAAGTTATTGAATGTGTTGCAAGTCATTCTTAACTTGCAGTCGTGTTGCGGCTGTATTTTACGCTCCCGTAAGACATGTACACACAAATATGATTAAACAACTGTATTGGTGAAGAAATTGTTGAAAATAGATGAAAACAGGTTCTCTGAGGATTGTAAAATATAAATATTACTGAAAAGTTAAAGTTTTGATTTGAATACTCTAATGAATGGAAGAATTGGAAGAAAACCAAGAGTATCAACCTCATTCATTTCAACTGTTTAATGTGACTGTCGACCAGCATCTCCTGCTTGTTTTGAAAAGTTCAGATTAAGTAAGGAAATCGTATTATCCAATTTTTTGTGTTAAACATACACGGACATATCAAGAGGATGGAAGAAGGCAGAATAGCAAGGATCGTACCGGAGGGAATTCCCAGGACACAGCGACCCCTGGACAAACCTCCTAAAACTAAGTTGGAAAAACAGGCCAAAGGCCTACATCAAGAGAAAGAAGATAAAAATAGTGATAAACGTCAGTTTTTAATCGGGTTTTATTGTTACGAAGAGTTCCAATAAAAATACATCAAAGTGAATGAATGGTATATACCCGTGTTTCCCAAAGTGGTCTATATCAACCCCCAGAATCCATGTCAGGAAAAAAAAATTGAGGTCCATGAGATGTAAAGGGGGATACACGACAGTGCCTATGTTTACCATGACAAAACAGGTAAACATCTGAAATACTTTCAAACACTCAAAGATTAACTTCATAAGAGACTCACGGTGGACAGAATGTTCGCTTCGACGTCACAAAGAGACGATGATGGTTTGCGGGCGTCTTAAAATATGTCTATGTATATCAAAATCCGAAAAATGGCATACTATCGGAGAAAAGTTAATTTTGCCAGCTGTTGAAGAGGTTTTAACAACTTTATTACACAAACCTGCATCTGATATTAAAAGAATTCCTTTAAGCAACAACACAGTTGTTAGACATATTGATGAAATGAGCTATGAGATTGAAAGCTTCTTGTGTAATTATTTGGCAACGTCCCATTTCTTTATACAGCTGGACGAGTCAAGTTTACCTGGTAATGTAGAATTATTATTTTTCGCATATCTTCGTTTTATTATGGATCAAGACATCCACGAGGAACTGCTTTCAAAGTGAGTATACCAGCTGTCAAAAACACATTTGAAGTTTATAGATTTGCAAAGAAACAATATCAGGTAACTAGGGGGTCTACTCAAAACCGAAAAACATGGCAAGTGGTCTACGATACAAAAAAGTTTGGGGACCTCTGGTCTATACTATCTGAATTATTTGGTGATCTTCTCCAAAACGGAAAACATTCTTCCTCAACACTTTTGGTGAATTCACCTCGTGTTGGTCAATGTTATAGACAAATTTATAAAATTGAAGAACAAAAATGTACAAATACATATAGATATCGTAGCCTAATTTTGCAAAAAGAAAAATGCTAAAACGTAAATCTTTGCAGATTTTTCGTTTTTGAAGTTATACAGGGTGTCTCTACAAGGTGCGGAAAAAACGCTACCACACATTTCTGAGGGCGATCTAACCCAACTTACCTCAGTCCAAAAGTGGATGCACCATTGCATTGAATTGCCACAAGAATAACACCCAAATTACAGAAGCATATGTGTCCATATACGGAATGAATTTTTTATATCCAGATTACTCATAAACGGCTGCTCCAATCAACTCCTACCAGGTATACCTTTTCTAGGTAAAAAACATTGGAGAATAAGAATTTTTATTTAAGAGTTAAATACAGTGTGTCTCAAAAAAGTTATTACGTTTTAAATGGATACAATATGCCGCAGGTGGCGCCTTCTACATTTTGCAATGAAAATGAGAGCAGATTTAAATTTTTTACCCCACGAAACGCCTCCTACCCAAATATTGTGACAATATACCAATTATTACAGAAATTATTTATAAAAAACTAAAACCAAATTGAACTTTTGACACTCTGTATCTCCGAAAGCATCCACTTTTGGACTGAGGTAAGTTGGGTTAGATCGTCATATTTTGCCCTCAGAAATGTGTGGTAGCGTTTTTTCCGCACCTTTTAGAGACACTCCAGTATATAAGTTATATTGTTATACCTGCTCTACAGTTTAATATTACCTCTTAATTTAGATGATAAATTTACAAACACCGGAAATATCAAAAGTTGAATTAAGCAATCTGGCTTTTAATAAAGAAATCAAAAACGTTTACTTATTTCCAACACAGAATGTTTAACACCTCTTTTGTCGTTTATATAGTACTAAAACATTGCACATGGCGCCACATGCCGGGACTTTTGACGACTTTGGATTGGTATTAAAAAGCCGGACTGAATGGTTAAATTATAAAATGTTGCAATGGAATTTTTACAGATTACAAGAAAGTGTGACCTGATATAAGTAATACCAAGAAATATTCTTGACAGGATCAGTTTCAATTTAAACCGTACTTGTAAAATTTCGCGAAACAAATTTATTTATTTAGATATGTTAATTCTTGACAAGGTCAATCATATCTATCAATGAGTCTGCATCTTTTCCGAATAATCGATTTATATAAAAATACAATATCGAAATCTAAATAATCTCTTCCTAAACATACATTTTTGTACCGAGTATATACAGTTCTTTCTGAGAAATTGTAGTTTTCTTAGAGACATTCAGTCTAGAGTAGGTATATTAAATTCGCAGAATTTACGTGAGGTGTTTTAACTGACTGGGAGATAAGATAGAGAATCGTGAAATGTCCTGTTCTAGATTAGTATTCTAGTAACCTGTACAATGCGATTTTTGTGTTGATTAGATTACAGACGGGAATCGATCTTTCCTACGTACCGAGAAGTTGAATTCCTGTTAGCAATTTTGGAAGTACTTAGCATTTTTTTGGCGAAACGTGGGTTTTAGGAATTGCCAAGTATGTACTTTTAAACGTAATAATATTCGTTCGTAGAAGAAATCAGCATTATTAAGTTATTTGCAAATAATACGTTAATAATTTTTGAGAACGGACATTTACTGGAAATATAGCACAAAAGGGTGTTTATAGTAGTGGTATAAATATTAGAAAAAATATTTTGATTACAATATTTTTAGTTGTTTTGACAGAAGATATCAACTCAGTTTATTACAAATTATTCCAAGAAGATAGTCGCAAAAGTTTGTTTAATATATATGTAACTCACTGCTAAGTTTTTATAATACTTTCACAATTGTTATTTTTTATTCATTACTATTTGAAAATTGGTTTTTGTTTTTAAAAAATAAAAAAAAAACCACTATGTAAATGTTATAAAAAAACGTAGCAATGAGTTACTTTTATATTATAAATATACACGAATACCGTAAAATGGGGTGGCTTTGACCAGTGGGGTGAATATGATCAAAAACTCAAAAATTGTTTCAATGCTAAACGTTTTTTTCATTGTTGTAATTATTAGAAGTTTTAGTGGTTAAATATTAAGCTAATATATTGTTTACACCTTCTATGTAAACAAAATATTTTTATTTTTTTGTACGTTATACAGGGTGAGTCTTTTTTCATTATTTGTATGGGGATCTCGAAAACCATAAGGGATACGCATTAGGTTAAATGGAGAAAGACTTGCATCTTTATAAGCCTCATCCAGATAAGTTTTTGTCCATTTAAGAAAATGCATTGTTTACTAGATATTTGCTAAAAAATAGAAATTCTCCAAAACCTTTTCAGTGCTATAACTCTTCTATTCATAAAGGTAGAAACATTTTTTTTGAATATTGTTTTTAAGAAATTCAATTTCAAACAACGACATCTTCTTCAACTTTTAATTTTGCTTAGCATTTTTGAGTTAGCAAGCAAAGTCTATTTTTTTTAAATGGAAACTACAGTGCACTCGCGATAATATTAACACCCTAATAAATGAACACCCCAAAATATGAACACTTTTTCTCTGCCATTGACTACTCCAAAATATGAACTTTGTACAAAAGCTTTAAAATATGAACATTTATTTTTTTTATTTTGAAACGGATTTCAGCTACATAATATGTATAAAAATTAGGTGAAACCCCGAGTTATTAACATTTGAATGCCAAATGTCAATGGTCAAACAAACAAGTGCACTTTTACTTTCTTATACGTAGTATAAGGAAGTATTGTGATGATGAAAATTTTCGACCTCGAGATTTTTGCAGATGTCCACGTTTTGAAGTCCCCTGATACCAAAAAAGTGGTTTTTAAAAAATGTCTGTGTGTGTGTGTGTGTGTGTGTGTGTGTGTGTGTGTGTGTGTGTGTGTGTGTGTGTGTGTGTGTGTGTGTGTGTGTGTGTGTGTGTGTGTGTGTGTGTGTGTGTGTGTGTGTGTGTGTGTGTGTGTGTGTGTGTGTGTGACCACGATAGCGGTCAAACCGCTGTAGATATCAACTCCAAATTTTGTATTTACGTGTATAATCTCCCTCTTGAGAACTGATTAGATTTTGAGCAAAATCGGCAGACCGGAAGTAGTAGTTTACTTCAGTGAAAAAATCGAATTTTGCAAATATTTCGTCAATTACTAAGTTTAAACAAATTTATAAAGAATTCAAATGTACTCAAAATTAAATTCGAGAAAAATTGTTTTAATAAAGTTTTTCGAAATTCCTACCGGAAGTAGGTCTTTTACTCTTATCGAAAATCAGTTTTTTGCGAATATCTCGCAAGTCATGCTTTCTAGGCAGGTACATTACGAGTATAAAAGTATTTAGAACATACTTTTAAATATCTTTTGTATAAAAAAAATTTCAAAATTTAGACCGGAAGTACCACTTTTACTCTTATCGAATAGCGATTTTTTGCAAATATGTCGTAAATTATGCATTCTATATATATTTATGAAGAGTACAAAAGTATTTAGAGTTAGATTTGGAATATTTTTTGTATAAATGAAATTTCAAAATTCGGACTGGAAGTAACACTTTCATACGTATAAGAAAGTCGTGTGGTGGCCACACCTCATTTTTTAGTTAGTTTTTACATGTATGCAGACGCAAACGCATGTTTGGTTTTTAAGTGTTAATTAAAAGTAAATAATTTGTAAAATATGCATATAAAAAAACATAAATTTCTAACTTTAAAGGAAAAATATGAAATTTTGGAGAATTTACAAAAAGGTGCAAGTGTTACTAATTTAGCGAGGAAATATGGAGTGACAAAGTCCACAGTATCTGGAATAAAAAAGAATAAAAATGCAATTTCAAAATGTGTCAACAACACATTCATCGGACCTGGAAAAAGAAAAACTATGCGACCGTCGGAGTACCCAAAAATGGAAAAATCATTGTATAAATGGTTTATGCGTATGAGGGATAAGAAATTCCCCATCAGTGGACTAATGTTGAAAGAAAAGGCCAAGGAGCTTCATTATAATATTAAGGAAAATAACTCTGACTTCAACGCGAGTGACGGATGGCTGCAGAATTTCAAAAAGAGATTCGGCGTAAGATTGCTCCAAATTTCTGGAGAGAAACTTTCTTCTCAACCCCAGTTGGTTGAACCATTTAAAGTGGCACTTAGATCGAAGATTGAAGAGCTTGGATTAAGTAATGATCAACTTTATAACGCCGATGAATCGGGTTTATTTTGGAAAATTTTACCAACCAAAACATACGTGTCGTCTCAGGAAAAATCAGTCCCAGGTACAAAGACTGAAAAACAAAGAGTTACTTTCCTGTGCTGTGCAAATGCTACGGGATCTCATCAGCTCAAACTGCTTGTTGTCGGAAAGTCAAAAAAAACCCGTTGTTTCCAGAATTTTGATTGCCCTGTTTACTATCGTCATTCTAAATCAGCGTGGATGACTGGTAAGATTTTTAAAGACTGGTTTCATCGCTCATTTGTTCCAGAGGTAAAAGTTTTTTATATTGACATTAATCGACACATACCTATTCATTTTAAAATATTTTTTACATAATTCAGGTGGAACAATTTTTAACCTAAAAAGGGCTTCCAGTGAAAGCTATTCTCTTAATAGATAATGCCCCATCTCACCCACCTGAGGACGAATTAAAATCTGAAAACGGCTCTATTGTTGTGATGTTTATGCCACCGAACGTGACCCCACTCATCCAGCCCATGGACCAAAATGCTATAAGGATCACAAAGCTGTATTACAGAAATAGCCTTTTGGCTTCCATTGCTGCTAAAGGGGGTGGTTTGATAGAAACTATGAAGCAGACTACATTGAAGGAAGCTATCATTATTTTGGAATCAGCTAGGAGAAGAGTGGATTCAGCTGTGTTATCCAAATGCTGGAACAACATTTTAAATATGGTAGTGAATCAAGATGATCCCGAAGATGAAATTCCTCTAAGTGTTGTTAGAGATCCCGAAGATGAAATTCCTCTAAGTGTTGTTAGAGAAAATTTGCAAATGAATTTACGTGAATTGGAAGAAAGCGCCGCCAATGTTTTATGCGCCTTACTACCCGAGGTTTGTATTCTCTGAAAAGTAGGTACTTAAAATTGTGTGTTATTCTATATTTTTACATAGGTTGAATATACGGCGTCGAACGTTAAAGAATGGAATGAGGATGCTATTGAATGTGAAGATAATGAAGTAGAAGCCATATCCAATGAAGATGATTGTGTGGAGGAACCAAAGAGGACGATTAAAGCCGGGGAGGCTGTCGATATTTTCAATAAGGCGTTGGATTGGGCTGAAGGTGAAATAGTTGAACAGCGAGTTTTAAATGTTTTAAGAGACTTACGTGAGAAGGCAGTTTTAAAAGTTCTCGACCAAAAGAAACGGCAAAAGAAGATAACCGACTTTTTTGAACATTAGCTTTATATTTCTACGGGCTTATTAAAAAAAACTATACAACGTTTATTAAGCTCTTATTTGACATATTTCAGTGAAACATTTGTCATATAAGAGCTTATTAAACATTGCATAATTTTTATGAATAAGCCCGCTAGCATTTATGTATATGAATATATACCGGTAGGTTTTCTGGTAACGCAACGATTGTATAGCGCATGTATCAGTCCCCACAACTGAACGACTACGTATATGTACTCCCCTCCGTTAACCAGAGCGGTGGTAGTAGTATACTACAGCCGTTCGCGTCGGGGAATACGATAACTGTAGCGAGTGATAGTGGGGACTTGGACACTCCTCTGTCGTTGCTTCACCCGAAAACTTACCGGTATAGAAATAAGTATATTTTTGTTTGCTGCAAACAAACTTAATGAAAAAGTTCCTTTTATGTTTTAAAATAAAACAAAAATTTAAACTATTTAAATTAAACTTTCATTTATACAGGAAAGAAGGAAAGAACTTTAGGTGGTAAGTAAATGACTTGGTTTTATTAAAATTTTGTGCCATTTGTAAATATGAACAATCCCAAAAATTTGAACTGCCCTTGTTTTCATTAGTTCATATTATCGGGAGTGCACTGTATATGCTATTGGGATTAAACAATTTTATGGCATCAACAATTTACACGAAATGTCTTGGGTTATTATAGAATATCAAAGAGGACACTTCATAGCAAAGGTATTATCAATGAATGACGAAGACGATGAAGTTTGTGTTAATATTCTAAAACAGTGTAAATCGGGAACATGTGTGTGGCCTGAAGTCGCAGAATCAAATAAAGAGACAATTATGTGGTCCTAAAACCCACCAAAGAGTCTTTTGATTTAAAACTTTCTGGATTCAATTTCAAGTAAACTATTTTTGTTTTGTATTATAAAATGCTTTTTAGTAACACATTTATATTCTTATGCGTCGAAACCATTTTATTTCGGCATATTTCAAGAAAAGTCCATTTTTGCCGTTATTTATATTGCTACAACTTTTTTATTTGTGTATTTTTTTCTATAAATGCTTATTAAAGTGTTCTGTTCGTGATACTGTGATCAAATTCACCCTATTAAATATACGGTCAACTTAACCCCATTGACTTTTATTACATTTTATTTTTTTACTCAATAACGGCAAACAAATACAATATAACGTTTTCTAATAATGTTAGTACTAACTAATACACGCGTTATTTACAAAAAAAAAAAAAACTAAATTTATTTAGTCTTCAAATAGAAAGTTTAGTTCAAAACTAGAAATTGGTTAAAACCACCCCATTTTACGGTACTCTCTCCGTATCCCATTTTATACTCGTAAATTCTCTTTTACATTGAAATACTCTTTTAATCCAGCATTTCTCATGTTGTCAGCACACAGAATAACTCGTTCTATATTATTTAAAGCATTTATAATGTTATCAATATAAATTAAAAAGAGTGCATGACCTAAGATAGACGTGGTACACCACAATTTACATCAATATAACTAGATTGATAACTACAGAGTTTATATCTTTCCTTACGATTAGAAAGGTAGAACTGGAATCACATCCTTGCAGTTCCACTAATTTAAAAGCGTTGTACCTGTGTCCCTATTTAGACAAAAATCCATGCTGACTTGAATAAAGTAAAGTGAAGAGGCTTAAATTATTAATTATACAGGGTTATGATAAAGTAACGCACAAAATTCATAAAACGTACAATGTTCATTTTTGAGAAAAATGCAAAAACACGTCAAACAGTTTTATTCCGCGTCTTTTAACATAAGTCAAAAAAATAAAACGTCAAATTTGTCAAAGTAATGACGTCATCAATATATTTTTTAAATATGAAGCTTGGTTTTTGTTTTACTTTATTTGATAAAGCTTGTTTTTCTGCATTATAAAGAAATAATTGAAGTAGGGGTCACATAAGAAAAAACTGAGAGAATTAATAAAAAACAAAATAAACTTTATTATAGTAATAACATTTAAATTAACTAAACAGTCCATTAAACCTAAACGATTTCTGACAGGGATTGTTCAAACTGTGTCCCGTTCACTATCTGACATAGGCCAAGACGATGGTAGACCTGATTTACAGAGTCTTCGATCATCTCCGGAGTTATACGAGTCATTTCATGTCTAATTCGTTTTTTTTTTTTTTAGTTTTTTCTTATGTGACCCCTACTTCAATTATTTCTTTATAATGCAGAAAAACAAGCTTTATCAAATAAAGTAAAAAAAAAACCAAGCTTCATATTTAAAAAATATATTGATGACGACATAACTCTGACAAATTTGACGTTTTATTTTTTTGACTTATGTTAAAAGACGCGGAATAAAATAAACTGTTTGACGTGTTTATGCATTTTTTCCAAAAATGAACATTGTACGTTTTATGAATTTTGTGCGTTACTTTATCATAACCCTGTATATTCATAGTGCTTTCATAAATTTTAGAAAACATTGTGAACAAGGAACAAATTTACAGGTTGATAATTTCCTAGACAATTTTTGTCAGTTTTTTATAAAAGTCGGATGAGCTATAAATTAATGCTTTCAGGATGGAAGGAAAAATCCATTTCTCAAACAAATAGATATGTGGCATGTTTGTCGCGGAATAATTACCATGATATTACCTTGATATTATGTACATACAGTTCAACAAGCCCATGAGAAGAAAATGCACAACAGACAATACTAGTGCAGTAGCCGTTCCGTTCCAATAGCATTGGTTTTAGCGGAGATAATGTCTATTTGAGACGTACGGAGTTTCTTTCACTCGCCAATCTAAGAGGTAGGCGTGGGCGCCATAAATTCTCGGCCTGATATACAAAAAAGAAGCTTGGAACAATATAAGAATTTTTCTTTGTCAATGTAATCTCCCCTAACTTCTATACATTTATTACAATGATTAATTAATAATTCGATACGATACCCTTGTAAAAATAATCTAAAGTTTTTCCGTCAAAATGTTCTATAATAGCTGCTTGCAACTCACTGTCGTTCATAAAACTATGTCCCCTAAGGTTAGAAAACAAAAAAAAATTACAAGGAGCTAATATCCGCACTATGCGATGGATGTTGCAATTCTTAAAAGCCGCATTCGTGGATGGTAGCTTGTGAAATGGCGGCAGTATGAACGGGAGCATTGTCGTGCAATAATCGCACACCTTTTGTCAATTTTCCACGACGTTTTGCACGAATACTGTCCCTTAATTTACGCATACTATGTGCCGTTCACACTTGTATTGCGCTCTTTCAAGTCAATTAGCAAAATGCCCTCACAATCCCAGAATATTGTGGCCATCATCTTTTTCGTTTGAATGACTTTCACCTTTCTGGGACGAGGTTCATCAGGTCGCCGCCATTCCATGGACTGCCTTTTCGATAGAGGATCGTAAAAGAGAACCACTGTTTCATCCCTTATGACAATGGACTCCAAAAACGGTTTTGGGTCGTCTCCACACAAGCTTAAAAACGACTGCGCACATTCGACTCGACGTTCACGGTGGAGAGCAGAAAGAAGTCGCGGTACCCATCCAGCACTAATTTTATTCATACCCAAATGGTCATGGAGAATATGGCGAACACTTGTTTCGGAAATGTTTGTTATCACTGCTAATTCCTTCACTTTCAAATGGCGATCTTCTAGCACTAAAAGTTCAATAATTGAAATTTATTGAGGCGTTATCACTTCAATTGGTTGACCCGACCGATCAGCAACTATCTAGCTACTTCATAAATTCACCGAATTTTTCGTTATTTTGAAGATGATTTTTGAATAATAATATTTTTTAATACCAGACAGAATAATACAATTCCAATTACCGGACAATATAACATAACGAGTACATACATTAAAAATAAACAAATGATAAATAAAAAATAACACAGGCTACCGTATATAAGTTTGTTGAACCTTTCTTTTTTGTAAGCTGTTCTTATATATTGTCCAAGGTTTGAATCCATTGATATTCACAGATTCTAGCTATCATATGAGGTTCATCCACAATATTTAGAAATAGTATATTATGCAATGAGCATTTAATGATAGCTATTAAGACACGAGAATGTATACGAGTGTCTTAATAGCTATTAAATGCGAGATGCATACACTATTTTTCTACGACCCCATAATAAAACATTATTTTTTGAACATTCCATTTCATAAATTGAGCGTAAAATTTTCCGTACGTTTTTGCGAATTTAGCTGGTAATAAATTGTTCGTGGCTACTAAAGCTTGTTCCATAATTTATAGTGGAGTCAAATTTTGCATTTCACTGTCATTATCCCTCATTTTTACCGTTTATATTTTCAAAAAAGCACACATTTTAACTACTTACTAGTAAATTGTCACATTTAATTAATTTTTATATCTGTGAGGCCATCACCATATTGAATATTGATGAATATTGGAATGTCGTATACCCGTATACCTATTGGATATAAACTTGTATCTTAATGGATATCATTAAAGTACAGGTTCAGCATATCTAATAATACAATTAAAGTATTAGTAGAAAAAATATATTTACCTATGACTGTTCATAAAAAAATCAAAAAAAAAATTACTTTCAAAACTAGCGCCGAAATATATATTACAATCACACAATATCATTTTGATAAGATTTGAAGAGCTGAAACATCACATTTTACTAATCAGCAGTAGTCGGCTATCATATTTACATTTCATCGACCTTGATATCGCACCTCCATCTTTTACATGTCTTAATCAACGAGACTTCCAGGAAGGAGATTCATTTGCGAATCCAAAAATGGAGTTTGATGATATTGCTCCCCATGACATTTATTTACTAATATTGCGACAATGTTTTTATAGTCTGGATGCTTGTGATTACCCAGAAAGTTTTCAGAACATCTTTAAATCTACACCAAGCTTCTACCTCCGTGGACTCAAACTCTCATTTTTCAAGGTTTTGATCAGGGATCCAATAAATATCCCGTTCTTTAATTTTCTATCGGAAACTGAAGAACACTTTTGGGACAGGTATCTACTTCAAAAATTCTTCTTCCTCATTTAAGGCTTTAACGAACTGCTCAAACAACTTTGATGTATTACATTTTTGGTGTCAGGTTTTTCATGAGGAATCCACTGTTTTTCAACAAAACGAAGAGATCCAGTGCCATGGCCACCTAGACATCTACATGACTTCCATTTGATAATATTTAAAACAATTGGTGCGTTCCTTAATAATGTAGATGAGCTGCAGCATTGAATAAAAAGTGTCTGCTAAATAGTTGAACAAAATCAACATATATATCTATATATATTTTAGTAAATAACTCCTTTACTCTGGCTTGTTCATAATAATGTAACTTGTAATCAACTTTATCTTAGGTACACATAATCAGTAACTACAAATAACAAATATGTTTTAAGAATACATAATAAAAAAATATTATAAAAGATATAAATGCGTCATACTACTAAGGAACAATTTCATTGGTTGAGAGAAGTCAAACACTTGTTTCCGATTGATTTTACTACATTTGATTGGTTTCGAATTGCTTGAAAATTTATGTAGGAACAAAGTTTATAGTTGGTGGCGTTTGCGTAAGTATACTGATCTACTATTTTATATTCAGGGTCAACTAAATCGTTAGATATCACGTAGCAATAAATAAATGTTTATAAGAGGTATTTACGAGACGAAATTTACTGTAATTTATTTTTAGATTTCAAGCATAACTTAAAATTATTTTCGTTATTCATCAATAAACTATTTCAATTCAAAGGTGACGGTAAATATACATATTAATGAATGACGTAATTTCTATGATTCAAGTACAGATGTTCATTGCAAAACACTTTATAGTTTTATAGTAAATATAATACGACCCTCGTTTAACAGGCGATGATGTGACGCTTTCTCATCCGGTAGTAATTTCCCCGTGCATTTTTTCTGGCTTATAGTAACTATTACTGAGATCCGTATTATTAGGTAGTATACAAATCTGCTAGTGATGTCACTGACACTAGAATGTTTTACAAATGATAGCGATGCGTCATGAAACTCGTACTATTAATATTTTTTTTTAGTATTTGCCGTCATTAGTGTGGGTCACGGCCTTGTACTCTGTTTTAAAAGACAATAATGCTGTTTTCTTTCGTTAATTTTAGCGACTTAGATCACTCGTTTTTCGAGCGAATTATGGATCTTTTTATATATGTACAAGGTCGGTCAAAAAGAGCGGAACACCGAATTTATGGCTTAACTAGCACTTTTTTCGAAAATTTAACCTAAATTAAAGTTTTTGTATATTTGATGTATTATTTATTGGTGTTTGCAGATTTTCCGTTTTTGTCACATTTTTGGAGGTATGATGTCACCGGATAGTATTTTAAATGAATCACCCTGTATTTATATTTTTTTTGAGTAGATATTTTTTTCCTGAATTCACTAATACCAGGATTAGTGGGTCTCTGACTTATGGTTTCATAAAAAAAAAATAAAATGTAATGGCACCTAAATATTTATTTAATAAAAAACGAACGACAATAACTAAAAATTCTATTCATTAAAGCGTCGATTAACTTTAACAAATGATTATGAAATTCATTTCTCGCTTAAAGGTGACATGAACTTTTAATGCAGCATTAACTTTTATTATGATATCGGCCCTAAGTAATTATCGCAGTAGGTATACCAAAAACTTTTTATATACAATATCTTTTTCAGAGTTCTGTTAAAGTAAAAATGTACATTCGAATAACACTATTAGGTACAAAAACTCCAGTTTGTTTAAGTTCTTTTATCACATTTGATTTTACAAATTATTTGACATTAATACATTATTAGTCACGTCTCAACTAAGTGAACGTTAAAGAATTATTTTATTGATGATTGTTGGTTTTGGAGACAGAAAGAGATCTTTACAAGAAGCCACTGATTTATTTAATGCTACATATCCTGACAGAATTTCTCCAATTTCAAAGTCAACAGTGTCTCGGAATTTACAGAAATTTAACGAAACTGACAGTGTAAAAAATATTTCCGGTAATGGACGAAAGAGGACAGCTACAAATGAATATAATGAACTTTATGTAATTCTAAGTGTACACGAACAACTTAAAAATTCCCACATATTCACAATATCAACAAAAGGTGAACGTGTGGTGTGGAATAGTTAGAGAAAATACAATTGGATCTTTTTTTATAGAAGAAACATTAAATGGCGATAGATATTTACAACTTTTACGCGATCAGATAGTTCCAGAATTAATTCGTTTGTTTCCCAATCGTATTAATCAGCTACAGTTATCAGAAGAAATTTGGTTTCAGCAGGATGGTGTTCCACCTCATTATGCGCCTAGGGTTAGGGAATACCTGAACACAGTATTTCCGCAGAGATGGGTGGGCCGAAGGGGCTATATTGAGTGGCCGCCGAGGTCACCGGATTTATCTCCCCTGGATTTTTTTCTGTGAGGTCATTTCAAGTCGATAGTTTATAAGGATTTACCTCAAACTCTTCAAGAACTTAAAGATCGAATCAGAGCGGCGGTACAAAATAGTACAACGTCTGAAATGACACAAAATTCACTAAGGTCATTTGTTGACAGATTAGGATACTGTCAGGCAGCCGAAGGTTTTCAGTTTGAATATCTATTGTAAATAAATGTTGTACGTAGAATTTTCAGTTATTGTCGTTCGTTTTTTATTAAATAAATATTTAGATGCCATTACATTTTATTTTTTTCTTATGAAACCATAAGTCAGAGACCCACTAAACCTGGTATTAGTGAATTCAGGAAAAAATATCTACTCAAAAAAAATATAAATACAGGGTGATTCATTTAAAATACTATCCGGTGACATCATACCTCCAAAAATGTGAAAAAAAAAATAAATAATACATAAAATATACAAAAACTTTAATTTAGGTTAAATTTTCGAAAAACTGCTAGTTAAGCCATAAATTCGGTGTTCCGCTCTTTTTGCCCGACCCTGTATATGTAACTACACTTAATTCTCCACTGCAGAATATATTTGCATGTATAATATTGAAAAGTTATCATTAAAGTAGTTTCAAAATTCATAACTGGTCAAAGCCGTGTAAAGAGGTGCAGAAGTATATACAATCTATCGCTCATGGAAGTTTGGGCACTCAATAAAATTTTGAAAGCATAAATAAAATGGAAAGAACATCTAACAAAGAAAAGTAACAAAATATGCACCAAAAAAATTCTGATTTCCTTCTAAATTATCACACTTTTTTTCATCGAAATATCCCTTCTTCTTTTCACGTTTAACGCAGCTTATACCACGCACGGTATTCTATTAGTTAATTTTCTAAGCGTGTTTAACGAAATATTGTTCCAGTCTGATAGAAGCCCCCAATGATGTTAAAAGTGTATCCCAGTTTCTTCGGTGGGTAAGGCAAGCGTAGTTGTCTGCGCAGTCGTCTGGCTAGACGAGATGTTGTTCGTAAGAAAAGATTTTTTTATTCTCTCAAAGACACACAAACAGGGAGTTAACTAAAAAAAATATGATAAAAAGATAAGACATGCAACTAAAAATTATTTCTCATATATATGTACTGTTATAATATATATGTATGTAAATAGTTTTTAGTTAGGTAAGATTATATGTATATGAATATATAAATAATAATAATTTATAAAGCATATTAATTAAGCATTCTGTACATTTTACGCAGAAGCAAAAAAAACTGTTTCGGTCATTTGTGTTTGCTAGTGTCGCAAATTTATACAGGGTGTCCCAGAAATAAAAAGACGGAGTAGCAGGTATGTAAAGTCCGAACAGAAACAGGCCCAAATATACCGCAATAACGAAGAAATTAAAAATTTAATTTTCTATGTTGTTTTTTAGATAAAAAAATTACATTACGGACCTGGCACAGAATGTATGTTTATAAATACACGTAAGAATGCTCATTTGTAAATAGAAACGAACACGCATTCATAGAAAAATACGCTTTTATTTGTACAAAACGGGGAAAAGACGTTAAATCGTACTCATTCATATAAAACATATTTTTTACCAGATGGGCGACCCACTTTATTGTAGACAATAAAAGATTGTTTTTATTTTTAAAATAGGAAGGTTGTTGCTCTTTAATGTGTTTGTAGTCGGAAACAGCTGATTATTATTATTTTAGAATATTTAATAAATCGTAGTTATTCTAGTTTACAGTAAATATCAAGAATGTAACTATTTTTTTCTAGCAGGTGTAAAATTAAAGTAATTAATGGTTTGATATTTATTATGAAGTATCTATTTCTCCTGCTTTTTTTAACACAAGTAATATGGTGGTCCTGAAAAGGACCGATTGTGAAAGTGAAGCAGGTGGATATTTAGTCCAGGGTCGGCGTAAGGCCAATTGAATTCATTATTATTTTTTTTCTGCCGTCTGCGCACGAATAAAGACTTGATATTTTGAGGGTACGTTTTTACACAATCTAGCTTCCGATTTCTGCTAGTCCGTCTTTTTATTTCTGGGACGCCCTGTATAATAGATGGGTAGTATAGATTTCCTGATTCTGGCCCCAGATGAGGTTAAAGGTGAAGGGTCAAAGTTCAAGAATCGCCTTGACCTTTGACAGAGCCGGAAAATCGACACTACTTATTATATTGTTGGTATAAGTAAAGAGTAATTAACACTATTAATAATAAAAAAAGATCATCTACACCACATGATTGGAAAGACATCACCGAATCCATAAATAAACGCAGCTCCTTCAACATTTTTAAGGATGTTTACTGCTTTGACACAAACAAATTTTGGAGTTCAAAAAACGACCTCAATGCTTCCCCTATTCTTCAAATATATATTAATTAGTATAATAACTACATAATTAAAATTTTAAATTAGTACAATAATTTGTTTAGTGTATTTCAACATTTGCTCATGATATTATAAGAGCAACATTTCCGGCGTTCTTGCAGTGTACTACATATAAATTCGTTTTCTGAGTGTACTTTATGGTTGTTTATCACTTAAATACGACAACGCGAAAGTGGGATATGAAATATCAAAGGATCCCACTATGCTGTCGGTTCTCGTTGATCGTTGTTGTCTGGTTGGTCAGCGATTTCTTAGTTTTCTATCTATTTCCTCCGATAGCAACTCCAAGTGGTTCAGATCTGGGCTCTGAAGGGGCTACAGCATTATCTGTACCCTATTAGACCCTTTGAAACGAAAAAATCCGAAGTACTTAACACTCCGTGAAAATGTGGGTATAATTGAGGAATTAAAAAACGGTGCAAGTGTAACAAATTTATCAAAAAAATATTGTGTTAAATCCACGATTTGTAAAATAAAAACTAAAAAAAATAATATTACGTGCAGTGGCTTGTACTTATGCAGGACCAGGACAAAGAAGAACTTTAATACCTTAGAGGAGCTTGTAGAAGGACTAATATGTCTGTAGATGACATTGACTACAAGTCTGACACCATCACTATTTCTGTACCTAAAACAAAAAATAATATTCCAAGATTCTTCGTAATTACAGACACAATATGGATCGATTTATTTAAGAAATATTATAACTTACGGCCTATTAATACTAGTCATAACCGATTTTTCTTGACCTATCGCAATGGTCAGTGTATTAATAGTCCAATGGGTATTAATATTATAGGCAAAATTCCTAAAGAGATTATAAGTTTTTTGAAATTGCCAAATCCAGAATTGTTTACAGGGCACTGTTTTAGAAGAACTAGTGCAACACATTTGGCAAATCATGGGGGTGATTTATTGACCTTAAAAAATCATGGGGGTTGGAAGTCCTCAGCTGTAGCCGAGGGATATATTGAATCCTCCTTAAACAAAAAGATTAAAATATCTCATATGCTTGGCTCCCAAAATAATACAAACATTCCAGGATGTTCAAACGAAACCACCACAGTAGACAGCAATAATAGTTTTCATCAAAATATTGTATCAGCAAATACGAGTGCTTTGCCTGGTGTTACTAAAGGGTGTTTCAGAGTAAATTTCAGTTTTAAAGTGTGCTTTGTGTGAAAACCATAATAATGGGAGGGGAGGTTGGGCCGTCGCCAGGTAGCCAACCCTTGCGGATTAGCAGTAAACATGGAGAACTGGTCGGGTAGACAGCGTGCGTTCATGGTCGAGTGTTTTTTTAAAGCGAACGATTCTTACACAGTGGCAAGGCGACGTTTTTGTAACCACTACAATATTCGCCGCGTAAGTGACGCACCGTCCGCAAATCTAGTGAAGTCGTGGATTCAACGATTTCGCGAAACGGGTTCAGTGATAAATTGCAAGCACACGGGTCAGCGGAGGTCCATCAGGACACCGGAAAACATTGAGGTAGTGCGACAGGCGGTGAGGAGACACCCGAAGCGCTCGGTACGTAAACATGCCCTGGCATTGAACATTTCACGTGCAAGTGTACAACGAATTTTACGGGCCGATTTACATTTCCACCCGTACAAAATTCAATTGGTACAGTTTCTAAAGAATTCAGACTATGAAATGCGAAAAACATATTGTGAGACAATGATGAATACGTTTTGGGATGAAGGGGGTTTGGAAAACATTGTATTCAGTGACGAGGCTAACTTTCATGTGGAAGGGTACGTCAACAAACATAACTGTCGGTATTGGGCCCCAGACAATCCTAAACAGAAGCACCAAAAAGAATTACATTCCAAGAAGGTAACGGTTTGGTGCGCCGTATCATCACGTGGAATAATCGGACCCTACTTTTTCGAAGATGCTCGCGGGCGCGCTGTTACTGTAACTTCCCAACGGTATACGGCAATGTTACGAAATTTTTTTATTCCGGCTCTTCAGAACCTCCCTGGGTACGATCCAAACTGGACCTGGTTTCAACAGGATGGTGCGACGGCACACACGGCAGCAGCATCAATGGACACTATACGTGAATTGTTTCCAGGCACTACCATTTCGCGATTTGGTGATATCTCCTACCCCCCAAGATCCCCAGACCTTACGCCCCTAGATTTTTTTTTGTGGGGATATTTAAAGAGTGTTGTGTACACCGATCCGCCGGCCAATACAGAGCAGTTAAAGGACCACATTCGGGATACCATTAATAACATTCCACCTGAGATGTGTCGCCGAGTATTCCAAAATCTACGTGCCAGATTGCAGGAGTGATATGAGCAAGAAGGTCGACATTTGGAAAACATTTTATTTAAAAAATAAAATCCGCATTTGTGCACTTTGTTAATATATAAATAAAATCGATCCATCACTTTACTTCATTTTGTTTTAATACTTTGAAAACTGAAATTTACTCTGAGACACCCTTTATAAATGCCCAAGATACATCTCATGTATCTTTTATACGTATACGTATACACTAACTGTACAATTCAAAAACATAATCAAAAATAAAATATTTGTTGACAATGGATCGTTGCAACTTCCTTTTATTTATTTATTTTGCCGATAGTGCTGTATTTCTAAAACTTGAAAAATGTTCGATGAACATCGTCCACACAGATTACACTGGTCAACAGTGAAATTGCTTCTTAGGTGAAAGTACCCAATCCTGAATGAATTCAACGTGCTGAACACGAATATCACATTGAAAAAAGTTGATTGGCTCACGTTCAAGAGATATTGACGTTTTGTCCATTGTATAGATGCTATTGCATAATGTAATGCAATTTAGTGAGAAATTACGAAATTTTGCGTCATATTGCATCACCCCTTCATGCAAAGAAGTTAATGCAGCATTTACTGTAAGTTTCCATTGAGAGTGTTGCGAAATTGATTGCGCAATATCAAGCAATAGCTAATTATAGTTTATTTATAAATGGCCGACGTGACAGTTAACTCGTGCAATGTCCGTTCATTCGCGCATATTTTTCGAAGCTCTAGCATACATAAGTGATTGCTATAGTGTAAAGTAACTAAACAGTAGCAATGCCTCGTAACTGTGTTAATAGTGCAAATAACTTCTGTTATATTTGCGGAGAAGTGACATTTGCTGCACAGAAAAAGAACATCAGTGCAACAGTTAAGAAAGCGTATCATTTGTATTTTGGTTGCAAGATAGGCGACCAGGACAAAGACTGGGCCCCACACGTATGCTGCCGCACTTGTGCCGTAAATCTTTCACAGTGGCTTAATGGCAAAAGAAAGGCAATGCCACTTGCTGTGCCCATGATTTGGAGGGAGCCCACCAATCACGTTGACGACTGTTATTTCTGTATGGTACGACCAACTTCTGGAGGCATCACCAAGAAGAAGAAGTGGACAGTTGAATACCCTAACATACCATCTGCTCTGCGACCTGTCTCTCATGGCGAAGGACTCCCAATTCCAGAACCTCCTACAGATTTTTCTATCAGTTCAGACGACGAGGATGGCCATGCGTCGGCGAGTTCTCCTCAACGTGGCAGTAAGGATGATGACTTTTCGTGCTTTGACGAAACATCTGCACCACATAAAATTACCCAGGATGAAATGAACGATCTTGTTCGCGATTTGGATCTGTCGAAAAGCAAAGCAGAGATACTGGCCTCAAGACTTCGACAGTGGAATCTTCTGGAACAGAATGTCCGAGTGACTTCATTTCGCACTCGCCATCAGCTCTTCGAATCTCTCTTTAAGAAAGAAGAAAGCCTTGTGTTCTGCTGCGATATTGATGGTCTACTACAAGCTCTCGGTATTGTACATGATCCCCACGAATGGCGGCTGTTTATAGACGCTTCAAAACTGAGCCTAAAGGCGGTTTTGTTGAATAATGGGAACCAGCTTCCATCCATACCTATTGCACATGCGGTCTACATGAAGGAGACTTACGGCAATCTAAAGCAGCTACTGGAGACGATTAACTACAGCAAGTATGGCTGGTAGATATGTTCTGACCTGAAGGTAGTATCTCTGTTGAAGGGTTTGCAGCAGGGATATACAAAGTACTGCTGTTTTCTTTGTCTGTGGGACAGCAGAGCAATCGATTTGCACTACATCAAGAAAGACTGGCCTCCGAGAGCATTTTTTAAGCCTGGAGAAACGAATGTACAGCACCCACCATTGGCACAGCCACACAAAATCATCATTCCTCCTTTACACATCAAACTCGGTCTTGTCAAAAACTTGGTAAAAGCCATGGATAAGAATGGACCAGCATTCAAGTACCTGCATGACAAATTCCCTCGACTCAGTGAAGCCAAAATTAAAGAGGGCATCTTTGTGGGGCCTCAAATTAGACTGGTCTTCCGAAACCCCAAGTTTGAGGAACTTCTTCAAGGTAAAGAAAAACAGGTTTGGGATGCATTCTATCAAGTGGCAGCAAACTTCCTGGGGAATGACAAGGCAGAAAATTACAAGTGTCTGGTTGAGGATATGTTGGCTTTGTTTCATGAATTCGGCTGCAATATGTCCTTAAAGATCCACTTTCTTGATTCCCACTTAGATTTCTTTCCTGATAACTGCGGGCAGGTCAGCGATGAGCACGGCGAACGCTTTCATCAGGACATTGCCACCATGGAGCAACGGTACCAAGGCAAATGGTCTACGTCAATGCTAGCTGACTATTGTTGGACAATCAGTAGAGATGCTCCACAAGTCCACTACAAACGGCAGGCCAAAAGAAGTCGAAAGCCGGAAGCAGACTAATGTTTTCTTACCATGTATTATAATATTGACATAAGTACACTTTTTCTGAAATATGCGTAAATGTTTTCTTACCATGTATTATAATATTGACATAAGTACACTTTTTCTGAAATATGCGTAAATGTCCTCTTACCATGTATTATAATATTGACATAAGTACACTTTTTCTAAAATATGCGTAAATGTCCTCTTACCATGTATTATAATATTGACATAAGTACACTTTTTCTGAAATATGCGTACATATTACAGAAAACCCGTAGCCAATTCAGCTTTTTCTTAGTCATTTTCGTGTTCAGCACATTGAATTCATTAAGAAATGACAATTTTCAGCTTGGACTCATGAACTTTTCGAAAATTTGTTGCCCAGTGTTATTATAGTTATAAAATATTTTACTTCGTTTCATTTTCAGATATTTGCATATTGTACATTGAAAATATAGCTATATACCATTTTGATTTTTTGATATTATGCTTACAAATTATATGTAGCCACCCTCGAAAAACTAAATTGAACTAGATAATCTATAAACGCATCGTTTTCGATGCGTTTATAGCGTTTTTATGACACCAGATTACAAAAATAAAGAAAAAGTACACAATATTTTTAAAATGTGTTTTTATCTTTTTCAAATTAAAAAGAAAATTCCAATTATAATAAATGAGAAAACCTATTATTTTAGTATTAAATCAGTCACTTCAATGTGAACAAATCGTTAGTGGAAACAGTCTGCGTTTCATTTTGTTCACACTATTGTATTTTGATTTGGTTATATATGTATTATAATTGAATGTTCCTCCTCAACAATAGATAGTCATAAATGTCCCCTAAAAATATATTACAGGTGTATGTTCATTTCTGTCATTACTACAGATAAAAAAGTGTTTGTAATTTCGACCTATTGTTTCAGGCGCCACTTGTAATCGTTTAAAACATCTGTTTTGTATTTAAATATAAAGTACGTAGTTTGAAGGTTATTCCCCAGTAGATTATCAACTATATATCATAACGGAATTTTTTTATTATTCTTCCCGATATGATTTCTCCAAAGTGGGATGTAGCATACGTGTATGCACTCGTCACTGAAAAATTCGCCTAAATTATTGTTACTAATTCGCAGTTATAAACAAAGCAACTTTTGCATATGGCGCACAGTTGAATAATCAAAACAAAGTAAAACATAGCTACTATGTATATACCGGGTGATTCAACGGTCTAACAAAGTAAATTTACTGTTTAATACTTTTCCAAAATTTAAAAATACATGCACTTATACAGAGTGATTCATAAATCAGTGACACAAAAAAATACAAGGTGTGTATAAATTGGCGGACCCACTACACGTGGCGACATTCTTGGTCAAATTTTGAGTTAAAAGTCCTAATCCTAAAACGATGTATCTGGCTTCCTTTGTCTTCAGAATGAATTTGAAAGAAACATACATTTGGCAACATTGAACACGCATGTGCTAGTTATAATCTTCGGAACATTTTTACACGTCGTCATGTGAACCTTACATTTTAAATTTAAAAAAGAAACAAACGAAATAAAATTGGTTTCTTAGATTACATATTTCATTACGAAAATATTACAAAGTTTAAAATTTTTTTGATAATATTGACTAATTTTTGTACATCTTCTTGATAGAAATCAATGTAATTATTACCTACATAATTGTTCGAATTGAAATCCATCAGTTTGTAGACATAGCAGCAATCTTTGTGGTATCGTTTGTACTATTCGCTCAAGTCTTTCTGGTGTGATTTCTAATACTGCGGCTTCAATTCGGGTTCTAACTTCGTCAGCGTCCTGTGGATGTGTAGCGTAAACTTTACCTTTAATGAAACCCCAAACAAAAAAATCTAATGGATTGAGATCGGGGGATCTCGCAGGCCACAAAAGGGGACCGGCACGACCAATCCATCTGTCTGGGAAGTGTTCAGTCAACCAGTCTCTTATATTACGAGCAAAGTGCGCAGGAGCTCCATCATGCATGTAAATCATATTACGACGTACGTTCAGCGGTATCTCATCAATAACTTGTTCTGAAACATTTAAATATTCACCGGCATCTAGGCGATTTGGTAAGTAAATTGGTCCAACTGCCCTGTTGTTTATTATACCCAGCCAAACGTTAACAGAAAACCTTCTTTGGTGACCGTATTCGCGAAATTCATGTGGAATTTCATATGCCCAATGATGAAAATTATGAGTATTAAACACACCATCTCTGGTAAACATGCACTCATCACTCCAAAGAATACGTCTTAAAAAGTCACCTTCTTCCTGAATTCTATTTAAGATTGTATTGCAATAATTTATTCGAAATAAGTTATCATTTCCGTAAAGAGGCTGAACTTTAGAAACATGGTATGGATGAAGCAAGTTTTCTCGTAGAACCAAATGAACAGTCTTATTACTGGGAATATTTAGTGTAGAAGCTAATTGACGGGTACTCGCAGAGGGATCTTCCTGTATTTTGGCTAGAACTTGCTCTTCTAGTTGCACGGTACGCCTTTGCCTTGGTCGACCTGCGTTCGCATTTCTTGGAATAACCGAACCTGTTTCACGAAGTCGTTGGTCCAGCCTTCGAAATACATTTTTACTTGGATGCCTCCGATTTGGAAAACGCACTCGATATTCCTGTTCTGCCATGCTAGCATTTCCACGACAGAAACCGTATATCATGTACATATCGGCATATTTGTTGAACGTAAAATTCATAATAAACAAACAGAACAACTAGTAAACACGAAAACCCGAAAACTGATTAAAACTATACAAATAAACAGGAAAAATAAGCAAGTCGAATGAAATAGGTATACATTACAAAGTGTCAAAATTTGACAGTAGTAATGTATTTGACTAGAACAACATTAGGCTGCCTACTTATTGTTTTACAACGTTGTCAGATGTGTTTTTCGTCAAAATAAGTTAATAAACAAATATTAAAAACAAACTTTAAAATCAAAAAAAAACTTTAACGAAAGGATAATAACAACAATTCTTCTGTCTTCTAAATTGTAGCTCTTTCTGTCAACAAATATCGAGTAATAACGCTTATTTCAAGACTGAAAGTCCAAACTTTAGGAACCTCGTGCAAAGATATGGAGCATGGTACAACATTTTCGTATTAGGATTTTGGACTCCGAATTTAACGAAGAACATCGCCGCATGTAGTGGGTCCGCGAATTTATACACACCTTGTATATACCTTTTTCGTATTGAATGCCCCATATACATACATTCAAATCTGGATTGCAGGTTAAAATAAAAATCTTTTATTATTAAAGAAAATTAATTGATAAAGTTAATTAAGTAAGTAATAGTTTCCGATTTATTTATAATTGAAGTCTTATCGTATATTTTTAATGACCTTATAATTCAAGAGTGCCATGCCAGAACACGAAATAATTTAAAATGACGTACATACACAGTACGCCATGTAACACATTTACATCGGAATTTTTTCTATTATATACTGGGTGTTCGTTCGCGAACGTGGGCCAAATTGATATATGTATTTACAACTTTTTCATTACTTTACATTGAATGTGATTCAAAACTTTATTAAATTATTTTCTTGCAAATTCAGGCAAGTGTAAAACATAATTAATAGAAAATAAACTAACCTCAGGTGTGCTAAATAAAACAGACTTTCAACATTTTTTCAAACATGGCTATCGTGATTATTACTGCGTCATGAATAAGATTTTAAAATACATGTCAGAATATCGAAAATAGGTATGGGATATACTTAACAAAAGAAATGAGATGTGAGGCCCGAACGACTTTCTTACACATACATATATGCGTTCAGATTTTCTTATACAAAAGTTTTAAATACTTTCATTCTCTTAATAAACATGTGAGTAGAAATGTACGTTCCGGTCCGAATTTTGAAAATTTCTTAGTACATAAATTATCCCAAATCCAGATCAAGTACTTTTATTCTCTTAATAATCTCTATAGAATACATAATTTGAGAAATATTTGCAAAAAACTGCTATTCGATAAGAGTAAAAGTGTTACTTGATGTACGAATTTAGAATTTTTTTTTAGACAGAAATTATATCAAATCCAACACAAAGTAATTTTATTCTCTTAATAAATCTCTATAGAAACATTGATTAGTGTATCAAATAAATAAATAAATAAATTATTATTATTGGAATTTCAACATTCTGACTTATGCCCTTTTGCTCACGCATTGAGAACTATAAATTCAATAGCAAAATATTATAACACTATACAAATTTAAAGTAGAATCAAAACATGTTAAAAAGAAATAGTTTTTCTAATTCCTATTAAATCAAATCATGCAAAAAAACTCCTGACAACAAAACTGCAACGTATTTCAAACGTTTGCTTTAAATTTGGATGAATCCTATCTACATGAAGTCTGCAGCGAAAGGTAGTTAACGTGTCACCTCATTTATTAACAATTAATTATTACTCATTTATCTATTGCCAATTTGATTTTGACCATATTGTTACTAAAGGGCAATGAGTGTGTGATATGTCAAGCTGAGAACAATATTGTTTTCACATTAAGTACCGTTTGAATATGATGAGTAAACAACACTTAAGCAATGAAATCGTCTGTTCAGAGAGTAAGTTTTATTTGTCCTATTTTGAGATAAGCAGATATATGTATCTGTAAAACACGAACATATTAAAACGTAATTCTAAGGTAATTCACTGGAGAAAATCACCGAACTACTTGAGCGTGTAATGTACTTATTTAATTCTCATAAATATAATACGAAATTGTTTATGCAATGTACGGTTATGAGCAATGAAAAGTAACCAGTTGATCAGTTAAAATTAAGTCGGGCTGTAAGAAAAAATTGTATTATTTATAGTGATTGTCCCGTCGTTTATTTCTTTGCAGTATTAAATTCAATATTGTAATAATTACAATATTGAATTTAATACTGCAAAGAAATTTTGATAAAAGATTATTGTTAGGTAATGTCTAGTAGCTTGTAAATGAAATCAGCGAACATAGCCTTATTTCTATTCATTTTTTATAAAAAAAAAAACCTTTTTTTCTTAAAAATAACGCAAACATGTAAACAAAAAACAAAGGAAAATAATAGAATTTATAGACTTAGAGCTATTCTAATATCGTGTAACAGTAATTAGAAGTAGAGGGGGACTACTTCTAATTACTGTTTCTGTGCGTCTTGGCATACTGGAGATTACATTTTGAACGATTTTTTGAGGAGTATATTCCCATTCTTGAATTGGTGGAGGTGTACGACGTCGATCCCTTTTTTTAATATCGTCCCATAAATGCTCTATTGGGTTCATGTCAGGACTAATGGCTGGCCATTCCATGAACGGAATGGCAACAGCATTTAAGTAGTGAATACCAGCCACATGAGGACGAGCATATCCTGCATAAACAAGTAATTCGGCCCCACAAAAAGAACAAATGATATTACATGAGCAACAACGATGTGTTCAAGATAATAACCTGCATTCATTGATCTAACACGTATGGGACCAACTCTGTGCGGTTATCGAAACATATGCCTCCCCAAAACATTACAGAGCCACCACGAAACGGGACTCTTGGAAAGATATTGCAACTAGCAAATCTCTCTCCTGGACTTCGCCAGACACGTTTACGTCTACCTGGAGATTTAAAGCTAATTCTCGTTTCGTCTGAAATAAAACCATCTTCCAATGATTAAGAGTGAATCTTGATGATTTCTCGCAAAACGCTCTCTGGTGAGCAGGGATTTCTTGGCCGGTTTTCTGCAGTCCAATCCAGCTTCATTTAAGCGGCTTATAATCGTTCGGGAAGATACAAGAAGATTGCGAGCAGCTACGAGCTCATTTTTTTGGATGGTACTAGTGGTTCACCTGTTTCTGAGAGCGGATTGTCTAAGAAAACGCTCATCTATTGCATTAGTGCACCGTTTTCGCCCTTGCCCCGCCCTTCGTAAGTGAGAACCTGTCTCGTTGAATCGTCTAACCATGCACCTTAAGCTAGAATGGTTTCCTTCTATCACATTAGCAACATGACGCATGGAATATCCCTCATCCAGCAAAGTTGATGCTCTTACTGCTTCCTCCACTGACAAATTTGTTCTGCGATTCATTACTAAAATGCCAATTTGCAATAACAAAAAAAAAACTTGGTGACTAAAGACGACTTGTCTTAATAAGCAAAAATTTCCGAAAGTCTTGCCAAAAATGCTTTCATTTGCAATTGTACTTTTAAAACGAAGCCCTTGTTGACAGCATTTCTTTGAACTGTCCCTGTAGTTCTACAGCTTACTTGTAAGATAACTAGAAAACTAAAAATCATCATTATTTTGGAATAACACAAAATATATGCGGTGGTGCGTTAATTTTGTCCATGAGTGTATAACATGCAATGAATAGAGATGTTTAACTAATAAAGCTGGTGTCAATGTTTGTTATTCATGTCTGAGATAAACATGTTTCTAAACCTTTCGTATTTAATATTTGGTTGAATTAGTCTCAGGTGTACTAAATATGATCGAGTCAAAAAATACATTTTGTTCCGGGTTAAAACAAATAAAATATTTCAGAACAACAAGGCACAAGAAACAACGACAATACTAATACGTAATGTAAACAGAACTCAATAACACGACCATTATTTTATTCTTTTACAAGTTCGACAGACTCAACATTTTGGCATCAATATTTTTCAACCGCGACCCTTACTGAAAAACATCCGCGAAATCCAAATCTGAACTTACATAAGGCTGCCCAGAAATAAAAAGACGGAGTAGCAGGTATGTAAAGTCCGAACAGAAACAGGCCCAAAAATATTGCAATAACGAAGAAATTAAAAATTTAATTTTCTATGTTGTTTTTTAGATACATTACGGACCTGGCACAGAATGTATGTTTATAAATACACGTAAGAATGCTCATTTGTAAATAGAAACGAACACGCATTCATAGAAAAATACGCTTTTATTTGTATAAAACGGGAAAAACCGTTAAATCGTACTCATTCATATAAAACATTTTTTGCCCGATGCGTCAGATAACGCAGCTATGTAATCGTTTGTTGACCCAGATGGGCGACCCACGTTATTGCAGACAATAAAAGATTGTTTTTGAAGGTTGTTGCTCTTTAATGTGTTTGTAGTCGGAAACAGCTGATTATTATTATTTTAGTATATACAATAAATCGTAGTTTTTCTAGCCTTTATTACAGTAAATATCAAGAATGTAATTATTTTTTTCTAGCAGGTGTAAAATTAATGTAATTAATGGTTTGATATTTATTATGAAGTATCTATTCCTCCTCCTTTTTTTTAACACAAGTAATCGTCCAGGATCGACGTAAGGCCAACTGAATTCTTTATTATTTTTTTCTGCTGTCTGCGCACGAATAAAGACTTGATATTTTGAGGGTGTTTTTACACAATCTAGCTTCCCATTTCTGATACTCCGTCTTTTTATTTTAGGGACACCCTGTATTAATAAATGTTCTTTGTGCTAATGATTTACGGATTAACATGTATGAGGGCATATATTTTCAAATTGTGAAGCAATGACAACCCTATCAGCTACAGTAAGCGAATTTTTTATTATATTAAGCATAAGGGGGCTTACGCAGAGGTGCCGACAACTACTGTGAGGTAATGCCGACAACTACTGTGAGGTAACAGGTACGGGGTGGCGCCATATGCGCTAATGTAAATTCTAGACTCTGTTTCCCTCAAACAATAGCGACTCTTTCATTTACGAAATATCAAAACGAAATTTAAAACACAAATAAACAAAGGCTCAATGCATGTCGACTGGAATTAGTTTTTAAAATAAAGTTTCTGAAACGGTGTTATGATGTAGTAAATTTTGCCAACCTTGAGAGTGAAATGTAAGAGTAAATAATTTGAATTATAAGAAAGTACTCCCAACGAAACCTTAATCAATCCTTTGTATTCAATTTAATGCAAAAACATAATAAGAAAAACAAAAATTTCTGATGTTTGTTTTATTCGAACGAATACCATACAACGGCGAAATTTACATTAGCGCATATGGCGCCACCCCCTTAAAGAGTAGATTTATTTTTGTAGCGGAGCCACTGCGGTTCCTTTCGTTCGTCGTTAAATAATATACGTAGTAGAGTTTTATATACAGGGTGAGTCAACTACGCGGGTAAGGCCGATTGTGCCTTTACGAGTAAAGATATTTCGAAGCGGTTTTTTTCTTGTGGTAGCTGTTCATTAGGGGCACATTTTAAAAATATTTTGTATTATACAGAGTGTTCCATAACTTGGTGGCTAACCATAGTTATAGTTTTTTAAATGGAACACCCTATATATTATTGCAATTTTTGAATTCTCCGTATAATTTTTAGTCAAAAAGTTATAAGATAGTATAGGCCTAAAGTGTAAAGTTTTTGACTTATTCCAATTTTTCTGAAAAATTCAATGTTTGTATAAAATTATATTTTTCTAAAACGACGTATTAGATGGACAAAATTTTTTGCAATATTGTTTACAATAAGAGGTCCTAATAGAAGCATGTTTTATTTTTTTACAGTTACTAACTACATGTGCAGGAAACTGGATTAAAATTAGATGACACATTTTTGTATAAAAGTCAATTTTTTTAAATGGAACACCCTGTATATCAGTTCATTTTTGAATTGTTTATTTAATTTCGTGTCAGAAACATGTAAGACGTTAATACAGTAAAAGTGACTATTACAGAGTTATTGTCGTTTTTTTGATATGCTTTTGTTAGTTTTTGCAAAAAAGTCATTTTTTTCAAATAGAACACCCTGTATATTATTTCATTTTTGAATTTCTTCTTAAATTTCACATCAAAAACATCTAAAAAGTGACTATTACTGATCTATTGTCTCTTTTTAATATAATTTTGTCAATTTTGTGGTTTAATTAATATAATATAGTACTGACAAAATTATATCAAAAAGAGACAATAGCTCAGTAATAGTCACCTTTATGGTATTAACGTCTGACATGTTTTTGATGTGAAATTTAATAAGAAATTCAAAAATGAAATAATATACAGGGTGTTCCATTTGAAAAAATTGACTTTTTTGCAAAAACTAACAAAAGCATATCAAAAAACGACAATAACTCTGTAATAGTCACTTTTAAAGTATTACGTTTTACATGTTTCTGACATGAAATTTAATAAACAATTCAAAAATGAACTGATATACAGGGTGTTCCATTTAGAAAAATTGACTTTTATACAAAAACGTGTCATCTAATTTTAATCCAGTTTCCTGCACATGCAGTTACTAACTGTAAAAAAATAAAACATGCTTCTATTAGGACCTCTTATTGTAAACAATACTGCAAAAATTTTTGTCTATCTAATACGTCGTTTTCGGGAAATATAATTTTATACAAACAGTGAATTTTTCAGAAAAATGGAAATAAGTCAGAAACCTTACACTTTAGGCCTATACTATCTTATAACTTTTTGACTAAAAATTATACGGGAAATTCAAAAATGCAATAATATATAGGGTGTTCCATTTAAAAAACTATAACTATGGTTAGCCACCAAGTTATGGAACACTTTATATAATACAAAATATTTTTTAAATGTGCCCCTAATGAACAGCTACAACAAGAAAAAAACCGCTTCGAAATATCTTTACTCGTAAAGGCACAATCGGCCTTACCCGCGTAGTTGACTCATCCTGTATATACTTCTTTATTCTAAAACGGTCATATTAATTGTATGTACTGATATCAAAAGATGTATATGTAATATATCTATTGTCACTCCTGCGGTTACTGCAAAGCATTGTGCGGTGCATTAGCGTCGCACGTGCTTCTATGCGACAACCAACCCAGTACGGAAATGCAACTGATATGATCTAGTGTTACAATAAGACATGATAATATGTGTTGAAGCATCAAATAATCGCAGTAAACAATTTTAGTAACGGATTTCATCACATCCCAAACTGTATGAGTAAATAAAAGAAATGATCATCAATTCTAAAAACTTAAAAATAATAATTTTTTTCTTAAAATATCAAAGATAAGAAATATAGCTGATATACAACACGAAAACGTAACAATAGCAAAACTCTTATTAAGATAAAAAGTTAATACTTCCGTAGTATTGTAAAAATAAATAAATTTGTGTGAAACTAAACAAAATGTTTCAGTAAGATAAACTATAAACGCAGAAACAATGAATTTAATTGGAAGTTAAGAATGAAATTATTTAAGAAAGATGAATTTCTACAAGCGCTTAATTATTTATTAAATGCTCAAATAAGCCTCCCTCTTGAGCTGAGGAGTAACCCAAGCTGATTATAAAAATTTCGACGGACATTTATTAACATTTCCGGGCTAACATGATTCGAAAATTCAATAATTTTGGCGCGTAATTGTTCTAAATTAGATGGACGAAACGCGATTTAAAAATATAGTAGTCCACTAGACATCAACCGTTAACAAAATTCAAATGCAATGCACAAGTACAGCTGCTATCCTAAACGCGAGTCAGTCTAGCCTCACTACTCTCGACCAATAGACAGTGATGTAAAATTACCGTAATTTATATTTTTGGTAAATTACCGCGGTAAATTACCGCTCTTTAAAGTACCATGGTGATTTACACATGAAATGGTAAATTACGCAAGAATAAATCTTGGTAAAAAAAGAGCGCTAATTTACCCAAAAATATAAATTAGGGTAATTTTACATCACTGGTCCGGACGTATCAGCCCGAAAATACGACGGACAAAAGAAATAGTGTATAACATCAAGATTTATTCTTGCGTAATTTACCATTTTTTGAGTAAATTGCCATGGTAATTACGCAAGAATAAATCTTGGTAAAAAAAGAGTGGTAATTTACGGAAAATATAAATTATGGTAATTTTACATCACTGCCAATAGAACAGTTTGTATATTGCTTTCTCGTACTAACTCATACAAACTCTGGGTGTCGTCGTTTTATCACACAGTAAATGCATCCGCAGCTTGCAGGCAAGCACTTGGTATATGTGGCTTACAAAAAGCGCAGGTAATTGTGTTTCACAAAAAATGTTGCTATTAAAGCTAAAATCATAAGGAATTCGAGTGATTATTAAACATGTTCTTTCTAATAGTTATCGCGTAAATACACCTTTGTGATAAGCCGTATATAAATGAATCAGACAGCTGGCAAGAAGTAAATGCATTTATCCAAACGTTAATTATTTTTTCAATTATGTATTTTGTTAGTCACTCATACGCAATGTTTCTATGAATGCACAGGAAAAACAAAACATTTGTAGAACTACTACTATGTGGAAATTCGAAAGATAAGGACGTTACCTACCTATACAGAGGGGGTTCCTAGTTTGACCGCATTATTCTACTTAATTATATGCCAACATTCGTCGTAGTTCTATATGACTCATTCATTACGTACGAACATAAATATAGAGTGGAAAAAGAATATATTTGAAGAAACATATGAAAAATTACACAAGATAAATTTAAAAAAGGCTGATCCAACTAATTTAACGATAGAATTTAGAGCTACTTTTAATTCAATTCTTTTAGTAATATTCCATGACGTTTATAATAATAATAATTGTCTTTATTAAAATGCCTTATATAGTATACAAGATATGTATATAAACATCAGTACAGTTCAATCTTAAGGAGAGATTCAGATGGCGGAATGTTCTTACATCCTATCCTAATTCTACTAATCGTAAACACAACAAATCATTCAAATAAAAATAAATATAAGAAATGGATTTCCTGCGATAACATATACACATACATACATATTGCCACGTGTCGCGGAAATAAGTTTTGTTGGGTACTAAGACCGGTGGTATGAAACGTGTACTGCAGTGGAACCAAATAAAGAGATATCTTCATTTCTTTAATACATTACGGTGAACATGTGTATGTTAAACTGGTTTTTCAGATAAGTACATTTCGAATATTTGCGTTTATTGCAACAATAATTTATTAGAGGAAAATATTTTTGCTTGTCCTCCATATTCTTCTCCCTTTTCAAATGCACGTTTTAGGGAATACAGATAATTATCGTTATTATTATTAAATTACAGGACTTGTTAATGTTTAATTCTAATAAAATGAGTAATGTTTTATGGACAACTAAAATATGACAGACAATTTTGCGTTGTAACAGTAACAGTGACTGTTCCCATAAAATGTAAAAATATTTGTATTCTCAATAAGGGAATGTTTTGAATTATTGAATATTATACCTATTCTTTCTAATCGACATTGATAGAACCAGCACTGGCAAAACATGTAAAACTTATGCGTTGAGTAAAAAAATAACGGTTTTACGAAGCGATTGGGTTTACTATCTTAAAAATTAAATTCATAATAAGCGATAAATAAAACAAAACATGGCTAAATTTTAAAAAAAACACACACAGTAACTTTGTATGTAAAATAGCTACTGCATTCGGTATTTATATTTGGAAGTTAAACATAATAATAATAGCTAATCATATGTGTATTTTTCCGAGTATGCAATAGTAATTATTATAATGCTATTTACATATGTATCGGTTACATTTACGTCGCATTACAGTAAAACACATACAGCATGTGTCAAATATCATTAGGCATAGGGATTCAATGTTGCCACGTATGTAATACGTGGCAATGTGGTACCCCTACTGTCCGTCACCAATGCCGGCGACAACCGACACCACAACGATTTTCTCCGATTCCCATTCTTCCCACTACTCCTCACCCAGATTTTACATTCAATGTTTAGCTGCGGACACATTGCGGTGTGCAATAAAAGCATTCAGAAAAATTAATTTATAATGAGTCTCTATACACCCGCTGAAAAGCTTCAGATAGTAAAATGGTTCTATAGTAATAACAGCAATAAGCTCATAAATACGTTTGCGCTGACTTTTTAGACCGTCCTGTGTCCTGTACCTTGCAGACAATCAATTTATAATATTATTAATGCATTTGAAAAATGTTTCTGTCTCAATAACTGCACGAAATGCAAACCAAGAGAGATATCCCCACAAAAAATGGAGGAAACTGAACGGCGGGATGTATTAGTTTGTAGTATTGTGGAAACTGACAACACGATATCAACTAAAAGTGCTGCCGAGGATTTGGGTATATGTGTAAGTAACAGAAATGTTTCACGTATTTGGAAAAGAAATGGTTTGAAATGTTTTAAGTATTTGAAAACCCAAGAAATATTTCCGAGAGACCGGAACTATTTGCTTCACCGATGAGTCAACTTTTCCATTGCACGAAAAGCAATGTTCTTTGATATTGGGCTGCGGAAAATGAACACCGGCATTTTGCAAACCGCACCCAATATCCTAAAAAAGTAAACGTTTGGGCAGGCATTTTAGGTGACCATATTTGATAGGACCGTTTTTTATTGATGGTATATTAAATGCCGACAAGTACCTCGAATTATTGCAAAATCAAATACTTCCCGCCATTCAAAACACTGGAATAAATCAGGAAATCGTTTGGTTTCAACATGGTGGCTGTCTAGCACATAATGCAGTCAGAGTAAAGGAATTTCAAGGGAATACTTTGTCTGGCCATCTTATTACTGGAACGGGAAACATCAAATGGCCTCCGCGATCTCCTGATTTATCTCCAAATGATTTTTCTTTTGTGGGGATATCTAAAAAATATTGTTTATACCCATGAAGCTGGTAGAGCAGAAAAATTAGTTTCCTAGAGAGAAAAAATAATTGAGGCTGCTAATTCAGTAACTCCTCACATGTTAGCAAACGTAAGAGTAAATTTCTACGACCGCCCAGGGCAATGTCTATGTTTGAAAAGGTTTTGGAGGGAGAGAAATGTGCCAAGAAATAGCATTTTTATTTCACCTTTTGAAATTTTACATGATTTATGCTATGAGCAAAAAGATAACAGGTTTAGCGAAGTGCTCGTGTATGGGGGAAGGTTGCCGAATATCAGATAGGCACCTAATATCGGATACCGAACTTCCTAGTCTGCCGCGTGCTGTAATCTAGCGGCAATATTTCCAAATACAAGCCCCCACTTCCGCCATCCCACAGTGCAGTCGAGTGCTCGTTCTAACGAAATCTTTGTACGTGAAAATATTTCTAGTGTTTTGGTGATTTAGAAATATTTCGAAGATCTTGCTGTTCCGGCTACTAAACACCTCTTAAGGTAAAGCATGAAAACTAATATTATAGGGTTATATAAAGGAAGGAGGTTAGTTTCATACTAGACTTGGGTTATTTAGATTACGTTGAGTAGTTTTTTGGTTATGCCATGCCGATCTCAACAACATGGGTGCTCCTAATATGGGATGGCGCGGGACTCCTATTATCGGATATCCGATATTTTAGATGCCTAACCAAGAGAGAAAGAGAAAAAAATGGGACACAGAATCGATGAAACTTGCAGTAGCTGCAGTAAAAGAGAAAAGAATGGGATATTTGAAGGCATCTAACACCTACGGGGTACCTAGGTCAACACTTGAGAATTACGTTAATAACAAAGAAAAAGATGTTAATGAGCTAATAAACACAAGACTTGGTAGAAAGAGCGTGTTGGGAGAAGAGCTAGAAAGAGAATTACTGCAATATTGCATAAAGATGGAGGAACGGTTTTATGGAGTTACTCTTCGTGATATTAAGCAACTAGCTTTTCAGTTGGCTGTCAATAACAATATGGAACACCCTTTTGCCCAGAGCAAAGGGGCAGCTGGAAAAAAATGGCTTAGAAATTTTTTAAAGAGAAATCCTACTCTTTCTTTGCGGAAACCACAATCAATGGCACTTGCAAGAGCGAAGGGCTTCACCAAATTAAATGTAAATATGTTTTACGATTTACTTAACCCTGAACTAAAGAAGATTAATATGAAACCGAACAAAGTGTTCAACATAGATGAAACAGGCATCTCTGTTGTTCAGTCTCGGCGTTCCAAGGTCCTAGCTGTCAAAGGAAAAAAGCAAATAGGAACCTTATCTTCTCAAGAAAGAGGTGCCTTCATGACAATTGTAACGTGTATGAGCCCATCGGGAATTTTTGTGCCTCCCCTTATTGTATTTCCCAGGAAGAATATGAAGCCCGAACTCTTAAACGGTTGTCCCCCGGGAACAATTGCAAGGTGCCACCAATCTGGATGGATACAAGCTCATATTTTTACTGACTGGATTCAAGATTTCATTGATTATGTCAAACCAACCCCAATGAATCCTGTAGTTTTAATATTAGATGGACATGGGACACATATTAGAAACATTGATGTTATTGTTAAAGCCAGGGAGAATGGTGTGATCATTGTTTGTTTGCCACCCCATACATCACACAAACTTCAACCGATGGATGTTTCTTTCATGAGCCCATTCAAAGCTTATTATTCTCAAGAAGTTGAGACATGGCTATCTAACAATCCTTACAGGTCTGTAACCTGTTATCAAATCGGAGAATCGATGGGTAAAGCTTATGCTAAGTGTGCTACTCTTCAAATTGCTTCAAAAGATTTCAGTAAATGCGGTATTTTACCATTTGATAGGAACAAATTTCTGGAATGTGATTTCATAGATGTAGAAGAACATCAACCTGAGCACCTCTTTTAGATTTAGGCCAACCACAAGAAGCTGAATCGCCTGTTGATTTTCAAGGGACCAATTGCCCCCACCTCTAATGCACCAAATGCTTTTCCAGAGCCCGTTACAGCTACCACCAAGACGCTAGAGGAGGACATGCAAAAGAAAAAAATCGTATCACCATTTGTCCTAAAACCACCACTAAAACTACCTGAAGTTACCTCAAAGCCCAAGAGAGGACGCCCTGCTGGGAAATCAGCAATAATCACCAGTTCCCCTTACAAAAATAACCTAGAAAAAGAAATTCAACAAGCCAAAAACAAAGATCAACAGTTACAAGAACAGAAAAAAGCAAAAAGTAAAGGTGAAAAGAGGATGAAAGGAAAACAGACTGAAGAATATAAGCCAATAAAAAAGAAACGAACAATACCTTCTTGCGAACAACAACTGCCGTTTAAAAAAGTACAAAGCGTAAAATATTTGATGTAGGAACCCAGGATGAAACCTCTGACGAAGATTCAGACATTCCCTTGGTATCAACCGACGATGAAGACAGTGCGGATGAGGAGTGTGTTTACTGTTGCCAACCTTACAAGGAGGATAAGTGTGGAGAGCAGTGGATACGATGTATCAAATGTCTTCGGTGGGCACATGAACTTTGCTCTGGAGCTGACAAAATGGGATGGAAAACATTCACGTGCGATTTTTGTCAAAAACACCTTTAAAACCACACTTGATACTCAATTTTTTTTAATGAGTTGTTTTTTGTATACCTACATTTATACTCACATATCAATAATTATTCCATATTATGTTAATATTATGTGTGTGTAAATACAATTCTTCTTTTGTAATCTTACATGAAATTGAAGTTTTCCTTGATTTATTTCCCCATCCGATATTAGGACTCCATTTTGAAAAAGAGGTAAAGTACCGAATATTACCAAAAAATTAAAAATAATAGTAAATGAAGAACTATTATAACCAATGTATTAAATATTTCATAAAACACTTCAAATTATGTTTTTATTTAAAATAAGTGCAATAAATCCCAAAAACATAATTTTTTTAGTAATTAGAAAAAAAGTATCCGATATACGGCAACCTTCCCCTACTATTTTGCAAATTAAATTAATATATATATGCTATCGTTTTAATAGCGAGCTTAATTTTGCAAATCAGTTATTTACCCAGATAAAAGCCTAATAGCTGTTTTACGCTTATCATTTGCTTGACGAGGAAGTTAATCAAACAAAAACTAACAGCAACTTCTGTATTACACTTATTACTAGCTTAGTCCGTGTTCTATACTTTTCTTCAACTCTTTTGGGGTATAAACAAATCAATGCGAGATAAAATAACTAAAAATTCGTCAAATTTAATAAGTACGAATCATTTTTACCGGCTTAATTTGTGTTGAGAAACTTTTATAATTTAATTTCGCTAATTTACAATATCAGTCTCGATTAGGAATAATATAATTCTTAATAACTCTTTAACATCCCCTTATTAAAAAATATAATTATTTTTATAACAAAAAAAAAAACTGGGATTATTACAACACCAAATGGTTTTTTTTTTTTTTGTGAAACATTGCTTGTTTACAATTAAAAAGCTTCAGCAACTAAAGCAAATACAAATCACTGCGAGAAATAATAATTAACAAGTCCTAAAATTCCATAAAACCAGGATCATCACAAAACTATCAATATCTCGCTGTTGAAACCTAAAATATTCTAGAAGCGAAGAGTCCTTTTTGCTCTAATAAAGTATCATCAATGCTATCGGTAGTTATTATTTAAGTGTAAATATAAATACGTTTTCTGAGTGTATTCGGTAGTTGTTTATCGTTCAAAAACAAAGAGGTAAAAGTGAGACACGAAACATCAGACATCCGACAATGCTGTGACTTCTTCGCTACTGTCGTTGTTTTATATTAGATAGTACACTGCAGTTGGAAAATACAAGTATTACAAACGATTAATCACCAAATAAAATACCCATATAGTTTATTGATTTTACGGGGATTCCCGCGCATTTTGTTTGGCAGTACCGAAGAAAATTTTGCGATTATATTACTACTGATTTTATAAGCTTATTATTTATTTCCTTTAAATTCCTTTTATAAATTTTAAGTTACTTATATATAAACTACGATATAATGTTTATATATTTTTTAATTACATCGCCACGTATATACTTATATTAGAAGAGTTTGTGTATATGTTGGAAATAAATAAATTAATATGATCTATAGCTTAATTGTCGGTGAATTTCTTTTGTGTTCAATTGGTCCTCCACTAAATCCATCTAAAATTGAAATTACGCCCCCAGCACAAAATACAAGCGCCATTTGTATAATTCTGCCGTACCCTGAATTTCTAATTTGTAACTACTACTTTCGATAAACCTTTTTCCTAGTAATCTGTTCAAAATTCACCACTACTAGTATATTTTGAAAGTACTTCATGAAAGAGCAAATAACAAAAACAATTTTTTAATCAGAATTTTGCAAATGTACTAATATTTATTGCAAACGCACATATAATTAACTACTGTGACTTACATATATACCTTTATACGTAAAACGTATATGCATATATGCATGTGTTTGAGATAGTATAATATGATTAACGCCCACAGGTGAAATAGAATATTGGCTTAAAAGTACGTAACTGTGATTGTTTGTTTTAATTCCGGTAAGTCCCCATTTTAACCGATACTCGCCAGTAAAAGGAATAAAAGTATAATTATTTTTTATTTTACCGTGCGGTTTTCTCTATGATTTTTTATTATTTTATATTTTAGTTTAATTTCAATTTGATTAGTTTCAAATAGATTCTTAATGTTCTACAAGAAAGACTTGATCATGCCTCAAAATATGTATATAGGTATACATATATAAAATCAGGAAAAATTTTAAAAGTGGATCTTGGAATAATACAAGTAAGGAACTGACGAGAACCAATAAGTTCGAAACACTATGAAATTCTTTACTCGTATATATTAATATTTTAATTACATATTTTATTAGCTAGGCATGGTTAAGAGGTGTTAACTTTTTTTTTTTGTTTTGGTCAACAGCTTGAACAATAAAATCAAGAATATCCTATTTTTTTAACTTTACTTATAATTTTAAGCCTTATATTAAATAATATTAATCAGTGGTGCAAACAAATTTCAGAAATTGCATAATAAAAAAATAGTTTTGTCTATTAATGTAATACTTTCAAACTTACTCATTATTTTTAGCCCTGACTTACCTTTTAGTTGAATTTTAATTTATTTGATTAATTATAACGACTACATAAGCAATAATAAATTTATTTCAACGACGTGCACTTCTTTGTACGCATGTAAAATTTACAATTTCACTGTAGTTACTTATTTTGGTACTTATTACATAAACACATTATTTTCTTCTTTTTGATAATTAATTAAACTTAATACTGACTTCGCCAAGTTGTTATACGACTAAATACTAGTCATCAGCTTGGCGATAATGTAAGATTATATATTGCCATGTAAATTATGAGTATTACACATGATAAATCAACAAACAAAATGAGCAGATAAGTTTATTGATTTTAGGGGGATTCCCATTTTTATTTCGAAGTATAAACGAACATTCTAGGATTATATTACTATTGATTTCGTAATCTTATTATTTATTTCATTTAATTTTTTTTTTGTTTGGATAAATTTTCACTTTTTATATAAAGCAGAATAAAACGTTTATGCATTTTTTAATTTTGAAAATATAAATGCGTCTATAGTTTAATAACTTTCAGTATACTTAATAAAAAAAAAAAAAAAAACTACTTACAAATTTCCAGCCGCATCCTGCTGACAACAATTCCTTAAGTAATCGAAAAATAATTGTTTTTGAGAAACCGCAACATTTGCACTACCGGCACTGATAACACTATTAACGTTCGTGTACCCCATCGTGGTATCAACTAGGTGATTGGGGAAAAGGTGCATGCTGTCACTCATTACGGTGTTGAGGTTTTTCCCCGCGGTAAAAGTCACCGAATCCCCACTACTAGCAACGTACGGTTGAATTCTTGGTCCGACACCGAAATTCACATTCTCACCTAATATAACATTTTTACAATCCATATGTTCCTCTAAAATCACATCCAGGTTGTTCATGTCTACCGTGTCAGCTGCTAAAGGCGTCCACTGTTGGTGTTGCGGTAACTCTACGCGTTGTTCCGTCTGCGTTGAATTGTCGCTTAATTCGACCGCGGGTGTCGTCTGACAGGAACTGTTTTTGAATGATTTTCCTTCGGGGTTTTTCGTTTTGTGTTTTTTCCTGGGACCCATCGTGACTTTTATAATTTTCTCTATCTCGCGTCTCAAAGATATCTGTTTGTTTACTTTCTTCGCTCGTTGTAGTCTTCTATTTTTCAGGCGTTGGGAGGATAAACTATCGTCGTTTACATTCAGATTTGATGTTGCATTACTCATCGACGACGTTTCGTCATCATCCGATACCTCCACCTTTATACCATCAATAACATTTGTACTTTTAGTTAGATCACTGTTTAGTATCGCAATTTGATCCACTTCCTCTATCTCATTCTCTTCTTTATTATCACTTGGGGTGCTCTTAACGTCGGTTTTCTCAATTACACCCCGCTGCCACTTTGAAAATTCTTCGCCTTTTTTATGCAGGCTTTTGATTTTGAAGGGAAAGGTTTTGTACGGCTTCTTATTATCTTTGTCGTTCTTACTTGTTGTAGCAACACCTTCTAAAGAATCCGCCATTTCGGCCTCGATTAATGAAGTTGGCAGTTGAGCGATTCTTATTTTGGATTCGTTAATTGCAGATTTAGGAGAAGATGGAAATGCTTTACACACTTTCTTGTTATCTTTGCCCTTCTCGCATGTTGTACCAACAGTCTCTATAGAATCCAGCATTTGGGCTTCGACTGATGAAGTTGGCAGTTGAGCAATTCTTATTCTCGAATCGTTAGTTGCAGATTTAGGAGACGAAGGAAATGCTTTACGGACTTTCTTCTTATCCCTGCCGTTTTCACATGTTGTATCAGCACAATGTAACGCAACCGCCATTTCGGGCTCAGCTACCACCATTGAAGTTGGCAGTTTAGCGATTCTTGTTTTAGACCCGCTGGTTGCAGATTTTGGAGAGAAAGGAAAGGCTTTGTACACTTTCTTATTACCTTTGCCGTTGTCACATGTTATATCAACAGAATATATTGGATCCACCATTTCGGGCTCAGTTGTTACTATTGAAGTTGGCAGTTGAGCGATTCTTAGTTTAGATTCGTTCTTCACAGATTTAGGAGAGAAGGGAAAAGCTCTGTACATTTTCTTGTTATCCTTGCCGTTTTCACATGTTATATCAACAGAATATACTGGATCCGCTTTTTCGGGCTCAGATGTCATCTTTGAAGTTGGCAATTCAGTGATTCTTATTTTAGATTCGTTAGTTGCAGATTTAGGAGATAAGTCTTTTTGGATTGGTACTACTTCAGGCAAAGTTCTATCATTCTGAGGTGAACATAATCTAATATCTGCCTCGTCCATATCGGAATTTTGAATACTCCCGATAGTCATTTTTTTAGCGAATTTGGTCACTTTTGTTTCATTGGAATCAGCAGTTGTGGAACGAGTTTTGGTATTGGACGCAGAATCAGGAGATGATTTCCAGTTCGACGCCGATTTTTTTTCCGTCGAAGACTTCTCCTTGAAGTGTTTAATTTTACCCATATCTGCAACAAAAAAAAAACATCGCAAAAGATCTATGAGCATTACGCAGTGACGCAATGTCAAAAATAGAATGCCAATTACATAAGACAGAATTTATATACGTTCATGCAATCAACTATGTAATTAATCCTATTTAAAATAAACTGCAAACAAAGAACTACATGTAATATAGCGTGCAGTTTATTATTTTGAATTCATTATACTAATAATCAAACAAATTCCATAAACCGATAATATCCACTGACTGAGCTTAGAAAGAGATGCACTAATAGGAACGAAAGAGGGAGATAGACATATCTACATCAGGTGATGGTTGACAAAATATCATGTGATGGCAACGCCAACTTCCCACCAAGGATCCTGAAGACCCTCCGATCCTACCTCCACGACAGGAAATTCAACACCGTAGTAAACGGTGTGAACTCCGAGCCGGGGAGGATGGAATCCGGAGTACCACAAGGATCGGCCCTGGGGCCGACCCTCTTCACCATCTACGTGAGCGACATCCCGAAGCCAGAGGATCACAGAGTGTACAACGCACTGTACGCAGACGACACCGCAATCGTGGCAAAGTCCATGAAGCCCGACATCGCTGTCAGGTTGGCTCAAAACCAGCTGGACAGGGTGAAGGAATTCTACGACTTATGGGGCCTGAACATCAACCCGAAGAAGACGCAAGCGGCGATAATATCGCAGAGGCACGTAAGAAACCCCCCTAAAGTTATGATTTCAGGTACAGAGGTCGACTGGACCAGTGGAATCGACTACTTGGGAGTGAATCTCGATAACCACCTCACCTTCAGGAAGCACGCCACCAGGACATGCGGCAAGGCCACAGCAAGGATGGGCCAGCTGATGCCGCTGCTGGGATCCAAGGCGCTGACCACGAGGGCGGCCGTGATACTGTACAAAGTACATATCCGGCCAATCCTGACGTACGCCAGCCCTGCATGGGCAACCATGCCGAAGACCACCCTGGAGCGCCTCGAGAGGGTGCAGAACCGCTGCCTGAGGATCGCCACGAGGCAACCAAGGGCCACGCCGATGACACACATCAGGAAGATCGCCGAAATAAACTCTCTAGCAGAGTTTATTCAAGAACTAAACAGGAAGTTTTTCCTCAGGGCAAACCTCGTAGAAAGTTCCTCTCTGGAGGACACTACGACGGCGAAACCCCGAGGAAACCACAAGACTGTCACGGAGGCACTCAGCCTCCTGTAGAAAACACCAAAAACCGGAAGGAAATCGGGTAAGAAACACCTTTTAATTAATAATATTAATATCACTGTCCATCCTATGAATATCTAATATATGTGCATGTAACAAATAATAATCCGGTGCGAGAGCCCGGAGTTATGTTTGACCGATTTCAGAGGACGAAAATCCACGCGAAAGCCGGGAAAATGCACGAACTTCAAACGCCCATATCTCGGTAACCACACGGTCGATTTCGACCAATTTTTGACAGGGAGTCCTCAGAAGACTCTGAATTCAGACACACACACACACACCCCTAGTAAGACGCGTCGCGACGCGTGACACTAGTTTAATCACGTCCCCGTGAGGACAGCAAACCCGGTAGTTAATCATGTGATCATCCCATGAAATTTAGTGTGGAATTCTGGCGGCCTGTGGGAACGTTACGACTCTCGGAACCTACGGTACCTAGCAACGAGACGACGTTTTCGATTATTCTTACGGTTAATAACGTAGAAGCACAGACTAAACAACCCTGACCGGCAACTACTTGAAACAATATCCAAAGGCTGTATTACACTTACCAAGTTATTGGCCAAGAACTTGATCAAGTTAAAATTGACGACAAGTCGTGTATTACACTTGTCAAGTCGACTTGGTCAATTTCTTGGCCAAGAACTTGGTGGCTTAGAACATTTTTCTATTTTTCTTCTCAACTTGATCAAGTTTTTAGTGATTTCTAGCAATATTCATGTTATAAAATTGTTTGCCAACTGTCTAAAATATAAACACAAATTCCATTTTAGAATATTGTTAAGAATGACATGTTAACTTGATACTTCTTGAAAGAATTGTATGCGTAAATTATTTATTTTCTTTTGTATCTCTTGTGCAGTTATTTATACATTCAATATCAAACACAAATCTTCGATAACTTTATTAATTTTTTTATTTCGTACTTTTGCACTATTGGTACTGCTAATTCTCCTAAAAACTTGGCCAAGAAATTGATAAGTGTAAAACAGTCAAGGTCAACAATAACTTGATCAAGAACTTGCCGACAATATCTTGGCCAATAACTTGGTCAAGAACTTGGTAAGTGTAATGCAGCCTCAAGATCTTCTTTGCTTGTCACACATCAACGAACGTGTACGAAGATGGCGCAAAATTTGAAACGAGCTGATTTTTTAGAACATACCTATTAAATACCTTATTTATGTAACAGAAACATACACAAAGGTACTAAAACTATGGTAATAAATATTACTTACTGCAAGAATTGGAGCGCATAGTTTGAGCATCTTATGTGTAATTTTATGGTGTTATGGGTTTATATTACACCACAGTTCACTAATTTTTACTCTGTACTTATTTAATCATAAATTCGCAATCAATATCAACATATAATAAATACGATGTACAACCACAAACGAACGATTGCAACAATATGTCAAATTTGAATGTTGTTTGAAATGACATAACCACTAGCCCATCTCATCTCCCGTTCAGTTAATATGACAAGGATGGTAAAGAATTCATATTTACATTTGCTAAACAAGGATGAGTATAATCTGAATAAAATCTGGAATATAGTTACCAGTCTGGTTTGTTTAGTCTGTGGTATAAGTGGCATATGTGCGTAAATAAACATTTTGTACGTTATATTTTATATTTATTATTGTTCTTGTTTGCTTGTATGGCTTTATAGCATTATTGGTAAATGTAGTACAGAATTGTCTATATAAAATATATAGAGTGTAATATATGCTATATTTTCTATATGCATATTTTATGAAAAAAGTTAATGGATTAAAAAAGTCAACAGTCATTTTAAGCAAAAATTTAGGCTTTATGGGAAAAGCGTTCAGAGTCTTATCCATACTGCACAGTTGCGGCTGGTGAGTACGTTTTGGTGAAGCAATTGCATAGACAAGGCTGATTCGTTAATTATCGGTGATATGCTCGGCATCTGGGAGTATATCACCGATAATAAACGAATCAGTCTTATCTATGTAATTGCTCCATCTAAACGTGCTCACCATCCGAAACTGGTACTGCATAGACGTATTCATCAAAATAATACATATATACATAGTTACATGATATCTATGGTTTGGCAAGAAACAACAATTCTCAGGGTTCTAAGCCTAAAAACAACAGGAGAGCATATGTCGAAAGGGGGCAATTCCATGGTCAAATGATCCAAAGGTGGTTACTTGACCATTCTATAATCGATGATTAAAAACTCCAAAAAGAAACTTTGTTACAAGAAAGATATAAGGCGTTAAAATTTGAAGTTTTATGGATTTTCCGATTTTGAAAGCCCGTAACTCTTAAAAGAAGCAAATCTTCGGGTTGATTTTTTTGTAAATAAAGTGTATTCAGGTAGCTACATTTCCCCACACAAGTAAAATAGATAGGGTAGATTTCTCTTGGGAATGATAAATCTTGGAAAATTGAAAATTTGTCATTTTTAAGTCGATCTTTTAGGTTGATTTTGCTATTTGGAATACAAAATTGTATTCCAAATAGCATTGTGCGGGAGGTAATAAAGGCTGTATCTTCCTGAATAAACTGGTTTCTGATTCATCAGCAGTTTCGCCAATTCCGAGTGATATAAGTTATCGCAAACCCTTACAAACGCAAAATTCAGCATGTTATGTAATACAAAAATGGCTGCCATCGAAATTCAGAAAAAGATAAAAATTTAAAATTAGTCTTTTTGGACTCTCTAAACGTGTAGAAATCAACAACAACAAAAAACCATTAGTTGATTATAAAATGGTCAAGCAACCAATTATTTTTTTCTGGATCAATTAATGACATGGAATGACCTAATGCCGGTTGTTCAAAATCCAACCATACGATGGAAGTAGTCAACACCAACAATCGCATGTCGTGAGATATATTTTCTATAACTGATAAAAAAAAGAACAATTACCAAATATGTATAATATTTCAGGCATTCAAACTAATGAAAAATGCATGCAAATGGGAGAAAGCCTGTCGATTTTTCAAACTAGTGATAACCCAGCATACTTGGAAACAAAATAAAAACCCAAACCACAAATCTCTGGTTGACAAACTTCAAAATTTTAGGGTGGAATATGAGTTTAAAACTACACGTTCGCCATTTAATACATCTGTATTATTTTAATAATAAAAATAAAATTTATCCAGAAATAAATTCGATTTTACGGTGTTTAGAATTTTTTTATTCCTAAAATTGGTTCAAATGCATCGACAATTTTATATATGTATGTAGATAATACTTTAATTGTATCTTCCAATGAAAATCCTTGAAATCGACGATCACGAATTAGATTATAGTTCATGACTGGCAAGTTTTCCTTTCATGACTAATAATAAATTTTCAGTAACTAGTGATACACAGTCATATGAATTACTATATAAATGATGCGTAAAGTAAATAAATCATATTTGGATAATGATCATCTCATGACAATTATAAAATTATATCAAAACAGTGTAATGTTACGAAATATTGACAAAGCTACTTGCAATTTTACTGAGTATGTCGTGTTCGCTCAAAAAATGTAAACCGTATTCATTTATACATTCCGTCTGTGTATTTGGCATCAGCGGAGTTTTGATTGGTCATTTCAAAATAATTCACCAATAAAGTGGCTCAGTGCCAGATGCGGGTGCGTAATGGAATTCGGTGGGAAGCTGCAATGCGATATGTCGGCAAACATTAATAATAATTAATTAAACATTGTAATTGTTGCGTTCAGACAAACATGTTATTCAAAATGGCATATTTCATTATATTATTTGTAATATACTATAGGTATATAGGTATGTTTTGCCGTCACTTTTACGTATTCATCTTTTTTCAAAGTGTCCTTCGTTGTGTGTTTGATGGAAATTTTAATTTTTGCCTCACATAATTTTTTAATTTCCCTTTTTTTTTTATTAAACTCTGGTACAACTCCACGATAGCTTGCATGGTGACAGAGATATTCTTTATTCCTATAACTATTGTCATTTTCAACTTTTAATGAGATATCTTTACCCTATGTAAGAATGCTTTACCTGCATACAAAATGCGGCGAATTTTGTTTACTTGCTTTATGCCGCAAACTTGTTTAGGTTATGGTACTGTCCTCTTCTACTCCCAGGTTAAAAATAGATTTTCAGGGCGCACATATCCCAAGGCTATTGTGAGGAGAGACGATGGAGTCCCTTTAGCCTAACGGCTAACTTCTAACTTAACCTAACATATGCAATGGCGCGTCCGTAAACACGCCTAATGACAATATCGCGTAGTTGCAATAAATTAAGCAATAACCACCAAAATAATGTCAGCATGAAAAAAAGGATTCAGACAAAACACGTAGATAATCAAATGATTTATAAGTTTGATAACAGGTAAGATTCCAAAAAAAAAGTGAACGGTTAGCGAGATAGAGGCGAAAAAAAAAAGACGAAAGTAGGGAAGTTTGGGCATTTGTAAAGAAATAACTCGGAAAATATCGATGCTAGAAACAAATATTTCCAATAAAAAAAGTTGAGCAATTCAATTCATAAGAGATAAGGTTTCTATAGTTTTTTGTGTAAACCGAATCGTTCTTGATATAGAATTAAACGCGTTAATCGCGATAGCGGCGCCACTGACACTCGGGGAATCCCTGAAATCGAAATCTATAATTATGCTCAGAATACACCCCTGTTTAACATATTACACTATCGCGAAAATTACGCTATTTTTTGTAGATTTCCCTGTTCTGAGCGATATTTTTACTGGACTATCTGCTTTAGTTTAATCATCATGTAATTTTAAGTTTAAAATAAGTAATTTAAGTATAAATTATTTCTAATAATCATCAAAAGGTCTATATCGTCCTTTCTATTATTTTTACTTCACACTTATGTTATTGTCAAACATTTATATTAATTTGACATTTAACATGAAATAGTTCCTTACTCAATTTATCACCAATTTAAAAAATGAGGTGTGGCCACCACACGACTTTCTTATACATATGAGCGTTTCAAATTATAGAATTTTAAGAATTTCTTTTACAAAAATTATTCAAAATCCTATTCTAAGTACTTCTATTCTCTTAATAAATCTCTAAACAATGCATACTTTGCAAGATATTATCAAAAAAGTGCTACTCGTTAAGAGTAAAAGTGCTACTTCCGGTCCGAATTTTGAAATTTCATATATACAAAAAAAATTGCAAATCCAGTTTTAAATACTTTTATACTCTTGATAAATATATATAGAATGCATAATTTACGACATATTTGCAAAAAATCGCTATTCGATAAGAGTAAAAGTGGCACCTCCGGTCAGAATTTTGAAAAATTTTTTATACAAAAGATATTGAAAATTATGTTTTAAATACTTTTATACCCGTAACGTACTTGTCTAAAAAGCATGACTTGCGAAATATTCGCAAAAAACTGATTTTCGATAAGAGTAAAAGACCTACTTCCGGTAGGAATTTCGAAAATCTTTTTTTGTACTCGCTTATCAAAACCTGTCATTTCACAATTCGATTTGCGTGCGTAAAAAGTCACTTTAAACACGAGTGCGTAAAAGTAAAGTTGGTACTTCCTAGAACTTGATTAATTTAGTGACATTTTAAAATCATAAATTCCTAACCTTAATAATATGCTACCCAGTTCGTTGTTTTTCTATGAAAATAAAAGGAAATGAAATAGAATTTTTTGAATTTGATAATTTTAAATTAAATGTCACTTCAAATAATCAATACTGCCAATTCAATTTTTTTTAATTAATATCAAGAGATTAGTAGTGTGTCATAAACGATAACGTATTTAACAATATGTATTATTATTATAGTTCTCGTACAAAAAATATTGTACAAACTTCGTGCGTGAAACATTTTGCGAATTCGTGTCCATAAAGCGCTCGCCTTTCGGCTCGCGCTTTAAACTGGTCACTCATTCGCGAAATATGATTTCACGCACTTGGTTCGTAAATAACTATTAAATAAAATTATTCTCAATTTTAATTTTAAGTATATATGAATTCTTTATAAATTTGTTTAAACTTAGTAGTTGACGAAATATTTGCAAAATTCGATTTTTTCGCTGAAGTAAACTGCTACTTCCCGTCTACTGATTTTACTAAAAAACTAATCAGATCTCTAGAGAGAGATTATACACGTAAATACAAAATTTGGAATTGATATCTACAGCGGTTTGACCGCTATCGTCGATACACACACAGAGAGAGAGAGAGAGAGAGAGAGAGAGACATTTTTTAAAAACCACATTTTTGGTATTAGGGTACTTTAAAACGTGGACATCTGCAAAAATCTCGAGGTCGAAAATTTTCGTCATCACAATACTTATACTACGTATAAGAAAGTAAAAACACGAACTTTATATTCTACTTTATGAAATAAAAATATTTTCGGTCTGAGTAGTTACTTATTTTCGTGGGAAATATCTTTAATAATAAATTATCTAAAAATGTAGAAATCAATTCCAAGTAAAATATAGTAACTACAGTAAATATCACAAGTATTTTGTCGGTTCGTTATTCGGGGATTTAACTGCCTATATCGTGAGAAAGATACGTCACACGTTGGCTTCCAAACATAACTGAATAAATTATATACAAACAAAGAAAAAAAAATAGAAGAAAGACGAAAGACCCGTATGTGATGTGTGCAATGTAAATTGTTACGTTCGCTATAAAAAGGTCATGCTAAAACACGTACAATCACCAACACTTAAATTATTATGAATATATAATATTTCTCTATCACATCAAGCATGACTGCAAATAATATTAAATAAAAGCCGAAATTTGTATAAAGCAAAAAATATCATAAACATAACGATTGTTTGTAATTAGCGCATTAACGCATTACGATTAATATATTTGCATGTTATTATATCGGCAACTTGGAAACGTCTTACTTCATTTGTTCTACCGCCAGAGTCGCACCTAAATATTTAATTTGCAAAATAAACATCATCTTATAATCATATGATCATACTTATATGCAACGATAAGATTAACAATATGACAAAATGGCAAAAACCTTTAATTCTAAATTCATATTCTGTTAAGAGTACGGAATTTTCAAAATCATTGCTAAAAATCCCTTTAAAGTGAAGCTACGGAATAATAATATGAAATTTGACAATTATGTTGAATTCAAGCAGGGACAAAAATTGTAAATCAAAAATCCCTAAAATGCAAATTGCTGAACTGTGAAACTTTTACAGGCACCCGTTATTATAAGATGCATAGATCGACTTCAATGTATATGTAAGTTGGAATTTTAAACATACGAGATGAAAAGAACGAAACGTTCATGTGATCGTATTCGTAGAATTTACTTGAAAGCCGTTGAAGAGACAATAAATCAAATTTTCATGATTAACTTGATTCACTGATGATCAAATTCTTTTCCCTTAATTTATTTGACTTTTCACGAAACCCGTTAAATTTAATCTGCTTAAAAGAATCCATGGCTAATGTCACATTGCGGTCATAAGATGAAAGTATATCTGCTACTTAAAAGGGTCTATGATTATCCTTGTAGAAGTTCCTGGGTATGAATAAAATATAATTCAGAAAAATAATAGTATTTTCTTAAAATTTAAAATTTTGTGGGAATTTATACTATTTTACCAATTCGCAATCTTATAGTTGTACACTCGAAAGAGGTCACGTGAGTTCCAGCCATTTTTGAAAGCATGGTACTTTCAAGTAGAACTTTTATATGCATATATGAAAGAAAATGTGTGGGGGCATATATTTTTTCAAAAAAAATAATTTCCAACTATTTTAAACATTCTCTGACAAGACTGTTGATTATTATGGAAAGATAATCTTTCAGAATACATTTTTTAGATTTTAGTTTTAATGCCTGAAGTACCTTTGAATTTCGCCTAATAGTTTTTACTGTATTTCATATTTTGAAGTTGGCTATTGGGTTAAAAATGTATATATCGTTAATTATATTATTCGATTTTTGCATTTCCTGTTATATCTATACTTAATTTTCACTACTTCTTGCTATTATCACTGTTCTTAACCTGCTAAATGCTGTTTTATATTTTTCGTTGTTCTGGTTAAGTTTAACAAAAAGGTTAGATGAATATAATTAATATTATTGCATATATGTCTAAAGTATTAGTAGGGATGTCTTTTGCAGATTGGAACGGTGCTTTTATTGTACTTTATTTTGCAAGTCGTTTCAACAGCAGATGTTGATGTATTATGTAGTGTTTTAATAAATATCATTAAATTGATAGTAGAGTTAAAAAAATATTGTTTTCGTATTTAGTAATTAACCGGTTTATACGAGACGCCAATGAACAAAAATAATATAGACAGTGTCACCAACACTTAAATTTTGACTTACACACATAAATAGGTGAATTTGATTTAGTAATCGGACATTTGCACTTAACAGATTTCACTTTTTATAATTCCTGTCCCTGCTTGAATTAAACATTATTGTCAAATTTGATATTAAAAGCTCATAAGCACACTTAGTGTTTTATAGCAATGACTGTGAAAATGATTGACATACACTAATTGCCCATTACTTCCCTTTTAGATAAACAAATTTTCTATGCAATGTAACATTTTTAAAATGTGATGGAAGTTAACAGTATTATAAAAATTAATTTGCCGATAGGTTTAAATTTGAGGAATTCATTCTATACAATCATCTATGAGAAAATATGTGAATTATTATTCACATGTACCCCATCCAAAAAGTTAATAACAAGACATAACCACGACATAACATAAAATTCTTTCTAAGATTGTCAACGTGTAAAAGTTAACTTAAACTAAACTTTAAATTGAATGGTTAAGTTTAATATTAACCATGTATTAATTGCAAATTACATATTTTACTTTGCTTTCCAAAGAAGTCAGACTTTTGCAAAACCTTATGCAAAATATTATGACATAGTGACTGTAATATAAAAACAAATGCAAAACTGAAAATACAAGCGAAACAATTATGGATGAAGAATTTCAATAATATTAATAATAGTATCTACCCAACAAAAAATATAAGAAAACTGATGAAATTAGTTTTAAATTAGACAAGATAAATAAATAAACTTATAAAGAATTTTTTAAGAACCTACCTACCTATTTCTATTTGATATATTTATAATAATATTTCTCAACACATTATGCAAAACAAAAACTATGATTTACTTTATATTTAATGCAAAGTTACCTGCACACCCCAAATTTAAATTATCCTTTGGATCCCATATAGTTTTCTTGGCATTTATTTTCACTTTTTCATTTTCTATACACGTATCACTTCCAGTTAATGTTACCACTTTGCCTAATAATTCTATGTCCTCACATATATTTTTTCTTTCATTGCTGGTATCAGAAGTCAAATCAATGGTAGTACATGTTTGAAAACTAGTATTTAATAAATTAGAATCATTTTTATCTAATGCAGGATTTTTTTTGCAATAAGTTTTAACACACTTTGACTGGGTATTAACTGATTTCTTTGATATAACATCTTCATTTGAATTTTGTTTATCTGCATGATCTACTTCTTTGCAGTGGTCAATTGCATTTTCTAAATATGTAATCTTTCTTGTTGGTACTACTTTATGTTTACGACTAATACAATCAACAGGTACTTGTTTTACTTTACCAATTTCATTACACTCTGTTGGTGTCTCGATTTTGCTAACTTCTAATACAATATTGTCACTAGTACACTTATCTCCAATCTTCTTGATCATATTGCATGCTTTCAAATCCATGTTTACTTTAGAGATTCGATTATCAGTATTAGCATTCTGATAAGTCTTATCTTTCTTCTTTTCGTAAGTTCTCGTTCCCTTAGTCAAAGTTAGGAATCCACAGTTTGTAGTGTTTACTTTTGTTAGATTACCTGCTGTTGCATACTTATTGTCAGTAATCATTTTTAATGTATTTATTGGAACATAGGTACACTTCTTCACAGGCACAACTTTCTTGTCATTTATTAAAACAATCCTACCCGAACTTTGAATAGATTTTACAATAATTTTCTTGGGAACAATAGTAGACTCCTGTCTCTTCTTTAAATTACTCTCAGTCATCTGCTGTAGCTCTACATTTAATTTTTCATCTGTATATTCAAATACACTTTTATTGTTGTGAAATCCCAATAAATTATATTCAGAATGTGCATCTTTTAGATTAATTGATATTACATTACCTTGTTTTAGGATGTTTTGATCATTGTCACAAGCCATCGAATTATTTATATCTCTTCGCTAAAAAGTAGACACAATCGTAAATGTTATTGTTTGTAAGTGATTTGGAATACCTTAGTTAATTTGAAAGTGCTGGTGCTGGAACTGTATTATCAATACTGAGGACGAACTCACAAATATTTTACAAGATACAAGACTTGATAACACCAGGTTATTAATTTTACATCCACAAATAGGGTTTTCCCCTGGTATAAAATGGCGACTAACACTCATTTATTGGATTCACATGTCACAATGGGGATTTTTGTTAGTGACGTTGTAGAAATACGTAACTCACCGCTCAATCTTTAGGTGGCACTCACTGCAAAATAACAAAACGCGCGTCAACTTAAAAACAAAATAACTCTATTGAAATATGTTATATTTATTTTTAGAATGAATTCGTGTATTATAATGATCATTATCAGTTTGCTATTATCCTTATTATAATTTGAGAAAATGAAATAAATATTTTGAATGCATCTAAAACCCCCTAAATTAACATTTACTCATTCGGAGTTACACCTAGAGATGTCACTCTCAATTTAACAATTTTGAAAATATCATTTCCATTGCATCAGAAATAGTAAATTAAATTTCCCGGTTTATGAGTTACTAAAGATTATAATTAGAAGCAATGTGTTGATTCAATAATTTTGCTTTTTAATAACAATTTAATACAAATTATTAGTGAACGTGAGTAATTAATCTTTAAAAATAAATGGTCGCATTCATCAGACACAACAGTTGTGCAGCTGTTCAGCGACCGGATTCAGATGATATACGCTCACTCCGAACATGATGTATAGCGCTCACCAAACCGGCCCTTTCAATAAAACTACGCCGTAACATAATGAAAAAAAAACAATTTATATTATTATTGTTTATTTTACTGTAAAATTCTAACATATGGCAGTAGTGAAAAGTGCAGTAGTGAAAAGTATCAAGTGGAAGGTCATCACATAAGCGAGAACGGTCCCGTCCAGCCAACACTCAACTGTTGTCAAATATACAGTTGGAGCGGAAACGGTCCAGATCAGTCTTCTGAATGTAACCATTACAAAAGAACGTGCTGAAGTATATGACTGAATATACATAGTCGTATATTCAGTTATCTACTTCATTTTATTATTTATAATTGAAAATTTATAAAACAAAATATATTGTATTTTTAGCATATATGCTATTGTAACCTTTCAAATATTGTAAAATATAATTAAATTCGTTTCTGTTATAAGTTGATTAGTTTATGCTGAAAAAAAGTTCAAAGTTCTCTTGGAATTCATTTTACTTTCATATATTATTGTGATTGTGTTCTCGTCATCGAGATGTTTGCAGATTTCCATTTTCGTTAACGAAAGAATTATATTTGGAATGATCTCTGTCTGTGTTTGTTCAAAGCCGCGATCGAACATAAATGGCAAAGTTTAGTCATTTGAGTCATTTCGGGTTTTATTAACATTTATAAATTATACATTCAGAAGTCTTGCAATAATACCTATCTTGTCTCTTAGGAAAAAATATTTTTTTGAAAAGTATATAGAACGTTTTAAAACTAATTTGCATATTATATATTTATCGAAAGTCTCTGTATAGTAGGCCACCCACTAATCGTGGATTGTGTATAATCCATTATCCATTACCACACCACTTACTCATCCATTACCATTCATATTCATACAGGGAAATCTGGGAAATGGAATTAAACTAAACAATGCTAAACAACCATGGGAGTCGGATAAACAGGATAAACACACACATCTGTGCTTGAACTCTTCAAATAATTTGATACACAGGAAGCCGTCAACAGACAAGAATATTAATTTCCTTGGAATTAACGTTTTTGTATGGAGTTAGCAGGCCGTGTTTTAATTTTAATCAAGTCAACATAAATTTAATCTACAAAGCAAATGAGTTTATAACAATTTCGAATTTGCAAACACATCCACTTCTACACGAACGAGAAAGGTAATTCTTCGGCGAAATTATTGCTTTTAAAAGTTTTTTTTTTAATCTGTCTATAATGAAGTAATTTTCTTACAGAAAATACATACTGATGGCACTGGTGAATAAATTGGTAAGACCACCAAAGTTGAACATTCAGCTACATCGCAAGTATAAATGCACGCGATGCAAGTATAAGACAAAATTTAAAGCAGATCTGAGAAGCCATATTAATAAGCATTACGAAGTCAAAATGTATAAATGCGGCATTTGTAGTAAACGATTCAAAACAATGAAGTCTCGCAGGCAGCATTTGAAAAATGTACGTATTAATACTGAAGGAGAAGCTCAAAAATATTTTAGGAGATACTATTTCAAAGCACCTGTAAAAATGAAGCCTTTGAAAAGTATTTGTCACGCACAAAATAAAAAGAGAAGAATTGAAAAGACAATCTACAAAACATCTTTAAAAACACATACAAAAGAAACACTTCTTGAAACATACAAGATGCAGTACAGGTTAAATCTGCAACGTACAAAACCGAAGCACCTGGGTGAATTGGATTTTGTGTGTTTATCATGTGGCTATAAGACACACAAGAAGTCGCATTTAACAATTCATAGGAAAAGTAAGCATTTTGAAGAATTTAGTTTTACCTGTGCAACGTGTAATTTTAAAATGGATAATGAGTTGGATTTGGATCTTCACATAAGATCAAAACACTTTAAAGAAGCTGTTTACAAATGCCTGTCTTGTGAATACATGACAACATCAAGGAGCAACTTTACATGCCATGTAAAAGGTATACATCTTAAGGAATTTGATTATAAGTGTGAATTATGTGAATACAAAACAAACTCCAAACCGAAATTAAGAAGTCATGTGAATTCAAAACATCTTCAAGTATTTGATTATAAATGTGTAGCTTGTGATTACAAAACAAACAGTAGGCAATGTTATAAAATACATGAAGCAACTCATCATACGACAGAGTTTAAGTATACTTGTGGTAAATGTGAATACAAAACGAACGTAAAACATCTTCTGACAAGACACATAAATTTGAAACATCTTGAAGAATTGTATTATAATTGTGCGAGATGCAAATTTAAAACCAAATACAAAAAAACTTTAGAAATACATATCAGAGCAACACATCTTAACGAATTTGATTATAAATGTGTTTTATGTGACTATAAAACTAATAGAGGGTATGCTCTTAAAATTCATGTGCAAACAACACACCTTAAGAAATATTTTTATAATTGTACGTCATGTGAGTATGGAACAAAATCTAAATTATGTTTAGAAAATCATATGACACACAGGCATCTGAACGAATTTAATTATAAATGTGACACATGTGAATATAAAAAAAATACAGAGTTTGCTCTTAAAATTCATATGAAAACAAAACATCCTAAGAAATCTGTATTTAAATGTCCATCATGTGCATATGGAACAAACTATAAATTAGCTTTAGAAAACCATATAAAAAATAAACATCGTTATATTTATGTGTATAAAATAAACTATAAGAGAATTTGAAATCAGAAGGATTTGGAAACGTATTTTTAGGTATATATATTTTGTAATTAATAATTTATGTTAATTTACTTATAAGTTTTTTTTATATTATCTTTCAAAGAAATACTGATTCTAAAATATGTTATAACTTGTAGTATTGTCCATATTAAATGCAATTTTATGTATTAACTGTATGTATATACCGAGGTCGTCATATTTTAATTTGATAGGAAAGTAGTAAGTGGAAAAGAGCGCGACGAATTAAAGTATAGATAGACATAAGCGAGGCTGCCACACTGGACATTTGTAAGGCGTGGGGGTCCCCCGCCACTCCGTTGCTCTCCCTCCACTGTTAGCAAGCAGGCAGCGCTGTATATGATAAGATCATCTTCTGCATATGATAGAAGTGCAAACCGAAATTAAAATATGACGCTTACGGTATAACAATTTAAGTCAACTTTAGATATTATTTTTGTTCAATTTGTTGTACAATTGAAAAGGAAAGTGTTTCAGTACTTTATGATATAGGATTGTAATTTCTAATAATTAGAATATTAAATTATGTTAAGAATAATTGTCACTTTAAATTAAATAGAATGACTTTATTATTTTATTCTGTTATCTCATTCCCAAACATAAGTAATAGAAATAAAGGAAATTCAAAAAGCAGAACCTCATTTTTGATTTTGTGATTTGAATCCTACATAGTGGTAATTCTTGAGTAATATGTGATAATAAGCGTAAGGTAGGACCCCTCAGAGTCATTAAAATTACAAAAATTTCTGGTTCATGTTGTGAGCAATATTATGCCAAACATATAATGTGCCTTCAATATCCTACCTCATTAAAGTAGACTGTTTTTTAAGTAACGCTACATGTTCAGAGTGAACGTACAATTGCGGCCCTTACAAACTCAGACACCGAGTTTTGACATATCCTGGCAAATTCAAAAGTTTGTTATGTGTAAATTTGACTTTTATCCAGTATGGCAATGTCAGTGTCAGTTTATTGTAAGTCAGTATAGGCACATTGCAAATGAAAAAAACGTTGGTGACAGTTGGGTGACATTTAATAAACTTCGATTTTGAGACCATATTACAAAGCCAACATTTTATACTTGTCGCACTGTCTGAGTTTGTAGGGGCCGCAACTGTACATATCTGAATTTGTTGTGCCTTCATGTTTTTATTTTATTTATACATGGGCCAAACCAGCTTATAAGTTTAATTACAACGGTTTATCAGGAGTGGTAGCAATTGTTGGATGGCGAACGAAAAAAAAATTGTATGTAGGCGTAAAAAACAAATTTTGCTTAATTTTTGCAAAATTTGGTAAATCTAAAGATCACGTATGCTACAAAAATTAGTCTTCGTCGTCAACAGTCATGGAGTCCACAATTATTGCGGAAGGTTTCTCGTGAAATGCACGGTGTAATTTATGGTAGATTAATAGGGGAGGGTGATAGCATCGTTTTTAGAAAACTACGTGAAACGGCCCCTTAAGGTCCCCAAAAAATTATTGAAAAAATCCAGTGCCGAAATCATATTGCAGTGATCTTGAGTTGGGTTGTAAATTATAAATAAATAAGTATAATCAAGATCACTTCAAGGTTTTATTTAAATTAATTTTTATTTTTATTTATTTTTATCATAATGTGTATATAAATATTCACTATATCAATAATTTGCCAAAATTTTGTTTTTATTTAAGTAAAACAATAAAAGAATCTTAGTAAAATTTTTATAAAGTCATAATATTAAGTTACGCATCAAATGCTACGTTTTCAATAACGAGAAAGTATTTCCCGTCCGAAGAATACTGGCACCGGCAAAGATCGACCGTGTAGGCCGGTGAAAACAATATTGTTCGCCAGATGCATGGATGAGTCATAAACGTGTAGACAAATTTATATTCACATGTTTGTTTACCTTTTTCAAGGATTGTTAATGCGCTGTTTTCCCAAGTGACCGATAGGAGCAGCACCGTCGATGTGCAGTTTTGGAGGTGGAATCGTATATACCGAGAATTGCCGTACGTTTTTATAAAGAAAATTAGGCATAAAAGGATGGACGGATAAAATTTCCGGGACAGCTGGTGCAAACCGCTCTCTTTAAATAGTCTAAAAGTAGGTGATAAACCACTCCCTCCTCTTTTATAAAGGATTATTCTTAAAATCCGAACTTAGAATATTTTTGAGATTTTTCAACACTTATAAAATTTTTAACAAGATTCAACACTTGTAATATTTTCTGTAATAACATGCAACGTGTTTTACATTGAGATTTGTAATTATTTTTGAATAATTATTTATGTATGAGATAATTTTATATATGAATTCGGATTTTGAATTTATTTAATTTCATTTTATTTTCTTTTTCTAGAGTGTTTTGTTTTGCATGTAGGGGTACTATGCCATACATTATGACAAAACATTCTAGTGATTGTAATGACTACTTTGGATGGCATAATCATTTTATTTTTGTATAATTTACTTTTTTCTTTTCAACTTTATTTATCATACAAAGGGATTTGAAATTAATAATTTTGTTTTATGTGTATATAGGATATATATAAGTGAATAAGTTTTCTCTGGATTTTTATCATGGATGAGTTTGAGATTATGTACGAAGAGTTAAGGTGATTAGATAATATTTGTTATAAATGTGTGTATAGTGGTGTACCAAATTCTTTGTTTGTAGTGGTGTTTTTGTATTGGAATTTCACGAGAAGGTAAAGTTTATTTTTAATGTATATATATTATTTCTTCTTATCTGTATATCAAGTATATTTTTGTTGTATTTGTGTGTTCAATGTTAACGTGTTGAATAATACATCAGGAATGTGTGAAATGAATTAAGTCGTTATTTAATTCATAGCATGGAGTCCTGGTGAATTTGAAAAACACGAATTGGTCTTGGTGGTACTGCGTTTGGGAGCGAGAAAAGGCACCAGGCAGAACTAATCAGGGCTGAGTTAATCTATTGAATACGCAAAGACATTATTTTATTTCATTTTATTTATATAAAATTTATTTATATATATATACCTTAAGGAGTGAGCACATTGTGGTGTATGTTCGGGTTGTGTCCGACGAGTTGAAAAGACATACTCGTAGGGTGGAACTTTGGGGTACCCATCTGTGTGAATTTGCTATCTGATGGTACTGTGTTGGGAGCGAGAAAAGGCGCCGGACAGGACTAATTAGGGCAAAGCCATATCCTTAATGTTTATATTTTGTTCGCAAATAGTAAATCGCGTAAATTTTCGGTTATTTATATTCCAGTACAATTCATCATGTGTAATTTATTTTATTTTATTTAAAGATGTTGATTGTTTACATGTATCTATAGCAAATATAGTTCATAATAATCACGTTCACATTTTTAAGACATAAGCTTTTCACGACGTTATGATTTCATTCACTTTATTTCTTATAATGTTTTATTAATTATGATGTATAGATTTGAATAATGTTTCAGATATTGTTTCTTTGTATGTAAATATATATATATATTTGTATAACTTAAAATTTTGAATTTGTTTTAATTTATTTTAATAAATTAGATGCTAAGATTTATTTTGCATTTTATTTTCTTTACCTGACCTGGAGATGATTAAAGAGCATTCAAATCGTTTGGAGAATCTATTCATATTTTCTGCCCCTGAGAGAATTATTTATTTTTAAACTGAGCTAGCTGTATGTAAAAATTTTGCTTAACCTACCATTCAGCGGAAAATTCATTGTATCCTTGTCTAGCATAAGGCCTAGCACTGGGATGCGTGCTTGATTCTTACTTAGGCATTAATTGAATAATTTAAATTTATTTTTATAAACCTTAATTTGTAAGAGTCACAGCAATATGTTACGTAATTATATAAATAAAATTAGGGACTGTTTGAAAAAGCCCTAAATTTAATTCGGCCGTGACAAAAGCAAATGAACATTACAAAAGTTCGAACTTAACAATAACAAATTATAGATAGTGAAATTGCAGTGTGACATTATAAATGGACCAAGATATATTTTTTGTTAACACTCGGATTGTGCTTCTTATTTTTGTCAAGGATCTAAAGAAGGATACTTCGTATGAGACAATACACATAGATGTAGAACTCTGACCAGAAATGGTAATTAAGTTAGAGTAATTTTATTTTCTCGCTTTATTATCTCAAATTATGGATCCTCGTATTTTGAGAAATCGAGAAATTAGAAACGTCAAATTGGAGAATTAGTATGTACCTACTGATTGTGATACGTTTAAACAAAACGCTACTTGGCCATTCTTGTTCATTTTCTACACTGTCTATACTTTTGTAAAAAAAAAATTGTTGTAAAAAACAGGAATTAGGCCTACTGGGGCTACCCTAAGGTGGTGGGGAAAGGATTGCGTTTGACGTTTTGTCTGCCACATAACGGTTATTTAAAAAATTTATCGAAGCTTTACTAAGAAAAATGAAACAGTGCAAGATATAAATAAAAAAAAATTGATAATATCAATAACATTCGATTTCAAGTTGTATGGTATTGTAACATTGGCTTCTAATCAGAGTCCGCACAGTTCGTATCTTACCCACGGTGAAATTTTTATAATTTAATTTGGCTAACTAACAATATCAGTGTCGATTGTGAAGAACATAAATATTTTTTACATTTTATAAGAAACACCGACATTGTTGTTACAATAGATTTCTTTTTATCAGATTTTAGTTTTCTCTAAAACATTACTCATATTATTACAAAGCCTCAACATGTAAAGTAAATATAAATCATGGTGAGAAATAATAAGAAGTACAACTTAAATAATTATTAATCATAAATAATAGTAATAAAACTATATATTTATTGCAGAATAAGATTTAATATCTAATTCATTCCGGCAAATATCATTAAAATATTTACAAATTACATAAAGCGGGAGTCTTAATAAATCTAAATAAATACAAGCCAAAAGAATATTCAGAAATGGCAAAAACAAATTTCGAACACAAGAGATGCATCAATATTTTCATGCAATAAACGCAGGAGACAAATATCCCAAATTTATTTGCTTTCCAGTTGACCAGGCATCGCTTCATGTTGCTGGTCGTGTATACCTGCATCGTGTAAAATTTAAGGTACAGGCATATTAAACTCCGTAAATATATTCAGTTTATTTCAGGCAACCCGACATACGCCGGTCGAAAATTTTTCTTAGGGAAAGCCCACCCTTAAGACAGACGTTTTGCATTCCATGGCAAACCTTTATCAATACAGTTTTTGATCTCGCGGTTCTTTTTCAATATTTGTAATCTTTACAAACGCTTAATTTTTACTCTGAACTTAAGACTTTTTTTTAATCACCTTGTATACTGGTTTGTCTGGACAGTTTCCCGTCAAAATTATGTTAGCTGACGTGGGAAAAAATAGTGCAACTTTTCATAATACTTTAATATAATTTTTGTGGTAATTTTCCACTTAATTTAAATATACTTGCAGACGCTATTCAAAATGTTACCGACGCTTAATTTGGTGCTTAAGCGTCTTTTGATTAGAAATATAAGTATATTTGTTCATTTCCAAAGGTAACTTTTTATAATGTTCGTTTACTTCTAACAATGTCTGAATTATATGATATGCAGCCAAATGTGCATATAAGTATTTCAGGTTATATATCTGATATTTAGTTTTTTTATTCATGATTTCTAATAATTCTTTTCCATAAAGGTATCGCTTACAGGTTGACTTACGATATTCAGTGCTACCACTCCTAGACTGAAAAACTGAAACTCAATGATTATGTTATGAATAACTTTTTTTATAAAAGAATGAAAAATAAATTGTACTGTATGTATTCTAAAATGGCATTATTTTTACTATTAAATGACATAAATAAATTTAATTAAAAATTTGTTTTCACGAAATTATTTAATTTTTAAAAATTTCCCATTTTCTTGAATCAACCTGTATATATACCGGGTGTCCCAGCGGAGGCAAATTCCAATATTGGGATCTAATAATGTAGATAGCGAATAATCCTTAATACAAAAATCGTAGTTAATTATAAGCTCTACAATTTAAAAATATTTTCATTTATACAGAGTGTTCGACAACGACAAACCACACAAACTTATGTTTTTTTTTAATGAAATGCTATGCATTCTATTACATTTTATGGTAGCCCTCGAAGAGCTGATTAGACTGACATCAATTTGTATTTGTCGATTTTCAACTGTTTCTGAGATATGGCGGTTTTTCGTTAATATTTGTACAACATTTGAAAACTCGCTGTGAAATAACCATTAATGATGAAATAACTAATATGGGCTCAGTTAGCAGAGATATATTTTCAGTACGTGAAATTAATGTTTATTTCGACATATCTACGTATGTTCTTTACAATTACATACAATTCGCAAAAGTTAATATTTCTTAAAAAAAATAAACAGCCTGTCATGACAAGTACATAAAATTTGCTATTTAAAAATATCAATTTCTTCCGTCTGTGGGCGTTATTGCAAAAGTTGGAGAATATTATATCTGAATAAACCCGATTACGACTTAAAAATAGGAGTTGCCAAGGCTTGCACTACATATAGCATAACTAAAATTATAATTATAATTATAATAAGTAGTTTTTATTGAAATTTTAAAACTCGTGAAATGAAAACTTTGGAAGTTCATGAATTAACAGTATTTAAAATATTGCAGTCGCTGTGTGTCAAAAAATTGTTTAACGTCATATATCGATTTATAACTGTAGTTGAAAAGCAAACCGTGAATACAAATTAAATTCACGTTTTTGAAAACTTCTATAACTTTCGCAATTTCTTGAAGAACATGTAAGATATTATTTTTAAGCATCACAGTTATTATAAGTTATAAGCAAATTAAAAAATGTTTGATTTTATAATGTGTTTATATTATTTAGTATTTGAACTATATAAAATATAGAAACAAATACATTTACGGTAAAATAAAAATTCCGGATTTTCAGCGGCGTAAAAATGCATATTATGTCTACCTTCAAGATCATTACTCTCAAAAGTAGCTTTATCACTAAATATAACCTGAGATACAACATTGTGGTTGTGATTTATTTTGTGCAACATCGTATTACGTATATATATATATATATATATATATATATATATATATATATAATATGAAATAATTACTACTTTAATAAAAGTAGAATTTTGGGCTGGATAGTTGATTCAAAACACAATTGTTAGCTAAATAACGTTTCGGAAATATATTTATTCCTTCATCAGATCTACAAAATAATTAAATTAGGGACAACTGTTAAGTAAATTATAAATTATCTTACAATTGCCACACTAGGACATAAAATATATGGGTTTAACAAACATTAAAAATATAACATGATATGACAGTGACTTATAAGTATAAATGTCAAGATGACATATACAAAATTGTAAACAAAAAAATAATTTTTTTACAAAGCGCACACATCAGATTTCACATCTCAGATATATCACACTGTTAAATTTATATGTGTCTTATTTAAAAAACAATATTTTATATACCTATAATATTTGAAAAAACTAAAAGTGGTAATCATGTATATGAAAAACATGACAATTAGTGAATTTTAATTTTATTCAAAATTTTGTCATTAACAAATTTTAGTAAACCTGAATAAATGTTGCTAACATTTTGGGAGTTTGATCTGGAGTTAATGTTTGGTGTAAAAACATTAATACAAGGAGTTTCTAGAAATAATCTCTTAGTCAAATTAGATTCTTTATATAAGATGTTAGTTCGATCAAATAATATGGAATGACCAGTAGTATATACATGTGATGCTAATTTACATGCATTAGGTTTATTTCGGGCATCACTTTTATGTTGTGTATTACGTTCTTTAATTCTTTGTTTTGTTTAGTTTGACCTATGTAGAATTTTTTACAATCATTACATATATATATATTAAAAATCATTATATATATATATTAAAAATCACATGTATGTCACAATGTAATTATAGATGAATAGACTTGGCCTTGCACTATCAGGAATATATACTCTTATCTGGGATGCATGTTATTGCTGATGTATTGTGTAAAACTTCTCATTATCAATTTTTTATAAATTATATGGAATAGTTCATTAACATATGTCATCACGTCACATGTGTAGTACAGTTAAAATCGTACAGACATTATAACGAATATTTTATTCTATCAGTAATTATTATCGCGACAGTATTTCAACTAATGCTTCTTTCATAGTATAATGTTAAGCATTCCTTATTTAAAATATTATCATAAAAAGGAACAATGATATTGTATTTGAGTAAATTATAAATTGTTTTTCATAGTGAAAATTGTTTGCTTGTTAATATATACTTAACGGATGTATGAAGTATACAGAGATGCATATGTTTAGATTTTCTTATGCACAGGAGATAATTACTAAAAATAACAAAACATGAATGCAAGAAAAAAGCAAGCAACTATTGCAAAACGCTTGGCTGAACTTTTTAGATATGCAAAATGTAGGAAGTATATAGCAGAATTATTACCTAAACAGTTCTTACGGTACCTACACTAGAACCCGTAATATTGATATTAAGCACTATATAAGTAATTATAGTAATAAATATTTCCATTCATGATGCATGATATATTTTGTAGTAAAAATAGGATATGAATAACATATTTGTTATTCCAGCTCTTACTGTTTCAAAATATAAACACATACATAGATGCCCCAGCGAAACAACAAAGTCCGTTTTTGGTATCAAATAATGAAGATAGAAAATTTTAGAGAAATATGAGCTGTACAATTTAAAAATAATTTAATTTATACAGAGTGTTCGAAAACAACGAATCAACATAATTTAAATTTTTTTAAAATTAAATCACTATAAATTATTAGTTATTTCATTATTTGTTCATGACAAATTATGACTATCATTATTAAGGTTGTCTCCAATAATCAATGACTAAATTAGTGTTATAAGAATGTATTTATGACAAATTAATCATCATTAATTTAGTCGCGAGTTATTGACGCTAACTCAACACCGCATATATTTTTTAATGTTGGTGTTGAAAACTACTGTTTGCAAGCAAGATATGTTTACATTTTGTTGCATATCAAATAGCAATGCAACGTAAATCTCTCTTTATTTTATATTACTAAAATTATAGTAAATTGTTTTCCTTGTTTATATTAACCAATGCAGAAACTCTTGTTCGATTTTAACTGTGACTTAGTGTATATTTCATAAATACATACGTGTATACGTTTTACTTTAGTAGTTGTTGGAATGTGTCGCTGTATTTACATTAACGAAAGGGGTCGAAATTTAAATTTGAGCACGAAAAATTACGTGGTAATTGGCAAGAAATCAAATAATTTCGCGTCTATTTAATTGATATCAAGGTCTATTTTGTAATTGCCAATCTAATTTCACAAATGTATGGAAGTGTGTATATTGTAGACATACATGATCAACGTGTATGAAGAGAATTGATTTCATAAATGCCAACTTACAATGATGAAAACAATGACGGATGAATTTTATTGACTTTTTGAATGCTCAGAACTGATAGGCAAAGTTTCACTAAATCTGAAGCATATTTGAAATTTGATACTGCCTCAAAATTGACGTCGTGTAATTAGTAACACATTTTGATATAAAATAGTTATCTTTTGTGTACCTTCTTTGCACATACTTTAATTTATTTATGTATATCAATAGTACTCCATATAATATAAGTATGTAAATTTTTTATGGAAGGCTCAGAACTGAGGGGCAAGGTTTCTCTAAATCGGAGGCATATTAAAAATTTGATACTTTTGAAAATTTACGTCGTGTAATTAGTAACACCTTTTTATATACACTAGTTATCTAACATCAGGGGTCTCCAAACTACGGCCCGAGGGCCACATCCGGCCCGCGGACAGATTTTGTCCGGCCCGCGGAGAGCTAGCATACTTGAAAACTCCTTTTAGAGAACATATTTTTTATAGCAAATTAAATTTAGTTTACTGAAGTATTCTAATTTTATGTTGAATAATTATTAATATGACATCTACATTGATATGGTCATGGGCTAACTACTCATAACATTGTTGTAGGCTTATTGTTATTGTTTTTGTGATAAGTTGGATAAAGAAACACAGAATTGTAATGAGTAAAGACATGTATAATATGCAGAAAATTTTACTTCAGTATATAATAACTAACAAATTATTGAAATGAATCCAACTAACATTTTATACATTTTAAATAAAAACATAACTTATAACAAGCATAATAACATATGAAATACTAATGAGATTTGTGTAATTGAGATTTTCCACTGACAATAGTTTGTAGTTGTGGACTAATTTTACTTGTACCAATTATTAAAAGAGATTTAAGATGCTCATCAGTTAATTTAGATCTGTAAACATTTTTTGTGTACTTCATTTTGGAGAAGGTCTTCTCACACAAATAAGTAGCACCAAAAACAGAAAACAGCCCACGAGCAAATTTATGCAAATTATCAAATTGTGTCAGTGGAAGACTCTTATAAAATTCCAATAAAGATGAGTTTTGATATTTGTTCTTAATTATATCACTGCACTGTAGATCAATTATTTCCATTTGAAGTTCCGGGGCTAGGGTTTCAATGTCAGTATCAAAAGGATTCTGAAAAATCTTAATTTGATTCGCAATGGCATCAAAGTCCGAGAAACGAGTATCAAAATTTATTATAAAAGCACTCAAAGTTTCGATTGCAAAATCGATAGGAAACTCAGTCTCAGTAGTGTGGCTGAATATTTCACATGTTTTAAAATGTGAAAAACATTTACTTCGTAGTTGTGATTGAAACAGTATCAATTTCTTCCGGAATGATTTGATATTAGTGTATAAATCAGGAAGATGCTGGTTTTCTCCTTGCAATCTCAAATTCAGTTCGTTCACATGTTTTGTCAAATCAACATAGAATGCTAACTTCCACAGCCATGCGTTGTTTTGTAATTCAGTAAGAGGGCGATGCTTTTCATTCAAAAAAATTTCGATCACTGCCCGAAGTTCAAAAAAGCGCTGAAGGACTTTCCCACAACTAAGCCAATGTACGGCAGTATGATAAGGTAAGTCATTTTCTCCAATCTCTTCAATAAATTGTCGGAATTGTCGGTGATTCAGCCCAAAAGATCTGATAAAATTAACAGTTGATATGACTGGTTTCAGAACTTCAGACATATCCAAACATTTTCCGCACAAAGACTGTTGATGAATGATACAATGTAAGACTAATGGTTTTAAACCACCGTCATTTTCTACAGCCTTTGACACAAGAGCGACCACTCCTTTATCTTTCCCACTCATGTTTTTGCCTCCATCAGTTGTAATACATTTCAAGTTTTTCCATCGAAGGTTCTTTTGATTAATGGCCATTTCAACTCCTTTAAAAATATCTGTACCAGTAGTTGTGCCATGAATACTATTCATATCAAGAAGTTCTTCATGCACTTCATAGCTTTTATCTACTCCTCGAATATAAATCAACACCTGAGCAGTATCTGACACATCCGTTGACTCATCCAAGGCCAAAGAAAACCTCAAACTCAACATGTCCATTTTTGTCGAACAGTTGAGAGGATATATTTTCAGCGATGTTTTCTACCCTTCGAGCCACAGTGTTTGCTGACATACTGACACTTTTTAATAAATTTACCTTTTCAGGGCACATTTCTTCGGCTACTGCAATTATGCATTCTTTGATCATTTCTCCATCGGTGAATGGTTTTCCACGTTTTGCAATTTCAAGAGCCACACGAAAGCTGGCACGCGTTGCAGCCTCTTGTTCAGTTTTGAGTTTTGTAAATGAAGATTGCTGCGATTTCAATCCGCGCTTCATAGCTTCGAATTTTTCTGTCCGCAAACTTCCTGTATATTTTGAGTAATTTTGAAAATGTTTTGTTTCATATTGACGTTTAATGTTATATTCTTTGAGAACGGCTATGCTTTCATTGCAAATCAATTACTGGACTCAATTACGAAATACTGAATGTTCCACTGATCTTTGAATTTTCTGCATTCACTATCAATTTTTCGCTTCTTTTCCATACTACTAAATCACACACAAAAGCAACAATTCAAATCAAACTACTGTTACAAAGATGTCTTAAACTTAAACACGCACAAACACGTTTTAAGGAGGTACGCACTATTTTATTTCACAACAGTGTCATAGGAACTGACTTGTGGTTGCGCCACTAGCCTTCTTATATATTCCAATTACTGCCATCTAGAAGTGAGTGGAAGACACCAGAACTTTCTCGAACCAACGAGATTATTCTGTACTTTCTATTAGCGCCATCTGTTAGCGATAGAAGGTACTACCTATTTCCCCTTGTGTCCACCAGATGTCGTGTCACGTTACTCCTCATGGCTCGTACTCTACGACTAATCTATTAGAAATTACAGATAATGACAGGAAAATTAATAATATGCAGTGTTGCCGTTTTGCAGCCTTTTTTAAACGTTGCGTACTTTTTCGGACTTTTTTTCATCAGTGGACTATTTCACTTTTTACCACCGGCAACAATGATAATATGGTTTTGGCCCTCGGAACTTACTGGAGTAATCAGTATGGCCCTAAGGCTGGAAAGTTTGGAGACCCCTAATCTAACTGATTTGTATACCTTCTTTACATATACTTGAAGTTATTTAGGTATATCAACGATGCTCCATATTACATACCTACGTAATTTTTTATGCAAAGCTCAGAACTAAGAAACAACAAGGTTTCACTAAATCGGAAGCATATTGGAAATTTGGTTATCTAACTGATTTGTGTACTTTTTTTTTTTTTTTTGGCCGATGGAAAACCTTTTATAGGCAAAGTGTGGGACTCCGGTAACTCTCAAGAGCCCGTATACCCACTAAAAGCCACCCCTTCTGCTCTCGCGCTGACCTGGAACCTCTATTCGAATTGCATCAGGACGGCGGATGGTCTATCTACCCTCTCGGGTCTATCTGCTGTCTCGGGTCTATCTGTCTCTCTCTCTCCGCTTCTCGTAGGTGTCTCTCATCCTTCTCTTTTTCACTCATAACACCGTTCACGAAATCGTGGATGGTATTCCAAGTGTCTCTGTCTCTTGTCATGAGGTTGACCATAGTTTGCGCCGACAGCGTCTGACCCACGTGAATGTTCGACCGGACACGTGCATGAGATTCCATCTTATGCACTCGAAAAGCGTATGCTCTGGCTTGTCAACGCCGTTGCAATAGGGTAAGGTTGCTGAAGTCGAACCCCTGTTCTTTTGCCAACTCCAGCACATACATTGTGCACCCATGATTTACATTTCAAGCATAGAATCATGTTTTCTTCCCTATCTTCTCCACATATAAAACAAAACCAATCGCTTTTCTTCTTTTTAATTTTTAATGCCAATTCCTTTTTATTAATTACCGTTTTTCTTTTATTTGCCGCATTTTTTATGTTTTCTTTATTCTGCGTTGACATTATTTCGACTGACGAGGTAGAGCATCCACGGAACTCTTTGCTTTGGTTTATTATTGGAATAGGAGCTAAAATATTTAATTGCAGTTTTATTTTGTTTATAGGCACGTCCGTTTCTTCCTTATGAATTTCTTTACTTTCTTGTGTAACCACTGCAGAAAGCTCTTCTTGGTTATTGATGTCCAACGGAGGAGTGCGTAAAGAGTCTTCAATTACAGGTGTAGGAACACAAAAATCATCATCATCAAATTCATGCTTGTTGCATGGCCTAATACCGGTAGATTTGAAACCATTCAAAGCTATATCCATTCGAACTGACTTTGAGTATGCAATTCCCAATAGTTCTGATACAGTAGTTTGTTTAATTGTGTTTCCGGGATTTGTCCGTAACCAAGAAGATGAGGCTTCGTTAAAATTGGTTTTCAGAGATTGAAAAAGATCTGTCCAAAGGTTGGAGACGGTAGATTGTATGAGCAAGAAAAGATAGCGTTATAATGCCATACTCGCACGCTAGGTGTATGGCCTCCATATCTTTTGTATGGGCAGTGTGTCCATCGAAAAGAAGAAGTACTTTCTTCTTGTACCTGATGAAATGTTCTAAACATTCAACAAAAAGTTCTGACGTTATCCATCCGTTTTTGGAGCATCCAATTACAGTACCTATTGGTGCTGCTTTCTTTAAGCAATCGTTCATTCGCACGCCTTTAAATATTAACATAGGAGGTATGAATTTGCCTGCAGCATTCATACAGCATACACCTATAGTGATCAATCCCCTATCACCACTTGTAAGGGCACCAACTTGATGTTTACCTTTCCGAGCAATTATTTTGGATGGTTTGTGAACCGTGGACAATCCAGTTTCGTCAACGTTATATATCTGGTTAGCAGCAAACTCGTGTTCATCTAATATGGATTCGTATTTGTCAAAGAATTCATACCAGCCAGGGCTTTCAACAGATTCTTTATTGAAAGCCCTGGCCCTGGCCATTGATGTTGCCTCTGGAGTACGTAAAGATAAACAAGGATTATCTTTCATAAATATATAGTACCACTTCTTTCCTGCAATTTCTTTTCTCTGTTGAAACGGTGTGGTAATTTATGTTTTTCTGCCAATTGATAAGCAAGTCTTCTTAGATCTGTTGCAGTAAGTCCAAAAAAGCTTGATTCTAAATTGAGAACGTGTGCAGCCAATTCCTTCTCCATATTTTCAGTCATATCCTTAGGCCTTCCAGATTTGACATTCTTATTTAGTCCTTTAAACTGACGCCGTAACGTTGTTTTAGGGATATTGTATTTTCTATGAGCTTCATTGAATCCAATAACGCCTTCCGATAATTTGGTTAACGCTTCGTCCATATCATCTTGTTTCCATGTATTATAAATTCGCTTTGAATGCGTTGACATAATTATGGCCTAAAAATTAGAATGAAAACAAAGTCAGTTGAGAGTAGGTAAAAACAAAAAGTAACCTCCTAAGTCGTACCAGTACGAGTTAGGAATCTTATATGGGTACGACTTAAGACACGGCACAAATTAAATTTAAAACTAACTATAACCTAACATTAAATAAAATTAAGAGAATTTCGTTTTGACCAAACAATTAGGTAAACTCTACTGAATTTATGTTTGATAAGGAACAGAATTTTAGCAATAATTTTCTTGCAAGATTAGCTACCAAACATATGCAAAAAATTAAGAAAATTGAAATAAACTTACTTGATGACAGGATTTATAGCCAGGTTAGTTTACGGTATACAGTAATACGTATGTAAACCAACGATATTTTCACTTGCTTGGCCAGCTTCTGAACCAGATTCAACTACCATATTCAAGTTTTCGTCTGTTGTAGTCCCCAAACTATGTAATAATTGAAGATCTTTATTAGAATTGAGAAATTTTTTATCGCAACTGTTGGGTAGAATTACCACTGACATGGTCATTATGTTGAAAGAGTCGTCGCCGGTTGTAGGTTAAACAAATCAATTCGCTGAGAACAATTAGATATCTCACATTGATCATTATTGTCTCCTCTTCAACCTAACTACTGTCAAAAGAGTTCTCACAAACTGCATTATCGTTTTGTTCCATTGTAACACACTATTATTTAATTGTAGCACTACTTTAATTTATTAACCTTAAAACAACGGAACCATCATTATTCACGAAGAAGGGAACTCTTTCGATGCTCCAAAGTTGCATATGCAAAGCAACAAGGTTCTATCTACAAAACGGCCATTTCTTCAAGAAAACAAAGTTGTATCTACACATATAGAACCATGTTGTACTAAGCTGGAATGAATTTCGAAGCACATATAACTTTGTTCCAAAAATAACTTCAAAAGTAGCCACTAGATGGGTTTGAAACGTATATGAATGTGTAACGCGAAGCAGATAGAACCTTATTATAAAGAAATCTCAGTTTTGCAAAAAATGCAGTTAGAACCTTAGTGTTCCAAGGTAGCGATTTGTGTTGCAGTTTTCTCATTTTGTCATCTTCATATCAGGAGTTGTGTAGGTTTATTAGGGGCACATTTTAAAATTATTTTGAAATATACAGAGTGATTCAATAAAATGTTGCCCACCAAAGTTATGAAAATTTAAACGGAACATCTTGTATATTACGGCATATTTTGATATTATAGGCTAAATGAAGGCCACTTACTGTTATATTCCCTATACCTAACTCAATCGATTTTTGAGATATTTTACTATTTGTGAAAACGTAGATCAAAATTTAAGTGGCATTTCTGTCTTACATATTCCTGCGAATTAATTTAGATTGTATTTATTGTTTACTCAAAGAATCAGACTTTAAGATAAGTTAAAGTTGATATCTAAAAATTATACAGGGTGTTTAAAAACAACATTTTTGTTTTGACTAATATTAATGACAAATAACTTTCTTATTTTAAATAGCACAGTCTATATTTATTACCATATTTAGATTCTAATTATAATTGTTTTTAAAACTGCATTAGGATTTCCTATACCTATCTCTTTTAGTTTTTGAGTAATTTAGGATTTTCAATTTCAAACACTAATTCTTTGCAATTTATTTCCCAAAAGTAGGCTTTGACGGTGTTTTTATTACTTCAAATAGATAAATTATTCGATAGTTATAGTCCATTTTAGTGAAGACATCATCGCTGTTCGCTGTCGTTTAAATAATTTTAATTATTTAAAATTAGAACCTAATTGGAAAGTGTAACGAAAATTGCTTGCTCTAGCATCAATAGTTTATGCTCAAATATATCCTAACAGGCGGTCATTAGAACATTTATTGCAAGTTTTCCGAAGAACAGGAAGTGTGTGTTATCAGAAACCAGAACTGTAAAGACCTATAATGATTTTCTTGATTGAATCGGCCGTTACTTGCTGGAACTTCATAATAATTAGGGTTAAAGTAAAATACAATTTACAACTAATTTCCAGTATAATCACACTTTATTTAAAAAATACGACATGTTTCGCTACGATGCAGCTTCTTCAGGTATTGCGTTACTACTAAATACATTCTACAAATTTATGATTTTGCCAACACATTTCCTACACACTTTTTCATTACCTAATTACTATATAATGTACTCTAAGTATATTCTTAACAACTACCTACGTCTTTAACGGTACCAGTTTAAGGTGGTACGATAGATTTAAAAAAAATGTTAGAGCTTCTAAATTCCGCCTTTATTTGTAAAAGTAGGAATGTATAGGGTATGTATCATATAAATATATGATGAATATGTAAAAAAAAGTGCAATTCTGCGTATTTGAATTTGAAAAAGTTACCATTTTATTTCAATTATAAGTAGAGATTGAAAAGCGCGATGAAACTCATATTCGAGGCATGGAATATATAAGCCGCAAGCTATGTCTTGGTACTTTTCTTTAATTTATATATATATATATATATGTATAAGAGAGTAGTAACAATATAAAATTGCAAATAAATTGAATGCCGATAAAACTGTGTATGCTAGATGACATTGCGTTTTTAAAGTTTCATGACATTTAGAGTTAAATGTAACATCATATAAAATTAAGAAAAAATTAATATTATAAAAATTAAACAATTTATTCTTGATAAACGCTAAACTGCTCCGCCCCTCAGAAACCCCTCCACTTTATTGCTTGGGGTGTGTGGCTAATAACAAGAAAGCGCTCCTACTCTCTCCCTACTCCCTACAATTTATAATCTGTTGCGCTCTGTGCGGCCGATACTGATAGTATGCTAATAGTTCTACAATCGCATATTTCGCACAGATTTATGGTGTTATCACAAAGCACATTAGTATAGTATTTGTAAAAATTCTACTAGTTTGTACATAATTACTTTTGTTTGTGAAGGAGTATAGCGATTCTAACTTAGGGGAATATTTTCATCGCATTTTCAATTCCTTATGTCATTTGTTTTTCATGTTATGACGTCACCGACTTGTTTTTTGAATGACAACCAAAAATTTTTTTAATTGATTTCGATAGTACCTTCAATTCTCTATCCAATGGTATAGAACTTTTAATACGTTAAATTTGAAAAAAATATATATAAAAAGAGTCTTAAAGTTCAAATATTAAAAACTCATTGCATTGGTAAAATGAATTTAGTTACCGATGCATGAACAAAAAACGTCTGCCAGAATAAAATAATTTTTCATGGTCATAATAAAATAAGTGTTAATTTCCATTTTCTAAATCAGAATAATTTACATTTTGCAAACTATTTTATTGATAAAAATGATGCTATTGAGCGAGAAAAGAGAATTGAAGTGTTAATAATGATTGGCGACAAAGCTAGATCACATCAAGAAGTGTGTCAACTTTTTAGAGAAAAGTACCCGGATCAACCCATGTCAGTCAACAATTAATAGGATTAGTAAGAAATTTCAGGAACATGGCACTGTAAAGAATCTTCAAAAAACTGGACGTCCATTGACATTAAATAAAGACGGAGAACTTGATGTGCTGCTAGAAATTGAAAACTATCAAAATTCATCTAGCAGAAGCATTGCCTTGGACCACAATGTTTTACAAGTTCAAAAATGTCAACCTTATAAGCTGTAATTGATTTATGAGTTGGCAGAAGATGGCAAGAATTCTGTGAACAAATGATGGAAAGTTGTCTTCGCAATCCATTGTTTTCCCAGCGCATTTTATTTTCGGATGATGCAACATTTTATTTAAATGGAACGGTTAATAAACAGAATTGTAGATGTTGGGTTAGGAAAATCCCCATTGGATGCTGGAAACTCATAAACAACATTACCAGAAAGTTAAAATATGGGCAAGAATTATTGGTGATAGAATTTTAGGTTCATTCTTTTTTGCTAACAAAACCTGTTTTAATAAAAATATTCTCAAATTTAATTTTGAGTACACTTGAATTCTTTATGAATTTGTTTAAACTTAGTAGTTGACGAAATATTGGCAAAATTCGATTTTTTCACTGAAGTAAACTACTACTTCCGGTTTAACGATTTTACTGAAAATCTAATCAGATTCCAAGAGGGAGATTATGCTCGTAAATACAAAATTCAGAATTGATAGCCATAGCCGTTTGATCGCTATCGTGTTCACACACAGAGAGAGAGGGAGAGAGAGAGCAAGAGGGGGAGAGAGAGAAAGAGAAGGGGAGAGAGAAGGAGAGAGAGAGGGAGAGAGAGGGAGAGAGACATTTTTTAAAAAGCACTTTTTCGGTATTAGGGGACATCAAAACTGGAGATAATACTAGTAAATGCAAAATTTGGAATTGATAGTTATAGTGGTTTGACCGCTATCGTGGTCACACACTGACACACACACAGAGAGAGACACATACACACACACACACACAGAGAGAGAGAGAGATTTCTTAAAAAAATGTCTGTCTCTCTCTGTGTGTGTGTCTCTGTGTGACCACGATAGCAGTCAAACCGCTGTAGATATCAATTCCAAATTTTGTATTTACGTGTTTAATCTCTCTCTTGAGGTCTGATTAGATTTTCAGTAAATTCAGCAGACCAGAAGTAGAAGTTTACTTCAGTGAAAAAATCGAATTTCGCCAATATTTCGTCAAGTACAAAGTTTAAACAAATTTATAAAGAATTCATATGTATAAAGTAAATTTCAAAATTCCGATCGGAAGTAACATTTTTACTCTTAGCGAGTAGCACTTTTTTTCGAATATTTCGCCAAGTATGCATTCTATAGAGATTTATTAAGGGTGTTGTATACCAAACTAAAAATTTCGACGTCTTCGCGGCGGGTTAAAGGGGGTTCTACTCAGAGGTGGAGCTTGCCAATACCCCACTACCATGTACTGTTTTGCTAAATGCTATAGTAAAAATCTAAATTGTACAGTTCCCGGTTTATAAGTACCGCCCTTATGGGAGCGATGCATTCAAAATAACATACGTACGATGCGTTAAGTGCTATTTGTCTCTGTTCAGGCTACACATACTCTACGTAACGTAGGTGCTAATAATATTTTGTATGATTTATTTAGTCTGCGAGTCTAGGCGCAACAGGAATGTAAATTGTAAGTTTTTTTAGTCAGACATATGTTCAATAAGTCAAAAGTTAATATGTAAGATGGAATTATGATTAAAAGAAATATTACTTAGTGTCTATGAATACTATATAATAATAATAATACTTTGTTCAACGGTACTATGTCATCGTCTTGATTATCTTTTTCATTGGGCGTATTGAAAATCACAGGATAATTATTTATATCTATAGGTACTATTATTATACAGGGTGGCCGCCAAGGTATCCGAGAAACCTCGCACGTGAATTCAATGACTAATTTTAAGCAAAAATGTTTCTATTCACTTTTCCCGAATTCCTAACGGTTCTTGAAATATCGGAGTTCGAAGCTGTAATAAATTACTAGAGGGTTTAGAAAAAAATGTGATTTATTTTATGGAAAGCCTAAGGAGCATTATTAAAGTTGCTCAATGTGGCCACCGCATTGTACAATGCATAACTAAATCTTCCGTCAGAGTCCTCGTTCCCACTTGTAGTTCTCCATATTGTTTTTCGCCTCATAAAACTTTTCTAAGGAAAATAATATTAATTCAATTTAATTTGGTATTTATTTTTATTAGTAAGTAATTGGGGGAAAGAAGCGAAATGAGGTAAAATGCCCATTGACAATTATTCTCAATTAGTCGACCAGATGTGAGAGGAATGCAGTCTTCAAATTTCTATGTTATGTAAGAGTATGATGTTTGAAGTATTATTTTGTTGACGGCGCTAATATCGTGTTGATTTTCTTTTCCATTGGGCGTATTACAAATCGTTCTATAAAACAATTTATTATGTTATGATGTACCCTATGTTATAATTTACCTTTCATAATGTTACTTAATGCTAAAGTAAATAATAATGAATTGTACCTATATACACAGTATATGCATTTATATTTAAATTATGTGTCACTTGATTTAAATACTCGTGATATACGACATTTATTTCTATCTATATTATTACATACGCAATACATACACGAATATGTTTCTCCATTTACATTTCTCCAAAAGTTCAAAGCAAACTTTTTAATTGCATCTCTTATATATTACAGAACATAAAAATACACAAAAATTAAAAAGTGACGTATTAATAATTTAAATTCATTCTGTGAAAAACGAAGAATAACTATTTATGATATGTAGTGCAAAATGTCGTTCATAAACGTCGTCATTGTATTTATCACCAGAGCTATCAAAAGCTGTAGAGGGGCCTGGGTAAGGGAGATGGCGGCGAAGAAATAGAAGTATTTACAAGGGTAGGAGTCCTGGTTATAGCTTTTGAAAAGAATGTCGTTAATGTAGTCTGCTTTGTAACTTGTAAAACTTCATTTATTGGCCGTTCAACTTTCGTGAACCGTTCAACATTTGAATCCATACCTTCTAGTTTTATTGGTTTCATTCACTTTCCTCTACTGGTTCCTCTTCCGGGAGCCGTTGTACTTCCAACTCTATTAATTCTTCAATATCCTCCGCTTCAGCTTTTAAATTAAGTATGTTAGCAAGTTCCACTACTTTATGTATGACATTAGTGTACTCGTCTTCGTCAAAATCTAAATTATTCCTGAACACTTTCTGACATTTTACATTTTTCCATAGACCCTGCACACATCTTTCTGTCACTTCTTCCCACGCGGTTTCAATGTTCTTTATGTATTCTAAAATATTATATGACTTTCAGAAGTCACGAGTTATTTCATTACTTTCTGTTGCTGTTATGGCTTTGGAAAACGTTGTGCACAAATAGTATTATTTAAACGTAGCTATTGTACCCTGATCCATTGGTTGTAGGATAGCGTTTGTGTTTTTAGGCAGATACACCACCTTTACATCTGGGTGTAAATCATCAAGATGTTGGGGATGACCTGGTACATTGTTAAGCAGAAGGATAATTTTAAATGGCAAGTTCTTTTTCAAACAATATTAACCGACGGTATGAAGCAGTTGAGGAACCATTCCTCAAATAATGCTTGCGTCATCCATGATTTGTTGTTTGCACGATAGTAAACATGCTTTAATGCACATGGGTTCTCAAAGCAATAGATAAGAAAAAGTTTTAACTTCAATCCAGCGACATTACCTCCTAACAACAATGTTATTGTATCTTTAAATGCCTTAAAACCGGCATTGTCTCCGTTTCTACGTGTATATAGAAGCTCTCGGAATTTTTGTTTTGTATCTGGTCATCAACCAAATCGCGAGGAGCTTTTCCATCTCATGAATCAAACCTTTCCGCTACATAGTTATTACGGCTTTAAAACCTGTCGATGATTATAATGCATCTTTTACGCATCAACAAAACGTATCCGAGTATTCCCCACGTTAAACAGTTGTTTGTTGCGGGGAATACCCGACGCAGAAGCTCGAGTGTCGAAGTCGTATGCCCGAGCGGTCGTTAAACGGTTTTTAGACAGGTACGTTACAAGTATAAAAGTATTTAGAACTTAATTTTCAATACCTTTTGTATAAAAAAAAATGTCAAAATTCGGAACGGTAGTAATACTTTTACTCTTATCGAATAGCGATTTTTGCAAATATTTCGCAAATTATGCATTCTATATATATTTGTCAAGAGTACAAAAGCATTTAGAGTTGGATTTGAAATATTTTTTGTATAAATGAAAATTCAAAATTCGGACCGGAAGTAATACTTTTACTCTTAGCGAGTAGCATTTTTTTGCAAATATCTCCTTAAGTATGTATCCTGTAGAGATTCATTAAGAGACTGGAAGTACTTAGAATAGGATTTTGAATAATTTTTGTATAAAATAATGTTTAAAATTGTATGATTTAAAACGCCCATACGTACAAGAAAGTTGTGTCGTGGCCACACCTCATTTTTTCCTATTATCTTGGCTAATTTCGACTTTTTTTTAAAATACGTTGGAACAACCCTAGAAAAACCTGATACGACTGTCAGAATTTAGATTTTCGGAAAGAGGGGGCTAACTTCTCACTTTTGGATTTTGTTTTTTTTTTGCAATATCCTTCGATATACCTATAAGAGATACGGTTTTGAGGCATTAGAAAAATGTTTAGAACAAATCTACAACTACATGAAACAACCGTCAGAATTCAATTTTCGCAAAAAGGGGGGCTGTAAGATATCGTTTTTTCCTATTAACTCAGCCAATTATGACTTTTTATTTGAAATACTTTGGAACAATCTAAAACAAACCTAGAACAACCGTCAGAATTTCGATTTTCGAAAAAGAGAGGGGCTAACTTCTCACTTTTGGATATAGTTTTTTTGCAATATCTTTTGATATATGAGATACGGTTTTGATGTATTAGAAGAGCGTTTCGAACAAATCTAGAACAACCTGAAACAGAGTTTCAATTTTCGCAAAAAGAGGCTGTAAGAAAATCGCTTTTCCTTTTAACTCAGCCAATTACGATTTTTTTTTTGAAATACTTTGGAACAATTTAAAATAAACCTGGAACGACCGTCAGAATTTTGATTTTCGAAAAAAGGGGCGATAGCAAAAATTTGTTTTTGTCATTTTCTCGGCCTATTATAATTTATTTTTTGAAATACTTTTGAACAATTGAGAATAAACCTAGAACAACCTGGAACAACCGTCAGAATTCCGATTTTCGAAAAAAGGGGTCTAACTTCACACATCCAAAAGTGAAACTAAAACGACATGTACGTGTATCATTAAGAATTTTTCAAATTTCCGGAATATGTCGCAGAGTGAGTAATTAAGAATTTTTTGGATTACGGAATACTCACCCACGCAAGTATACCAGCACTTCGTATCTATACAAGAAATTATTTTGAAGCGTACGGCTTCCTGAGAAGACCCAAAGTAGATAGAAAGGCATCCATGTCTCGCTAATTCTTGGACCGAAAATATTCATTATATATATGAATGACCCCGCCCTGTAGTGCCCCAGACACGGAATTGTGTCTATATGCGGATGATACCACGTTGTTAGTAAGGGCGAAAGAACTCCAAGAACTAACAGCAAAATCTGCAGCTGACATCCAAAAAGCAGAGGGCTGGTTTGCGGCAAATCACCTGAAAATAAACCCGAACAAAAAACAAAACATGAAATTTTCCACGAAAACAACAGAAGATCGGGAAAAGCCAAATTTTTGGGTCTGATAGTGGACTCCAATCTGAGGTGGGGACACTGGTAGACTGACGTTTGTGGTATTCACCATAAGAAGACTGAGACATGTATGCACATACGAATCTGCAAAGGTGGCGTACTGTTCGTATTTTCATTCTCTTCTAAGTTATGGAACTCTCTTTTCGAGACAGACGGCTGATGCAAATAGAATATTTCTACTGCAAAAAAGGCTACCAACAAACACACATTTTATCCAAATGGAAACAAACATGAGTACAACACACTAAGTAGAAAGCATCTAAGAACCCCTTATCATTGACTTTCACTGTTGCAGTCGGGTGTCGATTATTGGGGTCCCAAGCTATATAACCATTTGAAGAAGAACTTAAAGACCTACCACCTGACGAGTTCAAGAAAAGGGTCAAAGGGCTGCTGATGGAGAGGAAGTACTACGGCGTCGAAGATTTTCTGGCAATTAACGCGAGCTGCTGAAGTATATAACATTCGTTGTTTGTCATATTGTTGATACAATGATTCTTGTTATACATATATACACTTTAATTTAAATTAATGTGATATTTTATGTCAAATGTGATAATTACCACAAGATTACTCAGATATGACGATAATCTGTAATTAATATAATGTTAATAATTATAGATGAGTAAATATACATTATTATTATTATACTATTATTATATTAAAACAACGGTAATATATTTTCGAATTAAAAATGACTTTGTTTTGTTGGAGTTTGCAGAACGAAAGGAATGTCATTATATTATTATATTATAATGTACTATTTTTCGTGAGTGAAAGGAACAAGATTCTATTGGTGGTATAGTATGTTAAAAAACAATTTTGCAGTTACTTCGGTTTTGCTTACTCCAGAAATTATTGAACAACCAAATGAACACATATTCCATGGAAACAACGTTCGAGAAGTCCGGGCGAAGGCGGTAAATAAGGGAGATTCACTTTGCTCTTGATCGCGGATTGCGTGAATTCCTTGAAGCGAAGTTGAGACAGTGTGTATTTGCAAGTGGCACCATCGTACAATGCCATGAAGATGACCTGTCCCGCGGCTTCAACGCACAGTATTCTTCGTCTCCGAAATTTTTCTTCGCAAATGAAGCAAACGCTTATTTCCAAAGAGCCAGAAAAGATAAGTCCTAACGTAGAAACGGTTATCTCTCTACTGCCCTTCAGACAAATTGAGGCATTCTCTGCAACTTTACATTTGCATCAAACGCTAAAAAAATTTTTCGCGCCGAAAAATAGTGAAAACCCATTTTTGAACATTTTGGCGCCCTCTGCTTTTTCCGCTTTTGGCTGTAGCGCAGCGAGTACATTAGATAATTTGTAGATATTGATTTTTTTTGTTAAAAAAATTTTTTGTTCGACCAACCATTTACGCCGAGAATCCATTCAAAAACTTTTTGAGATTACCAAAAACCCACAAGGAGTTCCAACTTTTTGGTTTTAGAGTCGTCGCATGCCCCACTAACGATTTATCAAATAAAATAGTCTCCCATATTTTCTTCCAAAAAAAAATATAGAATGACTACTATAATATCATGTATTGAATCGAATTTCATTGTTTTATTATTATATATAAATTATTTAAAATTTAATGTTTATTCATTATTATTATGTAACTACATCTGTAAAATAATAAGTCCTATTTCTGTCTGTTCTTTATTTACCATAACAGGAAAAGTAATCTAGTTAAATTTTTAAAATAAAAGATATCCTTTCCAAGCAATTTCTGGTTTACTTCAAATATTTTTATAACTGTCCGAACACTGAATCGTTTGAGAGTAATATTTACTAGGTCGTAAATTAACTCTTTTGAACGTCTACCAGTCTGCTACAATATCTGACGATCTGTACAGATGAAGTACGCACCATCTATATCCATCTCATTTTCGATATTAGTTTTACATTATTTTTAACTCACTTATAAATGTCAGTAGTATTTTATCTTGATAAATGTAAAATAGTGGAAGAACTAAAAAAGCTAGTATTATTTATGAATCATATGTAATACTTTTGTTTAAGTTTGTATTTATGTAAAAGTTATCAAACCCTATCAGAAAATGTGTACAATTTTATGAAATGTAATACAAAATAATATAAGTAAATTTAACAAAAAGAAAATATACATTAATTTTATAAAGTTAAATCAAGGTTACTAGATAATGTTTTCAATTTTATGAAATGTAAAATAATATAAAAAATGTTTAATCAAATACCTACTCAAAACCGTAACAAGGATTTCTGTATTCCGAATATCGCTCGTAAAGTGAATCCCCACCTAAACAAAGTAACTCCGCCCTGTCTTGGATTGCAAGGATATATCAAATATTTCACTGCAGGTGGCGTACTAAAGCAGTGCCAAAAATCCATTTCTTTCTTATCAAATTACACATTTATCTTAATAAATACGAAAAAATTTTGCTAGAAATTAATGTTCACAATAATATGTTATACGTCGATACGCATTTTATTTTTCGATTGTCTATTTATATTTAATTTTTTATAACAATTAATAAAAAATTGAAAAAACAAAATGTGAAAGGACGTGTAGATAAACATTATAAGAATATTTCATCTAAATCATTTTTGCATAAAGTTTAAAGGTAGCCTGTAATCTGTAAATATTTGAAAATGTACCTATACAACACCCTTAAGAGAATAGAAGTAGTAGAGTAGGATATTGTTTATTTTTTCAGAAGATAAAAGTATTTAAATCTTAGTTTAGAAAAACTTTTGTATAATTTGAAACGCATACACGTATAAGAAAGTCGTGTGGTGGCCACACCTCGTTTTTTTATATTAAAGCAAGGGCTCTTTTCTTATATAGAGTTAATGTTTTTGTTATATAGTACATCTATTTTACTCTATTGTTACGCTTGTAATTATTTTATATTTGTATTAATATGGTAGACAGATAGGCATTAAATAACTTACAGACGAATTACATGGAGATCGTGTTATTTTTCTTCAGAATTTAATTCAATGCCATTCAAACATTCAATATTTTTGCCTGTCTTGATATTATTTACGTGCTCTGTGTCTTGGGTTGTAATTGCCCTCCTACGTCTTGTTACTAGGTATGGCAATATTGGGTAAGACATAATAGGGGCGGATACATTTTAAAAATACTTTTAGTTATACCAGTACCGCCACGTAGCGGATTTTACTTGCCAATATTACGTACTGTACCCCAGTACCGGATTGAGGGGGAGTCAAAAGGGGGCAATTGCCCCGGGCGGCAAAATGGAATTTATTACTGCATTACCTATATAGTGAAAATAGCTACAAGGGCGGCATGGTGCTGACTTGCCCCCCTTAAGAAATTTCCTAGATCCGGCACTGCAGTGTACCCCCTTAAAAGCGGGGAATTATTTAGATCTATCTGGTCATTTAACAGTACATCTGAGTATTTAAGCTTATTTATTTCTAAAGCTTGAAGTAAATTTAATTTTAAACCTTTTTCTTGTGAATGTAGTATCTCAAATTCGTTGTTAAAATTATGATTATTGTCTAGTAAGTGAATTGCATAATTTGAGTCTTTTTATTACTAAAACTCTTAAAATGTTCGTTTATTCTTTTGTCAAAGCACCTCCCTGTTCGGCCTATACATGTTAATTTATAGACTCCTGATATTTTACCCTTGTCTATCTTTGATTTATTGTTTTTTATGTATTTCCCCAAAGAATTATTTGTTTTATATGCTACATTTATATGTACTTTATGTAAATTTTTTTCTATTTTTTCGCTTGTTGATCCTATGTAAGTTAATACTTTATAATTACTTAATTTCTCTTTTGTTATGTTATTGGGTAAACCATTTGTATTGCCTTTTTATATTTCTTTTTTCTCAAGATTTGATCTACTATATTTGGGTTGTATCCATTGTTTGTCGCTATTTGTTTTATTATGTTTATTTCTTTAAGAAAATTTTCTTTATTTAATGGAATTGATATCAATCTCTGTATTAAAGAGTGGAACGCCGCTAATTTTTGACTAAAAGGGTGACGTAAGAGCTATTGTCAATGATAACATCTGTATGTGACGGTTTGTGAAAAATTGAAAAACATTTCTGTTGTGTTATCTTGAGATTGTAAGATCTAAGAAGTTTAAACTGTTATTTAATTCTTTTTCTATCGTGAATTTAATATTTTTATGTAGATTATTTGTATATTCTAAAAATTGCTTTAATTGTCTGTCTGTTCCATTGAAACAACCCAATATATCATCTACGTATCTATGCCAATAAACAAAGTGTTTGAAATTTGGATGTTCATTAATTTGATCTTCTAAATGATCCATAAAAAAGAAATGGTAGGTACGTTACGACTAACAGGAGTTACTTCATCTTTATATCTGCTGTATTTATTATTGGATCACCTTATTCATTATTATCTAATGTTGACTAGTATTATGGACTGTTACAGTTGATATATTAGATTATTGTAATTATTCGAATAGTTCGTAAAAATCAGTTTTGTCCTGCTGGATCATCAATATATCGAATTGTGGACCGGTAAGTTGTCTAAACCAAGTAAATTGCATTATAAACGCGAAGTTAAAAATTTGAAGTATTGCATTGACATACGCAAGTACCTACCTAATCAAAATGTATTTCGATACGTGAAATTTTGTTCGAAATATGTTTAACGGCGAACTATTTCACAAAATCAATTAAGCATTAAAAATTGAAGTAAGTAGGGGAAGGTTGTATGACAAACAGCTTAGTGATTAGTCTTGTAGTTCATACAGCATCTCTTAAGATAACACTTAGTTTACTCAAAGAAGTAGTAAGTAGTGTTATATCGTTTTTTATACGCTCATTTGTAGAAACAGCAACAAGTGAGTTTTTTTTTCTTATTTAAATATACACGGTATACATTTATGCAAGTGTTGATTGTTGATATATGTTCCGGGTAATTAATTAGATGTAATATAAGAAAATGTTTTAATTTTAATATTTTTTTTTCAAATTTCGAGTTGTTTTTTTCTTCTTATATATTTACGTAGACATACATGTAGCCATTTCAATGAAATATATAAATAATTAAAAATAAAATAAAGGCCAGCGACGATATAATCTACATATTGTTTTTAGAAACTGTTTTGAATAATATAAAAAATAAAGTAATAATATATTATACCGGGTGACTCAATGTAATTGGCGTGTTTGAAATAGGTAAATGCAGAACAAATTATCAGAATTAATTCAAATTTTGCATGTGTTAGTAACTTGAGGTGATGTATAGTTGCGGGTACTAGAACCAGCGGTGTGAAACGTATGCCTGGTCTTTAACTTGCTTTAACACGAAATAAATAGAGATTCTCCTCAACTTTTTAATACATAAGCGTGAGTATATATTAAACTGGTGAATTAAAGAAAATACATCAGGCATATACAGGAAGATATATTTTAAATATTTGTGTTTATTTATGATTTATAGCATGATAACAAAAAATACTTTTCGTTTTCCGAGTGTATTTTATTTTTAAGCGCAAACACGAATAGTTGCAGTAAGATATCTGATTTATTTTGTAATTACTTTAATGATATTTGGGAGAATGAATTACTTACTAATATTTCTTCTGGAATATAGACATATTACTGTTTTTATTAATTTTCTATTGAAACAATATGAGCAATGTTTTATTAACAGTTTTGTGTTGTAATAGTGCATGTTCGTCGTATAAAATGTAAACTTATTTATATTCACCAAGAAGTATAGACCGGAGATGAGCGGTTAATGACTCATCGCCCATGGGCGCACTAATAAAATTTTCTATTTTTAAAGAGTTTTAATTTTTATTTAAATTTTATTTACATTATTGGATAACAAGTGGGTGGTGATCTATAAAATACAAAATACGTTATTATTTGTTCATTTTGTAGTTCAAGTCGAGTAAAGGAGTATTAATATTTACTAGCAATACCTTCTCAACGTCCTTTCTACATCGCAACTGGTTATAGGTGCGTACTGGAAATATTATTTTATTTCAGGGTATTTAGCAGTTAGATTTTGTGTCATTGTCCCCATGTGATTAGTTTAGGCAAATTTCCAAAGAGTTCCTGAATGAATAATAACTGATTTTTAAATTTGGGATTTGTGTTAGTTTCTTGCACTCAAAAATACTTCGAGCATCGTCATTTAAACATGTAACGAAATTTTGTAAACTATCGACATCCTCCGCATAAAAACTAGTGGCTTCCACCATGTTCCCTATCTAGTTATTACTGGCGAGGGAGACAGTGACAAAGATGAAAGTTTTTCACTGTAAAGAGCTACTCTCAATGGTGCTTTTCTGAAAACTTTTTTAAAAGTGGATACAAGTCTATCAACATCCAGATAGTCTCTGATATATTCACAGATTCTGTGGAGAGCATGTGCTGCACAAACATTTTGTGCAAATTCTTGTCAATCGTTTTAGCAACTGTTTCCGTATCAACTGTATTTATAACTTTATATGCTATTACATATGCGTTACATCGAATAGTTGGATGTAGTACACCAGCTACAACATTTACCACGCAGGGTCCTAATATATCGACAGTTTCGTCAGCACTTATCCATAGGTACTGATATGAAAGATGTTTTCTTATGCATTCTACTGCTGTCGTGATGCACTTCGAAACATAATATTTGCGTAAGGTGGATTCAACAAGAACATTTCGACCGGTATATTTTTGGAAAAATGTTGTTATTTTTTGTTATTAGCCGCCATTAAAGCTTCACAGAGTTGTACGTTAAAATTGTCAGCTTCCAACGGGTCCAATTTCCGTGTATGTTTTAGCGATGCTAAGTGACGTTGTACGTGCGAGGTTTGGCTATTCTTTAACGATATTTCACAGATTTCGCAATAAATTTCGGAATCACTAACAATGGACATACAAACAGTATAACCCTAAATCTAACTCGCCATTGTTTCACGATGCCATTCTCGACTTTCGTCTATGTCATAGTAACATAAACGATGTTCTAAATCTAAATAAATGATAACTAAAAATGCATGCGTATGTTATTGAAACTTAACGAAATCCACTGCACACTTACGTCAAGATAATTGGAAGAAGTAGATTCAATGAAACGGTATTAAACAGGAACTATTACGAAAATTACGAAGTATGTAATTAACAGTCAAAACAATGAAAAAACGAAACTAATTCTCGGTAATTTATTTATCTTACGAAATATAAGGTAAATAGAGTAAATTTTAAAAACACGTCACCCTTCTACCTACTCCGATGAAGAAAGAAATTTAAGAGTAAAATCATCTTTTTTTGCTGGCGTTTTCGCGAAAACAACAGATGTTGCAGTTCACCATATGAATAGTGCTATTCAGTAACTGCGTGATGTTTACATTATTTCTTTGCTCCGTCGTAATTTCAACCTGGAACGTCCGCTCTGTACAAATAAGCGAAACTTTTGAATTATTGAATATGATTTTCTTTCTAATTGAAATTGGTAGTGTTAATTACCGAAATTAAATTGTAAAAATGTTGCAGCGGGTAAAGTTTAAATATCTGGCTGAGTTTGAATAGGTTTAGGAAGAAGATAATTGTCCCAGAATATGTTATTTTTACTTCATCTTTTGCTGGCGTTAGAAAACAAAATATGTAAAATTTTTGCTTTGAGAGGTTATCTTTCTTGAAAATTAATATATACGCTATCGTTTTACTAACGGGGTAAGTTTTGCAAATTATCCAGATAACAGCCTGATAGCTGTTTTACACTTATCATTTTCTAATCGAAAATTGATGACAACTCCTCAATTAATTACATTCTTCAACTTTTTAGGGGTTTCTTCTCTTGCCAATTATTTTACAATGTAAACGACCATTTTATTTTGGAACCTTCTGACATTTAATTCATTTAATTCAATTGTCAATTATAGTAAGTTTTAACACCATACAAAGAGAGAGATTGTATTCATTTTGTAATGCATAAACTTGAGTGATAATGTGTCCGTAATTGATCTACACCGCCGTCATTTACATTTTAGTGATTTTTGCGTTTTGCAATTTCCACCCCTGCATGAATTCAAATTAATTGTCAAATTTAACATGAGAATTCTATATGCGCAGTGTAAAGGCTTTTTTTGTACTCACCGCCTGTAAAGTGACATTTGGCGCATGTGTAGCTCGACTGGGAAATACGTTTTCCCGGTTGAGGTGACTGTAAAAATTGAAAAAAACACTGGCACTTTGGGACATTTAAAGAAAAATCTAACTTGGTGGTAATAAAATTTAGTGTATAAAATACTACATCCCTCCACTATTCTTCACTAAAAGTTGGGGAAATAGGAGTAATAATTAAAAATTCTTCCAAAAAAATTGTGGCGCCATCTATTTGACGACATTTTAAGCGACATCTTAAGCAAGATTCAAGCGCCATCTATTTGAACCACATCGACATTCATATTGGCAGTTCGGAATTGTGTGTATTTAAACCAAAAAACGCAATAAATGTACTATAAATTTATAAATATAAGAATAAATACCTCATGTTTGCCATGTGTAAGAATATAATAACTTAATTTTAGGGAAAGGTGAGTAATAGTTACGTACTCGAAATGCTTAAATTAATTAGGTAATCTATCTTAGGTTAGGTATGATACCAATGACATTAATCAATAATATTTTTTTAATTTAATGTTCGTACAAAAAATAATGTACAAACCACTTGCGTGAAGACATCTTCCACGCATTCGCGCAATTAAAAGCACTCGCTTCCTGCGGTCGCTGGTGCTTGCAATGTGCGCTCATGCGGGAAAATAGTCTTCCACACTTGGTTCGTAAATAACTATTCTAGCAGTGACTCTGAACATTATCGACATAAATATTCTGGTAGTAATTTGTATTTACTTTAGATAGAATAGAATGAGCAACGTTTTACAGCAAACTAAAATTTAATATAAGATAAACAATTTGGTGTTGTTGCAATAATAGTGTCTGTTTTCCTTATAGAATATAAAAATATTTATATTTTCTAATAAGCGGATGTTTGTAATTATTAAAAATGATATTCTTGTCAGTTCATACTGATATTGTTAATTAGCGAAATTAAATTATAAATATTTTCAAACATCTGTTTCTCAATATCATTTAAGACGCTAAAAATGATTAGTACTTATGTCTCCGCTCTGCTTTACAGTCGAGAAGCAATTGGTTAGTTTGAAGGGTTCGGAAATCCTCTGAAGTATAAAGAGTTCCAATTTTGCTGGCTGTGTGAAATTTTTATAATTTAATTCGTTAATCAGTGTCGACTGAGAAGACTATAATTTTTAATAATTCAAAGCATTATTTATTATAGAAACACTTCAACATACAAAGTAAATACATAGATAATTTATTTGTTCTCTCGATTGCATTGTAGTATAGGATATGTCATTTCAACTGCTAATGCTATAAGACAGTTTCAAATATTACATGGTTAACAAACAAATCAATTATACACACAATATACATATACAGTGTGGAAATAAAGTAACGGATAGAGACATTAACTACGTTAATATTCATTTTTTGAAAAAAATCTGGAAGGGGTATAACGTCACCGACATTTTTTTTAAATGACAACCTATAATTTTACTTTCTTATACGTAGTATACGGAAGTATTGTGATGATGAAAATTTTCGACCTCGATATTTTTGCAGATGTCCACGTTTTGAAGTCCCCTGATACCAAAAAAGTGGTTTTTAAAAAATGTCTCTCTCTCTCTGTGTGTGTGTCTGTCTGTCTCTCTGTGTGTGACCATGATAGCAGTCAAACCGCTACAAGTAACAATTCCAAATTTTGTACTTACGAATATAATCTCCCTCTTGAGATCTGATTAGATTTTCAGTAAAATCGGCCGACCGGAAGTAGTAGTTTACTTCAGTGAAAAAATTGAATTTTGCCGTTATTTCGTCAACTACTAAGTTTAAACAAATGTATAAAGAATTCATATGTACTTAGAATTAAAATTGAGAACAATTTTATTTAAAAAGTTTTTCGAAATTCCTACCGGAAGTAGGTTTTACTCTTATCGAAAATCAGTTTTTTGCGAATATTTCGCAAGTCATGCTTTTTAGACAGATACATTACGGGTATAAAAGTATTTAAAACATAATTTCCAATATCTTTTGTATAAACAAAATTTCAAAATTCAGGCCGGTATAAAATTTTTATAATGTTATATTAGAAAAAAATTGGGAAAAGAAGCCTTGAAGTTCAAATATTAAAAATTCATTATATTGGCAAAATAAATTTAGTTACCGATGCCTAAAACAAAAAACAGTAGTTGCAGCTGTCAGAATATAATAATTTGACAGTACCACATTAAAGTAAGTGTTACTTTAATGTGTTACTGTCAAATTATTATATTCTGACAGCTGCAAGTAATAGAAGTACTGAAAATTAAGTTATTCTAAATCAGAATAACTTAATTTTGGCCCAGAATTCGACACGAAATTGGATTAATATCAGCTCAAACATAGTCTGTTTCAAGATATAGTAACCTGTGGGAGTTTGCATTTGCTTTATATCTTGAAACAGGCTATATATGTATAGTCCGTTTCAAGATATAGCAACCATTGGCAGCTTGCATTTGCACTATGTCTTGAAACAGACTATACATATAAAGCCTGTTTCAAGATATAAAGCAAATGCAATTTCCCGCAGGTTACTATATATATATCTTGAAACAGACTTTATATAAACGGTACAATGACTTATCCTATACCGTCACCGGGACAAAAAGTGTTATTGTTATTAGTATTGTAACGTTTTCGGGTTCGCAATAAACAACTCGTGCAATTTATTTATTTAAAACAGTCTGTATATTCATACACTTAAAATTAATTACAATATAAAAATATAAAACTAATGTATCACACTTAAAACTACTACGATTTAAATTAACACAGGTATTTATTTCTATATAACACACTAATATTTATGTCCGTATATTTAAATCACTTCTATTTATATGACACGGTAATATTTATGTCTTTATTACACTATATTTATGTTTATTCTCCGGCTACCACTTAAGGAACTATTTATTTATTTCTTATATTTATTTTACTGTTCGGCACGAGACTACTTAAGGAACTTCTTATTCCGAAATTACTCATCCATCGGTGACCCAGCCGCCTTATATACACATACGAAACATCTGGAAGCATTCGCGTAAACTCCATCTTCCTCTCGATGTTTGTAGAATATTCGATAGACATTCCGTCTCTTCTCAGTACATGTTTATTGCTTTATGATGTTTACCAGTCGCGTCGAGATGATTTACAACCTCTTTATGCTCGAATGTCTGCTGGTTTCGTTACAGTATTATTACTTTTTGTGTTATGGAATTTTTATATGTATAATTATAACATTGAGTTATTCAATACCATTTGTAGTCATATGATTTAATAAAATATTATTATTATTATACGTTTGTAAATTATTTTATGGGTACAATGTTGCCGCTTCTATCCTAATTAGGTTTTCGTATCAAATCTAATTTTTAACGAAACAGCCTATATCTATTGTCATAGTTGACTTTCGTATCAAATTCAGTATAACCTGTACCTCTCCAAGCGTTTTCGAGATAAAAGTTAATTTTAAATTTTAATTTGAGAAGAAACATATCTTTGCTATTTAAAGTAACTGAATCTCATCTTTTTGAGAATAGTTTAAGGAAGCCTTGTACTAACCTACCACGGTATTAAAACTTATTACATTATACAGTCAGTTTCATAAATTACCTTTCATAAGTGAGTAAATAAAATACTTTTAAAACACATTTTTAAAAAGATCCTGTATATTACTCATTAAATGAAAAGTAATTTTAATTTGACTTTCAAAAGTATATACGCCCTCTATACTATACTTACACACTACACTGATATAAGCATTTACTTCAAATAATTCTATTACTATTTATTTAATCAGTGTCACTAAATTTCACTAATTTATTGCATCTTGCAATTGGTAAATACGGAAGAAATACCATACACAAAAAACATTATTCAGACTTTATTAATTATGTAAGGTCAATGTAAAAAAAAAAACCAGAAGAATATGTAGAAGATTAAATTAACAAGTATGTCAACAACAAGTATAAATAACAAGAGTATCTTAAAATAACAAACACATCGAATATTAAACATCTAAATTTAAACAACCCAAACAGTAATTAATATAAAAATATATATATTTTTAGGTTTATTTCAGTTTCATAAATTCTTATATTTATTATAACAATTGTTCGAATTGTTGGCTGATTACTTCCAATCATTTCAGAATTCTAAATTGAACTGCGGTAGCAACGCCGAATAAATGTTGCTGATACTGCTATATGGATTTAATCACTAAGGTTTCAAAAAATAGGCTTTTGACTAAATTGCTTCCTCTGAATAGAGCTTTTACATTGTTAAAAATTGTGTTATGATCAGGATGTCTTTTGATGTCACTCACATGTAATGTATTTCGTTCTTTAAGACGCTGCTTTGTCTGTACCATATAATACTGGTTAGTTACACCACGTTACCGTTTATAGGGAATATGTATTAAAATAAGTCATAGTATACTCGAATATGTGTGTATTCAATATAAGCGTATCTGTACAATTAAACTCAAGAGAAATAACATCGCACATGTATATCGTATTTCTCCAGCTGTATTTTATAAACAAATAGGTACTAAAGATGAATATGCTCGTACATAACAGAGACATTGGATACTTATGAGTATAATAAACACAAACAATTCTCGAACGGTAAACACCACACGTAATTGAGATTTATATTTTTGTACAGGAAATTCCCATGATACATAACTCTTTTGAAATATTATCGAAAATCGTCTGTGATATCCTGGAAATCGAAATTGATATTAATTCATATCTCTGTTATATACATGTACATTTACTTTTGAGAATATTTGTTTAATAAGAAATCGACGATAACCTTGGTCAAAAGACATATATCTTGTTCATTTAAAGTTTTTCCTGTTTTTTTTAATGACTAGCTGCCCATCCACTCTTGACTGTAAATAGGCCTTCAAGCCCCAAAATAACACAGTAAAATTATTTAAATAGTACTATTTACAATTGCTGAAGTGTTAATGAGTATTCAGTAATGACTGGATACAGGAAACTATTTACTTTCGGGAAAAGACTGTCATTAGGTATTCTCGCATTCGATCAGCTTCACTAAAACATAACTTTATAAAAAATGTAATGGTAAATTTACCACAAGGTTTCATTTTTTAGGTTAGTCTGGTTTTAAAAAGACGGCTTCATCTTTGTCTGCTTTGCTAGATTATTTTCCTTCTCGGTAATTCAATCTACAAACACAAAGACATTCACTTATATATAACTAATGTATGTACTATTAAATCGTTAATACCGAGGAATAGATCACTTTTGGAATGGGACCTGTTGTCTACGCCCATACAGACCCCTTCTTCAAATTCCTCACCAAAACTGTCATTTGATGAAAGTGTTATTGTCGATGGCAAAGAGTGAGCATCGTCTTCTATAAAGGACTATACGACTTATTTTTAGGATTGTTAGAAAAATTATTTATAGAAAATATGCACGTACAAAATATTTTGTAGAAGGTACGCAGATATTCCCTTTTTTAAAAATTATTTGTAATTAAATAATGAGGTGTGGCCACCACACGACTTTTACTTTCTTATACGTAGTATAAGGAAGTATTGTGATGATGAAAATTTTCGACCTCGAGATTTTTGCAGATGTCCACGTTTTGAGGTCCCCTGATACCAAAAAAGTGGTTTTTAAAAAATGTCTCTCTCTCTCTCTCTCTGACCACGAGAGCGGTCAAACCGCTGTAGATATCATTTCCAAATTTTGTATTTACGAATATAATCTCCGTCTTGAGAACTGATTAGATTTTGAGCAATATCGGCAAACCGGAAGTAGTAGTTTACTTCAGTGAAAAAATCGAATTTTGCAAATATTTCGTCAATTACTAAGTTTAAACAAATTTATAAAGAATTTAAATGTACTCAAAATTAAATTTGAGAAAAATTGTTTTAATAAAGTTTTTCGAAATTCCTACCGGAAGTAGGTCTTTTACTCTTAGGCGGCAGTCCCACTGCATACACAACCATTGAGCGCCAGTAACTGACATCGACATACATCGACTAAAATTTTGTGGTACGGTCTCACTGGGAAAAGTATTCAAACAAAATTTAAGTTTCGCGCGCAAAAATTTCATTCAACAAAACTGGCAGGACATAAACTATAAACACAAACATAACCTCAGACGTCATAACTGGGATCTTTGTCCCACTTCTTTAATTAAAAACGTCAACTAATTCTTCTTCTTCTGATACTGAAAGCATAACAGCTTACCACTGGTATAAGAAAAACTGTAAAAAGCATAGAAAAGTGTGGGTACGTCAAATATTTGCAAATAGAGAGGATTAGGAGAATTTCACCGTTTAATCCCTCAACTTTTAAATGATACAGAAAAATTCTACAATTTTTATATTATATTATATATTATTATATATTATTATTATATATATATTCAATGTTATCGCATCTTAATTTCAAAAGTAGAACCATTGTTTCATATTTCTGTTTATATTTTAAAAAAACAAACCAAAACACAATCAACACCCTTTCTGCGCATGTGCCCAGTCGTCGATCATCAACTAAAATTAGAACCTGTCGAAAATTATAAACCGATGCATGCCGGTTGTTGTTGAACGATCGCCGTTAATCGATGCAGTCGGACTGCTGCGGATACTTTACTCATAACCTAATTTTAATCGATGACCGTCGGTGGACATCGCTTTATCAGTGGGACTGCCGCCTTATCGAAAATCAGTTTTGTGCGAATATCTCGCAAATCATGCTTTCTAGGCAGGTACATTACGAGTATAAAAGTATTTAAAACATACTCTTAAATATCTTTTGTATAAAAAAATTTTCAAAATTCAGACCGGAAGTACCACTTTTACTCTTATCGAATAGCGATTTTTTGCAAATATGTCGTAAATTATGCATTGTATATATTTATGAAGAGTACAAAAGTATTTAGAGTTGGATTTGGAATATTTTTTGTATAAATGAAATTTCAAAATTCGGACCGGAAGTAGCACTTTTACTCTTAGCGAGGAGCACTTTTTTGGTATCTTGCGAAGTATGCATTCTATAGTGATTTATTAAGAGAATGAAAGTTCTTAGAATAGGATTTTGAATAAGTTTTGTATTAAAAAAATTCTTAAAATTGTACAGTTTTGAAACGCTCATACGTATACGAAAGTCGTGTGGTGGCCACACCTCATTTTTTTTATACGTATTCAAAAATTATTCAAAATCCTATTCTAAGTACTTCTGTTTTCTTAATAAATCTCTATAGAATGCAAACTTTGCAAGATAATCCAAAAAGAGTGCTACTCGCTAAGAGTAAAAGTGTTACTTCCGGTCCGAATTTTGAAATTTCATGTATACAAAAAGCATTGCAAATTTTGCTCTAAATACTTTTGCACTCTTGATAAATATATATAGAATGCATAATTTACAATATATTTGCAAAAAATCGCTATTCGATAAAAGTAAAACTGTTACTTTCGGCCCGAATTTTGAAATTTTTTTTATACAAAAGGTATTGAAAATTATATTTTAAATACTTTTATACTCGTAATGTACCTGCCTAGAAAGCATGACTTGCGAGATATTCGCAAAAAACTGATTTCCGATAAGAGTAAAAGACCTACTTCCGGAAGAAATTTCGAAAAACTTTTTTAATAAAATTTTTCTCAAATTTAATTTTGAGTGCATTTGAATTCTTTATAAATTTGTTTAAACTTAGTTGTTGATGAAATATTGGCAAAATTCGATTTTTTGACGGAAGTAAACTACTACTTCCGGTTTATCGATTTTACTGAAAATCTAATCAGATCTCAAAAGAGAAATTGTACTCCCAAATACAAAATTTGGAATTGTTAGCTATAGCCGTTTGACCGCTATAGTGGTCACAGACAGACAGACAGACACACAGACAGACACACAGACAGACAGACATTTTTTTTAAAAACCACTTTTTCGGTATGAGAGAGAGAGAGAGAGAGAGAGAGAGAGAGAGAGAGAGGGAGGGAGAGTGAGAGAGAGGGAGAGAGAGGGGGGAGAGGGTAGAGAGGGGGAGAGAGGGAGAGAGAGAGAGAGAGAGAAAGAGAGAAAGAGACATTTTTCAAAAACCACGTTTTCGGCATCAGAGGACTTCAAAACGTGGATATCTGCAAAAATATTGAGGTCGAAAATTTTGATCATCACAATACTTCCTTATACTATGTTTAAGAAAGTAAAATTGAAACACAAAAGGAAGCATATATGGAAAAGAAATGTGTCACTTGCCGTCTTTTGAACCGACCTGTTCCGCATTGAAAAACTGTACGCGTTTCGGTCGTCACATATAATTGTATGGATGTCGTTTCGCTGACACTAAATAAACAAAATAAAATCTGGACAGAAAAATTATATTATTTCTTTAGTTTATCAGCTAATCTACATAACTTTAATTATTATTACACATAGGTACATTATTTTGAATTAATTCAAATAAAAAATATTCTTTTGCTATTTGATTTTCTTTTGCCCTGTAAATATTCCATCCGCTTCATTATTGAGTTTAATATAGTTTATTAATTTTAACAATATTTATATTTTTCAAAAAGTAATATATTTTCTTAAACAGCAAAATTTTGCATCAAGTACCTACCTATATTAATTATTACATTGTTTATTGTTAGTGATACTACAAACTTATTAAATATTTTATTTTATAGTAATACTGTGGCATAATCGGTTGAATTAAATAGATTAATTACAGGTACATATGCTCATTTTCAAGAAAATATATTTAATAGGTATATAACACTGGCCAACAAATTTCAACTTTTGATTTTGCCATCAAATAATTTATACGAATTTCAATAGAAAACATATAAACATTTATTTTAATAAAAGGTAGAACGTAAAGTTAGCTCGATTTTTTATTGTATTACAATGAAAAGGTTTTTTAGATTAGATCATAATTTAATGTATATTTCAAATTATTATAATTAGAAATGTAAAGTAATATTGCTCTGTCTCTTATAAACAACATCTACAGCATCTCTTCTTAACGTCCAACAGTAATCTGCTAACATAATAGGATTCCATTTCCCCTGATACCGTTTTTCCATTCCCATGATGTCTTGGTGGAAGCGCTCACCGTGTTCATCGCTAACGTCGCCCATATTTTCCGGAAAAAAATCCAAATGAGAATGTAGAATGTGCACTTTAAGGGACATATTACAGCCAGCAGCGTGAAATGCTTGTATCATATCCATTACTAAAGTTTTATAGTTGTCAGCTTTTTTGTTTCCCAAGAAATTCGTGAAAACTTGTACCATGGAGCGCCAAGCTGTTTTTTCCTTCGCTGTTAATTTGGTTTCAAAGATTTCATCATTTACTATTTCTCGTATCTGAGGTCCAATAAAAATACCTTCTTTCAGTTTTCCTTCTGTTATTTTTGGAAACTTTTTACGAAGGTATCTAAAACCGTCACCTTCGCGGTCCACTGCCTTTACAAAATTTTTCATGAGCCCAAGTTTCACGTGGAGAGGTGGTATTATGATCTTTTCTTTTTCTACTAGAGGCTGATGTTGTACATTGTCTTTTCCTGGTAGAAACTGTTGTCGTAGTGGCCACTCTTGCTTATGGTAATGTTTTTCCCTGTCACGACTGTCCCAAAGACATAAGAAGCAACAGTATTTGGTGTAACCAGATTGCATACCCAAAATAATTGCAATTACTTTAAAATCTGCACAAATATTCCAGGAATAGTCTTTGTACTTTATCTTTTCTAATAAAATTTTCTGATTTTCGTAAGTTTCTTTCATAGAAACAGCATAACCTATCGGAATAGCAGGATAATGGTTTCCATTATGCAACAAAACTGCTTTTAGGCTGGTCTTTGATGAGTCTATGAATAATCTCCAAGAACTGGGATCATGATGTATTCCAAAAGCTTCAGAAAGTTTATAAATATTATTGCAGTAGACCAGATTACCGGCCATACTATAAAAATCAACAATATTTTCATGTCTGCTGCGAAAAATACTTATTCTTGTGTCCTTTGCTAAGAGATTCCATCGCTGTAGTCGCGACCCAAGAAGTTCTGCTTGTGATTTTGATAAATTCAAATCCCGCACCAAGTCATTTAATTCAAACTGAGTAATTAAATGTGGTTCGTTTGATGTAGATGGAATAAAATCAGGGTCACTTGATTTTTCATTACCTTCAAAGCTAGTGTCGCTATCGGTAGCTATTGTACTCTCCTCGCTTTCTTTGTGAATTGGCGGTCGTGGAACAGGATGCTGTTCATCATGGGGTCGAGGTTTCTGAGCTGACTCAGTTTCCACATAATTATATTTTCTTTTCTTACGGGTGTTAAGTCCTGCAGTTTTGTTAAGGCAAAAATAGCAATCTTCAAGATGATTCTTTTGTTCTTTCCATCGCATAGGAATGGCGAACGGTAAAGAATGTCGTTGTCCACATAACCAATCTCGCAAATATCTGCTGCATGTAGTACATATTACATGTGGAACCCACTGTTTGTCCTGATTTTTGACGGTCATATCGAAGTAAAGTTCATAGGCTCGGCAAATGTTCAGACTTAACTTTTCACTCTGGCCTAGTGGGGTAAATTTACCACATACGTAACAAAAGTTATTTGGATTACTTCTACACGAACGAGGCATGACTGTGTCTTTAAAGATGGAACTAAATTATCTCAATTTTTAATTTCGTTATTAAAAATTCTCATTCACGGCTTTATGCTGTGCTAGCGCTAGTGGTATTTCAGTCAAAGATGTATCTCTTATATAGTATGTATCTGCTTATCCCCTCCCTAAGTCCTATCAACCAACCAGATTAAAGCATAACACTGCAAACTTGAACAGTCTTGAGGGAACGAGTCAAGTCACGTCTGCAACAAGTCTCGACCTGCATTTTCTCTGTAACCAGAGCTAAGCCAATACTGCCGCTTTTCGAATCATTTTTACTTTATATATGCTGTTCAATTTCATTAGTTACTAACTTAGGGTAAAAACCTTGTTGGCCAGTGTAATTATGTATAATTTTAATAAAATGTAACAGGACACGTGTTCTATTAGTTAGTAGTTACTATACATATGATATGTTTGTATGTATTCGTGCTGACTCAAAAAATTAGCGTATTTATAAAAACTTCGCAAAATAAAATGAGTTTCATATTAAATACAATGGCATTATTGATACCCACCCTATCTGATTTACGCCGTGTCTATACTTGACCTGTTGTCCTTGATTTCGTATGTGAACAAATCCCATTATTACAAATTAATTTACAACGTGACCATGCTGAATATGCGGACAGATTTTCTGTGCGCCGTTTTAGAAGACGCCGACTGTGCGAAAGGAATTCATCAGAGTAAAATACCAAGTATGATTTATTTTCTCCCTATTTATAAAACCTAATAATTGAGTCCCCCTAGTCCCATAGAAAACCCTACTTCCCCATTTGACTTTGCCCAAGAGCATTAGCATATGTATGTACCTACTTTCTATATTTGGTATCGATGATAATATTTTAACAAACCTTATAAAATCATTTTTCGAATTCTTTGACTTTGAACAACGGCCTTAATTACTAACTGCTGAACAACTAACACAATAGCGTTGATCGAAGGATTCGAATCTCGGACCCAAACGACTGATGCATCTCTATAGATCTCGGACCCAGTTTTGGCTACGCTCAGTGCTATGTAGTTGCGCATCTTTATGTATTCCTTCAATCAAGGCACAATAGTATACATACATATATCTCAACTATACATGAATAAAAACTACTAACCTCTAAACATGCGCCGTATTTTTCTAAAAATTTTAGCCGATGACCGGCATTCGGTATGAATTCTCTGAATAATTCCCTTTCCTTGTATAAAAGTCGGAAAGAATGACCATTAATACTATTTGCTATAAAGAAACAAAAATTAAACAACAGCACCTTGATATCGTACCTAAGTATATAAAAGGCAGTAGGTACAAGCACATAATGCGTACATACTTGGACACAAGATATATACAGAACTTTATTATATAGGTACGTATGTATGTACATACGTATTGTACATACCTACCTGTGAAAATGTCGATATATTCCTCGAAACCCTAATCAGTTAGAATACTAGAGATGTATACACAGGAACGCGCCAAGTATCTTAAAATATTTTTAGAGTGCCCGTGTTTTTAAATAGATAAACGTGAAGGAAAAGAACGGAAATGTCTTATAGAAATTGGACTTTTCTAGCTTTGCTTTTGGCAAATTCATTAATAAGATTTTCAATACTCAGCTGCTTTAAAAAGTCAGACTCTATAGAAATGAGATTTTCTAGCCACTCCTGGCCCATTCTAGATCGTAAGTAATCCTTAATTAACTTTAATTTAGAAAATGATCTTTCGGCTGTAGCTACAGAAATTGGTATAGTTAACAATATACGTAATGCAATTATAATGTTTGGGAATGAGTGGGTTAAGTTATTTATTGTAATGTAATTGAGTGTTTCTACTAGAGACGTCACATTTTTGTCGCAATTTTGCAGAAATTGCAATTCATGTAAAAGTTCTGTTCCGTCTATATCTTTTTCGTTTCGATTTTTGTCAGTTAAAGCTTTTTCAAGTTTTTTACAAAAATTAAATTGTTCTTGGTCAGAATATTTGCCAAAATCCTCAATATTCCACAAAAATTTGAAAACATCAGAATGAGAGGAGAGCAGTTCAAATCTTTCATTTACAGATGAAAGAGTAATGTCTAGCATTCCAAAAAAACAATTGACTTTGATTTTAATTCTTGGTTTTCAACTGGCTGATCTTCACTTTCGTAGGAAAATTGTTTTTTTATTTTTCATGGCCTTAAAATTTCTGAACATTTGAATATCGCATCTACTTCCAAGCAAGATGCTAATTCTTTGGCATCTACGAGCAAGTCACTGAAGCCTTTATCTGATCGATATTCCTTTAAAAAGGTATTTAGGTTGTTCAAACTTTCGCAAGCCTGTGAAATATGGAATTTTTTAGTTTGCAGGATCTTGGTAACAACATTAACTTTACTTAGTATCTTGTACCACAACACTAACATACATACAAACTCATAATTTTTATTTTTTTTAACTATAGAAATAGGCAGATGTTTTGTAGTGTTATCAAAATTATTTCCAGACAAAACTCATAAAAAGCATCGTAAATTTCGCCTAACTGGAATCTTAGAGGGGTTACTGCATCAATTCTGCTAGACCATCTGGTTTCTGATAAAGGTTTTAACGTTAAGTTTGAAATGTTACTTTTCAAAACAGACCACCGATTGGTTGAAGCAGAAAAAAAATTATATACCTCTTGAACAGTTGAGAAAAAATTTATACTGTACATATTGGATTTCACAGCGTCGTTTATGACAAGGTTTAAATTGTGATTACAGCAAGGTACAAATATTGCTCGTGAATTAATGTCTAAAATTCTTTTTTGTACACTTTGATGTTTACCCTTCATATTCGCACCATTGTCGTATACTTGTCCGCGTATGTTATAAATATCTAAAACATAATTTTCTAAAGTTTTCAGTAAAAAGTTGGTTAAACCTTCACCTGTTGTATCATTTACAGGACGGAATGTTAAAAAACGTTCTTCGACACTAAATTAATTATTTTTTAAATTAACGTATCTTATGCAAACAGAAATTTGCTCCTGGTGGCTCACATCGGGAGTACAATCAAGTAATATAGAAAAATACTTGGCTTTTTTAACTTCATTTAAAATGTTGTTTCTTATATTATCACCTATTAATTTAATCGTTTCGTTTTGAATTTTATCTCCAAGATAAAATGGCATATTTCTTTGAGACTTATTAATATGTACAGACATCACTGGGTCAAATTTTGCTATCATTTCTATTCATTTCAAAAATTTCCATTATTTCTTTGAAATAATTTATTATTAGGACCACGAAAAGCCAAGTTTTGTTCAGCCAAAAATTGAATTGTATAAGCTATTCTTTCAATGACACTGCGCCAGTGTTTAGTTTCACATTTTAATAAATTTTGCATTTCGGAATCTACGGTTCGATTAGTTTTTAATCTTTCTAATAAATCAAGAACGTAAATTTTGAATGTGAGATTTACTTTTTTCGTGAATTTTCAAATGTTCTCTTAAGTGATGCCAATCATTGAAACCGTCTTGGTTACTTAATCTTAATTTAGTATTTTTAGTCAATAGATTATTGGTGTCACTGAATATTTTACAACAAAAATAGAAAACTACATTTTTCTTAATAGAATATAGTAACCAATCTCGCTGAACCTTTTCACCATTTGACAAAATTCGAGTGAAATATATATCAGAAAACTTACGTCCATTTTTGTCTTTAGGATACATAGTTTTATTTTGATAATACATAGGACCTTTTTCGACTAGTTCTTGCACCTGGGTTGGAGATAATATACTCGGCCAAAGACCTGGATCGTTAGAGAGGGGCGAATACGCGTCTTCGGATGATTCGTCTTGCTTACTCGAACATGATGGTACTGACTGAAACGTATCAGAACCTGAATCTATCGGATCCTCATCCTCATTGGCTTACTTCTCTAATTCTGATGGCAACTTTGATGTTGATGGAAATGGAAAACCACTGTTATCAGTATAAGTACTGTCTTGAAAATGTGTGAGCTTCCGAAAAAAAGTTGGTAACTTTTAAATTGCTCTTCCCCAAGTCTTCCTCCCGTTTTCGCTTGTTAAGCAAGTTTTGATAACCAGATAATTTCTTTTTTTCTTCTCTGGCCATCTAAATAAAATCACTAAGAATTAGGAAACACAAAGTTTTATTTGTTTTATATAAAAAATTGTTCAAAAAAATTCGAAATTTTAAATTTTGTAATTACTGTAATGCCAAATTTCGTTAAGTTAAATATTTATAGAAATTAGGTAAACTGAATGTATAGTTAAAACTATGTAAGTTTTTTAAAGTTGAATAAAGTATTAATATAATTATTATTACTATATAAAGCTGAATTCACTTAATCACTTACCTTATTTTTTAATTATTTTTCACAATCACTATATTATCAAATCAGGACTTACTACATACATATATTTGGTACGCTCATACGGCTCACGCGCCTACGACAACGATGAGTTAATAAACCTGCACCGACTGCGAAAGCGTTTAAATACACCCAAAATTTTGCAAGTTTAAACCTGCAGCCAGATTCTGTAAGCTCTATATCGACCATATTCGACCATATACATAATATGGCGCACTTGTTATAATTGCAATGGTTCTTGAATGAAGCCGAAAAAATCTGTATTCATTTAATAAATTATTATAGTTTGATTATTAGCTTCTATTAAAATGCTTAAGATACCCCTTTCACCTTTTTTAATTATTAAATAATATTAATTAAGTTAAATTTATACAAAAAACAGTGTAGATGCAAATATCAAGTACACTCTTTCAAGTAACAATAAAATTATTGCTGTCAATGCTAAAATAATTGTAATAATTGTTTTATGTAAATTTGTTGATTTGTTGTAAACTTTCAAAAAATGTTTTTAATATTTTTAAAATTTAACTTATCACAAGTGGCCGTAGGCGCCTTTAAGGCCTTGGCGCCGTTGTGCGCTGCACGACCTTGCCCATATGGACGTCGCGTCCCTGTGTATACATCCATTATTTGGTGTTGATTTTCTTGAGTCTTGCAAAAATAGACACACTTATAACACGCCAATCTAGCTAATACGTATTAAAACGGAAATTTAATGTCTTCTTTCTTTTTATTCTTATTTAGTCGACAATTACCGACTTTTTACGATGGTTGAAAAAGACATACATATTTTATAGAAAGACAGACAAAAGTTTTTCTAAACTCTGTCACATTTTACTCCAAATAAATACGTTATTTATTCAACATACGACATGTGTGGTTGAAAAATTTTTTTTTTCAACCACACATGTATTTTTTTAATAGTTATATAATTAATTTAATTGTCAAAATTATGTAATTTTATTAATTACATAATTATATAATTAATATGACAGAAAGTGCATATAAATACATGATAATCTTTGGTTAAGAGTTATTGATAAAAAGGTTTTTCAAGATTGTCCATAAAAAACGTTCCATTATTGGAGACGTTATAATAGCAGCTTCACCCTGTTCAATTTGGATTCCGAGCGCAGAATATAATTGGGGGACAGCAAAAACCATTTGACGTTGTGAAAATCTTGAAAATCAGATTGCAAATTGTGAACATCAGTCTTCGATTCCGATAAGTATTATCAAAATTATAAATATTTAAATAAATCATTTTCAATTAATGATAGTCTATGGTAACAATCCAATAATACTTTTGTTAATTGATTTCTAATATTTATTTCACATAATTGAAGTTATCAATTCACTTATGGTTTATAATTAAATGTATATTTTATAACTATCGCATATCTTTATTAATTATGTTTATTGCAAGTCCCTTATGATAATACAACATTAATTTATTTGAATATTGAGTTCTTATTTTGTAATTAATGAAATATAATATAAATTCTTTCTACGTACACCGGGTGTCAACGAGATCATGTATCAGCCCGCCATTTATTTATTAGTTAAAATAAAACTTTGAAATTTGGACCGTATATATGAGAGATTGGTAGGCTTCTTCAGGTACACTCAGTTTTTCTATAGCTCTTCCGGTCAAACCGGAAGTGACGTTAATTTTGAATTTTTAAATACAACATTTATTATTTCTGTTCATATTCTGTTTCTTCTGAAAATTTGCCATCTAGTGCGAGTAACTGTCACTATCAAATGACAGGTACTCGTTTTTTTAAATAGTAACACCTATTTTTTATTGCAGTGCCATATTGGCATAATCTTTAGCTTTCAAGTGATATAAAATATGCTGTGGTTTAGTGGTAGACAGGTAGTACAAAATATAAAATGTTTTAAAAGTAGTCTAATTCCAAAGCAACAGAACAATTACATTTCAAATGAAAAAAACACAGTTATCATAGGAAATAAACGACTTGCATAAATTTAATCAACTACTAGATATTAAACAAAGATACACACATGTTCAATGTTTGCGTTAAAACTATTAGTAACACAACAATAACGAAAACAGTAATTTACAAAATCTATGTTATGAGTATTATTGAAAGGAGATAGATGTAAGTTATTATTATTTAGGTATTTATTATAAATGTTCAAAATGTCACCTTTCCTGATCTCTACATAAATTAACACATCGTATAAATTCCCTCACACAATTATACAGGCTGTCCAAAAACTCTCCTGACAAACGAAGACCGGAGATTCCTCAGATAATTTTAAGACAATTTAACCCAATTCACCCTAGTCCGAAAATGCTTCTTAAGGTCATAGGCGTCCGTTTTGGGTAGGTAAACGGTTATTGTAACGCATAACTTTTTTGTCTTTAACTTTTAAGCATTTGTGACACTAGATTATTAAATTTTCAGGTATTCTAGTACTAAAAGGTACTCTTACTTTAAGTCGGTAGGATACACCGTTTTCTAGAATAATCGATTTGAAAATTTTTCGTTTTTTCGTCATTAAAATTCAATTTATTATTTTTTGCACTAGTTCGCTCTGAACTGCCAACAGAAATAAAACCTACGTTTTTAATTGTGAAATTCTTGTCAGTTCGCGAAGTTGAAATGACGAAGGATGAAATGACGAAAAAACGTTGACGTTGGTTTCATTTCGGAAGATCTATTTCTATGTTATTATTATTCTTCATAACCAAAATATCTAAAAATCTCTTGTATTGTGAAATTAATAGTAGTGAATTTCGAGTTTAATTCAAATATGAAGTCATCTAAATCATAATACTAACTTTTGTGATTTGGATAATATTTCGTTGTTTCTTTCTATCATTTCTTCTTGTGGGATCGATTTTGAGACTCCTTGGGACCGATGTCCAGGTTCCCTGGGTTGATCGATTTGAGATCCTGTGTAGGAGGTAGCACAAACTGTAAAAACGGAACACTTTCACGAAGAGTTTTATTCACCAAAGCGTCACTAACATCCTACTGACTGCGCCAGTTCGATATTTTAAAAAAAGAATTTATTTTTTAAAAATATTTATTGAATAAAAAATAAAATTCCCGTGTGAGAGGTTTGTGACTCAAGAACCAGTATATTAATACATTATAAATCCTATGAATATTACATTGTTAATTCAAACGTGTTTAACTACATATTCTATTACTGTTATCTAATTCTACTGAAGAGCTCTTATCGGTGCGTGACTCCGTGTGTCGGTCTTCGTTATACAAAGATGGCATCGTCCCACGATATATAACGATATATTCTAACTTGTATATCTTTTAATACGTCATTAAGTATAATGAGAATAAATATTGTTTTCCTATGGTACCTTTTTACATTTTGTTTTGTTTATATGTATACACCGAGTGTTTCGTTGATGTGTGTTATTTTAATAGACTTTATGTACCTCGGTTTGCTATTTACTAATGGATTTTGTTTAAATTAATTTGTGTTGTACTCTTTGTGAAAGTTGCTGCATCAATGCCTGATATAACCCACTGAAGTTTTGCGAGTTCGTTTTGCGCTTAAGGTTCTGCCCAATTTGTTCTAGTAGTTAATGTTTCCAAACACATTCTGCGTTTGTACGTTGGTTTTATTAAAATGATTCTGGTATTTTTCAAAATCCGCTTTGTGGTCCATGGTCGCTATGTGGCTTAACTCTTATATCACTGACTTTGGTTTGTTCTATGTAAAAGCTTCTGCAAATGCATATAGGTATGTACGTACATATAGCATATACTAAATTGTTGTTGATTTGTGTGGGAATATTGTCTTTAATTTTACTTTACACTCTCGACTTTCGGGAAGGTGTTGTGTAAGCTATTAAACAGATGTTTTTTTTTTATTTGTTTAGTTTAGGATGTATTGTAACTTCTTGTGTTTGGCAATTTTATTGAAGTTATTGCCTTAGTTTGCTGTTTCTTGTTTTGTGTTTAGGATTCTAGGGTTGTTGTCTATTTTGTTTGAAGAATACAAAAGTGGGATGATGTTATTTTGTTCCATCTCTACTGTGAAATTCAACTTATTATTGTATACATTGAACAGTTCTAATGTAGACTCTATTTTGTTTTTAGGGATGCTGCAAATTAGGTCATCAATATAGTGCCATATATATATATATATATATACTGTTTATTTTTGTTATTTTCTTGGCCGTATATTTCTAATTATATTATTCAAAAAGAAAAAAAATCCTGCTGCAGCGGCTGTGTTGCAGTGATACAAATTGAAATCAAACAAAAAATTTGAAAATAATTGACGTTTTGACTTTATTAATAAGTCTTTATCGAAATTATAAATATTATAAACAGTATTTTTATTTTTTTAAACCAAACAGAATACATAACAAAAGGTTGTGCAAAACATCTGTCGTTCTTGAGAGCAGTTTATTTGTTTTTAATCTAACTCAGCATGTTATGTTAATATATTCAATTAAAATTGTAACAAGGAGGTATCCACAATGTAGTATTATGTTGATGATAATAAAAACAAAATTAACAATAAGGGGCTCTCGAAATCTGTAAATGAATGATACAACGTTGTAAAAAAATAATTTTGTTATTTGAAATAATTGTGGAATTACCGAAATTTATTTCATAAGAAACCTATATTATATTAGTTGTTTGTTTGTTTATCTTTATAGATTTTGTGGTTTCTCGAGTTAATTAAAATGCAAATAAAGTATGCATGGTTATGTATTTTCAATATACATATATGTTAGTATTTGGTTGTTGTTTTATTTTGATCTTATGAAATTTTTAGTATATGTAAACAAACTGTTATTCTCGAAAGTATAAAAATTGATATTCTGTATACATACAGAGTGTGTAAGAATATTTCTCGCTTTTGTATAAGCGTGTTAAAATTTAGGTGTTTTTGAAGTTGAAATTGTGGTGGAACTTCGTTGGGTGTCTTTTTAGTGCTGTGATGTTTTTCGCATGTTTATGTCCTTTAAGCCTTTCATTACATGTGTCACAGGGTATACTGTATATTATACGTAATTATTTAAGGGGTGGAATGCGATTCTTAAATTTAGTATATCAAGGATGTACAATTTTGATGATTTTTTTCTGATAATCCTTTTATATATAGTATAGGAATATAAGCAGGTTTGACTATTTGATGATTTACTTTTTATTTTTATTCTTCTCTTTATTGTAAATTTTATTCAAAATTAACGGCGTATTCATTACTTTTACTTTCTTGTACGTAGTATAAGGAAGTATTGTGATGATGAAAATTTGAGACCTACAGATTTTTGCAGATGAGCACGTTTTGAGATCCCCTGATACAGAAAAAGTGGTTTTAAAAAAATGTCTGTGTCTCTGTGTCTCTCTGGTGTTTGACCACGATAGCGGTCAAACGGCTATAGATATCAATTTCAAATGTTGTATTTACGAGTATAATCTTCCTCTTGAGATCTGAATTTTACCAATATTTCGTCAACTACTAAGTTTACACAAATTTACATAGAATTCAAATCTACTCAAAATTAAATTTGGGTAGAATTTTATTGAAAAAGTTTTTCGAAATTCCTACCGGAAGTAGGTCTTTTACTCTTATCGAAAATCAGATTTTAGCAAATCTTACGAGCATAAAAGTATCTGACACATAATTTTCAATAGCTTTTGTATAAAAAAAATTCAAAATTCGGACCGGAAGCAACACTTTTACTTTTATTGAATAGCAATTTCTTGTAAATATGTCGTAAATTATGCATTTTATATACATTTATCAATACTACAATCAGATAAGGGTAACATTACGGTTGCAATGGGGAGACAAGACTATGAAGGCAGGGTTGTAGACATGCTGTCCGATAGTAATACCTACTTATAGTTGGCGAGGGATCCCACATCGACACTCCAACAAAAGGCAAATAAACTTGTCTCTGAATTAGAGTCAAAGGGGTTGTTGGATGAGACATTAGCAAAATCATTAAAAGTATATAATGCAATACCACCGAGGTTTTATGGCTTACCTAAGGTTAATAAACCCGATTTAAAACTTAGACCTATTTTCTCTTCCACTAATGCATCTACTTTCAAAATTGCTAAATATGTTACAGACATATTTAGCAATAAAGACAATAAAGATAATGACTTTTACGTTAGAGATAGTTTTCACTTTGCAGAGTTCATTAATAATTTCAAATTACCGCACAATTACAAGGTTGTGAGTTTGGATGTGGTATCACTCTTTACTAATGTTCCTGTGGATCTGGCGGTGAGGGAGATAGTGGGATCCTGGGACAGTATTACTGATCACTGTAGTTTGACCGGTGACGATTTTTGTAATTTAGTCAGATTTGTTTTCGCATCCACATACTTTAAATTTAAAGATAAATTTTACAAGGAGCTTGTTGAGTTGGGTATGGGGAGCGGTCTGTCCCCTATTCTCCAAACCACTGGTCAGCGATTTGACGCGTAGTAATAAAGCGGTCTCTTAAAGCTGGTTGTCTAAAGCGCCTATCCTGATGCTCGTTTAACCATTTTGTCTTCTTCGTGTTCTTCTAGCTTCTTCTGTCCACACGCAACACACACGCATTATCGTCATTGCTATACAATTAACAAGGAGGCCAATTTCGCGATAGGACAAACCAACAACTCGATAGGCAACAATTCTATCCCTGTCAAAGTCACGAACATGGTGATAATTTAGACTCCTTCGAACTCGAGGCATTTTGTTACGCGGCCAGTGATTCTCAACCACTGTGCCGCGGCACTTTTGTGTGCCGCGAAATTCTAAAAGTGTGCCGCAATATTATTAAATAATATGATTTAAAAAGAAAAATGTTTTTAACAGGAATAGATATATAAATCCATAAAATTTTGTTAAAGTATTTCATTATTTGTTTTGCAACCCGTTCTTTCTTACACCCCTATTCTGTAACTTTTTCGTTACGCATTTTCGAACGCATTGTACCTAAAAATCATTACGGTGGACAATGTTATTTTTATTTTAACAGAACCTTCTGAAAATGGATAAATGGTTAACAAGAAGAAAGCTTAACGATGATAATAGTGATAATGATAACGTTAGCGACCAAGTTAATGAGCCCACGCCCGGTACAAGTAAAGATACTTCTTGCTCGAAAAAATACGTTGTTCATCGGAAATACAATGACGATTTTTTTGAAATTTGGATTTACCTCTACAATGGAAAATGACAAAGTTGTTCCCGAGTGTGTGATATGTGGTTGTAAATTATCAAATAGTGCTATGGTTCGGAGCAAACTCCAACGTTTTTTAGTGACTAGTCATCCTTCGCTTTCAACAAAAGGTAAAAACTACTTTCAAAAGTCTTTATCTTCAAAATCCAAGCAAGTAAAAGTTTTTGAAAAACACATCGGTGTGTTTGAAAAGGCTTAAGTAGCCTCTTACGAAAAAGCTCAATTGGTTGCTGCTAAATTAAAACCTCACAATTTGGCTGAAGAAATTATATTACCAGCTTGTCGCAAAATTGTAAAAATAATGATTGGTGGATCAGCAGATATTGACATTTGTAAAATACCACTTTCGAATGACACAATCCATCGTAGAATTAAAGATACGTGCAAAATATTGAGCAAAATACTGCAAAATATCTTGCAAATTCAAATTTTGCTTTACAAATCGACGAAACAACAGATATTACAGGAAAAGTTCAATTAATTGCGTTCGTTAGATTTATTCACGAAAATGATGTAATTGATCAATTCTTATGTTGTCGGGAGTTACCTGATTTTACAACTGGTAAGCATATTTTTGATGTAATTAGTTCATATTTAGAAGAAATTTAAGTTTCATGGAAGTCATGTATTGGCATTTGTACAGATGGTGCTCCAGCTATGACTGGACATCTAAAAGGATTTGTAGCTCATGTTAAAGAACTGAATGGGGATATATTAGTTACCCATTCTTTCTTTGCATCGAGAAGCACTTGTTACAAAATATTTGCCATCAGAATTGAAAATAGTTCTGGAACAATGTGTTAAAATGATTAATTATATAAAATCAAGACCATTAAAAAGTCGCTTATTTAGTAAATTATGCCAAGCTATGGAAGCCAAGTACGAATCCTTGTTACTGCATACAGAGGAAACGTTTTATATCGTGTGCTGAAATTAAAAGACGAAATGAAAATGTTTTTTGAAGAAGATAAAAATTATGATTTTGTTTATTTGTTGGAAGATAAAATATGGTGTACTAAATTGGCTTACTTATCAGACATTTTTGTTATTTTTAATAACAAAAATTCAAGTATACAAGGGCCTAATGAAAATATCTTAAACTCAACCGATAAGCTGGTGGGATTCCAAAAACAAATAACTTTATGGAAGAATAAAGCTCAGAAAGGCAATTTAGAAAAGTTTGAGTCAGTCCCAAAAGACTGTTATAAAACTATTGAATTAATTGTTATTGACCATTTGACATTAGAGGAGAGAATTATTTATTATTTCCCAACATTAGATATAAAGGAATTGGATTGGGTTCGTAATCCATTTCTCATAACGGGTACTTCTGTATTTGACTTAACTTTGAATGAAGAGGAAGAACTCATTTTGCTTTCCAATAATCGAGATTTAATTTTAAAACATTCAGAAGAATCAATTAATTCATTTTGGATTAACATTAGATGCGATTATCCAATGATAGCCAAGAAAGCTTTATACATTATCGAGCACCGAGCGGTGCTCGATAATGGTATGAACAATACCGAAACATATGTCGCAAAGACTAAATAAAAATTGTGGAAAGTTTTCAAGAGTTTTATTTTATTTTTATTTTTAATAGTTATTAATAAAATGTTCCACCAAGAACCGTCTGCTAACTCAATTAATAGAATTTATACATATTATTACACTTTTCCACGTCTTATTTGTGTGAATTCGGATTTTCAGCATTAACCAGCATTAAAACTAAAAAAAGATCATGATTGTTAAATGTAGAAGACGATATGAGAGTAGCATTGTCATTTTTACGACCAAATATAAATGAAATTATCAAAAAACATCAAGCTCAAATTTCGCATTAAAAATATTCTTATTATTAACTTAAACGTACTGTTATTTTTGTAGTACATATTATTTTATTTCGCACATTTAAAATTATTATCATAAACTATTTTACGTAGTTTGTTATAGGTAAGTAAATAATTTTTAAACTTATCTTTTTCTTTGTGTGCCGCCAAATTTTGAAATCGTTAAAAGTGTGCCGCAACAAAAAAAAGGTTGAGAATCATTATGTTACGCTTAACGACGGAGCAGCAATAATTAAACATTTCTGTACTAGTCGCTCGCATAAACAAGTCTCTTAAAAAGCAATAAGAGATTAAATTCTTTTATCGCAAAAAAATATCAGAGATAAACAGTTCACATTGTTACCATAGCGTCCTTTAAATATAGTCTTTCTATTGGCAAAAATAAAGTTGAACAAATTATTCCTTCTAGATGTAACACTTCTAATTAAAGATGTCTACTTGTGTGTATGTATTTACTGCTGTACATAACTTATAATTTCTTTGTCATTGGACATTAAGAATTATTATATGTAAAATAAAAGAAATATCAAACATTCTTAATAAATTTGTGCCCATTATCATTTTACCAGCAGCTGCTTTACAAGGATATATTTACGAAACTATACATGTAATCTCAATATCTAAAAATATATTTCACCATTGATTCTTCTATTATTGTAAACAATTTGTTAGGATTTTGTAGTATTTAATAATAACTTTGTAAATACTTTAAAAGTTATTGACTTCCCCCTTTTGAAGGATTCTTCAGAAAATGTGATAAGCAGGTAATTAATGATATAATAGATGAAGATGTATCAAATTGTATATAATGAAGACAACAATGTGTGTATAAAGGTTAAGCAAAGCGTATACTCATAGTATTGAAAGAATATATTCTTAATCATTATCTTGTTATTACGCAAAAATATACTATTTCAGTGAAGTTGAACAATGTACATACAGATAACATAGAATCTAAGCATTAATTCATTGTAATCATTTTAATTATGTTAATATAATTGTGTCATTCACGGTCATCGTGTGTTAGTCGTAACGAGTATCTCCAGATTTATAGATAATATCATCTTGAATGCTAGCAAGTTGATATTATTTGCTAGACTTCTGGATCTTTGCTTGCTTTTTAAGTATACATGCATGCAATTACCCGGTAATGTAAATAAAAAATATTAACTAATATAAAAAAATAATACAGAGTGTACAATTTACTTAACAAATAGCAAAAAATATGTATATAAATAAGAAAAATAATAAATGTTACACTTACATTTGATTAAACCAAAAATAATCGCTGAAGATGTCTGTGTAATAAATAGTAATGGTTCCAAAATTGAACCCTGTGGAATACAATGATTGATAGTTCCTGTTACTGACCTATTTGTTTTTTACTTTCTTATACGTAGTATAAGGAGGTATTGTGATGCACCCCGATACCGAAATAGTAGTTTTTAATAAATGTCTGTTTCTGTCTCTCTGTCTATTTGTCAGTCAGTCAGTCAGTCAGTCAGTCAGTCAGTCAGTGTATGTGTGTGTGATCACGATATCTGTCAAACGGCTAAAGCTATCAATTCCAAATTTTATATTTACGAGTATAATATCCCTCTTGAGATCTGATTAGATTTTAAGTAAAATCGGTAGGCCGGAGGTAGTAGTTTATTTCAGTAAATAAATCGAATTTTACCAATATTTCGTCAACTATTAACTTTAAACAAATTTATTAAGAATTCAAATGTACTCAAAAGTGAATCTGAAAAAATTATCAAAAAGGTTTATCAGAACTCCTATCTTGTGTATTATTGAAAAACGGTTTTTTTACATATATCTACCAAATTGTGCACTCTATACAGATTTATCTGGAATATACAAATATTTCGAGCTCGAGATGGAATCTTTACTCTTATTGAATAGCTCTTGCTTGCAAATATTTCTCAAATTATGTATTCTATAGAGATTTATTAATAGAATAGAATTAGGTTCAGCTGGAACTGCGATTTTTTCTTTATAAAAAAAAAATTAAAATTCGGACTGGAAGGAACACTCTACTCAGAGACTTATTATATTAAGAAAATGCAGAATTAAAAACTTAATTTGGAACAACTTCTGTATACAGATTTCGGAACGGAACTTTTGACCTCGAGGTTTTTGTAATGTCCAGGTTTTGAAATTCGTTCATGTCGAAAAAGTCCTTCTTTGTCTGTGTGTTTGAAAAAATCGAATTTTACCAACATTTCGTCAACTACTAAGTTCAAACAAATTTATAAAGAATTCAAATGTACTCAAAAGTGAATTTTAGAAAAACGTTATTTAAGAAGTGTTTCGAAATCCCTACCGGAAGTAGGTCCTTTATGTACAATTAATTTAAAATAATGTGTATATATAATAAGAAACACTACATTAACAAAATGACAAGCAAAGATATGAACATGATAAGATAAAAACATATAAATTAAAATTATTTAAAAGATTTTTTAAAAATGAGGTGTGGCCACCACACGACTTTCTTATACGTATGAGCGTTTCAAACTATACAATTTTAAGAATTTTTTTATACAAAACTTATTCAAAATCCTATTCTAAGTACTTTCATTCTCTTAATAAATCGCTATAGAATGCATACTTTGCAAGATATTCGAAAAAAAGTGCTACTCGCTAAGAATAAAAGTGCTACTTCCGGTCCGAATTTTGAAATTTCATGTATACAAAAAATATTGCAAATATAACTCTAAATACTTTTGTACTCTTAATAAATATATATAGAATGCATAATTTACGACATATTTGCCAAAAATCGCTATTCGGTAAGAGTAAAAGTGTTACTTCCGGTCCGAATTTTGAAATCTTTTTTATACAAAAGATATTGAAAACTATGTTTTAAATACTTTTATACACGTAACGTACCTGTCTAAAAAGCTTGACTTGCGAAATATTCGCAAAAAAACAATTTTCGATAAGAGTAAAAGACCTACTTCCGGTAGGAATTTCGAAAAACTTTTTAAATAAAATTGTTCTCATTTTTATTTTAAGTACATATGAATTCTTTATAAATTTGTATAAACTTAGTATTTGACGAAATATTGACAAAATTCGATTTTTTCACTGAAGTAAACTGCTACTTCCGGTCTACCAATTTTACTGAAAAACTAATCAGATCTCAAGAGGGAGATTATACACGTAAATACAAAATTTGGAGTTGATATCTCCAGCGGTTTGATCGCTATCGTGGTCACACACAGACAGACAGACACACAGACATTTTTTAAAAACCACTTTTTTTGGTATCAGGGAACCTCAAAACGTTGACATCTGCAAAAATCTCGAGGTCGAAAATTTTCATCATCACAATACTTCCTTATACTACGTATAAGAAAGTAAAAAATGAGGTGTGGCCACCACACGACTTTCTTATACGTATGAGCGTTTCAAACTATACAATCTTAAGAATTTTTTTATACAAAACTTATTCAAAATCCTATTCTAAGTACTTTTATTCTCTTAATAAATCGCTATAGAATGCATACTTTGTAAGATATTCGAAAAAAAGTGCTACTCGCTAAGAGTAAAAGTGCTACTTCTGGTCCGAATTTTGAAATTTCATGTATACAAAAAATATTGCAAATATAACTCTAAATACTTTTGTACTCTTAATAAATATATATAGAATGCATAATTTACGACATATTTGCCAAAAATCGCTATTCGGTAAGAGTAAAAGTGTTACTTCCGGTCCGAATTTTGAAATCTTTTTTATACAAAAGATATTGAAAACTATGTTTTAAATACTTTTATACACGTAACGTACCTGTCTAAAAAGCTTGACTTGCGAAATATTCGCAAAAAACCGATTTTCGATAAGAGTAAAAGACCTACTTCCGGTAGGAATTTCGAAAAACTTTTTAAATAAAATTATTCTCAATTTTAATTTTAAGTACATATGAATTCTTTATAAATTTCTATAAACTTAGTATTTGACGAAATATTGGCAAAATTCGATTTTTTCACTGAAGTAAACTACTACTTCCGGTCTACCGATTTTACTGAAAAACTAATCAGATCTCAAGAGGGAGATTATACATGCAAATACAAAATTTGGAATTGATACCTCCAGCGGTTTGACCGCTGTCGTGGTCACACACAGACAGACAGACAGACAGACAGACACACACACACACAGACATTTTTTAAAAACCACTTTTTTGGTATCAGGGGACCTCAAAACGTGGACATCTGCAAAAATCTCGAGGTCGAAAATTTTCATCATCACAATACTTCCTTATACTGCGTATAAGAAAGTAAAAGCCGCTAAACACACTTTTATCTTTTGTTCATTCAAAGACAAAAAGTGATGAAATGGTTTCTACTTTTTTAGACCAGACCCACCACGTTTGTTTTAGTTATGATAGAAACTATTTCTAGTAAAGTTTGGAGATAAATATCTTATTCATTCTTAGTCGAAATGGATTAAAAATTATTAAAGAATGCTGTTTTTTCCCTCGAGACTAACTTTTTCAAAACATTTCATTGGACATCTATTAAAAATTCCTGTTTTAACAAATCAGAAATAACTAATACTCTCAAATAATCTTATTTGCAAAAGCACCAACAATTTTTGTTGGAATAGTCTTTCCTTTGTAGTTAACATATTTTTTTTCCTTGAACTTTAGAAGATTTTATGATTTTTTTTGTACTTTGTCTTACTTATCACATCTTTTCGTCGTTTTTGAGGTAGTTTTGTTCAACTTTATTTATTATTGTCACACAGTACAACACTTTTAAGGTTGAATGTTATTTTTGACGTTTATCCAAGCATTTGGCGCAGAAATGACTCAAGTCATTGACTGGGGTTGCTTCATAATAAATCATGATTAAGACATGGTAAAATAGTGTATCAAGACGAAGTTGAGAGCCTTTTGCACCAAATGATGGGTAAAGGTTAAGAGAGTGTATTCCCACTTCAAACTTAAAATGGTAAAAAATTGACTTAGATCCTTTCAGCAGTGAGCGATTCAATTATTTAAAAAAATGTATTAGAAAAGTTTCCACTAATAGGAAAAAATTGAAATTTGCGAATTAAATCTCACATAATAAGACACGCAGCTTTTTCTTCTGTATTTGAAATACTTTTGTAGATAAAAAAGATTGTTGTTCTTAAAAGTAGAACTTCTGGTTATCGCACTCTTGCGTTTAAATAAATATGGCTTAGAAATGCTGCCCGTAAATATATATATATGTATATATAATATTACATGAATATATGTACAATGTACTATATATATTTTTGTTTCACTAGAATTTTATATCACTCTCAACAAATATGTACGTAGAATAAAGAAGTGTATTATGCATAAGTTAATTAGGGTCATCATTCGTATAGATAGGCTTATTAAATCATGTTATAAAAACAACGGAAAAAACATAATATGTATGTAATACTAATACTAAACGAGGTTATCAATGAAATTAATAACTAGAGAAATTTTGTATCTAATTTTTTACTGTATATATATTTTGCACTCATAATGAGAAAGATCAATTACTTTTACTTTCTTATACGTAGTACCTATAAGGAAGTATTGTGATGATGAAAATTTTCGACCTCGAGATTTTTGCAGATGTCCACGTTTTGAAGTCCCCTGATACCGAAAAAGTGTCTGTGTGTCTGTGTGTCTGTGTGTCTGTGTGTCTGTGTCTCTCTCTCTCTCTCTCTCTCTCTCTGTGTGTGTGTGTGTGACCACGATAGCGGTCAAGCCGCTGTAGATATCAATTCCAAATTTTGTATTTACGTGTATAATCTCCCTCTTGAGATCTGATTAGTTTTTCAGTAAAATCGGTAGACCGGAAGTAGCAGTTTACTTCAGCGAAAAAATCGAATTTTGCCAATATTTCGTCAACTACTAAGTTTTAACAAATTTATAAAGAATTCATATATACTTAAAATTAAAATTGAGTATAATTTTATCTAAAAAGTTTTCCGAAATTCCTACCGGAAGTAGGTCTTTTGCGAATATTTCGCAAGTCATGCCTTTTTGGCTAGTACGTTACGGATATAAAAGTATTTAGAACATAATTTTCAATATCTTTTGTATAAAAAAAATTTCAAAATTCAGAACGGAAGTACCACTTTTACTCTTATCGAATAGCGATTTTTTGCAAATATGTCGTAAGTTATTCATTCTATATAAATTTATCAAGAGTACAAAAGTATTTAAAACTAGATTTGCAATAATTTTTGTATATATGAAATTTCAAAATTCGGACCGGAAGTAGCACTTTTACTCTTAGCGAGGAGCACTTTTTTGATATCTTGCAAAGTATGCATTCTATAGAAATTTATTAAGAGAATAGAAGTACTTAGAATAGGATTTTGAATAATATCTGTAAAAAAAATTCTTAAAATTCTGTAATTTGAAACGCTCATACGTATAAGAAAGTCGTGTGGTGGCCACACCTCATTTTTTACTTTCTTATACGTAGCATAAGGAAGTATTGTGATGATGAAAATTTTCGACCTCGAGATTTTTGCAGATGTCCACGTTTTGAAGTCCCCTGATACCGAAAAAGTGGTTTTTAAAAAAATGTCTGTGTGTCTCTGTGTGTCTCTCTCTCTCTCTCTCTGTGTGTGTGTGACCACGATAGCGGTTAAACCGCTGGACATATCAATTCCAAATTTCGTATTTACGAATATAATCTCCCTCTTGAGAACTGATTAGATTTTGAGCAAAATCGGTAGACCGGAAGTAGTAGTTTACTTCGGCGAAAAAATCGAAATTTGCAAATATTTCGTCAATTACTAAGTTTAGACTAATTTATAAAGAATTCATAAGTATTTAGAACTTAATTTCCAATATCTTTTATATAAAAAAAAATTCAAAATTCGGACCGGAAGTATCACTTTTATTCTTAGCGAGTAGCACTCTTTTTTCGATTATCTTGCAAAGTATGCATTCTATAGCGATTTATTAAGAGAATGAAAGTACTTATAATAGGATTTTGAATAAGTTTTGTATAAAAAAATTCTTAAAATTGTATAGTTTGAAACGCTTATACGTATAAGAAAGTCGTGTGGTGGCCACACCTCATTTTTTTTTATTTACATTACCGGGTAATTGCAAGCATGTATACTTAAAAAGCAAGCAAAGATCCAGAAGTCTAGCAAATAATATCAACCTGATAGCATTCAAGATGATGATATTACATATCTATAAATCTGGAGATACTCGTTACGACTAACACACGATGACCGTGAATGACACAATTATATTACCGAATAACGATTTTTTGCAAATATGTCGTAAATTATGCATTCTATATACATTTATGAAGAGTACAAAAGTATTTAGAGTTGGATTTGGAATATTTTTTGTATGAAATTTCAGAATTCGGACCGGAAGTAACACTTTCATACGTATAAGAAAGTCGTGTGGTGGCCACACCTCATTTTTTTTTTGACAACGACGTAAAAGCAGTTGTACAGTGAATACGAGGTACGATTGAAAGTTTCAAGGCTGGCCTTAAAATTTCAAAATGGCGGTACATACAGGCTCTTGCGATGGATTTCCTTTAAAGTACTTCCTTTTTGACTGAAAACACATACTCTAGTGGTTTTTTATACTTTTGGAAATATCCCAAGAATTGTCTTTTTCTTGAGTGCTGGAAAATAACCAAACTATTTTTAATTCACCATAAAGGTGACACGGCCTTAATCGAGAACTACCTTTCGATAGATATTTTTAACAATTTTGCAAAAGTATTTGAAATGTGTCGCACGACTGTTTACTCACAGATTCGGTGCAGACCAGCGATCTAGCACATCCATTCTTGTGCAGTGTTAACCAATTTGCCTCGGAGTGTCTGGACGATAATTAGCAAGTTCACATTATCTATAGCGACTTCCCTAAGGCTTCTGATCGTTTTTATCACGCCATATAAAATAAGTAAAATATATGCTTTTGGTTTTTCACCTCAGTTGAAGTCATTATTCAACACTACCTGATGAATAGAGTTCAGTACGTCAGTTAAACTGGTCAGCAATCACCTTACTTTACTGCCCCCTCTGGAGTTTCACAGGGTAGTAATTTGGGTCCCGTATTATTTGCAATATTTATCAATGACATCTATTCTGAATTGAGCAGCTACAGACTCTTAGTTGCAAATGATGTCAAGCTATTCCTGAAAACACGAACAATTACGGATTGCTTGTTTCTGCAGAGGCAGGTGGATGTCTTGGGAGTCTGGTGTATTGCGCATAATTTGCCTCTGAATATCTTGAAATGCAATGTATTGAATATCAGTCGGAAGCAGGATTATCTCTGCTTTTATTACCCCTTTGATGGGATCGCTATTTGTCGTTGTACATTGATAAAGGATTTAGGCGTGCTTTTCGATTTTAAATTAATATCTTCTGACCACATCAGTGGCACTACTTCATCGGCATTGAAAACCTTGGAATTTGTTATTAGAAATACTAGGAAGTTAGTTTGTATCAATAGAGGCCATCACTACCTTATATATTTCTTTTGTACGCTTTCGCTTTGAGTATTGTTTATTTGTTTGGTCACCGATATACAGGGTGAGTCATCTCCGCGGGTAAGGCCGATTATGCCTCTATGAGTAAAGATATTTCGAAGCGGTTTCTTTCTTGTGATAGCTGCTCATCAGGAGCACATTTTAAAAATATTTTGTATTATACAGAGTGTTCCATGGCTAACCTTAGTTATAGTTTTTTAAATGGAACACCCTATATATTATTGCATTTTTTTATTCCCCGTATATTTCTCAATCAAAAAGTAACAAGATAGTATAGGCCTAAAATCTAAAGTTTTTGACTTATTCCCATTTTTCTGAGAAATTCAATGTTTGTATAAAATCATATTTCTTCTCGAAAACGCCGTATTAGATGGACAATTTTTTTTGCAGTATTGTTTACAATAAGAGGCACTAATAGAAGCATGTTTTATTTTTTTACAGTTACTAATTTCATGTGCAGAAAACTGGATTAAAATTACATGACACGTTTTTGTATAAAAGTAATTTTTTTCAAATGGAACACCCGGTATATTAGTTAATTTTTGAATTGCTTATTTAATTTCACATCAAAAATACGTAAGACGTTAATACTTTAAAACTGACTATTACAGAATTATTGTCGTTTTTTGATATGCTTTAGTTAGTTTTTGTAAAAAGTCAATTTTTCCAAATGGAACACCTGTATATTATTTCATTTTTGAATTTCTTATTAAATTTCACATCAAAAACATGTATAGCGTTAATACTTTAAAAGTGACTGTTACTGAGCTATTGTTGCTTTTTGATATAATTTTGTCAGTTTTATGGTTTTAATTAATATAGTATAGTACTGACAAAATTATATCAAAAAGCGACAATAGCTCAGTAACAGTAACTTTTAAAGTGTTAACATCTTACATGTTTTTGATGTGAAATTCAATAAGAAATTCAAAAATGAACTGATATACAGGGTGTTCAATTTGAAAAAATTGACTTTTATACAAAAACGTGAAAGCATGCTTCTATTAGGACCTCATATTGTAAACAATACAGCAAAAAATTATGTCCATCTAAAACGTCGTTTTCGAGAAATATAATTTTATAAAAATATTGAATTTTTCAGAAAAATGGGAATAAGTCGAAAACTTTTGATTTTAGGCCTATACTAATCTTATTACTTTTTGATTTAGAATTATACGGGGAATACAAAAATGCAATAATATATAAGGTGTTCCATTTAAAAAACTATAACAATGGTTAGCCACAAAGTTATGAAACACTCTGTATAATACAAAATACTTTGAAAATGCTCGTGATGAGCAGCTATCAAAAGAAAAAAAAAACCGCTTCGAAATATCTTTACTCATAAAGGCATAATCGGCCTTACCCGCGGAGATGACTCACCCTGTATAAAACTTATTCAGAAACTCTCGAAAGGATTCATAGGCGTTTTTTGAAATATCTGTATTTCAAGAGTTGTTTTTCGTACCCCGTTCACGGGACATGGTATAGTGTTTCTCTTGAAGAATTTAAGAACAGACATCAAGTTTATTTACGAATTTCCTGCACAATAAAATAGATGTCGCACAATTAACGTATTTTATTTATTATTCAACGGCCACTACTGATATTTTACTGGGATCCTCGCTCTATAGAGGTTGTAGGTGTTGTAATGCCATTTGCAGGGATGAATTAGATATTTATTTGTCTCTACTATCTCAACTAATTAGTAAAAGCCATTGTTGACAAATGCTATGCTCTTTTTATGTTTTTGTTTATCTTTCATTCTTGCAGTGCATATTAAGATATATAACGAGTGTCCAGAAAAATTCGAAGTTAAGTAATCGTTAAAAATGTGAAGTCATGTCCGAGATAGAAGAATCATTACGTTAATAATTATTAACAGATAACAAATGACATTTTAAATTTAATACAAATCATACACTTAAGGTAGGACGTACGATTTTTTGTTCAACACCTATTTGACTTCGAAATTTTCTGAACACCCGGTATATATACAGGGTGAGTCATCTCAGCGGGGCAAACAGATTGTAACCTTATGAAAAAAGATATTTCGAAATGGTCTTCTTGCTAAGATAGCCACTCATTAGGAGCATGTTTTAAAATTATTTTTTATTTTAGAAAGTGTTCCATAACTTGGTGACTGACCATAGTTATGGTTTTTTAAATGGAACACGCTATATATTATTAAATTTTTGTATTCCCCGTATAATTCTTAGTGTAAAAATTTAAGGTTTTCGATTTATTGCTATTTTTCTGAAAAATTCAATGTTTGTATAAAATTATATTTCTCGAAAACTATTTATTAGATGGACACAATTTTTGGTAGCGCGTTGTTCATAATAAAAGGCCCTGATGAATTTTTCCAAAAAATGGAAATAATTTGAAAATCTTACATTTTAGCCCTATACTATCATATAACTTTTTCACTAAGAATTATTATACAGGAAATACAAAAATGTATATACAGAGTGAGTCATTAGTAGCAGCTTTTTTGATTGCTCTTAAATAAGAGAAAAAACAATTAGTGGAAGATTTATGGTTGCTTGGGGCATATATTTTAAAAATACTTTAAGCTCTGACGCATTTCCGGTTTCAGCGGAAATTCATGAAACTGAATGTGAAAATTTCGGGAAGTAGGCTTTGAAAAAACAAAGTTTTTAGAGGTATTGTGGAGTGCAACTTATACCAAATGATGCAGAATTTTCTTGGCTACAAGCACCACCAAAGTTATTGTTTTTAGTTTTAAAAACAATATGAAAATAATTTTTTTCTGAACACGTGTTTTGGTCAAATATTTTCAAAAAAAAATTAATAACTCAAAAACTATTGGCTAAATTTGGAAAAACAAAAAGCAATTGAATAGACAATTTAAAGCAGTATTAGAAGATCCAAAAATATATAGGGTGAGTCGTTTAAAAAAATTAAGTTCCGTGCATTTCCGGTGAAAACGGAATATGCGCCAAAAGCAACCATAAATCTTCCACTAATTGTTTTTGCTTTTATTTAAAACACAAACGAGCAATCAAGGAAGCGGATATTAATGACGTTCCATTTAAAAAAACTGTAGTCATGGTCAGCTACCAGAGTTATGGAACTTTCCGTATAATACAAAATAATTTTAAATCGTGCACCTATCTTAGCAAGAAAACCGTTTTGAAATATCTCTTCTCATAAAATCACAATCTGCCTTCTTCGCGGAGATGACTCACCCTGTATATTCACAGCACCGCACCGGCTCATTGTGCGATCTTAATTTTAAAAGCAACTATGATTTTACGCATTTATCAAATAATTCCAAGATTACATATTTGCGGCCTTGTTTACAATTTGCATGTTTTAGATATTCATAGCTTGTATCTTATGTCTTCCTATTTCTGTTTATATTATTATGTAAATCGATACTATATATATGCTAAATACATAATTTTATACAAAAATTGATCTTATAATAGTCAATTACTAGTGAATTAATGAGAAACAATAATAAATGTAAGGCATGGGAGATAAAACATTCACGTTTGATTATTTATAAAATAACAATGTTTCGACATGAAAATAGCAATATTTATCTTAATTAAAATGTGCAAGATTAATAATATTGCTGCGCGTAGTCTAGACATAATCAACAATCAACATTTCTTATATACAGTGCGAAATTATTAAATTACTAAAGTCTAACAGTATCGGATGTTTACTAATGTTAAACGATAAATAATTATATTACTAAAATATTTTTAACAATGGTGATGAGTTAAGATCTACTTTATTAGTTACAACGGACCAAAGAAATAATGTAAACAACACACGCTTACTGAATAGCACTAATTCATATGGTGAACTGCAACATCTGTTTACGCCCGAGAAGTGCCCGAGAATGAGAGCAAAAATGCCCATAAAATAAGGAATTTATGAGTAAAATCCTTTTTTCATCATCGGCGTAGTGTCAGGGGCTTTTAAAATTTATTATATTTACCTTATATTTCGCAAGAGAAATAATGTAAATATCTATTGACCTACTCTTATTTAGTTTCAATAACATACGCGTACATTTTGAGTTATCATTTATTTCGATCTAGAACGTTGTTTATGTGACTTTTTCTGATATGAAAATGAATTGTCAGTGATTCCGAAATTTATTACAACGTCTGTAAAATATCTTTACAGAATACCAAAATATCGCACGTTCGTCACTTAGCTTTGCTAAAACATACGCAGAAATAGTTTTTGTGCAGAGAAGTTCGATAGTTTACAAAATTTCGTTACATGTTTAAATGACGATGCTCGAAGTATTTCTGAGTGCAAGAAACTAACACAAATCCCAAATTTAAAACATGTTATTCCTTCAGGAACACTTTGGAAATTTGCCTAAACTAATCGCATATTTTAAAAATCGAATCTCAAATTAAAAAATGAATTAATCACATTAGATGTGGCTATTAATAATTCCAAGTGACTTCGGATGTGGCCTTCGGCAAAAGTTAGACGCAGTTTTTGATAGAAATTCAGATTTAATAACATTGCGGCAATTGTGCATGCTAAATACGCTGAAATAAAAGAATATTTAACCAGTTGCGATGTAGAAAGGACGTTTTCTATCTACAAGGATGTACTTAATTCAAAGAGAACAAGTCTTACAGAAGAGAAAATGAACAAATAATAAGGTATTTTGTATTTTATAGATCACCAGCCACTTGTTATCCAATTATGTAAATAAAATTAAACCTCTTTAAAAATACAACATTTTAATAGTGCGCCCATGGGCGATGAATCATCAACCACTCGTGGCCGCCCCCTAATAATGACAGATTTTAAAATATTGAGATGTGGCCACCACACAACTTTCTTATACGCATGAGTGTTTTAAATTATACAATTTTAAGAATATTTTTATACATACTAAAATTATTCAAAATCCTATTCTCTTAACAAATCGCTATAGAATGCATACTTTGCGAGATATTCGAGAAAAAGTGCTACGCGCTGAGAGTAATAGTGTTACTGCCGGTCCGAATTTTGAAATTTCATTTGAACAATAACTATTCTAAATCTAGCTCCAAATACTTTTGTACTCCTGATAAATATATATGGAGTGTATAATTTACGAAAAATAGCTCTTCCGGTACGAATTTCGAAAAACTTTTTTAATAAAATTCTTCTCAAATTGAATTCTGAGTAGATACGAGTTCATTATAAAATTGTTTAAACATAGTAGTTGACGAAATATTGACAAAATTCGATTTTTTCACTGAAGTGAACTACTACTTCCGGTCTGCCGATTTTACTGAATATCTAATCAGACCTCATACTACCATATACTAGCAAATACAAAATTTCACAAACACAGACAGAAATTTTTAAAAAAGCACTTTTTCGGTATAAGAGGACTTTAAAACGTGGACATCTGCAAAAATCTCGAGGTCGAAAATTTTCATCATCTCAATACTTCCTTATACTACGTATAAGAAAGTTCTATGACTTCTTAATAATCTCACACCATATAATTATAAGAAACGTTGTATATAGTTATTTTATGTTATCCTGAAGAAACGACTGGGTAGTGAAATAGCTGTCGTCTTTGTTGTAAATAAAAGTCGTGTAAATCTAAAACATTTGTTTGTCTTATTTCACGTTGAAAATAAATTTACACCAAGTAAAGAACAAGTTAAATCGAATTGTTAAAAACCCTGTATATTACATATAGCATCGCGACTAAGTGCCTATGCCTAAGAAGTGTTGCAGGGTCAGGTGGATGTTCTACTTACCAATCTTAGCAAGGCATTCGACACCTTGGATCCATGGTATTTTACTCACCAAATTGTCTGTTTATGGTTTTAGTTCCTCATTGCTTAAGCTTTTGGAATCGCACTTACTCAATCGGAGTACATATGTTTATTACAATGGTTTCAAGTCCTTCGAGTTTGTTCCACAGTCTGGCGTCGCTCAGGGCTCCAAGCTGGGACCTTTATTATTCATTCTTTTTATCAATGATTTGCTCATCTCTTTGTCATGTCCCACACTTGCTTATGCAGATGACATCAAAATTTATCAGTCCGTCAAGACCTGGAACGACGTATTACTTCTGCAGGAGAATTTGAATATGATGAGTGAATGGTGCATGTGTAATAGACTAGTTCTGAATGTTGACAAGTGTTGCTACATGACTTTTACTAGGAAGCGTAGAATTGTTCCATCCACTTATGTGATTGACAATCACAATCTTTCTAAGGTCAACGAATTTAAAGACCTTGGTATGATTTTTGACAGCCGTCTAACCTTTGTCCCACATATTTAAAATTTACGTCTTGCTACCCCTAAAACCTTAGGTTTTGTTATACGTACCTGCAAGCATTTCAACAATATCAGTCTACTGAAAACATTATTCTTCAGCTTTGTTGCTAGCAAACTTGAGTATGCTTCCCCAGTCTGGGCACCACATTACACTTACCTCCAGTTAATGGTTGAGAAGATTCAGAGAAGATTCCTGAAGTTTTTGTCATACAAAATTGACGACTCTTATCCTGCGCGCAATATGGATTACGCTACGCTTTTGGCACGACATGGAATGCAGTCCTTGACGTAGCTTCGTGAAAGACATAGTGCGCGTTTTATTTGGAAGCTAGTGCATGGTTTCACTGATAGTTCTTACATTCTTTCCTCCATAAATTTCCTTGTTCCGCGTATTTCTTCCCGATCTTCCCCTATGGCGCTACAGTTTCATTTGGACCTGGGCTTCCCATATTTTTTGCCTCCAGGCATCTCGATGCTTTCCAATTGCGCACTTTCAGTAATTGTTTAGCATCCACCCACCTCTGTTTTGCTTTTCCTCTTTCACTGGCGCCCTTCATTTGACGTTATGTATCTGGTTGTTTACATTTCTGCCTTAATTCAAAGTTGTATAGGATTCTCCACTCCCCATCCTCCATCACCGGTCCATATATTTTTCTAAGGATTTGCCGTTCCCATCTTGCTAGTAGCTCGTCTGAGTGCTTAGTGATTTTCCACGTGTCTCTTCCGTATGTCTTATCATGGCATTGTAGGCTCTGTTTTCAGCTAGTATGCGTTGTTATATTTCCTGTTTGATGTTGTTTTCACTGTTAGTTTGAGATAATTAAATCGCTGCACCACTTTAAAGTTATTATCTCCTATTGTGTAATTCTGGCCAATCCTTCTTTTTGGTTTCACCGGTAGTACTTTGTTCTTTGTTTCATTGACCTTCAACCCGATCTTACTGGCTTGTGTTCCTAATTAGTTAAATTTTTTTTCTCGTTCTGTTCTGACCACTAGATTAATATCGTCTGCATAGGAGATTATCTGATGTGATTTGCACATTATGGTGCTGTTAAAGTTCTCACTGGCATTTTTTTTTATTGCATTCTCCAGTATAATATTGAACAGGATCGGTGCAAGTCCAGCTCTTTGCCTCACACATTTAGTGGTTGAAAACCTTTCCGTCATTTGGTCTTGCATTCTCACTACGGCCCTCGAGTCTGTCATTGTTGTTCTGGTCAATCTTACCAATTTGCTTGGTATGCCAAATACTTCCATTATATTATATAGACTGTTTCTGCCTATACTGTCGTAGTCCTCTTTGAAGTTGAGTAACTCATAGATTGGTACATTATATTCCCATGCTTTTTCCAGTATTTGCTGAGTGATGAAGGTCTGGTCAATGGTTGATCGCCCCTCTCCGAGACCTGCCTGATGTTCCCCTATGATTTTATTTCCAGACTCTGTTATTCTTTGTGGCAGTATACTTGCAAATATTTTATGTTATACATAGCAACAATATCGTCTGTAGTTCTTACAGTTATGTTTATCACCTTTTTTTGTAAATGGGACATATGCTTGTCATGCTCCATTCTCCTAGCAAACTTTCTTCTTTCCATATCTCGGTGATCAATTTGTGTATTTGTTTGGCTACAGATGTCTTTGGTAGAGGAAGCATATTCCAATTTGGAGCGCATTATATAATATAATAATTGACTTTACGTTTTAGAAGTCATAGAAGTTACGCTTTATAGAAAGAAGGTCCTTATATCTTTATGTTTATTTCATTAGAAATTATATTATTTTGCGAAGTAAAACTTAACGGTGAATGAAAAACTACTCTCAGATCTCTCACCAAATCTTTGGGCATCAAAGCAAGCCATGAAGTTGATAGTCATAGAGGAAAAGTGCCCATTTCCTGGAAAAGCTTATCACTGTACATTTGGAAACACACGGAAGGATTACGTTTAAATCATCCTGCAATTGCATATAATTCAGATAAAATTTTACTTCAGCATAGATATTACAATTACCAGCAAAGAGTAACCATTCCGAAAAGTTATAAACTGTAGGTAAGTATCTTTGAGCACACCATTCATTGAACCAATGCTTATATTTTTTGTCTATTCTTCTTTTTCTCAGTTTCCTGTCCTGGCCTACCATGTTTGTACATTGTTATATAGTCCATTCTCAATCTACCTTTATATTTCTGGGAACACCACCTATTGGTCCAAGGTTTATATTTTTATTTATTTACCTATTTGTTATTGGTGGTTAATGGTGGTCTTGGTAAATTTTATTACTACCTTCGTCTTGCTTGTGCACATGCAGTGTCCTACGTCCTCCAACCTTTTCCGCAATCGTATATTCCATCAGTATCTCGGAGTCGTAATCTCCTGTAGTATTGCTATAGTCAATTATTAATTGTATGGTTGTTCACGATGAGTTTTTGCTTTCAAGACTGACTTCAGAATAGATCCCGTAGAACTCTCTGTCAGTAATTCTGGTATTCCACTTCTGTTGCTATTGCAACATCAATCTACCTGTACTTGCTATTATGGCTATTTTCTTGCTTTTTGAAGTTCAGTGACTCGCCCAGAAGATCTCCACCATTTTGCTGCCCTGTTATCATACCAACATCCAAGTTTTTAATTCTGAACTTTATATTGATACTATTTCTTATTTGGGGTCTCTTACATAAACCGTTTGAATCGTGTACATTGTACTCTCCGAGTCAGGGTAGAAGTTGGTGTTCTGTCATGGGTTTCTTTATTTCCCGAACATTCCACTGGCAATTTTGACAGCCAATGCTTCGTCTCTGATTACATCCATAATGGTTGGAAGACGCATAATCTCTCGTCTTCATATAGCTCGGTTTTGAACGATTTTAACAACTTCTACAGACACTTTATCCTCTATGTTTGAGGCATCGCCAATAGTAAGTGCCTTCTTACACTGTTATGTATCTAACCATAGTTTCACACTCTTCCATCTATCGTAAATGCTTCTCCTTGAATATTTTGATATACTCTCCCTATCTATTCCCTTGGGCTGTGGTATGTTTTCCGTTTGCTCGAGTAGAACATGCAACGCGTTTGTCGGGGCCATTCGAAAGGCATCCCCATAGTCAGTAGGTATGGGCACTGTGCTGTATTAAGGCTAATTTTGTTTCAATGAATATTTGCTTTTTCTACCAAAACCACCGATTCGTAGAGCAGATTAAGTTCTATTGCCCTGTCTTAGTCAAGCTCCTGCATTTCATAATTCGTGTTTCATATCTTGCAAATACTACTAATATTGTTAAGCGGAAGTTGAATGATTGTAATTGTGCCTAAGGCTAACCTGATCAAAGATGAGCTTTAATTGAACATCCCTAGTATAAAGATTGCACAATATTTCACAACCATTACATCACTCTTGATTGCCCTTATATAAACGCCTGCACCAGTCAAAGTAAATGAGGAACATTGTTGAGAGAGTGCTTTGGAAGTAATTACAGTGGTGACAGGTGATTAATAAGGAAGTGTGGTCAGTTCCTCATTGACTTTGTTGTTTCATATTCTACAGAAAGAAGCCGTAACAAAAATTCTTACGAAAAAATAGCGATTAATAATGTGGATGATTCCCACGAATATATAAAAATGTTTGGTATCTGAATCTTATTCTAATCTTTTAACTGGTCCACTACGACACGCAGGAAATTCCTGGGAAATTGCATAAGCGTTCGTTAATGCAACAGGATAATAATCATACAGCTTGATGACCGAAGGTTCTTCCAATAGAAGTACTATGGCAATTGACTCCACATCTACCCTGTTCATCTGATCTGGCTTCTAGTAATTATCATCTGTTCCCATATTTGAAAGTCTACCGATTTTAGAGTTTAAACGAAACATATTTTCGACAACGGTTTAAAAAAAGTAGTTTAACTTTGATATAAGTTTATTCAATTAAAAGCAAATTATATTTAGAAACAACACTGTAATTTTGATAACAATTGATAAAACAGAAAAAATGTTGCTAAATTCCTATAGTCTATTTTTAAACTAAGAGGAGCGTTTTAAATTAATCGCGCTAAAATCTGTAGCTGTGATTGGTTGTTTCACAGATAGGTTTATACAGTCGAAATGTGGAATAGATGACGTTTGACGTATCGATGTCAAACGGTTGTGTTTCGTCTTTACTTTTCTGTTCCCGTTGTTCTATTGCTCTTTAAAACATAAATAAATCCGTTCTTTTTAGAATTTGCGTAGCGTTTAATGTACCATCCTGTTGTTCTTGATATGGATACTGCATCAACGTCAACTTCATCAGCAATTTCGCCCCCGAAGAAGCCCAAGCGTTTTGATTTAGGTCATTTATCGCTTGCTGAAAAGCAGTGTACTTTAAATATATATAAACAGCTACGAATTGACACACCGGATCTTAGAAAAACAGCTATCATTTCTAAAATTAGTAACATCGTGGGTAAGTTTAACAAATAATTTATAACAATAATAAATAATGTATAATTTTCTGCTTTTAGGCGTTGCAAAATCGACAGTATATCGAACTATAAAGGAATATAATGAAACTGGCACAGTTACTGCATCTAAACACAGAGGTGGACGACCTGTTAGTGTTGTTGCATATGATGAAGTGGTCAAACACTCTGTGCGGCAAATAGTGTATGCTTTCTTTTACAAGAACGAATTACCTACTTTGGACAAAATTTTGATAGAAATAAAGAAACATCCAGATTTGCCACAAATGTGTCGTTCATCACTTTACAAGTTTATAAAACAAATTAACTTCAAATACATGAAAAGAAACAGTAAAAGTATTTTGATAGAACGAGATGATATCGTAACATGGAGACGAAAATATTTAACTAAAATTAAGGAATTTAGAAGGGAAGGTAGACAAATTTATTATTTAGATGAAACTTGGGTTAATGAAGGTCATACAAAACAAAAAATATGGATAGACAACAGTATAAAAAATCGACGTCAAACATTCATTGAAGGGCTACCTACAGGACTAAAGAACCCTTCAGGAAAAGGGAAGCGGTTTATTGTTTTGCATGTTGGATCTGAACATGGCTTTGTCGATGGAGGGTTGTTACTTTTTGAAGGTAAGAAAACTGGAGAATATCATGAGGAAATGAACGCAGCAGTTTTTGAAACATGGTTTGCCAATCTGTTACCAAAACTACCTAACGGTGCAGTTGTCATCATGGATAATGCTTCTTATCATAGCCGTAAATTGGAAAAAATTCCTACAACAGGATCTAAGAAAAAAGATATGCAAGAGTGGCTACAAGCTAAGCACATTGAATTCAGAGAAGATATGGTACGAGCTGAACTACTGAATTTAATAAAAATTAACAAGGAACAGTATAATTTATATGTGATTGATGAAATGGCAAAACGTAACAATAAAATTGTGTTAAGGTTGCCACCTTATCATTGTGAACTCAATCCTATAGAATTGATATGGGCAAAAATAAAGAATGAAGTGGCATCCAAGAACAACACATTTAAATTGAGAGAAGTGAAAGGACTTTTATTGCAAGCTATTGATAATGTTCAAAATGTTTATTGGAAATGTTGTATTGAACATATAATTAAAGAAGAAACAAAAATGTGCACACTAGATGGAATCGTAGATGATCTAATTGAACCATTTATTATTTCTGTTAGTGCTGATAGTGACAGTGATACTTTTTCAGATGGTTCAGATTTAGAATAAGCATCAAAGAATAAAAAAAAACAATTCAATTTATTTATATATTATCACTAATGTTCTTTCAGTGTATATGTATTCAAAAATATTTTTCTGTATGTCATTCTTGCTAATAAAACTACAAAAATCTTATAAACTATTTTTATTACTTGCATAATATAAAATTTCTACGTATATGTTTAAAATAAAACTTGCATTATTCATAATAAAGAGAATTAAATTGCTGGGCTGGTGTAATAAGTTGCTTATATAATTGTTCATTACATTTCAATACCCTTTGTATATTCTTTTCCCGTTTAATTGCGATATCAAAGATCCTACTTTCATTAAAATACTTATTAAAGTTTCTAAATAGTTTTCGGTATTTTTTTCTGCTTCCTCTATGTAATTTCTTGGCTTAAACTACCAAGAACATCTTATATTTATCTAAAAATAAATAAATATAGTTTACTTTACCTTATCATTTCTTTATTCATGTTATTTTTGCTGTTTAATGTATTTAATTTTTAATAAATATTCAATTACGTTTGACCTTAAAGTAGGGTTATAAATACTATATATGTCATTGATCTAGTAACTTTTACAGTGTAAAAGAGAGTTTTCTATGTACTCCTCCTAGTTTAAAAACAGACTATAGTACCTTGTAACAGTCCGCATATATAAATTTATTTACATGATACAAATGATTTACATACGTATCTGTAACAGGCGTAAAGTTTTATATTCATATTAACGATTTAGTTAGTTAATGTCAATTAAAAGACTACCTATTAGCGACGACTGTACCAAACCTACTTGTGTGTGTGTATGTAGAACTTTTAGAGTAATTAAATTGTGAAATTAGAACAGAAATTGATCTAAATGCACAAAAACAAATATTAGGAAATGTTTGTGTGGCAATTTAGAAATAAGATTAAAATACATATGAATTTGATACATACGGGGTGCTCATTAGTGCGTCAAAGTCCAATATAGGCGTTATTAAATGGTACTGAAGAAATTTATTTTATAAAAAGTAGCACAGTAACAAAAACCACACATTTTGAAAATAATTTGAATTATACAGGGTGATGCGATGCGTTTTTGGCACACATTTGATTTTTTTTTAAAAATGAAACACCCTGTATATCTTTTGTTTTTCTTTATCTACTTTAATTTGTGTTTTCATCGATATCTGGGGTTTTGGTTTTGAATGACGCATTGTTGAGTTATTGATGGAAATTATAAAAAAAAATGGTAATTCTATGCGGTAGTATTACGATTATCTAAGACAAAATTATTTAGTAAGTATGCAGCCAAGGGATGTGTTGAACCTACAAAATAATCAAACATTAATTTTTTTTATACAGGGTGTTTCTTACGATGCAATCAATTTGGCTATCACCCCGTATATTATTAAATTTTTTGGAATGATGCGTTAATTGCGCTTAACTTTTGTTAATAATGTCCTATACCCAAACCCAATAATTTCGGAGTTATTTTTAATTTTTCATTACAAACCGCTAAATTATTTGTTTTCGGTTCGATTTAGTGTACTGGGTAAACGATTTGACAAACAAAAACAAATAAACGATTGAAAGTATCAAACTGTAATTTTGTTAGAAGCAATATTTATAATAAATTTTCAAAGTGACCCCCGTTTTGAATAAAACACATTTGCAGCCTTGACAGAAAGGACATATTTACGTGTTGCAACTTCTCAATGGAAACTGTTTCAAAAGCACGTATTATACGTTGCCTCATATCTACGGTCCGAATTTCAAAGTTTTATTTTAACTAATAAATAGATGGCGTGCTGATACATGATCTCGTTGACACCCGGTATATGTGAAACCGTTACATTTTTGAAACTAACACAAATAATAAAATTTACTTTAATATTAACACTAACAAATAAAAAACAAATGAAGATTATGTTAATTAAAAAACTTCTTTTCATCGCAGCGCCATCTATATATTCACATAATGAAACACAATTGTGAGAACAAACTAGAGTCGATCACATTCTTTAGTAATTGCTTCTTGCATCATTCAAATATCTTTATCCGTTCCCGAGATATTTAACTTGGGAGTTTTAAGTGGTACACCTAAATAATGAGGTGTAGTTACCACACGACTTTCTTGTACGTATGAGTGTGTCAAATTATATAATTTTATGAATTTTTTATACAGAAATTATTCAAAATTCTATTCTATGTATGTACTTCTATTTCTTTTAATAAATCCCTATAGAAGGCATACTCTGCAAGATATTCGAAAAAAGTGCACTCGCTAAGAGTAAAAGTGTTACTTCTGGTCCGAATTTTCCCATTTCATGTATACAAAAAATAATGCAAATCCAGCTCTAAATACTTTCGTACTCTTGATAAATAAATATAGAATGCATAATTTACAACATATTTGCAAAAAATCGCTAATCGATAAGAATACAAGTGTTACTTCCGGTCCGAATTTTTAAATTTCTTTTTATACAAGAGGTATTGAAACTTATTAAAGAAACTGATTTTTGATAAGAGTAAAAGACGTACTTCCGGTAGGAATTTCGAACTGTTTTAATAACATTTTTCTCAAATTTAATTTTGAGTACATTTGAATTCTTTATAAATTTATTTAAACTTAGTAGTTCACGAAATATTGGCAAAATTCGATTTCTTCACCGAAGTTAACTACTATTTTCGGTCTGCCAATTTTACTGAAAATCTAATCAGATCTCAAGAGGGAGATTATACTCGTTGTAATGATACAGCCCATTTCACTTTATTAGTTTTATAAAATTTCATTTTTTTATTAATATTTTGAAGGGAAATAATATTTAAAATCAATGAATGTGTTATTGTATTATTAAGTAGATATTAGTCATAGGTTTTATATACATTTATGAGTAAAAAAGGGTGACGCCGAAAGTTTATATTAACGTGATAAACACTCCAGTAGCAATATACGGTCCCGCGGCTAAATCAACGTGTATGTGCGTGTAAATGTGAATGGGAATCCCTGAACTTTGTGGAAAACGGGGAACCCCAGACATTCTGATATAAAAGGGAAATACGCGTGAGAAAAATAAAAGTGTCGACAGCAATATACGTTAAATATCGTATCAAAAGGCTAACCCTTAACATTAGACTACGCATAAGAGTCATTGTTAATATAACTTCAATAAATAATTTACTATCCAGAAAACGTAGTAAATTAGTGGTCAAAGTACCTAAGAAGTAATTGTGCAACGTGTTATATTGTTAAAATAAAGATTGTATTTCGAGTGGCAGAACAAGCAGATGATGCCGTTGAAAACATCGTAGAAATAAAGAAGATTTCGTCGATAATAAGCAGCCCGAAGTTCCTGCTGGAAACAGTACAAAAAATAAGATAAATAAGAAGACTTTAGATAAGATATTATTTAAATGATTATTATTTAATGACTGTAATGTTTTAAGTAATAAAGGAGGAGAGACTGTAAAAATAAAAATTCAAACAGAAAGTAATTAAATAAAAATCGTCTAACAAATATATATGTAAAGTAACTTGATAAGTTCACAAGTATCGATATAAACACGTATAATATAGAATGTGCACACACACAGAGAGAGACATTTTTTAAAAACCACTTTTTTGGTATCAGGGGACTTCAAAACGTGGACATCTGCAAAAATCTCGAAATCCAAAACTTTCATCATCACAATACTTCGTCATACTACGTGTAAGAAAGTAAAAGCGAAAATCTTAGATTCGAACCAAAATAGATTTGCTAATATTGAAAAGTCGCCTTAATTTGCCCAGATCGACTAGGCCTTTCATATGAAATGTGTGCTTCCACTTAAAACGGTATACCAATGAAACAAATATATTGGAAAGCCAATAATCAAAAGAGTTCAACCAAGGTGTTAGTAAGTAAAATGGACTTACTCAAGGATTTGAAAACATCACACATTCAGTAGTGACCTATATATTTCGACCATTACTGATGAGACCAAAAAGTTAAAATACGCATACACTGATGATAACATCTGTAAGACATCTACAAATATTTAAAATTGTTGTTATAAACTGGTTATACATCGCTTTTTTCTTGCATTATTGAATAATACATAATCAAAGTAGACAATTTATACTGCAAGATGTGAATTATTGTTATTAATTATATGTATATAGCATCCATATTTGACGTATTCAACATATTTATTATGTATTTATTGAATAAAAACCATTATTATTACTATTATTATTATTATATCTTATAATTCTTTCTTTTTTGTTTACAGGTGACGAGGATCTCGTACAAATTTGTCTTCAGCATGCTCACTAAAAAATTTCGAATTACGTGAACATTGTCAATAAATAAATGGTATTCGTAAATAATAGTTAAATGTTAAGATAAAATAAATAAAAATGACAAATTACGCAAAATTATGGCAGCGGAAGACGAAGATTGGGCTAGGTACGTACTAAGTAAAGTTTGCCAATAAAATAAATTATTCGCAATTTTTTTAAGCACTTTCCCCCAAATTCATTATTGGTATTATTTCGACAATTCTTGGAATTCTCTCAATTATATGGACTCCATTTGAATTGGTGGTAAATGAAAGATTAAACATGAGGCCCGGTAAATATTTGAAACATATATAGTTGCTTTTAACTCATAAAAGGAACATTTTAAATTCGAGAAATTATTTCGTTCCCTCTGCTGTCCCCAAACGTTGCAAAAGTAAAATAATGTACCGAAAGCAAATAAGATATTTATCATCAATTCTTTCTCTTGCCTGCATTGTCTGGCTAATTTCAGACACACACTATGAATTTGTTTAATTTGTAAAAAGCGTGTGGATTGTTTGATTAGGGGCGTTGTTGTATAGAACCTGTCCCAAAATTTGCGGAACAGCTCCGCACTACGGTTTGAAGCGATAAAAAAACTCGGAAAAATATTTAAAAAATTACACATTGTGCATTGGCCTTTTTGTAAATTTTAAATCTATCTCGTGAAAAATTAGCTTAGTCCGTTCACAAGATATTTCTGCAAAATGAGGATTTCTTTGTATTTGTTCTAAAAATCAGTTACAAAAATTCTCATGACGTGGAAAATCTTCAGGTAATAAAGCTTGAACTTTTCTGTCATGATAAGAGTGAAACCCATATTCTTGGATTGTCTGCTAATAAATTTAAAACGGCATCCTCTACTTCAGGAGTCCTTGTAGTTTTTGGACGACCTCTGTTCCGATAAAAGGCACCTGTTGGTGATATGCTTCCTATTTCTGTTAGTCTTTGCTCTAAACGTCTAAAGACATTACTACTAGAATTTCTACTCAGACGATACCTTTCGTGATAGAATCTAGCAGCAGCAGCAGCATTGTTTGCGCATTCCCCCAGAACCAAATGCATACTTGCATATTCGCCGTTTGAAAACATTTTAACATAAATTAAGAAAAAAAACAACACAAGACAGGAAAACTCGAAAATAGCACAAATACTAAAGAACTAGTCAACGGAAAGTGACTGAACTTGAACATCCAAAATGCAACTAAAATTAATATGGCAGTAATAGGGTTGAAATAAGCAGGACAATGTGACAACGTCAAAATGACATTGATAAGCAATTTTAATTTCGATATTTTTTACGTTTAAGTGGTTTAAGCTACGAGGAAAGAATAGAACAGGAGAGAGTCGCCTTAATAATAATATTTGTCCAAAGTGGTAACTCAATATGGCCGCCGGAATGCATAGGTGTCCATGAATATTTCATATAGGGTATATGTACACTTCGTATGTGCTCGAAAATCATTTAAAATAGGTTCCTAGTCAAATAATAATTAAAGTAATATCGTGAGTGCATTGTTTTTTCAATCCCTATATTTCTTTTTAATATAGTAACATTTATTCTAACTGTATTAAAAAAAACATGCCTAGAATATGTATGTTACGCCACTGAACACATAATCAAACATACGGGATATATGACAAGTTATTCAAAATACTTATTTTATAAATTATGATTGGTCAATAGTGCCATAACTGACCTGCCTTAAAGTGGTAACTTCCGTCTAAATAATACCTATTCCCCCACCCACTTTATTATCTCTCCTGTTCTATTCTTTCCTCGTAGGGTTTAAGTCACGATACACTTATACCGGTATGGTCACTTAACTTGTCAAATGACGTCATTGCAAAGCAAGTCAGATTGACAGTTCCCATATCTGTTGCATTTTGACACAGTTTTAAGTTGTTTTATCGGTTTTTTAGAAATAATATTCTATTTAATATGCCTGGTTGTACTGTATACTGTTGTCCTAAATACAATCGAAAAATCAGAGATAATCATTAAATATTATACGTTTCCCAAGGAAGAGACGATACGAAATGTGTGGTTAATTGCGTGTAAAAGGCAAAAATGGTATTTTCAGAAATCCAAATTACGCGATTAGTAGTAGTTTTTGATTATAGTTGTTTATCTAATAATACAAGCAATTATTGAAGTACTCAGGCAAAGTGGTATTTTTAAATGCAATCATAACTACTTAAGATGTTATAACTTTTTTTGCATGTGTTTATTCTGTGAGTTCATTTTTGTAGTGTGCTATATAGAGGCTAGAGTTATGCATTAATGATCTGTGTAAATATAAATTGAAATTGTAATTGAGGTATTAATAAATGTTTCATTTAGTGAATAAAAACATTGCCTATTTTAATTTTTATATTTTGAAGATTATAATATTTTCTTTCGCACGAATGGAAATCCTATTTATTGAATCGTATAGATCTGAAGTATTCGATATTGGTAATGTACAACAACTACATCACTTTTAATAGAAGGATCTCGGGCAATTGCAGAGAAGATAAACCAACATTTGAACGAAGCAAATGCAACTTGGCTGGAGTTTGTTATGTTTAATATACATATTTACAGTAATTATAAATTACACTCTGTAATACAAGAGCATAAAACTGACTCCACTGACTTCAAGCCATAAATTAATCAGAATATTGATTCTAGATTAGACAATAATAGTAGTCACGTATTTCAGAATTTTAAGAGCTTTTCTATTATAAATAATATTAAGTTAAAATAAAATTGCCAAATATAACTTTTTTTTCATGTTTTTCTTGACCCACACAATTTCTAATTTGAAGAGATTTGATCAAATTGTTTTTGTGTTTGATAAAAACGCTGTGTGTATTTGAATAAAATACAAATATTTATAAAATACAGATAATGTAGAAAAAAAAAGAAAGATGGAAGTTACAGATAAATGTTCGTAAACGGTAGGAATTTAAAGGTAATATAAATACAACTTTGATAGTTCAAGAAGTTTATTTCAATTCAGTTTGAGTCGATGTTTTTAATACTATTAAAGAAAAAGCTATCTAGGTTTGTTCAGATTGAAATCCAAATACTATTCTCACTATATTCTTGCCATATATTAACGAAAAGCAGCCTGAAATGGTATTAGAAATTCTTAATAATTAGAAAAACTACATATTGCTGTGGCAGCAACATACTTTATTGGCGAAAAATATAAGAAAAGATATGAAGAATACACCGCCCCACTTGGTTGCGGCGTCAATTATTTATATTTATTATAAATAATGTTATTGCCACACGTTGGGCATCGCCAATTATTAATATGCTGTGATAGCATATATTTGTGGGTATAGTCATTTGTATATGCTGTGTTCTAAAATTTTCTTTTTACACCAAAAACTTATAATTGGTTTTGTATTTAATTCATATTGTTGAAGCATGTACCTAATAACTATTGTGGATTCTGGCAATGTATGTGGTTCCTTCTCCTTCACTGGTGTCTTTTACTTACTTATAATAGGGATGAGGTAATAGTTTTGTTTTAAAAAAAAACAGAATGTCTATTTAACATGATCATACACCTTTTATTTTTGTAATTTATAGATTCAAAATAATTTTTATATACACCTTTATGCTCTAAACAAAATACATAATTGAAAATGCTCATATCATTTATACCTAATGTCGGTTGTAATGTATGTAAATCTTTTATTTATTTATTTATTATGCTAAACAAAATAAATATTTATCCTGTAAATAAATAAATGTAAACTTTTATTGTACATTGATAGTGATACTTATCGATGTAATTATATTTATATTGGCTTCAATTAATTGCCTTAGACAACCATTTGCACGTGTTGTATTTAGCTTTTAATCTTTGCCTTATGAAACTTTTAATTAATTATTAACCAAACTTGAAAAAGATTAATGATGCCTAGACAATACCATGAAGAAAATGCTCATTCGCACGTAGCATCTCTTCAAATGCCCAACACCATTAGTCCTATTTTTGTTGTAATTCCAACTTTATGAATTAAAAGAAAACCTTACAGGATAATATTTGCTTATCCATATTGTCCAACATTACATTGATTAATCATTTGCACGTAAAAACCAATGTCTGTCTAACAATTTAGATAACTTCTTTTCAAAAAAAAAACTTACTTGCTATCTTTAAATATTTCATCAAAATGTTCAGTTTGAATGTCCATATTGAACGTTTCAAGTGAATTTAAATATATATTAATAAAAGAAGAATTATTATGAATAAACGTGATAAAGAAATAATGAAAACTACTATTCTACAATGTAACAACATTTTTTTTTTAAAGCGTCTTATTCTTTCGGAGTCGAAATCAGAAGTCTCTTGTCGAATCTTGTTTTTCGAATTTATACCGGCAAAAAAAACTCTACGCCCTCTAGTCCATATTTTAGGTTGGCATTGGAATATACGTTCCAGTGAAATCGCTGCCCACATGTTGCCGTCTTGATACACACACACATACACATATTGTTCTGACAGTTCACTATTTACCAAACGTCAATACAAATTGTTTTTTTCCAATTCAAAAGTCCCTCCACTGCCTCGCACAGCATTTCCGATGGTAGGTTTATTCTTGTTATTAATACCACCCTTCTTTGTATTCATCAATGAACTTATTGCCTTGTTCATTGTTCAAAACATATTTCTTTCTTTCCATTCATTAATGTCAATTTCACTTTTCTTGTAGCTGGATTGTGACTTGGTAAGATGGGAAACACGTTGGAGATAACGATTATTTTTCTTCCCACACTGCCTGCACCTGGAAGACACGCTTGTTTGTCTACTGCACCTCTGTTTTCTATCCATGATCTTTCCATCGGTAAAATGTCTATCTGCAATAAACTTTACACAAGTTTTATATTTTATTGTCTTTTGTAGGTCATGAAACTGTACATGTCTGTTTCCAGTCTCTGAAGCATTGTGTTACAAACAAATCATAAACACATACACTTTTTATTTATGCTATCAGCTACCTTTTTATACCAATGTTATTGCTGATCGGGTTTACGTTTTACATATTTTTATATCCTTTTCTTAGTCTCTAGTTATAAGCTAAGGTAATTTTTATCTTTTAATATAATTTAGTGCTTAAACTCTTTCATAAAGTTTTATTGCTTTATGCATGTAAATCATAATGATTTATTCAGTCATATTTATGTTTCTTACATATCGTCTTTCATCTTTTTCATGATATATAAACCATACATTTTGTGTATTCTTTCTACAAAAGAAATATATTACTTATATTTATTTTGTCTTTTATTTCATATTTATTTAATAAATTTTATTTTGTCTTTTGTTTCATATTTATTTAATAAACTTTATTTTGTATTTTCTCATTATTTACTTGAATAATACTGACTTTTGAATTACTTGTATTGTGTATTGACCATGTGTATGCAACTTTATATACATCCATGTAATTTTTGTTGCATATTTTTACTCTTTCATATTTAAATACGATTTTTGTCATTTTTATTTTATTTCAAAACTTAAACTAATTCTTAAAGCTATTCTTATTTTATGAACTTGCGAGTTCACGGCAATATGTTGCTACGATGCCTCAAAAAGGTATTAAGTTAAATAATTTACTTTCATAGATGATTAGTAAGCATCGGACAAATTAAAGCATCAAAATTAGTCTATGTCGATGTTTCATACATTTTACAGCTTGATCTTAAAGTATTTTGAGCATCAGTAAGTTTTATCAAAGCATCTATTTTTGGCTCTTTAAAGATATTCAATTTATTGTTTATTGCTTTAAGTTGTCTTTTCTTTGAATATGGGAACTGCATCTGAATTTAAATCTCCGCATGATTTATCGGAAAATTGCAGTAATTCTTGTTGGAGTGATCTATGAACACATGATGGCTCAACATGAACGGAACATATACATGCTAAGATAAGTTGATTTTTTTATTAGGAACAATTATTAAATCCGATTTCTGGAAATACCATTTTTCAAATGTATTAAATCCTGCCTTTTACACGCAATTAACCACACATTTTGCATCGTATCTTCCTTGGGAAACCTGTAATATGTAATCTGCCTATCTCAACTTTTTCGATTGTATTTTAGACAATCGTATACAACACAACCGGACATATTAAAAAGAATATTATTTAAAAATAAACGATAATACAACTTAAAACTGTGTCAAGATGCAGCAGATATGGAAACTGTCATTCTGACTTGCTTCGTAATGACGTCATTTGACAGCTCAAGTGAGCATACCGGTATAAGTGTATCGTGGTTTAAGTGTAAATTCAGTACAACGTTGCCATATGTTTTTTTTAGGTAAAATTAGCGTAAAATGATTACTTAGTTATAGTTACACAAAATTGTTATCCTATTGACCATATCAAAACCAATCTTTAAAATGTCTTACAGTAATTTAGCCAAACGAGATCTAAAGTATTAACTTTGAATATTAATATCTTTGAAATTAACAGCTATGAAAGTTTTTCCATATTTTTCCCATGATCCTTGGTCCTCACATAATAACGTACCATTCAAATGTTCCGCGAATTTTGGGATACGTCGTATATTTGTATGTATTAACAGCCAATTGTGTATACGTACACTATATAAACGTTCATATTTATACGTAGTAGATTGTAGTCATTTGGACTTGTTAAATATGCATATCTTTTTTAAAGGTTTACCACCTTATGAGTGGTGGATTGTGCCACCTCATCCGACTGCATACATTTATTTATACAACATAACTAACGGCGATAGATTTCTAAGCGGCAAAGATTCGAAATTATTGATGGAAGAAATAGGACCAATTATATACCAGGAATTGTGGAAACATCAAGATGTTGTCTTCAATGATAATGGTACCATGTCTTATTTTGTGAACAAGACCATTGTATATAATCCAGAAGAAAATAATATAGATTTGAATGCTACTATTGTGGTTCCAAATATGCCTGTTTTGGTATGTATAAATAATTAATTTCTTAATATCTCAATCTAATGACACAATTTTGAGACTTTCGGTCAAATCAACATCATAAAACACTACTAAATTTAAATTTAAATAATTTCAAATTTTAAACGACTTTTATCGCCAACCGTCAATAAAACGATGCAAGCGTTACCGCCAGACACCCGCAGACATCATGGCGCCGTCGTTTCGTGACGTCACACAGTCCGTGCACGTGCGTCTGTGAACCCTTATTGCACACGACACACAGGCTCCTTCCCGAGTGCATAAGGATGCATGGAGACAGAGTAAACAACCAATGAGAACAGTCGTTATTTCCGACTGAGCCAATGGGAAACGCTGTTATTTCTACCAATGAAATAACAGCAGTCTCCCTATAAATTCGGATGCGATATCAACATTGAGGGAGTCGACCTCCGACCTTAACTGCTACTACTAGTACTTCAACTAGAAGAAACCAACAGCGATTCCACCTCCGATCAACTTTACAAGAGCTACCAAGAGCTCCCATCTGCCAGAGCTACCAAGAGCTCCCCAACTTTACAAGAGCTACCAAGAGCTCACATTTGCCAGAGTTACTTAACAGCTCCCAAACTGCGTAACAGAACAACACAGTGTTGTTCTGTTACGCTACCGTGTGTAGACAGCGCGATTTTTAATCAGTGCTACTGATGATGACAACTTAGTTGTTGAAATACGTATTTAGCCATTTTTGTGCTTTAGTGTGGTGAAGGTGTTTTAGTGTCTTTGTGCATGTATTTAGAATTAAATAAGTAAATAAAAATAATGATACATTTTCCTTATTCAATTTCAGATGGCAATCTCTTATTTCTGGAATGCGTCCTTAATCACGAAATTTGGATTAAATTCTCTCTTAAGACTTTTAGATTCCAAACCTCTACGAAAAATGACGATTTACGATTTTTTAGAAAACAATTCAGACCCTTTGCTGGACATGGCGCACAACCTTGCACCAAGTTTTGCACCTATAAACAACGTGGGCATCATCAAGATGGTAATATTTATCTTTAAATTGTTTAAACCGCAAATTAATAACATGTTTAGTTATACAGGGATTTCAGTGATAATGTGACCATGTTTATTGGCAGAGAACACGGACACGAACAGTTCTCGTTAATCGATAAATATCATGGGAGTTCAAATTTACCAGGACACGATGATTCCTGCAAGTATAAAATAACTAATTCGAGTGAAGGGATTCTCTATAATCAAATGATCACGCGGGACACAGTTCTGAAATATTATAGAAAGCCTCTTTGTAAGGTGATACCTGCATATTTTGAACGTTAGTATAAATTTATTAAGCGAAACCTGGTTAAATCAATGAAACATTGTAATTATTGGGTCTAGGGATATCAAGTCTGAAAACTAAACATTTTTCTATTCTGTATAATAATTTCGAAGATACAAACAGTATAAGAATTAAGTAAAATGCAACAAAGTAATTCTTGGAGAATAAGCTTTCACCTATCAAATCACTCTACTATACATACACAAATTAATTCGTATATGAATAAATGGTATGAATGCACATCTACACCAAACTGGCATTGCAAACAACAACGTACAGACAGCTGTTTCGATCTTATATAGATCTCATCACTGTACGAGCGTGCTGTCCAAGTTTTTAAACCATTGTGAACTGCACGCTCGTACACTGATGAGATCTATGTAAGATCGAAACAGCTGTCTGTTCGTTGTTGTCCGCAATTCCAGCTTGATGTAGGTGTGCATTCATACCATTTATTTATATACGAATTAATTCGTTATTTAAAAGGACCTCATATGTTCTTTAATTTAAGTATTTAAAGACCGGTCTGTTTGGCCTATATACAATTTTTGGCAACTCCCACAGTTCAACTCATTGACTCCCGATTTTTCACCTTTTTCCGTTCTTCCTTTATTATTTTCGATGATTTTACCTATACGGTGTTATTATTTTAAATAAAATATTTATATATAGTTTCCTTTTTAACATTGTACTGTATTGTTATTTATTAAAGAATCCGTGTGTGTGTGGGTCTATGGTAAATCGAAAAAATATGTGTATTGTTGAAGCTTGTTAGTCAGGTCTAGGAAGATAATGGAATTATTTATTTCGATTTTCATCGTGAATTTGATATTAGGGTGGATGTTATTTATTACGTTAAAAATGATTTCAAGTTGCCTATTTGTGCCTGTAAAGCAAGCTATTATGTCGTCTACATATCTGTACCAGTGTATGAAATTTTGGGTGTGTTTATGAATTACTTTTTCTATATGATCCACGAAAAATTCTGCTAAAATGGTACTTAAAGGCTTTCCCATAACTAAACCTTTTGTAGTAGTATATAATTTATTGTTGAACCAGAAATAGTTTTGTGATAGACATGTGTTAAGTGATTCTGTTATTTCAGATATTATTATCGGGTTTTCGTTGTGTGTCAAGAGGTGATTTTTAACAATGTTAATACCAACTAATTCTATCAGAATCATACAATTAAGCACATTATACACGCCCATATAAACAAGTAATTACGGGCACAGTAAAATCTACTCCACTTATTTGGCTCAACGTCCTGGCCAACATTTATTCTCATCACTTAAGAAGAAAATTGGCTTTAAAACGTTGTTGGGATAAATATCAAAATTTTTCTAATTTATATACAGGGTGTTTAAAAAAGATGCGGCAATATTAAAGGGATTGATTGTCCAGGTCATTTTATACAAAAAAGTTTATAATAAACAAGGTCCGCAAACGCTTCGTTACCGATCTACAGCGTGTTGAAGTTTAATTAAAAGAAACAGTAAAAATTAGATTTCTCCAAGACGGCATTAAAGATCATAATGAAATTTTAGGCGTGTTATTTTTCAAGAAAAAAATAGGACGCCGCTGATTTCTCTAAAAATAAAAATATGTTTCTATTCTTTGTTCAATTGTGAAGAAAAAAGCTCTCTTAACTTTCTATCATACGACGTACCGTTTTTTAGTAAAAAAACACATTTTAGTGCATGTACATTTATTACACAATTTTTTTTTAAATAACAAGGGCTTTATTTAAGGGCAAAAACAAATATTTTACCATACCAACAATTTTAGCAAGCAAAAATTACAATAACTGTGCAAAGTGGCCACCTCGAACTCGGATGCAAGAATCCAATCTTCTCCTCATTGACTGGCGAACTCTCTCAAAAACAACAGGATCGGTTTCAATTAAGTTGCACCCAGCAATGATTCGATTTCTTAAGTCTTCTACGTTTTCCAATGGAGTAGCGTACACCAATGACTTCAAATGGCTCCACAGGAAAAAATCCAGGGGATTTAAGTCCGGGGATCGTGCAGGCCATAAGTGTGATCCACCTCGGCCAATCCAGCGATTTCCGTATGCTTGTGTTAAGAAATCACGAGTTACTTGACTAAAGTGGGCTGGTGCGCCATCGTGCATATACCACATCGCATCTCTAATTGTTAATGGTACGTCCTCCAGAAATCCAGGGAGCGTATTTTCCAAAAATTGAATAAAACAGGACTGTTTAAAAATATTTTTGTAAGCATGATAAATGTACATGCACTAAAATGTGTTTTTTTTTACTAAAAAACATTACGTCGTACGATAAAAAGTTAAGAGAGCTTTTTTCTTCACAATTGAACAAAGAATAGAAACATATTTTTATTTTTAGAGAAATCAGCGGCGTCCTATTTTTTTCTTGAAAAATAACACGCCTAAAATTTCATTATGATCTTTAATGCCGTCTTGGAGAAATCTAATTTTTACTATTTCTTTTAATTAAACTTCAACACGCTGTAGATCGGTAACGAAGCGTTTGCGGACCTTGTTTACTGTAAACTTTTTTGTATAAAATGACCTGGACAATCAACGCCTTTAATATTGGCGCATCTTTTTTAAACACCCTGTATAATTACTCAAGATATTCAGAAATTACCACCTTATAGATTGAAATCACGTAGTCCAATTTGGAAGGAAGATTTCCTAAATCAATAATTTTCAATTAATGACCTCTGGAAATCAATTTGGTTAGAATGTAAAGTGTTTAATAAACAATTAATATCCTTTGATAAAAGTGCCTGGCTTTACACAAACAAGAAAAATTTGGTGTAAGTTGAATCGTCTCAGAACGGGTCATGGTAGGTGCAATAGTATGTTACTCAAATGGAATGTGATTGTGAATCCAGCTTGTGATTGCGGAGCTGAGATTGAAACAGTTAAACATAATGTAGAAGAATATCCTCTAGCTAAGTTTCAATTTAGATACACAGATTTACATAATTTAACCTCAGAAGCTGTTGATTGGATCTTAACAACTAAAGACCTTTAGTTTTGTGGCACTGTAATGGTGGTGTTTTATTCTGCAAGTTTTTCCTATATCCTAGACCAAATTGTTCAGTGTTTTAAAGGTGCCTGCAGTTATGGTCTTTCTAAATATACAAGTACTTCTACTTCTACTGTCCTGTAGTTTCATACGAATACATATATTTGAAACATAAATAACGAGATAAGTGTACAATGTAAAACAATTAAATGAAAGACAACATTTTAAAACTTAATAGCTTTAATGATTTAAAAGCTCTTGCACGGAGTAGATAGAATTTCCTAAAAAAAAATTCCTAATTCTGTGAACGTAATCCTTTCTGCTAATGTTCCGCATAATATCACCATTGATTTCTATTAGTTCACTAAAGATTTTTGGACCCCAATACTTCACATATTTCTGGATTGTTGCCAGTCGATGATATTTCCCGTTGGATAGTAGCGTGTGTCGCCATTTTTTGGGATTTATATATACACACACGAGATGGAAAGTATTCTTTCTTTTATAAAAGACAGTCTACAAATTCCATTCGTCTTTAGATCACACAACGCCCTTATTATCTTCTTCTGCAGAAGAAAAATTCACGCATAATCACAGAACATACCTCAAACCTATATTCCATAACTTGCCACATTTTATTTCAAATTCGAACATACACTTTTTTAGCAATTCTGATACAGATTTTTATTCTGAAACCAACAATGTATAACAAGTATACGCTTACATACCAAAAATACAAAAAAAGACACTTGTGTAAAAAAATAATATTAAAAATGCCTTGCGTTACAATGTAATAACTAGGGCGCGGACATGACCGGTTTAAACTACGATGAAATTACAACGGAGCAAAGAAATAATGTAAACAACACACGCTTACTGAATAGCACTGATTCGTATGGTGAACTGCAACATCTGTTTACGCCCGAGAAGTGCCCGAGAATGAGAGCAGAAAATGCCCATAAAATAAGGAATTTATGAGTAAAATCCTTTTTTCATCGGCGTAGATAGGAGCGTGAGGGTTTTTTTAAAATTTATTATATTTACATCATATTTCGCAAGAGAAATAAAATTTTCATTCATACTTACGTTAGTTTCGTTTTTTCATTGTTTTGACTGTTAATTACGTACTACGTAATTTCTGTAATAGTCTGTTTAATACCGGTTTATTTAATAGACTTCTCTCAATTATCTAGACGTAAGTGTGCACTGGATTTCGTTTAGTTTCAATAACATACGCGTACATTTTTAGTTATCATTTATTTAGATCTAGAGCGTTGTTTATGTTACTTTTTCTGATATGAAAATAAATTGTCAGTGATTGCGAAATTTATTACAAAGTCAGTAAAATATCGTTGCAGAATGCCAAAATATCGCACGTTCGTCACTTAGCTTTGCTAAAACATACACAGAAATAGTTTTTATGCAGAGAATTTCGATAGTTTACAAAATTTCGTTACATGTTTAAATGACGATGCTCGAAGTATTTCTGAGTGCAAGGAACTAACACAAATCCCAAATTAAAAAAATCAGTTGTTATTCCTTCAGGAACACTTTGGAAATTTGCTTAAACTAATCACATACTTTGAAAATCGAAATCCCAAATTGAAAGACGGATTAACCACATTAAATGTGGCTAGTAATAATTTCAAAAGTGACTTCGGATGTGGCCCTCGGCAAAAGTTAGACACAGTTTTTAATAGAAATCCAGATTTAATAACATTTCGGCAGTTGTGTATGGGGACAATTACACAAAATCTAACTGCTAAATACGCTGAAATAAAAGAATATTTCCAGTACGCACCTATAACCAGTTGCGATGTAGAAAGGACGTTTTCATATCTACAAGGATGTACTTAATTCAAAGAGAACAAGTCTTACAGAAGAGAAAATGAGGAAATAATAATGTATTTTGTATTTTATAGATCACCAGCCACTTGTTATCCAATTATATAAATAAAATTAGAACCTAAAAAATAAAATAAAAATACAACTTTTCAATAGTGCGCCATGGGCGATGAGTCATCAACCATTCGTATCCGCGCCCTAGTAATAACTAAACCAAGTTGGTTGGGAAAGCAAGTGACAAATAATAACCGCACAACTTGTCAAACTAAAAAAAATTCTGAAATGAACGAACAATGTTTATACATGCTTCGAATGTATTTTAAGTGTGGTGATAATACAACACAATTCTTCGTATAGGCGTGGATTTTTTTTATCTTATACATGTGTTTTTAGAAGAATTTTTTTATCAGAACTGTTAAAAAAGCGTTTGAATTTGAAAAAAAATTGACAGTTTAGCCTCAAAGTCCTTTGGTCTATACGCGATTTTATTAGGCAATTTAGTAGCTTATCCGCAACCATTTAATTTGATATATAGATCATTAAAATCCATCAATAAATAAGGGAGTTATTGGATCTGCTTTTTTTTTTTTGGAGACGTAAGGCTTAATAAAATTTGCGACAACACTGTCGAATATAGAGACAAGGTAAAGGTAATCAAAATGTAATATTGCTATTAAATCTGTACTGCCTAATAATAATAATAAGGAAGAGTAAATCAACTAACACATAAAGTGTTAAGCAGGCTTCACACGATACTAGAACTGACTAGAACTATACTTTTTCTATAATAGATTCTATTCTAGGATTTTCTAAATACTTTTTTAGGTGTCAGTACAACAAATCAATGCGTGGTGGCGCTACTAAACAGCCATTAGCTTCTACCAACTTGATAGTAAACAATGAAGTTAAATATGAAGTTTATATTTAATCATTCATTTGTACTCACCTAATTCGAAACAATAAAAGTGAAACAAACAAATAAATTTCGCATACAATTACCGATAACGCTCAACCGTACATAACCTAACTACGTTTCCAATAATATACTGACTTTGTATTTATTTTCCGATGTTGGCCAATCTTCCAAAAGTACTTCTGCGCATGTTATAGAATTAATTTAGAAAGAAAAATAGGACTGGATCTAGTTTTTAAAATAGTATAGTATCTAGCATAGTTTTAAAACTTGGAAGCATGTTTGTGATTTACATGATACTTTTTCTGACTATTTTTTCTAGTTTCTAGATATTAGTATAGAAAAAGTATGAAAATAGCATGGTGTAAAGTGGCCTTTAGACACTAGATTGCGGACGGAGAATCTCGCTCTTACGTTCTAGTGTATTTTGATTGAACCGGTAACAACATCAGTTTTGTTATATAAAGTATGAAGCAACTATATCGACTCATGCAGTTAATAAAATTAATTACCATTTCTTCTAGTATTTATGTAATGGGTTTAATATTAAAATTATATCTTTATAAACCAGTATTTCCCAGTCATATATCGATGTCTGTCGAAATACTTCTACTCAAATTTATAGAAGTTTTGCATATACTTGTTATTTAGTTTTATTTATGATGCATGTCTTTTGTTCGATAGCTCCCATATTATATTTTCCACCAATTGGATTTCTGTTGGACAAACGGATTATTATTATATTAAGGTCAAAGTCTTTATGTTTCCATCGGGTTCAACAAAATTTAGTATTGAACATAATTTTAAAGATTTATTGAATTTAATAAACAAAATAAATTTGGTTGGAATTTTTCTATTTTCAGAGGAAATGGATATGTCTGGACTGAGAGTATATAAATTTTCAATGTCGAAAGATGATTTAAATAGAACTTATCCCATTGAAGAGGATTGCTTCAACTCATATCCAAGTTTGCCGAATGGCATTTCGGATGTATCCAAATGTTTATTTTGTAAGTATTGTTTATTTGAGTAGCATATTTCGGACAACTTTACGGATTTATACTGGGGAGACTGAGACAACATTTTTTGCTTTACATTTTTTGCAGTTTTACATTGTATTGTAAAATTTAAAAAAATATGCTAAAATATATAACTTAATATTCTTTACTGAGCAAAAGCCTGTGCAAAACTGAAAAAAATAAATTCAAAAACCCACTGAAAATTTATTTAATTGACTGGGTCACACCATATCGATTTGCCTCAATATGGAGTAGGTTGATGCTGGAAACAGACAAATTGATCAGCTCACCACTGATATTCTCAAAACCCGTAGCCTTGTTCCTTTTCAAGTTATCAATAACTTATTAGCACTTCCTTCTGGTCAGTCCGAAGTCTTGTTGTTTCATATGGACTAGGAATATAATTTTTCATATTACTTCCTTCTTCATCCTCTTGGTTTAAGAATGTCTTAAAGTGTTGCTCACTTTTCTTCATTCTCACTGTATGCTGACATACTTCTTGCACTCTGTTTTCTTACTTTTTGATATAACTTAGTGTTGTTCGTATAATCTGTCTCTATTTTCTCAAACATTTTTCCAAACGCACTTTTATCTTTTCCTTTTATTTAGTCTCGTACTTTCTTTTCGTGTGTTCTTGTCATTTTTATAATGTTTTGTTCTACATGGTATTAACCATTTTATTCGCGCATCTTTTTTTTATTTAATACTGAGTCATATTTTTTATCAAACACCTCTTTTCTACGCCCTTCTTTGTTAATATACTTTCAGCTGCTCATATTATACCATCTTTTAAGCTTAAGCCATTCCATTCATCATCAGTGTTTGTTTTTTTCTGAATCATATTTATTTTTTCTTGCACTTCTTTTTCATATTCTTTATTTTTTTCTTCAATTTCTAACTCTCCGAGATCACATTTTGGCCCTGACTAGGTTGAAACATGACACTTTGTGTTCTTCGCCTTTTTATCAAACTGCTTCATTGTACAATATGGTAATTCTCAAGTGATACTTCTACCCTTTCGATATCAGTTACGAATTGTTGAAAAGTTCCACGGTTTTCCTTTGTAATTGTGCAGTGAATATCTCCACAGAGTACATACAGTTTGTAACCCCATTTATGGGGTTTTGAGAGCATTTATATTTTTATTTTACAATTATATTAATTTATAAAAGTCCTCCGCTTCTGTTGATCCTCTGGAGTAAGCTGAAAACACAGTAAGTATCTGAATATGGATTTATAAAAGGCCCCACGTTGGGCACCAAATGTAATAGGTGCTGGCGGGTCGTATAATAATAATTGTTAATGTTATTGATAATGAAATATTGATTCAAGTAGAGCATGAGACACCCCTATCAAAAGTTATAATGTTTTATATTATGCTCTCCCTTTGTTGCACATAACTGTTCATCCACGATATTACTGCAGTGTAACGGATTCGAAGTTTTTATTCAATTTATTTATTTATTATTTATTTTAACTCCTTATTTCTCTTCTCAAAACCAACTGCGGATGGCAAATAGCTTCTGAGATTAGGCATATGTTCCAAAGACATGTATATAAAAATTCCAATAAAGTTAATGATATCTTATTCGTCTTTATTGGCAGGTCTCTTGACGTTTCTTTGAACCCACAAAAAAAAAGATTCCTCCACTATCATTGGTATAAGCTGTGCGTCAAAGAAATATTTGAAAAAGGTAGTGGGGTGTTAACATTTTGAATTTCCATGTCTACATAGAAAATTTGAACATTGTTACTGAGAAATATTTTTCTTTCTCCAGAATATGTTTCTGTACTTCTCTTTCAGCCTCTTTGCCTTTTCTAGTGACGTATTGCAATGCCCCCATTTCCCCACCTAATTCTTCATCTGAGCTATCTTCCTCTTCTACAATAACGTTACTATCTCTTTGACGATTTCTTCGGTATAATCTATATTTTGAACCACCACTCAGTCTTTAATGGGCGTGGTCAATTCAGTTCTTTATTGTCATTATCATCTTCACTATCTGATAGATGGAAGAAGCTAAATCTTCTACATAATTTTTGGTGAGTTAAATACTTTCTATGCTATTTATTAACTATATTTTTCTTATTCGCTTCGCTTGAAATAAAAATGCTCCATTTAGGCACTATATATCAGATATGCTGCATCACACCCAGACACATACTTACTTACTCATCTTTATCCTCCTTGCCATATGTAACGTCGAGGTGTTCTGCTTTGCAGATTTTTCTCCATCTTGTCCTATCTCTGCATATTTTACGAGCATCGTCCCAGGTGCTTCCCCGATCTGCTATCAGCTGCGCTATCTCCTCATTCCATACTCTTCTTGGTCTATCTCTGTTTCTCCTCTTGTTCCAGGTGGTCTTTCATATATCTTTTACAGGGTTCGTGTTGCTCATTCGTGTGAGATGTTCAAATCAACTAAGTTGTTTTAGCTGGATTTTTTCTATTGCTGATATTGCACCAAGTTTTTCTCCTATCTTCTCATTTTTAATTCCATCCAGTCTGGTGACACCATCTATTGTCCTTAAAATCTCCGTTTTAGCTGCTGTTATTCGTGATTTCTGCCTCCTAGTCAATACCCATCACCCGCTGCCGTAGCATAGTGTCGGAAGAATATTAACTTGTAAATGTTGGTCTTCGTTCCCCTGCTGACGTCTCTCTTACTTAAAAATATATACTTCAGTGCATGATATAAACGGTTTACAATTTTTATTCTATTATTCACATATGCCTCTATTCCTCTGTGGTTTATTATGGTTTCAAGATACTTTAAGTTTTCTTTCATTTTTATTTATTAACCATCTGGTGTAATATTTATTTCTTCTTCTTCTTTGGAGACTGTCAATATTTCCGTTTTTCCTTTATTAATATTCATTTCAAAGTTTTTTTAAGTTTCTTACCAAGTTCCTATATTTCTTTGCAGACATATTTATTAGGAGCTGCAATTATCAAGTCGTCGGCATGCAAGAATTCCTTGGCTATTGTAGGTTGGCAATTTCTGGATCCTACATAAATACCCCTTGTGAGGTTTCAGAGACATTTATTTTTTATAAATACGTGGTTACAGTTGAGTATAAAAAATACATTATACAGACCTGATATGAATCAGCTTTTTACTTATTATTGAAGTTTCTGCAGGGCAAGGGGTTTTCCAAGATATTTTATGATAAACACTAACCTTCACACCTGACAAGTTATGCACACAAAACTTTTATAAACGGGTAATTTATCTTTGGTGCAAATCTACACAAAACATACTTATACTAGGGTGGAGTGAAAAAAATAATTTTTCATTCCTGTGACGTAATAGTTTCAAAAAGTTGCCTTTAGGGCTACATAATATCCATGCCAATTTTTCTTTAAATCGCTTTGTATTTAGTGGATCCGCTAGGCCCACGAATTTTGGAAGAGAAATTGAACATTGCAACTTTTAAAAAAAGTTTTATTATTTGCGTGTGTAAGTGTATATGTTACTAATTGCAAATATTATACTAAGAGTAGTCATATAAGCAATACTACTAAAAGAACATTTAGTTGAAGAACATCTTTACAAATATACACACGTCGTTCCCTTTCAAGCAATGTACTGAAATGTACAGAAAGTGTTCTACATTATTTGACAGCTAAATTTGATTTATCGGGGCTTATGGCTTCAGGATGTGATGGCACCGCTACCACACTGATGCAAAAGCTGGAATAATTCGTATAATCGAGTCGACACTAAGACGAACACTTCACTGGTCTGTGTGCCAGTTTCAAGTAAACGAGCTGCCTTGTTTCAGAATTTAGATGGACCAACTATATACCCAAAGAGCTTTACTGGATCAATTGGCGGTTTGTTACAGAAATGTGAAACCTTTCCCCTAACGAACTACAAAGCAATTGAAACTGAATTTACCTTCTTTGGATTTTAAAGATCTAAATACTGACCAAAGATATCTGTTAGCAATGTGTCATGCAACGGCATTTGCCCAAAGAAAAACAATTTATGTTCTGATGGTGCACAAAATGTTTGGAAAACTCATTAAATATTTCAGATTTATGAACAAAGAATATTTAAAGATCATAGATCCGGTGATTCAACACAATGCAGAAACAAATCTTAATGCCGACTTTTGAAAGAAAAGAGGAACATAAATTTCAAAAGTAAGAATACATCATATTTTTTAAGACAATGAAAAAGTCATAGGTCCTAGTATAATAGCTTGTGAGGTAGGAATGGGACCTCGACCTCGTGATGAGCTCTGGATTACTTTGTTTACACAATATAAGCAAGGAACTTCGTGGGGTTAACGCCTGTAAATAATGATCTTTTATGAATTTTAGTAATTTTAGCGGACCCTATAGATACACGAATATTTCTATAAAAATGCAATTTTACTATGTAGGGATATGTAGTTTTTGCTATAAGGAAACAAAAAGTAGCAAAACCTATTTTAATGTACTTAAAAGGAAATGGCCTTCTTCCCTAAAAATTGACCTTATAAACGCACGGCGGAGCCTCAAGGCGTTTTTTATGTTAAATTTCCAAAAGCCATTCTTAAGACAATGGAACCCTACAACTTTTTATCACTATTAGAAATATGTAAAGAAAAAAAAACATTTTTTTTTGCCATTTTCACTCCACCCAATTACGTGACACAGAGATATACCAAAATGTCTACTATGGTTACTACTGGTATAAATAAAGGTTCACCATCGACTTTGTGGGGTGTAAATACAGTTGTTTCAAATGTCTACAATGCGCAGTGTAGGGTTAATTCAGTACAAAATTCACCTGGTCGCGGCTTATCATTCTCAATTCTCGGCACCATTCCTTCGCACTAGGATACGAAATATACGAGCTTCCATGCACTGCTTGGATTACTGTTTGAATTGTTAATGATTGCACAGGAAATTGATTGGAATAATTCTATTAGTGTAATTTTAACTTATGCCTGATTATTAGTTATTAATTATTGTATTTTTACAGCTTTCCCAGTCGCAGTGAGTTACGTCTATTTGAACCATACGGATGAAAATTTTAAAACATGTGCCGAAATTAAACGACCTGCGAACAAGACCGTGCCATTACCCCATGTATACGTAGAGCCTGTAAGTTTAAAGTTATAACTTAACGAAACAAAAACATAAAATTAAATGAAAACGACGTTTCGTCCTTTATCCTAAGTGACATCCTCAGAGCTGTTGCTTCTTCTGCGCCATTAGTTGATTACTCACTCCACGCGGGTGTCTTTAACGTAATCACTGACCATGCAAGAGTCTTGAAGAAGTGTTACCACATCTTTGTTTACAGCTGTCCCCGTTATTTGGGACGTTTTAAGCAACGCTTGTCTGTTTCCACGTGTATCATGAAAGTTATCCACTTCGTGATTCCCGAACAGTTCATTTTCATCATATTGACTTTTCACGAAGCAAAAACACTTTTTATAAATTATAATTAAACTAAAATCCCTGCAAATAAGTTATACAGTGCGTTTTTTTAACTGTTGCCATAGGCAATTGCATGGTAACAATTCAACCCCATGTTAACTTTTGTTCTGATGAAAATATTTAAACCATTTTTGGAACAAAGCTGGAAGATTATTTAAACTATCGGATAGATTAAAATTCAATATTCAAAACTGTCGAAAAAGTTTTGAAAAAAAATATTTTTGTGAAAGCTAGCAGGCTTTGTTTTAAAAAATAAATAGCGGAAGCTCCTCAAGGCTATGACTAAATTAGCTTTTGGAAGACAGAACATGTAAACATTTATTTATAAAAAAAAACAAAATCTAGAAACCATTAAAGCTCAAATAACTCAACAAATTAACAAACATTATCATTAATTATCAAAGGAATGGTTCAAAGTGGTTTCCTTCGACTGCTAGACAATGTCCCAAGCGCTCTTGAAAATTTCTTCGAGTGTTTTCTAAAGTTCGCACTGTAATGGAATTACAAGCTTCAGTTATTCTTGCCTTTAGTTCCTCCACAGTTTCTGGTTGTCCTCTTATGAGGTCTTAAACTTGTGTTCCTAAATGCCCCCAAAAGAAAAAATCGAGTGCTGTTAGGTCAGGACTTCGAGCGGGCCAATGGAATGGTCCATATTGGCCAATCTAACTATCAGGAAATGTTTCGTTTAAAAACTCTCTGACGATGGCAGCAGAATGGGCTGGTGCTCCATCCTGTTGAAATATTATTGCTCCCTTGCATCTCAAAGTATCCACCTGCGGGCCTACCTCCATTTGAAGAAGATCTAAGTATTTATGCTGGTTCAAATTTCCGTCAATAAAAAAAGGCCCTACTAACTGATTCCCTAAAATTCCAACTCACACGTTAACTTTATCATAATATTGCGTATGTGTTTCTTGTGTTCTGTAGAGATTTTCTCTTGCCAAAACCTGTCTGTTTTGTTTGTTAACTTTGCCATTTAATGTGAACGAACTCTCATCAGAAAAAAGAATGTTATTTAAAATATTTCGATTTCCGATTAATTTTTTCCATCCAGAATTCACAAAATTCCATTCTTGGCAAGTAATCACGGGGCAATAGTTTCTGCACATTTTTAATTTTGTACGACTTGAACTTTTCCATTTTCAAGGCTTTAAAGCAGCTGCTTCTTGATGCGTGAAATTCTTCTGCCAGAGAAGTAAGTGTGGTGGTGTCTTCTTCTTCAACCGCCACACAGATATTCATTCTTAAATCTTCTGTAACAACATACGAGTTTCTTTTCCATTTTTTGTGCTCATGATTTAAGCAGCCCGTGGCACGAAAAGCATTGGAATATTTGAGTATTATAGTTTTACTCGGAATAGAGCGATCGGGATATGCAGCAGCAAAATTCTGGCTGATTTCTTTACTGGACATACCTTTAATGAATGCTGTTACAAGTTCAACACGTTCTTTAGTTGTGAAAACAAACATTTTTAAAGAATTGTTCACAATAACCGGGTATTTGGCAGAACTTGTGAATCAAATGACATTTGTCAATTTTTGTTCTGATCTTGCCTACTAAGTTTTTTGTCAAATTATGTATGTTCATTACCTTCAAGTTTGAAGAGTAAAATTAGTCAAATAAAACTGCTTGTGGTTGTTCAAACAGTATGCATTCTGTACTCTTATTGGTGATTTATTACTAAAAGAAAAATTAGCACCAAATCTGCATTGCATCATAAGTTAACAGGGGGTATAATTTTTACCATGCAATTCCCTATGGCAACAGTTAAAAAAAATGCACGGTATACCTTTGTTGTTTGATTAATATCCCATCTTTAAAGTTATTTTATTAAATAAATTAATAATCCAATTGTACTTGATATTAATTTCATCACCATATCGCTCGATAATAAATTTTGACAGTGACAGTTGGATAACCTTTTGCTATTTAATCTATATCCCGCATTTCAAGAATGCCGAGGTTCATAATTTATAGGAGAAATGTATAGAACAACTGGGTGACATTCTTTTTGAAACATAGTGTAGCATCTTGGTAGTCATAAAAATGTAATTTATAGGTACTTATTTTGTTTAATTAAAAAATAATATTTTGCAGATAAGCGGCATTCCATTAGTTTCCAGTGCGGCATTACAAGTTAACTTGAACGTTAGACCTTTGCATGGATTTAATAAAATGTTCGACAAGTTTAGTGATAAATTCGTCCCAATGTTTTGGGTTCATTATGTAAGAAGATCACATCGTTTCTAAAAATAGAACAGGGTGTCATCACATCCGTGTTAGTTACTAGTTACTTATATCCCTGACTTTCGTGAATCTAAGAATATATTGATTCAGTTGCGTTACTTATTAAATATTTTAGTAGGTATTGTATGAACTAGCTAGCACGGCAGACGTTATTCTGCCCTTTCCGGGAGATGGCGCGATAAGTTTGACTTGTTTAAAATCCCTGTACCTAAAAGAAAGTATGGATAGCAGAGATAATTGACGTTATTGGAGGATAGACAAGAGTATCGAAAATTTATTAATAACAAAATCGCAGCGTCAGCTAGGCAGACCAGATTGTGTGACTTTTTGTTTTTAGCACTAAACCAACATATTTTGTAAATATGATTTTGGTATATAAATATAGAATTTGTAAATAACTGGACTACAGCTCCACCTAACGTATCCTACCATAGCTTTTATCCATCATATCGACAAAAAAAAAATATTGCGTGAATACGACCTCAGTCGGTCAAGTCGTTCAGAAGTTAAAAACGATCACAACAGATGCACGCGCGATTATGCAGTGCGTTCATGATGAAAGGAACAAATTCGTTTAAAATTCAGGTAATTACTTTGCAGAAAAACGTTCGGACAGGTCGATTAGTATTTTTAGTTTAGAATTTTTTGACATAAGAAAATTATATACAGGGTGTCTAAAGAAGAACATATGCAGCAATCATTGGTTCTTTTAAATGGAATGCCATTTTTGAATTGTAGGGTAAATTCTAAACACATTAAACACATTTTTGTGTAACATACCATATCCCCAAAATCAGCGGTTTTCGGAATAATGAGTTTTGTGATAAATTAAATCAAATCAAATCAAATTAAATCATAGCTTATTGTCGAGAGTTGTTACAACAACATAGGACATTGTCATTTTCAAATCAATGTAAATATACATATATACAATTAAAAATATAATAAGGTATAACACGATACACTGCAATACTTATATTTATAATTCTCCATGGTTCCTAAGGAACAATGAATTGTCAAATTTCCAGTTTTATAACAAGTATTATCACAAACAGTACACATACCATGACATACAATTCGGCCATCACCTATCCTCACAAAACTTGAAATACCTGAAATATTCATCTTCATCAAAAAATGCTTGTTCAACAAAAACTTTCTTTAAGGCATTTTTAAAATTACTAAAATCCAATTCTCTAATATTTTGAGGAAGAGCATTGTATAATTTTACACCCCTCTGACAATATGCCTTTTGTTTACTACTCAATCGAGTATATTCAACACAAAGATCATTCTTGTTTCTAGTATCGTACTTGTGAAAAGTGGCACAAGTATTAAAAGACGAAATATTAGCTTTTACGTACAATAAGCATTCAAGAATATACAAACTAGGAAATGTCAAGATTCTTGAATTCACAAATGCCTGGCGACTGTCAGCAGTGTCAGCACGGTATGGCAACTCATTCAATACCCCCACCGCCCTACGCTGCAGACCAAAGATTCTATGCCTCGACGAACTGTGGCCCCACAACACATCGAAATTAAAATACACATAGGTAATGAAATAAAATGTTTAAATTGAACAGGGACACCTTGAAAATTTTTTTAAAAGCCAACTAAAACAACCTGGTATTGCAAATTTTATCTTCAACAAAAAACTCTACTTCAAATTAATCGATTTTCATGTATTTTTTTTAATTTATCACATTTCAAACGTCATTATTGCTAAAACCGCTGATTTTGGGGATATGGTATGTTACACAAAAAGTGTTGAGAATTAACCATGCAATTCAAATATGGCATAATATACAGTATGTTCCATTAAAAAAAAACAATGATTGCTGCGTATGTTCTTCTTTAGACATCCTGTATATAATTTTCTTATGTCAAAAAATTCACAACTAAAAATACTAAGCGTTTTTCTGCAAAATAATTACTTGAATTTTAAACGAATTTGTTCCTTTCATCATGAACGCACTGTATAAAGGGTGAATCAGCTCCGCCGGAAAGGCGGATTGTTACATTATGATAAATGTATTTCGAAGCGATTTTTTTCTATGGTAGCCACTTATTAGGAGCGCGTTTTATTATTACACTTTTGTATTTTCCATATAATTTCTAGTCAAAAAGTGAGAAGATAGGATAGGCCTAAAATCTAAAGCTTTTGATTTATTATTTATCATTTTTTTGAAAAATTCATTGTTTCGAAAAAATTATATATCTCGAAAACGACGCATCAGATGGCCACAAGTTTTGGCAGTGTTGTTCATAATAAAGAGACCAACTGCAAGCATATTCCATTTTATCAACTACTATTTGCTTGCGGAGAAAACCAGGTAAAAATTACATGACATTTTTTTGTCTAAAAGTTACTTTTTCCAAATGGAACATCCTATATATCGCTTCATTTTTGAATTGCTTGCTAAATTTTGCACCAAAAACATATAAGACGTTATTACTTTAAAAGTGACTAAAGCTGTTGTCATTTTTTTATAAAATACTGCCAATTTTATGTTTTATTTGAGTACGGTAGTTTGGTACTGGAGGAGTATCAAAGAAATTATACATTAACCCAAAGACTTTACCAGCAGCGTTACCCTGGAAGAAAATTCTCAGGACAGATGCTTTTTGACGAGTAATGGACAATTGCATTCCTACTGTTAGTAGTGCTTAATCAAAACCATCGAAAACCTAAATACAGGATAAACGATGAAAATGAACTACGAATTCTTATGGTAACAACAGAAAATCGTCACATCTATACAAGTGAAGTTAGTCGTTTTCAAGGTATTAGCCAAACCAGCGTTCAGGGACCTTAAAATAAAATAAATGTCATCCGTAGCGAATACATTTAAATATTGAGTTACCCACCCATCATTTTAAGATAGAAGAATGTTCTGATATTGGGATTCTGAAGCTAATGTCCAAGCAACTTCTTTTGATAATGTGTCATTTATGGGTGAAATTACTTTCCATACTAGAAGAAATTTTCGATGTTATTCAAATGAAAACCTTACTTCACTGGTAAATAGCTCATCAGCATAGGTGGAGCATAATTGTATGTGGAAAAATTTTTGTTGATCGAAAGATAGGCCTGCAGCTCATGAAGGCCTTATTCGCTAGCCTGCTACGGACATCACAAAATTAGATAACTACAATACTCATATGGAATACGTTGACCAAGCTGACTAGCTGAAGAAATGTTTCGAAATTTACCAGCAAAGTCAGAGATTTTGACCACGCATTTTTTGGCACATTATTGACGTCAGTGTTATAAATGCTTATATAATTTTCAATCAAAGAAATGTCGCGAATAAAATGAACTTGAAAAGTTTTTGAGTTGCTGTTGCGAACGGGCTTATTGGATCAAAAATCGAAACTCCAATAAGAAATAAGTTTGTGCCACTTTAGGTTCACTTAACAAGTATAAGCCAAAAATAGCATTCGAAAAAAGCTTCGTTCAAGCCTTGCAGATGCTACTATACGGTACTTTGGGAAGATCAAAGTAGAACTCAATGATACTGCATTATTTGCTAAATTTCTCTATGTTTGTCAGACAAAAAAGATTATTTTAAACATAAAAATGCATAAGATTACATTGAAAAAGTGTGTTATAAATACTTCTATGTTTATTTTGCTTATTACCTTACTCGTACATGTAGGATACCACATTTTATTTTGTTAATAATAACAAAAACCTGTGTCAATATGTTTTTGTTGGCTTTATTTATGCCAAAATGCCGATAAAATTCGTTTAAAAAGAAAAATTTAAAACAAATATAAACAATAATAATAGCATCATTTTCTAGTGTTGTTTAAAGTTCATTGTCGATGACACCCTGTATAAAAGAATATAAAAATATAATTATTTAATTGATTGTATTCAATATATTTTTAATTTTCAGTACAACGATTACTTACCACTCAAAGTATTGTGCCTAACGCATATCACAGTGTTTCTACGAACATTTGGTTGGACAATAACGCTTACCTTGTTAGTGATAGGAATATTCAATATGTGGAAATCTGTTAGAAGAAAGTTAAAAAAATCGATGGATAGAACAATTGAGCTAAAGGTTGAAGGTGAAGAGGAAATGTTCCTAAAATAGGCAACTGTTTACAATGATATAATAAACTATTTGTTCTTGTAGAAGTGTGGTAATTATTATTTTTATATTATTAGATATGTGTCTCTTTATAAATAAATTTTTAATAGATATGTTTGTTATTTATTTTAATATCACAGTTGTAGCAGGCAAATTGTGTTAGTTTTGGTATTAATAAAAATTATTACTTGAATGCAGCCAGCGCCATCTGTGTTTTGTTCGTTGGCTTATGTACCTTTTAACACCAATAAAAAGAGTTAGTGTCTTTACTAATTTCACGAAGGTTACATCGCTGTTGTTTTAATTATACCCGTAAGTTTTTTAAGAGCTTATGGGCACAGACGCCATCCTTGCAATATGAGTACGAATTATATTGCTAGTGTACCTAAACTTAAAGGGCATGAAAATTACGCGGAGTGGACATTCGCTGCGGAAAATTTCCTGATTCTCGACAACTTGGAAAAGTGCATCGAGGGAAATGAAACGGATGCTGGTAAAGACACTCAGGCACGTGCGAAATTAATCCTTACAATCGATTCATCGTTGTTTATACACCTAGTAAAAAATGTTTTGTGTGTGCCTCAAGTTGCGACAAACTTATTGTCTGTAAGTCAACTGATCGAGAATGGCAATAAAATACATTTTGAAAGTAACGGCTGCAAGATTTACAATAAACATGGACAGCTTATTGCAACTGCAAGGTTAATAGACAATATGTATAAGTTGAATGTGGTTACTTCAAAACAACATTGTTTAACTGCAGTATCTGGTGAGACATGGCATCGCAGACTAGGTCACTTGAATGAACAGGACCTGCGAAAAATGTCAAATGAAGCGGTTAAGGGGATGGTATGTCAAGGAGAAATAAAAGTATCCAAACATAACTGTGTGACATGCAACGAAGGCAAACAATGCAGGCTGCCTTTTCCTGACAAGGGCTCAAGTGCTGGTGCTGTTCTAGAAATCATTCACACAGACTTGTGTGGCCCAATGGAAGTAACGTCACTTGGTGGAGCCAGGTATTTTCTTACGTTTAAGGATGACTTTAGTAAAATGGTATTTGTATATTTTCTGTCATCTAAAGATAAAGTTTTTGAATGCTTTAAAAATTTTAAAAGTATGAGTGAAAACCAAGTAGAGAAGAAAATTAAAATCCTACGCAGTGACAATGGAGGTGAATTTTGCAGTTCTGCTTTTGAAAACTATTTAAAACAGGTTGGTATTGTGCATCAAACAAGCAATTCCTATACACCAGAGCAAAACGGATCTGCTGAACGTTTAAATCGAACTTTAGTCGAAAGGGCTCTCTGTATGTTATTTGATGCAAACTTAGACAAAAAATTCTGGGCTGAAGCCGTCAATACTGCTGCATACCTCGGAAATAGGAGCACTGTATCGGGACTTGGATACAGAACACCGTTCGAAGTATGGTATGGCAGGAAACCTGACATCAGCCATGTTAGGATTTTTGGTAGCACTGCCATGACACATGTGCCTAAAGGGAATAGGTCAAAGTGGGATAAAAAATCAAAGAAGACAGTGTTGGTTGGTACAGTGAAACAAGCAAGGGGTACAGGCTGTACGATCCTGAAATCAATAACATCAGAGTAAGTAGAGATGTTGAAATCATGGAAAACGTTAAAAATGAAGCTGTAATAGAAGCGCCAGCTTCAGTGGGGGTTTCAGAAAATGTTAAAGAAGAAGAAAATAAAGAAACCAAGGAAGAAGACGGAGAAACGGAACAGGAAGTAAAGACAAATTATCCTAGTACAAAGGATAACAGTTGTGATGCAAGCATTGACGAAGAACACAAAAGTTATGGAAAACAGTATACAGATGTAAGAAGGACTTCTTCAAGAACGCCAAAACCAAAAGTTTTTAGTGATCATGTTACTTATATGTGTGCTGAAAACTATAATGAAGAGGATCCACTTACAGTAGAAGAAGCACTTTCGAGGCAGGATAGTGATATGTGGAAAAAAGCTATGGAAGAAGAATTAGATAGTTTTGAGGAAAATGAAGCTTGGGAAGTTACTGACTATCCAGAAAATGCATCAGTGATAAAGTGCAAGTGGGTGTTTAAACGAAAAGTAAATAGTGATGGTATAGTGCGATATCGGGCTAGGTTAGTGGCAAAAGGCTTTGCACAACGGCCTGGGATAGATTATGATGAGACTTTTGCGCCAGTTGTAAGGCACTCTAGTCTACGCATTTTATTTGCTTTATCAGTTAAGTTAGGTTTAAGCATTACACATCTTGATGTAAAAACTGCTTTTTTGAATGGTTTTCTTAATGAAAGCGTGTTTATGCAGTTACCAGAGGGTTTCTTTTCTCAAGAAAACTATAAAAATAAATGTTTAAGATTAAAAAAGGCAGTGTATGGCCTTAAACAGGCTTCAAGAGCCTGGAATGAACGCATAAACAGTGTTTTATTAAGTTTAAACTACTGTAGATCTAAGCATGAAAATTGTTTATATATTAAAAGAGAAAATGGTCTACTTACCTTAGTAACATTGTATGTTGATGACTTTTTTATATTTTCTAATAATAAGAAGGAAACTGAATGTTTAAAAAGGGAGTTAGCCGCTAGGTTTAAAATTAAAGACTTAGGAAAATTGAAAGAATGTTTGGGAATGAATGTGGAATATGATGAAGAAAATGGAGTTATAAATTTAAGCCGAAAGAATTATATTTTGCAGCTGTTGAGGAAGTTTGATATGTTAGGTGCTAACCCAGTCAAAACTCCCATGGAAGCAAAATTGAATCTTGTGAATTGTAATACTGATAATAGTATTATGAGTAAATATCCATATCAAAAGTTGATAGGTTCATTAATGTATTTGCCTGTGTTGACAAGGCCTGACATATCATTTTCCGTAAGTTTTCTTAGTCATTTTAACAATGCTTATGATGAAAGCCACTGGCAGTGTGCCAAACGTATTTTAAGATATCTTAAGGGTGTTGTATAGCAAACTAAAAATTTCAACGTCTTCGGCGCGGGTATCGGAGGGTAGTGCTCATGGGTGGGACTTGCCAATACCCCACTACCATCTACTGTTTTGCTAAATGCTATAGTAAAAATCTAAATTGTACAGTTCCCAGTTTATAAGTACCGCCCTTATGGAGCGATGCATTCGAAATGACATACGTCTGATGCGTTAAGTGCTAATTGTCTCTGTTCAGGCTACACATACTCTACGTAACGTAGGTGCTAGTAATATTTTGTATGATTTATTTAGTCTGGTGTCTTGGCGCTACAGGAATGTAGATCGTAAATTTTGTTAGTCTGACATGTGTTCAATAAGTTAATATGTAAGAGGGAATTCTGATTAAAAGAAATATTACTTAGTGCCTATGAATACTATAGGTATAATAATAATAATATTTTGTTGAAAGGCACTAATGTCATCGTCTTGATTATCTTTTCCATTGGCCGTATTGAAAATCACAGGATAATTATTTATATCTATAGGTACTATTATTATACAAGGTGGTCGGCAAGGTATCCGAGAAACCTCGTACATGAATTCAATGACTAATTTTAAGCAAAAATGTTCTTATTCACTTTTTCCGAATTCCTAACGGTTCTTGAAATATCGGTGTTCGACGCTGTAATTAATTACTAGAGGGTTCAGAAGAACATGTGATTTATTTTATGGAAAGCCTACGGAGCATTATTAAAGCAGCTCAATGTGGCCACCGCATTGTACAATGCATAACTAAATCTTCCGTCGAGTCCTCGTTCCCAGTTGTAGTTCACCATATTGTTTTTCGCCTCATAAAATGTCATGAATCTTATGGATGAGCCGGTATTTTTAGGCTTTCCCCTTGAATATGTAAGTGTCTAGATTTTTTCATGTCCCATATGAGAAAATCTAGTGGGTAGAGATCCGGAAATCGCGGTGGCTAAGCTATGGAACCACCACGACCTATCCATCGATTTGGAGACTGTTCATTGAGAAAATTAGTGACACCTCTTCCACAATGGGCCGGAGGACCATTATAAATAATGAAGTGTAGCCACCACACGACTTTCTTGTACATATGAGCGTTTCAAATTATACAAATTTGGAATTTGAATAATTTTTGTATAAAAAGATTCATAAAATTTATAGTTTGAAGCGCTCATACGTATAAGAAAGTTGTGTAGTGGCCACACTTTATTATTTTCGAATATCTTGCAAAGTGTGCATTCTATAGTGAATCATTAAGGAAACTTTTTAATTGCATCCCTTATATATTACAGAACATAAGAATACATACAAAAATTAAAAAGTGACGTATTAAAAAATTTAAATTCATTGTGTGAAAAACGAAGAATAACTATTCATGATATGTAGTGCAAAATGTGGTTCATCAACGTCGTCATTGTATTTATCACCAGAGCTATCAAAAGCTGTAGAGGGGCCTGGTAAGGGAGATGGAGGCGAAGAAATAGAAGTATTTACAAGGGCAGGAGTTCTGGTTATAGCTTTTGAAAAGAATGTCGTTAATGTAGTATGCTTTGTAACTTGTAAAACTTCACTTATTGGCCGTTCAACTTTCGTGAACCGTTCAATATTTGAATCCATATCTTCTAGTTTTAGTAGTTTCATTCACTTTCCTCTACTGGTTCCTCTTCCGGGAGCCGTTGTACTTCCAACTCTATTAAATCTTCGTTTGTTAATTCTCACTCAATATACTCAACTAATGCTTCAATATCCTCCACTTCAGCTTCTAAATTAAGTATGTTAGTAAGTTCCACTACTTTATGTATGGCATTAGTGTACTCGTCTTTGTCAAAATCTAAATTATTCGTGAACACTTTCTGAAATTTTACATTTTTTCATCCATAATTTTATCAAATTGCTCAATAAATTATTCCACTGCTTCGACGTCAACGCTTGCTGCTTCACCGCTAATACTTCTATTAAACTTCAGAGATCATTCGCGCCTTTGCCTGAATAATTAGTAGGCTCATCGGCATTCTATTTTGTATCTGGTCATCAACCAAATCGCGAGGAGCTTTTCCATCTCAAGAATCAGACCTTTCCGCTGCCTAGTTATTACGGCTCTAAAACCTGTCGATGATTTTAATGCATCTTTTACTTTAGTCCTGTCCTTCAAGATTGTTGAAATTGTTGAATGCGCCGGATCCAAGTCACGTGGTATCTCTTTAACTTTACTGCCATCTTCATTATCGCAGCGAGTACATTAGATTCTCCATTCAAAAACTTTTTGAGATTACCAAAAACCCACAAGGAGGGAAGGGGGGTTCCAACTGTTTGGTTTTAGAGTCGTCGCATACCCCACTAACGATTAATCAAATAAAATAGTCTCGCATATTTTTTTCTAAAAAAATACGGAATGACTGTACTATAATATCATGTATTGAATGGAATTTCATTATTTTATTATTATATATAAATTATTTAAAGTTTAATGTTTATTCATTATTATTATGTAACTACATCTGTAAAATAATAATTCCTGTTTCTGTCTGTTCTTTATTTGCCATAACAGGAAAAGTAATCTAGCTAAATTTTTAAAATAAAAGATATCCTTTCGGAGCAATTTCTGGTTTACTTCAAATCTTTTTATAACTGTCCGAACACTGAATCGTTTGAGAGTAATTTTTTGCTAGGTCGTAAATTAATCTTTTGAACGTCTACCAGTCTGGTACAATATCTGTACAGAGGAAGTAGGCACCATCTATATCCATCTCATTTTCTATATTAGTTTTACATTATTTTTAACTCACTTATAAATGTCAGTAGTATTTTATCTTGATAAATGTAAAATAGTGGAAGAACTAAAAAAGCTAGTATTATTTATGAATCATATGTAATGTTTTTCTTTAAGTTTGTATTTATGTAAAAGTTATCAAAGCCTGCCAGCCAATGTGTACAATTTTATGAAATGTAATACAAAATAATATAAGTAAATTTTACAAAAAGAAAATATATATTAATTTTATAAAGTTAAATCAAGGTTACGCGATAATGTTTTCAATTTTATGATATGTAAAATAATATAAAAAATGTTTAATCAAATACCTACTCAAAACCGTAACAACGATTTCTGTATTCCGAATATCGCTCGTAAAGTGAATCCCCACCTAAACAAAGTAACTCCGCCCTGTCTTGGATTGCAAGGATATATCAAATATTTGACTGCAGGTGGCGTACTAAAGCAGTGCCAAAAATGCATTTCTTTCTTATCAAATTACACATTTATCTTAATAAATACGAAAAAATTTTGCTAGAAATTAATGTTCACAATAATATGTTATACGTCGGTACGCATTTTATTTTTCGATGGTCTATTTATATTTAATTTTTTATAACAATTAATAAAAAATAGAAAAAACAAAATGCATAGGGACGTGTAGATTAACATTATAAGAATATTTCATCTAAATCATTTTTGCATAAAGTTTAAAGGTAGCCTTTAATCTGTAAATATTTGGAAATGTACCTATACAACACCCTTAAGGGAACATTGGATTATTGTTTAAGGTATACTAGGGAAGATAGAACTGAACTACAAGGTTTTGTAGATGCCGATTGGGCAAGCAATACGAAAGACCGTAAGTCATATACGGGGTATGTTTTTAAACTTAGTGGGTCAGGTCATATCTTGGGAAAGTACAAAACAAAAAACTGTAGCTCTTAGTAGTACTGAGGCGGAATACATGTCTCTTTCCGAGGCTGCCAAAGAAGCTATTTATTTAAGGGGTTTATTGAGTGAATGTGCGGACGATGTATAATGTCAAATGTCAAATGTTTTTCGGCAACAAGACGATGTATTCTGTGTCAGTTTGTTTAATGATAATCAAAGTGCTATTAAATTGAGCAGTAATTCCGTTTGCCATAAAAGGAGTAAGCACATTGATGTGTGGCACCATTTTATTAGGGATGTAGTTGCTAATAAGACAATTAGCATAGAATATTTATCCACTGTGGATATGCCAGCAGATATTCTAACAAAGGCTCTTGTTGCCGAAAAACATTTGACATTTGTGAGTCTGTTAGGCATAGTAAACATATGAATTTTATTAATAAGTGGGGGTGTTAGTTTTGGTATTAATAAAAATTATTACTTGAATGCAGCCATCGCCATCTGTGTTTTGTTCGTTGGCTTATGTACCTTTTAACACCAATAAAAAGAGTTAGTGTCTTTACTGATTTCATGAAGGTTACATCGCTGGTGTTTTATTTATACCCGTTAGTTTTTTAAGAAATTGTACTCCTGATTAGATTTAATAATTAATCTCAGTAATATTATCTATAACATTTTTTGCCACAAAAAATCGGCTCAGTTTTGATACCAAGCCTCAGCTGCTGTGACGTCATTACCCACAAGGACTTGCTCGCTGTAGGCGGACAAACTTTGCCGGATCGTTTCCATTGACTGTGAAATCCAGAACTATGTCAAAGGCAAAGATAATAACCCAGAGCCAACAGTAAAGAGTCTAATATAGTGAAACGCCGAATTATCATGTAACAACTTGCATAGGCAAGTTAGCCTCTTATTAAGTATTTCATTAGTGAGGTAAGCTTGTATGAGGAATCTGAAGTGGACCAACCACAACATTTCACCCACTACCCGAGTGCCGTTTATCGATAAATTTTCTTTGTATTACGTTTTAAATATTGTCATAATTTCATGAAATTGCACTTGTAATTCTGATTGAATAGACAGTTACTAACAGGATTTTGATTTGATTTATTTAGTTTACCTTTTTGGAATTTTTGTTACTCAATTAATATACGTATGGGACATGAATGCTGTTTAGACGTTAATGAACTTGCTAATATTTTGTTAAATCAACACCTGTAGCTTTTTTTGTTGATAAGGTTCTGGCACTTTCGGGTTTGCCGGGGTTATTTCTAAAAGAAAAATCGCAAGCACTAATTTAACTCGATCAAGTTAACAGGTGAAGGCATTATCGACTTTTAGCGTCACCACGCTGCATGGTCAGGCTAAAAAGTTTTTGACATAGGAGTTATAAGTGCCTAATAAGGTAGGTGATAATTGTTAATTAGCTCAGCCTAAAAATTCCTAATTTCAAATAAGTTAGAACAATGTTAATTTTTTCTTCATATGTGTTCCGATGCTTCATTATAGTTTAACACGCAGAGTACTTATATTATTACTTATATATATTCAGAATAACAGACGAATGTTGTTGACAGAGTTCCAATCATCTTGTTCCATTTTCATTTACTACATCCTCTTTGTGTCGTCCAATTATTTTACTGCCCAGGGCTTTAATAACTCTACCGTTCAAATCTCATAACATATTAATTTCTTGTTTGGTCTTTATTTTAATTAGTACTTCCGAGAGTTTGTCGAATAAATCTCCCATTATATTTATAGCTGAGTCCTCGGTGAATACATATATTCCGAAGATTCTTACATTTCTTCCTTTTATCTTCAAGTATGATGAAATGTCAAGTGGAAACGAACTATGCACTGTCTAGAGACCCTCTTAAAATTAAAATAAAATCATTACTCCCAATAAATGAATAAATTTATATTTAATTTTTTTTATTTTTTTGGATTGTCTTCGTATGACTATATCTTCGTCGAGAAAAAAGGTAGCTACTTCCGGTTTTCATCATTCTCTTCAGTTTTTTATGTGCTTCAATATGACTATATTAAAAATATACCGTTCTATTTAAAATTTTAAAGAAAAAAATAGTAATATACATACATTGAGAACAGCGCCTCCAGTTATTTTTTTTGACAACCACGTAATCTTATAGTAGGTACATATCCTTCAATTCTTTGTAAAATTCTCTATCTTGTGAGCCCAGATACATTAAAATCCGTTGGGGCGAAATTATACCTACTTTTGTACGCAGACATAACCCCCTCCCCCCTCCCCTTCGTATGGGAGTTAGATCAAAAAGTTCCAAATAAAAGTTGTATAAAAACGTCTAAAAATTTTGCTAGTATAATTTTTAATCTACCTTAATCTAGAATTTAATGAAAAATTATGGAATTTTTAATTCATCTTGATAATTGCGCCCCCTTGCGATCATTTATTGAACTTAAACATGTTTTTATTATAATTCTCGTGGTCCGTCTTACAATCAACATTTTTTCCGCTAGACACCCGGTATATATATATATATATATATTATGTAGAAGTACAATTTGTATTTTTCTTAGCCGTTATTTTGTATATATTCTCATTTTATTCTTGGAATGCGGCTTTTTTTGTATTATTATTGGTGGTAAATAATAATTGAAAAGTTAACGTTTCGACACTTTATTGTCTTCATCAGAACAGTGTATATATATATATATATAGAAATTGCAGCATCTCTGGAAACAATTACACATTATATCTATTGTACTTTTTTAAAAACAAAAAAACATTCACAGCTTGTTATTTATTAACATATTAAAATTATTTACTTAATCTATAATTTACCTAAACATGACGGTTGCTATTATTAGTATTTAATAATATTTTCTTCAACAATCATTTCGTTAATACTATTTATTAAGCAGGACTTCATCGTTTCTAAAACATATACATTGAGTGGGTCTGATCTTCTAAAGAAACACGTGCTTTTTCTTTTTGAAAGGAAAAAAATTCTCGATAACAAGTTTATTTGTGTATACTTACAACGTCAACATATACAGATCGGGTTTGGGAATAGTAAAAGTACAATAGATATAATGTGTAATTGTTTCCAGAGATGCTGCAATTTCTATATATATATATACACTGTTCTGATGAAGACAATAAAGTGTCGAAACGTTAACTTTTCAATTATTATTTACCACCAATAATAATACAAAAAAAGCCGCATTCCAAGAATAAAATGAGAATATATATATATATATATATATATATATATATATATAAAAATAAAAGGAATTATCGCTTATAAATCGCGATAATTCCTTTTATTTATCTTTCCTGGGTTCTCGGATGGCACGCAGGTTGACATTGTCTTCCTCGTGGCGACGTTAGTTGTTGTCCTCAAAACTGAGGATCTTCTAACTGAAGCTACAAATGGTGGTCTGTCTCCTGATGGTCTTCCGTATAGCATACATCTCCAAGGTTATCCCACCTTATTCCTTGGCTACACCGTACCGATGACGACCAATGAGTCAGAAACACGTGTCTACGGTTGCTATATATATATATATATATATATCATTTTGGGTTGATAACTTATGTAAAATGCTTTCCACTATGTATAATGCTGTTGTTTATTGGAAATTGGAACGCATGTATTTATATAAAATAATAACAAACTTAAAAAAGTTGAATCAACTTCGAATTAAGACTATATTACTTCACTTCAGAGTAAATAGATTATATTAAAACTTGCAATGGTTCCCCTGGGGAGACTCTATTTCGAACAAAAGTGTTTCTAATTAATGTAATCATTGCGAATATTTCAGCATAATCAAAATAAAAATAATATTAATAATTATTTATTGACAGACAAAATTTCACTTTTTTTACACATTAAACCTACAGTATATGAACTACAATAACGTTATATCTATGAATAATAATAATAATATTTTATTGAAATAAGGTGAACACAAAATTACAGAACAACAACACATTTAGGATAAATACTAATCTGATATGATTCCTTAGTTACTTTAAATAAAACAATACACAATTTTCTTTAATTCAATAGTTACAAAACAATATTCTCTTTACCCCTGTATTTATAGAATTGAACTGAAGATATTAATACAATGAATTAAAATGTATTTGTAATATTTAATTGATTTTTTTAATTTATTCAAAAATAGGAAATTAGATGAATGATTATTTTGAAGCTGTAAAATTGGTCTATGTAATAACATAATCTATATTTCATAATATTAACAATTCTCTTTAAAAAAATGTTTACTCAGTCAGATATCGCATATCATTTCTTCCATTTATTTTAAGAATAACTTTAGTCAGTTTGATAATGACACATTTCTTCTTCTGACGTAAAGCTTACTGCCAGAGGAGTTCAGTACGTCAAATCTGCTGTAATGGAAACAAGAATTTGAATAATATTTTTTTAGGAGCTCAAACTTAAATGAATGATTTATGTGTAATGTATTCTATTATATTGTTTGTAATTCGCACATCTATTGTAAATTAGTGTTCCCCTTGCTGGTTTTTTTATTGATGGGTACACAATAAAGTGTTATTATTATTATTTTAACATGGGTGTTGATTATATTACTCTCTTAAAATTAAACAAATATATCAAATATATGTACATATATTCAAAAATTCTATAATTTTTTTTAAAATACAGTTAATAGTGGTATAACTTCAACGATTTCGACCATAAATCAATTTAGTAAGGCTATCACTAGTCATAATAAAACGATTAACAATTATACGTATTATCAGAACGAATCAATATATAAACTTAATGAAAAACGTAAATACTAGCATTTATTTCAATCGTAATTTTCTGAACTTTAAATCTTTATTAATGTTTATTAAAAAACTCTCTTTGAGTCATTAATATATTGAGGTTATATTTCTTTCTAAATTGTTATTGCCTTATTTAATTATTTTATTATTGGAAAATTCAAAATTCTGCTTATAATCTCACGAGTCGCCCTGGAAAAAGTATTTATCAAAATGCCATACTTCGTTCGATAGTCTGTTCAACAGGAAAGTAATTCGAAACAGGATAATTTCAGGGATGGATATTTCTTTCTTCTTGTGAAAGGTTTTTCCCTCTAATATATGCTTTATTCTATTTTCAGCTTGGCTTCGGCTTCGGTTTAGACTTATTACTTCAAAGGCTTCTCAAAATGCGATATTTGATAAATCATCGAAACAACGAAAATGACATTTAAAACTTTCAGTTAGCACTTGGTTCTCCGATATAGCCCATCCAGGTGGTTCAGGATCGAAATTGCTTGAGAAAAAAACAATTTCTTCTTCAACCAAAAAGATAAATAGTTTGTTTGTAGGATAAAATTAGACCACTGGATACTTTAAAGCAGTCATGTCAAAGATAAGGCCCGCGGGCCGCATCCGGCCCCCGGACCGTATCAGTTCGGCCCGCGATCGCAATGTGTCACAGAAGAAGAATCATGTTTTTTAGAGCTTTTAGACATCACTCGATTCCTCTACGGAAGTTTTAAAATGCGTACACTACATTTATAAGTAATTACAAGGGCAGCGCCTGCCTAGACAAGCGAGAGAGATACACAGTAACGCCATCTCTTTGCAACAAGCGGAAATACCCTATTATTTTTGTTGAGAACAATAGAATCTTCCACGCGCTTCGAGTCTACACTAGAACCTTCCGTATCGATATAAAAGGAGTGCGTCGGCGCGACGTGAGTCAGTTGCGAAGTAGTGATTGTGAAGGTATTGTGCATTTGTTTGTGTCGTGCACGTGCGATATCCATAATTGTTGTGTCGAGTGCCATAATTGTTACGATTTTGGCATAATGTCACAAAAGCGTAAAGTTGATAGTGAGTGCAGAGTTTTTCAGTCTAAATGGGAAATTTCATATTTTTTCATAGAATGGAAAGGTAAACCACTGTGTTTGATTTGCAATCAAACAGTTGCTGTTTTTAAGGAGTTTAACTTGAAGAGACACTATGATGCGAATCATAAATCAAAATTCGATTGTTACACTGAAAAAATAAAAATGGACAAATTGTCATCTTTAAAATCTAAACTTCAAGGTCAACAAGCGATGTTTACTAAAGCTAATACTGAGAGCGAACATGCCCTGAAATCAAGTTTTATTATTGCATTAGAAATCGCGAAGAGATCGAAACCTTTCACTGATGGTGATTTTATTAAAGACTATATGTTGAAAGTTGCCGATGTTTCATTTCCATTTCAAAAGTCAATAATTCAAAATATTTCACTATCAAGAAACACTGTTGCTTCAAGAATAAATGATTTATCTCAAAATTTGGATCTTCAACTGAAGGAGAAAATTTAGGAATTTACAATCTTTTCACTGGCTGTTGACGAGAGCACTGATACTGTTGATACAGCTCAACTTGCTGTTTTTATACGAGGTATTAACAGTAACTTTGAAATAACTGAACAACTATTAAAGTGCGTTCCATTGACAGGTAGTACAACAGCAAATGATATTTATTCTGCAATGGAGCATTTGATAGCAGAATATGAACTCGACTGGAATATACTTAGCAGCGCAACTACGGATGGCGCTCCTGCCATGGCTGGCAAACATTCGGGCGTTGTAACTAAATTAAAACAGAAAACATCAGGGAATTTTGTGGGATTTCACTGTATAATTCATCAGGAATCATTGGCATCCAAACATTTAAAAATGGACCATGTCATGCAACCTATAATCAAAATAGTAAATTTTATAAGAAGCAGAGGACTAAATCACCGACAGTTCAGGCAGTTTTAACAAGATTTGGACGAAAAATTTTCGGATGTCCCTTATTTCACCGAAGTTCGTTGGCTCAGTCGAGGAGTAGTTTTAGAAAGATTTTTTGCATTTCGTGACCCTATTCAAGCTTTCATGTTAGAAAAAGGCAACCCAATTGATTATGACAATGACTGGTGGGTTGATTGTGCCTTTTTGGTAGATATGAATAAACACTTGACTGATCTGAATGTAAAGTTACAGGGTAAAAATCGGATTGTCACTCAAATGTATTCATGTATTCAATCCTTTGAAACAAAGTTGAGGCTGTGGGAAAATCAGGTAAAAAATCAAACTTTGGATCATTTCCCTCATTTAAAATCATTTGGCACAGTGAACCAAAAAAAATTGGATCAATATTCTCAACTTGTTCAAAGTCTGATCACGGAATTCAACAATCGTTTTGAAGACTTCCACAAAATGAATGAAATGGAATTCCCAATTTTCAACAATCCATTCAATTTTGAAGCTTCACAGGCACCAATTCATTTGCAAATAGAGTTGATAGATCTTCAATCGGAGAGTATTTTGAAAGAAAAATTTAAAGAGGTTAACGCTCTTACATTTTATACACAATATTTCAAGACTTTGGATAACTACCCGGAATTAAAAAAGCATGCAGCACGCATTCTGTGCATGTTTGGTAGCACCTATTTATGTGAGCAGATGTTTTCCGTCATGAAAATAAATAAGAACAAACATCGCACAAGACTTACGAATGAACATCTCCAATCAACTCTTAAAATAAATACAACGAATATGATACCTGACATCAATGAGCTTGTCAAAAACAAGAGAAGTCAGGTATCTGGATCCTCGAGCTCAAAATAATTACCCTCTTTTATAACTTTGATATGATTTTTAACAACCGTATATTATAAACTATATAATTAAATAAATAAAATGTTATAATAATTCAGTAATTTTTTTTTATTTGAATCTGGCCCGCCTGCGCATTCTAAATTTAATATATGGCCCTCTGCAAAATTGAGTTTGACACCCCTGCTTTAAAGAATATAACTAAACTTGTAGGAAAGGTACAAACCTAAAATTTATAAAAAAAATTGTTTTACTCCAATAAAGAGTAAAAACTTTTTAAGGGGGATGGAATAGGATGGAGAAGCTTTTCAGTACTTCAGAGGACAACTTCCACAGATCAGTGATGCTAAATTTAAAGAAGGTCTCTTCTTAAAGATGAAGATTTCGACCAAGTTTTTCAGAGACATGAAAAAGCAGCATGGTAGGAATTTAAAGATGTTGTGAATGGTTTCTTGGAAATCGAAAAGCTCACTACTACTTTGCTATTGTGCATAACCTTCGAGAAAAGTACCATCAATTAGGCTGCAAAATTATACTTAAACACCACTTCCTATATTCTCACCTGGACTTCTTTCCGAAAACTGCTGTGCTGTAAGTGACGAACATAGAAGAGCAATTCATCTTATGTTTTGGTCTAAAGAGGAAGGTGAAACAACATACAGAGTTTTTAAAACTGTTTTTTTTTACTTAAGTTCAGGCTTACAGCGTAGGATACTTTTCCATTTCTTGAATGTATCTGGATCAAGTACAATGATAAAAATAAACAGAAGGAAGCCCTGAGATGGTGCAAAACTATAAAATAAGTACCAACCTATCAATGTTGAACCTTTTGATGGTACAATCAATATTATCATAAAAATCCAGGAAAGTCCAAGTACAAATGGTAAAATTAACGATGCAATTTTTTTATTCTTACTATTCACACTGTTAGCTTCAGTTTTAGTCCTGCATATATTTCTCACGACAGCAACGTATATGACAGAATTACAACCTATTATCAGACCAATCGGTATGATAACAAAATTGATAAATATTTCGTCGTTTTTCGTGCAAAAATTGCATTTTAAGCAGTCTCTGTAAAGTAAAATTGAAATTCCTATTAAAATGGCCGGCAACAGCCATCCAAAGAGAATCGATTTTATGTTACTTGGACGAGAATTATTGAATATTTTGATAAACCTTAGATATTGCAAATGACCAATGAGAATCATCCAAAAGAATTGAACCAATATGGTGTAATAAAAGAACAAGTATCCGATATGCGTTAAGTTTTTGCTATTTATTAGAAAGAAAATCGTTTGAGAAGACACTGCAATTGTTAAGTGTATGGAGTAAACTCTTCTCTTCCGCCAATTTGTAAATAAGAATGCTGAAATTATAACACAAGTGATTCCCATCAAAGATAATCCGCTTCCAATGTATTTGATTACTAGCAAAGCTTCAAAATGGTAGACGTAATTCGTTTGCGCAGTGGGATTAGTAATGACCAAGAGGTTTGCTAAAATATCCCGTTTTTCGGTTTTTGGTTCTCTAGGTGTCGCCTCCTGGGTGTCCCAGGTGGAAATAATTACTTTTTTCGTATTTGCACAAACACTTTCCCGTAATTCAGATATGTAAATTTCTACCATACCCCACTTTTGTATTGTCATATTTATCCAGTACCCTTCATTGGTGCTATCAATTATCTTGAGATAAACCGATAAATCCACAGCAAAACTTATTTCTGAAGCTAGAACAACAATTCTACTTCTACATAAATAAGTTGAATGTTCTACGAAAGCATTATAAACAATCACTATATGTATCTTTTGTAGATACATTTGACTCAAATTTCCTGAGAAATAAACAATTACCTCTATATCGCTATTGGATGAATCTATCTTGTTTAATTCTGAAATTTTGAACAGATTGACAAATTTTTTAGGAAAAACACGCGAATTGTTTCTCTTATATAAAATTAAACCCTCATCTTTGTGTTCTGCTTTAAAGATGTAATATACAAAGTACGGGCGTACTTTAAATTTCACATCTGATTCTCTATTGACAAAAAAACGAAGGTAATGCATTAACATATTTCTCATGTATGTCACTTGATTCCCTCTCTCATGGTGTTTTTCCAGTAATTTTAGACCTTGGTTGAGTAAGTTACTTAGGGCTTCTTCTGTAGAATTCAAGAAGAAGTCCATTTCACACAAGATCTTGAACGCAAGAGTTACGTCTAGAAAACTGTTGTAGTTATCACTAATTAAATCATACAATTTGCTGTTACAGTATAATTTATCTTTAGAACATTTTAAATATGTTTCATACAACTCCTGGGTTTTATTATAATGAAAATTATAAAAACAGTAGTCTTGTGTGAGATTTTCAAATTGACCGTTTTTTAAACAAAATATGAATGGAATCTCAAATGTTTTATCGGCATAAAAGTTTTCAGGAAGAGAGTAACGTCCGAATTTTGCAAGGCCAACACTGGTATTACATGCATTTGATTCCAAAATTGTCGGCATACAATAATTTTCTCGTACAGATTCATAATACTGTTTTTTCGATATATCAATAGGAGTGAAAAATGACATTTGGTTTAAAACACATTTTTCTGGAGATGCTCCAATTGAATCCCAGTATTCACTACCAAAATCCAGCAATTTCTCAGCAGTAAGAATGCCTTCATGTTTGAAGTAAACTTTTAATAAGGGCAATTTGTTTCGTTTGCAATATCGAGGGACCATGATTCCAACTTCTTCAACATGGTGAGTTGTATTGATAACACTATTTAATATTTTATGATTATGTGACATTGACATAACGACACGTAAGTTTCTCTTCGAGGTGTCATTTAGAGTATCGCTTAATTTTTCAAGAAACTCATACGGCACCAGTGCAACCACCTTCAAATTATCTGTATTAATATTTGATACAGAGTGATTATAATATATTTTAAGAATATGTCCTTGTTCCCTATAATCATTGTCATATAAAGCATAACCTAAAATTTTCGTCTGATATGGATACCATGAGAATAGCATGAAGTTAAAATTCACTATTGAATAATCTATACTGATATTTATACAAATCCAATGCAATATTTTTCGCATTATTGATATGCTGTCGTAATCTATGTAATTTGTAATTAACATATTCTCTACGATACCAACGAAGTATGCCTGTTCACGTTTAGAAATATTTTCGGCAGTCAAACTAAGACATTTTGCAAATAAATAATGATCTAGTTTTGAGAAATCTTTGATACTTTTCGTTAAGTTATACAAATCCAATGCAGTCGATGTAATATTAGAATTTCCACCAATAATACACAGCGAATGCAGAGACATTGTAAAATCTGATATTTCATTTTCAAAGCATAATTCTATCATCTTATTGTAGTTCAAAAATCTTTTATATATACACGCCTTCGCACTTGCTTCATCGAAGTTTATGTCAGATGCTGTAGCATTAAGAATTTCCATAAATATTCTAAATTCATCTGTAATAGGCAAGGTTTCATTATAAGTATTGTAGTGTTCTTCTTTGAGTGTAGAGATTTCATTGTCTACTGATGTTAACTAAAAAAAGTGAAAGAATTAACTGCATTTTAGAGATTATATAATGTGTTCTACAATAAAAGATATCATATTCTCTATGATTATAACACTATGATTATTATCACATATTGTGATAATATGATTTGAGATGGTTTTCTTAATTAATATTATATGATTTCAAAATAATAACAATATATTTTAAATACTCAAACTACTCAAATTATGAATAGATAACTTACAGTCAAATTACAAGAGCTTTATTTTTTCTCGTTAGATACAGTTCGATGTACTATAGAAATATATATTAGAATGTATAATTTGCAAAAATGGCAATGCATAATCGGTAAATCAATAAAACACAAAAATTACAATAATTTAAGCTTCTGACTCCATATTTGATTTAAGCAAACCAAATAGTCACGACCATCAAAGCCAGGCATCTTAGAATTTAACTACACAAAATTCATCGCTTTACAGTCAAATATGAGTGAAAGCAATGGTATTTTTTAAAAGATAAATTAAATTATTTACCATAACATCCATATTGGGTACAGTTTATTATTAAATATTTTATTCATAGACGCAATTTATGAATTACGTAAAATTTAACAGTTACTATCGAAATCAATCAGAGGAATATATATTAGAATGTATAATTTGCAAAAATTGTAATGGATAATCGGTAAATTAATGAAACACAAATATTTCAAAAAATTAAGCTTCTGACTCGATATTTGGTTAGTCATGACCAGCAAAGCGAAGCAGCTTAGAATATAACAACACATATTTAATTGCTTTACAGTTAAACATAAGTGAATGAAATGGCATTTTTGAGAATATACATTAAATGATGTACCATGACATCCATATTGGATACACTTTATTATTAAATATATTATTCATAGATGCAATTTATGGATTATGTCGAAATTAACAATTACTATAGAAATCAAGCAGGGGAATATATACTAGAATGTATAATTTGCAAAAATAGCAATGGATAATCGGTAAATCAATAAAAAACTAATATTTCAACAAATTAAGTTTCTGATTCGATATTTGGTTTAACCAAACCAAATAGTCAAGATTATCAAAGCTAGACACAATTTATGGATTATGTCAAATCTAAAAATTACTATAGAAATCAAGCAGGGGAATATATACTAGAATGTATAATTTGCAAATAAAGCAATGGATAATCGGTACATCAATAAAACACTAATATTTCAACAAATTAAGCTTCTGACTCGATATTTGGTTTAACCAAACCCAGTCAAGATTATCAAAGCTAGACGCAATTCATGGATTATGTAAAATTTAACAATTACTATAGAAATCAAGCAGAGGAATACATAATACTAGAATGTATGATTTGCAAAAATGGCAATGGATAATTGGTAAATCAATAAAAAACTAATATTTCAAAAAATTAAGTTTCTGACTCGATATTTGGTTTAACCAAACCAAATAGTCAAGATTTCCAAAGCTAGACGCAATTTATGGATTATGTCAAATCTAAAAATTACTATAGAAATCAAGCAGAGAAATATACAGCATGTGTCAATTTTCATTAGCCATAGGCGATTAATCCATACAGTACGTGGCAACATAGTACAGTACCCCTTCCTTCCTTTCCAATGCAAGCACGACCGATGCATGCACGTAAATAGAAGTTAGCGTGGTTAGCGGCAGTACCTATTCGACCACCGGCTTGGGTGTTTGTAATGCGTTTAGAAATAATATTTATGCCTTGGAAGGATTTGTTTTTCTTTTTCTTTTCAGTAAATGCAGAGAATTATTAAGCTGCGTTCACGCTGCATGGTAAATAAAGAAGGATTCTGAAAATAATAATAAATTACTACATTTGATGTTTCCCGTTCCAGTAATAAGACGGCTTTTGCAACGTGTTCGCAACTAAACACTGAATGTAAAATGTGGTCGGGAGAAGTGGAAAGATCGGAGTAAATCGTTGTGATGTCGGTTGTTGTCGGCACTGGTGACGGACAGTAGGGGCACCATGTTGCAACGTATTATATGTATACGTATAGATCGCATGCAACCATTGAATCCCTATAGCTAATGAAATTTGACACATGCGGTATACTAGAATGTATAATTTGCAAAAATAGCAATGGATAATCGCTAAATCAATAGAACACTAATATTTCAACAAATTAAGCTTGTGATTCGATATTTGGTTTATCCAAACCAAATAGTCAAGATTTTCAAAGCTAGACGCAATTAATGGATTATGTCAAATCTAAAAATTTCTATAGAAATCAAGCAAGGGAATATATACTAGAATGTATAATTTTCAAAAGTACCAATGAATAATCGGTAAATCAATAAAACACTAATACTTCAACAAATTAAGCTTCTGACTCAATATTTGGATTAACCAAACCAAATAGTCAAGATTTGCAAAGCTAGGCGCAATTTATGGATTATGTCAAATCTAAAAATTACTATAGAAATCAAGCAGGGGAATATACTAGAATGTATAATTTGCAAAAATAGCAATAGATAATCGGTAAATCAATAAAACACTAATATATCAACAAATTAAGTTTCTGACTCGAAATTTGGTTTAACCAAACCAAATAGTTAAGATTATCAAGCTAGACGCAATTTATGGATTATGTCAAATCTAAAAGTTACTATAGAAATCAAGCAGGCGAATATATACTAGAATGTATAATTTGCAAAAATAGGAATGAATAATCGGTAAATCAATAAAACACTAATATTTCAACAAATTAATTATGTCAAATCTAAAAATTATTATAGAAATCAAGCAGGGGAATAATACTAAAATGTATAATTGTCAAAAATGGCAATGTATAATCGCTAAATCAATAAAACACTAATATTTTAACAAATTAAGCTTCTGACTCGATATTTGGTTTAACCAAACCAAATAGTCAACATTATCAAAGCTAGACGCAATTCATGGATTATGTCAAATTTAACAATTACTATAGAAATCAAGCAGAGGAATATTTACTAGAATATATAATTTGCAAAAATGGTAATAGATAATCGGTAAACAAAGATTACAACAAATTAAGCTTCCGACTCGATATTTGATTTAACCAGATCAAATAGTCATGATTATGGAAGCCAGACAGCTTAGAATTCTGCTACACAAATTCAATTGTTTTGCAGTAAAACATAAGTGGTATTTCTTAAAATACAAATTAAATTATGTACCATCCATATTGGGAACAGTTTATTATTAAATATTTATTGACTCTATAACAAATATTGTACTTACGTTTATAGAATGGTGCACATCACTAGCTTGGACAAATATTAGAAAAAATATTACAAACTTTGCACTCATTTTTACATATTAGGTGTTTTATTGTAAATGAACAAATAATCCTGTGAATAATTGATATAATAAAGCCGACAAAACTTATCAGATATATCTGAACTTGATTAGCAATTGCAACCTAACTAATTATGTATTAATTAACACAATACGTTAGGGTTATTATTGAATATTATTACTTTATTATAAAAAAAATGTAGAATATATATTTGACATATTTGATAAAAATATATTTATTACATACATATCTTAATAAAGGTACTCATAGAAAATAATGCATAGAACTACAAAAATGCGATAGGTACGTAAAGGTTTTGTATCAGATGACTTCCATTATTCAATGTAACCCTTTAGTACAGGTTTGCCAATCCTGTACAAAATTGATACAAAAAAAAATTATTGAAATTGATTAAGGTATTGCGAATTGAAAAAGTTTAGTTTCAAAATATTTATTGTAGTCACTACATATTGCCGTGGTATCTTGCATATTAATAAGATAATAGTAATAGTATTAAGACTTAATTTAAGTGTATAAAATATAAAAGAAACAATAATAATAAGTTTATTGTGTTTAAAGGAATTTTAACATGAGTATATTGGGTTGCATACACTTTTATGCAGACATAAAAATTGAATTTATATTTACAATTTAAATAAGTACTAAAATAAAAGACGAGATAGAATTTAAGATGTATATATATTTCTTTTATAGAAAAGAGAAACAAGATGTATGGTTTGTGTACAATGAAAAACAACCTGACTTTATAAAATGTGTGAGAATTGCACTGAACATTTTAAATAATGGACCGTTGTTTAAAAATAAAAAAGAAATGAAAGCAAATAACCGAGAGAGGGTTATGCTTATGGATGGTAGTGTAATACGAACTAGTCATCTTAATGCAGTAAAAATGTATGAAGAAAATAGAATTCGATATGCACGAGAGAAAGATAATTGAATAATTATGTAAACTTGAGGACGTGCATAAGGTAATAAAAATTTATTAAATAAATCATACAAAAGGAATAAATATTTACCTTAACTTATGACTAGATAAGTAAATAAGAAAGGATATAAATAAAAATATTCTGAGACATCAGCAGTAGTGTTTTTTTATAAACGACAGCTGGTAATAAGAGAATACATTCAGGAATTTGTATATGTAATATCATGTTTCATAAACAGTAGAGAGGTTCCTCTACGGTTTTCGATAACCTACAAAATAAAAAGAAAATATAATGTAAACTTGGTTTGTAGTTTATTACAGATAGACATATCACCGTTGGAGAAGTCTTGGATAGAAGGAGGTGACGAAGGGGCAAACAAAGTGGACCATGGTGGTGCAAGTAATCTTATTAAAGAATACCTTTTATTTGCAATGTTTTTTCCAAGATTCCCGAGAGCTGGACATAAAACAAAATAAGATTTGTGTTAGCTAATGGAAAGAATAAATTCATAGACAAATATAAAGAAGAGTTATATTAATACAAGTTGTATACCTACGTTGGAGAAACGCTGAACAATTTATAGGAAGTTTTTAAGTTGTAAACAGACAATTCTTGGGGTGTTGACCTTTTGCGGTGAGGAACTGTCAAAAAGACAACAAGTGCGTGTGTGTGTGTGTTCAAATCATTACGGCAACTTGAAAGCCAGGAGCACTGAAGATGCAGGGTGACAATTTAAATGGTAGTTTCTGAAGATGGCGTTGAAAACTGTCACGTGTCTTTCCCGGAAATATAAATTGAAGACAAGTATCGACACGATTCATTCATTAACAGGCATTTCATTAACATTCATTCATTGACTTTCATTCATTGACATTAATTTATTATATTAATTAATTGATACACAGTTTAGCTGGTTATATAAATCGTAGGGTTAGATACACCACGATTCATATTGATTTCTTGTGTATTAGCGTATTAATTTTATTTTCATTCAAGTTTCACTTATTTTATTTTCTTTGTTTAATTGTTTTTGTGTAATTTTGTAAAAATAATGGAGATGCAAATGACCGAATTTGAAAAGTTTTTCAATGATTCAAAGTAAGTTAGAGGCAAAGACTTATCAATGTGGCTATACGAGTATTGAAATATATCGTGCGAACGTATATTCAGTATAACGTTATGCAACAGGGATAATAAATATTTTCCTGAGATAGTAATAAGCATTCTTTAGTTTCAAGTTTTAAAGAGATAAAATAATTAATGGTGTTGAGTGTTAAGAGGATATAGCGTGCAAATGTATATTTTCTGGCACAGTATTTGGCATCATTAATAGTTACAATAAAATTTTGATTATGAATTAATGATTTAAGATTAGATTAGAAATAAGGAAAGTGTTTCTGGGTAGCGGACTCTGAAACTAGCTATAACGCGTGCGAATGGTTATAGATAGTAGTCAGATTCAAGCTTTTCTCCAAACATTGACCATAAAAATAAACAATATACAAAAGTTAATTGAATTTATTTGTTGATAAACAGGAAATATTTTTAGAGTTCTATTTAATTAAGTATAAGAAAACATATTCGTATCATGAAGAAACGTTACAACCTAGAACGAGGTACAAACGTTTTTCTTATAATTATGTTTCTTTTAAAATAAATATAGTGAATACAGTATAGCGATGCTATATTTATTTTTATGTAATAAATATTAAATAAATTCGACAATTATGTTTTATATGATTTCTGGTTTTTCATTTTAAATAAGCAATTACCTTATCCCTATCTTAAATAAAAACAAGAGATTAGACGAAAGGGACGAAATTCAGATACACTGAAGAATTCACGAATACTTATAAAGTACGTGCTGTTAAGATAAATAAAATACACATAAGGATAATAAAATTATCATCATCTTAATTATTTATGTTGCTGAAACAGCACACATAATTTATTTGGCAAGGCCTAATGCATGGCAATACTACAATTATCATATTCAAATAGTTATGTTGCCACAGCAATATGTTTCACCACACTGCGGCTTCATCAGATGAAGAAAAGATGCAAAATCAATTTTTATAACACTGGAACTATATCTTATAACTTGCTATGATATAGATGTGAAAAAAATCAGTATTTTTCGGGAGATAACACATTTCTCAATAATGACAAACATGAATTTTCAGTTTATCACATACCGACACAGACAGATACTATACATCATGCAGATTTTTTAATGGCTGTTGTAAAAATGGGTGTACTGTTCTTAGTCTTTAACTGAAGGAATAACCAAAAATCAAATTTTTCCACCACTTAGTAGTTTTAGAGTTATAAACATACTCCGCAAGTAGATAAACAATAATATTGTATTTAGAAAATTTGTAATACAGAGTTTATAAAGTGAAATAGATCAGTATAAAAATCTTGGCATGACAAATACTTAAACGTTTAATTACTGTGACTTACATATATACCTTTATACGTAAAACGTATATGCATATATGCATGTGTTTGAGATACACACATATATTAAGTGCTATTGTCGACAATCGAACGCACAGACACCGGTGTTTCGACCTATGAGGTCTCATCAGTGTGCGTGGAGATTCTCGACAATAGCTTCAAGACTTAAATCGCTGCTTATGTCATTTTAGCGTGTTAAATGCAGTGAGAGTATCACAGCGACATCTAACACCCAAAAGATGACACAGAACAAAGCGATGGCTTCTGACGGCATGTTCTGCTATACAGAGGCCTGTATGTTAATAGTGTATCTCATGTAATAGAGCCTTAGGCGGCGTCACCGATCAAAACGAAAATGAAAAGTGTGAACACATGGATGTTAAAACTAACATCAAGCAGTAAATAATTACTGTGACTTACATATATACCTTTATACGTAAAACGTATATGCATATATGTATAGCAGAACATGCCGTCAGAAGCCATCGCTTTGTTCTCTGTCATCTTTTGGGTGTTAGATGTCGCTGTGATACTCTCACTGCATTTAACACGCTAAAATGACATAAGCAGCGATTTAAGTCTTGAAGCTATTGTCGAGAATCTCCACGCACACTGATGAGACCTCATAGGTCGAAACACCGGTGTCTGTGCGTTCGATTGTCGACAATAGCACTTAATGTATGTGTGTATCTCAAACACATGCATATATGCATATACGTTTTACGTATAAAGGTATATATGTAAGTCACAGTAATTATTTATTGCTTGATGTTAGTTTTAACATCCATGTGTTCACACTTTTCATTTTCGTTTTAAACGTTTAATTAGTATCAAGAATACAAAACACTTAAATGCACACAAAGATAAATTGCTGATATATCAAAAATTTGTCATAAATAGAGCTATTTCTCCCTTTTATGTTGCCTGTTACCTTCTCTAATGATAAACCAGCAAAAATTTCCCATCCTGACGGGATTCCACGTACCTTGATATAGTTTCTCCATTTCTGCAAACTGTTGATGGAACCTTTCTCACTGTTCATCACTCGTCCTTCCTAAATTAGCAGGCAAACAGTCCAAATGTGAATGCAAAAAATCAACTTTGAAACTTGTTTTCGACGAGTCGATAAACAACTGCCATTTTGCAGGATTATATTTAATACTCATTTCATACAAAAGTTGATTTACGTCAGTACAGTAGCAGAAAGTTCTTTCAACTTTATAAAATGAACTGAATTTTTCGTAACGATTCTTCAATACAGAGATCCTTGTAGTGGAATGTGAAAGATTCCATTCTTTTAATCGAGATCCATAAATTTGTGATTTTTCTTTAGTTAAACCCAAATTCCGTATCTAATCATTCAGATCTGATTGAGTACTGAGATGTTGTTCGTCAGAAGGAACATAACTCAGATTAAGTACTTGATAATGACACATTCAAAACATCGTTTATATTTTCCTCGTCCGTTGAGTTTGCAGAAGCATTTGACTGCATTGGAGTTGGAAGCTTACAATCAGTTATTTTCAAAGATTGGCTTTCAGATGGAATGTCATTATGAAAACCTTTCAATTTCTACAAGACATAAGTAACAGTCCGTGATGTGATCTGCCAAATCATTGGCCTTTCTGACAGGACTCAGAAGAATTCTTCTTTTTGTTCCATTCAGTTAATTTGACCTAGCACGGAATACAACATATATGTGGCACAGATGTTTTGTCTTGGTTTTTAATTTTAAATCCAAAATATTGTTTATAACATCTTAAAAACTTCTTTTGCGATTTTGCAACATACAATCCACAGAATTTCTACAGCCTCTTGTACGGTTCCATTCTTGAAAATCACGCACAACACAACTTGTGGAACACTTTTTCAAACTTCAGTGGCAGTGTAATTCAATTATAAAATAAAAAAAAAAGATTTATAGGAAAGTACCAATTTTACTAGTATATACGAGGTAAGGCGCGATAAATTCTCCGTCTGACAGGCTTATACAGGTTCAAACTCCGTCACGTCATGCATGCACATACGCGAATAACCCTACATATAGAGATGATAAACTTAAAAGAAGTTGAATCAACTTCAAATTAAATTTATTTCACACATATTAGATACATTCTGATGAAATTTACAAATGTTCGTTTGGGAAGAATCTTTTATAAACAAAAAAAATTGCGTTCAAATTGATTAAGGTATTGCAAATACTTCAACATAACTAAAATTATAATAATAAAAACTATTTATTTTTAGTCAAAATTTCACCTTGCATACACACATTAAATACAATAATTGTACTAGAAATAAACAACGTTATACCTACGTATAATAATAATATTTTATTGCCACAAAGAGTTCACAACAATTACAGGCTAACAATATATTTAGAATCAATACATACTAGTAATTATAATTTCAAACTCTATGCTTACAGCCTACAGTAATGTACAAAGTACATTATACACAGTCAAACATAATTTAATTAACACAAAACATATTTATAGCAACTACCAGTCAATTCAAAGAAGAATTAATCTTATCTTTTGAGACATTTCAAACCCTTCTAATAGGTCTTACAGTAAGGATTAGGTGAAATCCTTTTACTCTCAATCCATACTGGAATTTTAAGTTAGATAGTAATTTCACCCGATCATTATGAAATTACACCCGAAATTCACTTCGTAAATATATTAAAAAGGAATTTTAGTAGGTAAAATTGGCAAGTTAAATTGGCAGGTATATTACATACTGAGTTTTTTTATATGTTTGTGTATTTTTAAAAAGAAATTTTACAAATTATTTTTACTTCTTTTATGCAAATTTACAAAACATTTTAAAATTACTCTGATAATATCTTAGTAAAAAATACAGGGGATCATAAATGATTGAAGTAGGCTGTGTAATTTAGGTACGAATACCTTGCCGTTTCTCAGATACTATATACCTACAAGTTGTGTAAACTTGTAGTATTTAAGAAGCAACGAAGATTAGACAATTCCACGACCTACCGTAACCTACAACCATTTAGGACCACTAAAAACGTATTACATTGCTAACAAATTTATTTTCCCCTGTTAAGAGTGATACCAGGGTTGCCAACTCCTAAACAAATTTATCCCTAAAACCAAACTCAAATTACCCCAAAAAACCCTAAATTTAACTTTCAAATCCCCCTAAAAGTCCCTATATTTAAATATTTAATGTCAGAAAAGAGCGTTGGGGAATCCGGCAATAAAAAGACTTATTTAATAGGAAGTCTAACGTTTTATTTCTCAATATTTCGCACATAGGGTATTTGTGCTTCCTCAGGATAAACTAATTAAGAACAAGATAATGAAACAAAGTACAGTTAGTAAAAAAGTTATTGACAGAAATTTTTAAAAAATACTTACAACTATGACTTCTTGGTGAGAAAAAAATATTATGAATACACAGTAAAACAAACTGTGAAAAATACCACAAAACACGATGTTTTTCGTGACAAATTGTGTTAACATGTTAATTTAAAATGACAATTAGTTTGAAATATGTCAGTTATTGTTAGCTTGTGATATTTTATTAAACTTACTATGATTTAATAAATATGAATAAATAATACTAAGATTTTGGATGTCCGATCTGAAATTCATACTATTTTTGTTGCTGTTGATATAGACCATCTCAAGGAATTCTCTGCTAATTTTTCTATTATCAGTTTTTAAAATTTTAACGTCATTAAAATTAGGTGAGTGATCTTCCTGCAACATGTGTTTTGCTAGAGCGCATCTGGTTTTTCCAGTTTTTATGTCGCTTTTGTGTAGTGTCATTCTAGTTGAGAGCCAACTTGCCGTTTGTCCGATGTAGGTATTCCTTATTACAACTCGAGCATGGTATGGAGTAAATTATATTGGATTTGTATTTTTGTTCAGTTTAAATATTTATACATACCGTGCCTTCAAATACTTTCCGCGTTAGAGACGGCCATGTTTTCTTTTTAATGGTTGGTGACAGTGCATAATTTTAATAGTTTGGTTATGTCATGTAAATAATATAGGCGTCTATAACTTGAATTTAAGTATGACAACTGTCAGAATTTGAAGTTTTCAAAAAACTAGCATGTACACCAACAATGATTACCTACTTAAAAACTTCAAAAACAGCCTACTCTAATGCAGAAAGTATTTGAAGGCACGGTATGTATTATGACATTAAAAAAACAAAAATGTGTTCTAGTGAAAAATTTTATTTATAAATTATTCAGAGTTTGAAATAAAACATCGCTGTCTGTTTCATTTAAAGTTTCAAAGTTCTTAAAATCATACATCTGTACATTAAGTAATTTTAACATTTTACAGGATGGATTAAACGTAACATAAGATCCACCATCTCTTTGTAAAACGAATCTAACCATCATTATACTCTGAATCATATCAATTGATAATTTGTTGCGTAATTTGTTTTTTACAGTATTATATATAGATAACTCCTTTTAGACAAATAATTAATTTACAATATGTCCCTGAAAACATATCTAAAAATGTTTGGCCCCTAAAAAATCTCAATTCATATATTTTGCCCCTAAATTTAGGGACAAAAGCCCTAAGTTGGCAACCCTGAGTGATACTACTACGGAGACTGACGTCCTTGTTATACAGTGATACTATTATATGTACAATATCCTATCCTACTTACACTAACTACAAACATGGCATTGTCTTAACCTACTTGCTTATTGGCAAAAGCTATTCTAGATAGGAAAGGCCAAGTTTGGTAACATTCGCGGCACCTAAGTAATATTTATTAAAATGCCGACCAACTTATCCATTACAATGGTTGTGGTGGAAAGGTATCAAGGAAAATTGACTCCAAGCATGCTAGCAGACTATTGATGGGTATGTTTACGCGATAATCCGGGATACCAGTACAATAAAAAAATGAATAAATAAATGAAAGTGCAAAGAAGTTTTAAAAAATGCTTTGTGAAAATTGTATTTCTTTTTAATATGGATCTAATAGAATTTTATGGTTTTCTTGTTTCGTTTCTACAATTTGAATTTACAAATAAAATCATTTGTGTTATCTAACAGGCGACGCTAAAAGATGATATAAGGAATTTCTAGAAAATGAAGATGAAGTAACGCAAACAATTATTGGCAAAAATTGCTGCCGCATTTACGATAGATACGGTTGGCAAGAGATATGGCTGGCGTACATAAAATTATCACTTGCAGGAAACTTGGTCCGAATGAATCAATTATACAGGGTGAGTCATTAGTAGCCGCTTCTTCGATTGCTCTTTTGTGGTTTAAATAAAAGAAAAAGCAATTAGTGGAGGATCCATGGTTGCTTGTGGCGCATATTGTAAAAATACTTTAAGCTCTGACGCACTTCCGGTTTCATCGAAAATGGATGGAACTTAATTTTTTTAAATGACTCACCCTATATATTTTTGGATTTTCTTGTACTGCTTTAAATTCTCTGTTCAACTGTTTTTTCTTTTTCAAAATTGAGCTAATAGTTTTTGAGTTATTAATTTTTTTTGAAAATATTTGACTAAAACACGTGTTCAGAAAAAAAATCATTTTCACATTGTTTTTAAAAGTAAATACATTGACTTTGGTGGTGCTTGTAGCCAAGAAAATTCTGCATCATTTGGTAAAGTTGAACTCGACAATACCACAAGAAACTTTGTTTTTTCAAAGCCTACTTCCTGAAATTTTCACATACCAAAAACTTATTTTTTTTAAAAGGAACACCCAGTATTTTATTGAGTCATTTTGTTCCTCTTTTTATTCTCTTTCATTTTTGTTAACAATGTCCTATACCTATCTTTTCTAATTTTTGAGATAATCACTATACGAGCAATTAGTGGTCAATTAAAGAACTACGGGCGCTGTTCTCTGCACCCAAATATTGGTCCAATAAAGGCTGGAATGCGGCTAACTGCCTGAGTCAACTGTTAAAGAAAGTCGGTATACATTTATGTCAAACTTATAAAAGCATCGCTATTAGTTATCATCCAAATGAATTATTCTTATGAAGAGTTAATAGATATGATTGACATTTTGGGTGAATCTGAAAGAAACTCTTTGCTAGTATCCAGACTTTATGCACAGCGATCCTTGGTAGAAGTCAACCGAAGCCAGAAACCTTCAAAAATATAAAGTGAACGGTTTGAGTGAACAGAAAGCATATGGAAGAAAGAGCGGAAAAAGCAATAACTGGTGAGGATAAGACGTTTATGGTACTTGCGAGCGTAGTTGAACACCCCCATACTAGTACTACGAAAATTAGTCGGCAGTTAGATGTAAGTCAAATTTGAGAATCCAGAATAATTAGGAAATACGAAATTCACCCGTAGCATATTCATACACAGGGCTAGATGAAAGAAATTTTCAGAATCGCTTACATTTTTGTCAATTGGCAGCAGATAAATTATCCTGGCTTTCTCAATTTTTTGTTGTTTACCAACGAAACCTTCTATTCAAGTGAATACGTTCATCGTCACAATTTCCGTTATTATAACACATAAAATCCCCCACTTTATCACACCTGTAAACTTTCAAAATCATTGGTCATTAAAACTGTGGGGAAGAATAGTGGGTACTTACATAATTGGACCTTATTTCTGTGATGAAAATGTTAATGGAGGAGAGTATCTTCGCTATCTACAAACGGATTTTCAAAACTTTTTGAAGACATCTTCAAATATGTCAGTAAACATAAACTTTATTTTATTTCGTTGTTAACCAACATTGTTAAAAATGAAATACTGCAACTGGACATTGCCGGAATTGAAAAATTGAAATGCGATGCTCTTCATTCTATAAAATTATTACTTTTGGGATAGTTGGATATAACATTTACTTTGTTTGACAGTTGACTAAGGAAGTCGGGCGCATTGCCTACCTTCCATTGGTTGAACGAATATTTTGGTGCATAGAACAACAGCGCTCGTAGTTTTTTAATTGACCGCTAATTGCTCTTACAGTGATTATCTCAGAAATTACAAAAGATAGGTATAGGACATTGTTAACAAAAATGAAATAGAATAAAAAAAAGGAACAAAATGCTTCAATAAAATACTGGGTGTTCCATTTAAAGAAAATAAGTTTTTGGTATGTGAAAATTTCAGGAAGTAGGCTTTTAAAAAACAAAGCCTATTGAGGTATTGTCGAGTGCAACTTTACCAAATGATGCAGAATTTTCTTGGCTACAAGCACCACCAAAGCTAATGTTTTTGCTTTCAAAAACAATGTGAAAATGATTTTTTTCTGAACACGTGTTTTGGTAAAATATTTTCAAAAAAAAATTAATAACTCAAAAACTATTGGCTCAATTTTGAAAAGGAAAAAACATTCGAACAGACAATTTAAAGCAGTACAAGAAAATACAAAAATATATAGGGTGAGTCATTTAAAAAAATTAAGTTTCGTGCATTTCCGCTGAAACCGGAAGTGCGCCAGAACTTGAAGTATTTTTACAATATGCGCCACTAGCAACCATGGATCTTCCACTAATAGTTTTTTCTTTTATTTAAAACACAAAAGTGCAATCGAAGAAGCGGCTACTAATGACTCACCCTGTAAAATATTATTACGCACTAAAGCAGTTCAGAAACGAATACGAACCGAATTTATCAGAAAAAGATTTGTAAATAGTATTCAGCGATGAGCTACTCGGGGAAGCTGGATTCGAATACCAGACATTATTTAAATCTACTATGCCCGAGGAGGAATATTTAGAAGTAATATAGCGACTTCAGCACAGTAATTGGAACGAATATAGAAATAATATCAGGATAAAATTAAATGGGGTATATTTACAAAGGTTTGTCTCGGAAGAATCTTTTACAAATAAAAACCGTGATCAAATTGATACATAACCAAAACAATAAGAATAATTTATTTTCAGTCAAAATTTCACATTACTCTCACACATTAAAATACAATAATATAACTAGAAATAATCACTTATAATACCATGAGTAGTCAAAGTTATGTCGATTATTTTTGTGGTGGTTACACGAATGTCTTTCATGATTGCATTTAAATACTACGAGTGCGGAGCACGAGTAGTATTCGCAATTATGAAAGACATGAGTGTAAAGCACCACAAAAATAGTAGACTCAACTTTGACTACGAATCGTATTCGAGAGACTATTCAATGAACCAAATCAATTTTTCATATTAAAATGACTCAAAATTTAGTTACACATGATTACGTTTCCATGTCAACAAAAAAAACATTTATGTTTGTCATTAAAATTTTTGGAATCGTGTTCCTATTTAGTTCGTTTCGTTGAATAAAAACTGGTGTTTCTAAATAATGGGAACTGAGAAAAGATTTGGCACGAAATCTGAAGACGAAATCGATGCTGAAATTTGCGAAAATATCCCTTGGAACACGAAGAAATCCAAAGATTCAGTATGGAGACAATTTAGTACATTTTTAACAGCAAAAGGCTATAAACTGGATCAATCTACTTCTCCTGTGGACTTAAATGTCATCTTAAAGTCGTGGGCATGTAATATGAAGAAAAAAGATGGGTCCGATTATAAAGAAGGCGTCATCAAGCACATGTGGAACGTGACGGCGAAAATGGTTCAAGAAATGTTCTTCAATAAGTGGAAAATAAACGTAAACCCGTTTTCTGATGCAATATTTAAGTCAGCACGTGACGCCAGGGATGCTACAAGAAGAAAACTGCAAGCGTGTCCTGAAAAAAGAACCAGCAACGCGGCGGCACTTACAGAACCAGAATACTTAAATATGATACGCATATTAGATGAGAGTACCCCAGACGGTTTACAGAAAAAGTTTTTCTTAATAGCATCTTACGAACTAGCTTGGCGGGGAGGAGAAGGGAGCAACTGTTTCACCTATTACTTCAAGGAGGAACTCGATAACAAGGGAAGAAGAACTGGTAGAATTGAGTATAATCCAGTATTTTCGAAAACTGCGCAGGGGGGAACTAAATCATTGACAGGCAGCAAGTGGTTGATAGAGAATAAAAGCAATACCGATATGTGTCCAGTTAGGTAACCTATTTATATTTAATTTCAAGACGGTATAATTAATATTCTTCTGTTATTTAGATTGTATTATCTACTGAAATCGAAGAGAGGAAAAAATGTGAAAACAGAAAGGATGTTTTTGACACCGAATCCGTTTTGGGATAAAGTTGAGAATGCGGTGTGGTATAAGAACAGTCCAGTTGGTATATGTGAGATCAGTAAATGGGTGAAGTTATTAGCTGAAAAAACTGGATTAGATGTTAAAAGAAGGAAGATATCAAATCATTCGGTACGCTCTTCAACTGTATCATCTCTGGCGAAAGCTGGAGTCGGAGAGCAACAACTGATGAAAATAACGGGACACCAAAATCTGATTTCCATAAAATCGTACTTGCAGCTTGATGATGAGTACCACGAGTCGATTATCACCAAAATGCGAAGAAATTTTACAACAACAAATGTGTCATGTACAACTTCGACATCTGTCAGTAATAGTGACGGTATTAAGCTACAAGAGAAAGGTACTCCCTCGGGTACTCCCAGTGATAGCTCTGTTCCAGAATGTCTGCTGCAGCACTGCAGTAATGTTAGTTTTTCTAATTGTACCTTCAATATTGTTAGTAAATGAGTTACATTAATAAAAGCTTTCACTTGTTTAAAATATCCACTTGAATACCTTCTAGGAAGATATAATCGCTGAAATTTCCTGTTGCTATGATACGAAAGTAAATATTTGCTATTTTATTGGTTCATATTTGAACAATGACAGGTGAATTGAATAGTCAATAATATACCTACTAATAATAATAATATTTTATTGGCACAAAGTTTACAGCAATTACAGGATAACAATACATTTAGAATATATACATACTAATAATTATAAGTTCTAAAGCTATGCTTACAGCTTACGTTAATATACAAGATAAACACTTTAAGTACATTATACACAGTCAAACCTAATTTTATTAAAACAAAACATATTTATAGCAACAACTATCAGTCAATTCGAAGAAGTAAATATTCCACTAGGAGTTACTTATAGCAAATTATTTATTTTATCAGTATATTAATCTTAGATTTTGATGTAAGGAGAGAGATAAAATACTGAAACTTTTTAAACTGGTCTAATACGTCTTGCGTAAACTTCTCACAAATCAACGCTTCAGATTTTTTAATTGCTAGTTAAGTTCAGGCTTACAACGTAGAATGCTTTTCCATTTCTTCAAAGTGTCTGGATCAAGCACAATGATGAAAATGAACAGAAAAAAGCCCTGAGATGGTGCAAATCCGTAAAACAAATACCAACCTATCAATGTTGATCCCTTCGAAGGTACAATCAATATTATCATAAAAATCCAAGAAAGTCCAAGTATAAAGGGTAGAATTAGAGATGCAATTTTTTTATTCTTACTATTCACACTGTTAGCTTCAGTTTTAGCCTTACATATATTTCTCACCACAGCAACGTATATAACAGAATTGCAACCTATTATCAGTCCAATAGGTATGATAACAAAATAAATGAATATTTCTTTGTTTTTCGTGCAAAAATTGCATTTTAAGCAGTCTCTGTAAAGTACGATTGAAATTCCTATAAAAATAGCCGGTAATAGCCATCCAATGAGAATCGATTTGGAATTACTTAGACGAGAATTATTGAATATTTTGATAAACCTTAGATATTGCACATGACCAACGAGCATCATCCAAGAAAATTGAACCAATATGGTGTAATAAAAGAACAAGTATCCGATATGCGTTATGTTTTTGCTATTTATCAGGAAGAAAACCGTTTGAGAAGTTACTGCGATTGTTAAGTGTATGGAATAAACTCTTCTTTGGTGCCAGTTTTTAAATAAGATTGCTGAGATTATAACACAAGCGATTCCCATGAAAGATAATCCACTTGCAATGTATCTGATTATTCTCAAAATTTTAAAATGGTACAAATAATTTGTTTGCGCACTGGGATTAGTAATGACCAATAAATTTGTTAGAATATCTCGTTCTTCAATTTTTGGTTCTGTGAGTATGGCCTTTTGGGTATTCCAGGTAGAAATAATTACCTTCTTCGTATTTGAGCAAACACTTTTCATGGATTCAGATATATGGATTTCTATTATAGTACGACTTTTTAATGTAATATTGGTCCAGTATCCTTCATTAGTGCTACCAATTACCTGGAGATAAACCGAGAAATCCATATCGAATTCAATTTCTGAAATTAGAAGTACAATTCTACTTCTAGATAAATAAGTTCCATTTTCTACGAAAGTATTATATACAATTAATATATGTACTTGCTCTTTGTACATCTGACTCATATTACCTGAAAAATGCACAATCACTTCTATATCCTTATTGAATGAATCTATCTTACTTAATTCTGAAATTTTGATCAGATTAACAAAGCTTTCATCAAAAGGACCAGAATTATTACTCTTATATAAAATTAAACCCTCATCATCATGTTTTGATTTAAAGACATAATATACAAAGTACGGTCGGACTTTAAGTTTCAAATCTGATACTCTATCGAAGAAATAATTAATGTAATACGCTAACAAAGTTCTCATATTTTCCAATTTACTACCTGTGTCTAGATGCTTTTCAAGTAATGTTAGCCCTTGGTTTAGTAAGCTACTAGGGTCCTTTTCACATTTTTTTACTTGCAGGTGATATTCTCGTTCCGACAACATTTTGATCGCCAAAGTTATATCTAAGAAGCTTGTGTAGTTATAACTAATTGGATCATCTAAATTGCTGTCGCAATATAATATGTCTGTAGAACATTTTACATACCTTTCATACATCTTCTGAGTTATATTATCAGAAAAATTGTGGTAACAGTAGTCTTGAGGGCCATATATAAATTCACGTTTTGAATTACAATATATATGTGGGTTTTCAAGATATTTATCGAAACAAATATTTTCAGACCGGGTACTACTTCCGATTTTCGTGAGGCCAACACTGATCTTGCTGGTGTTGAGTTCCAGAATTGTGGGCATACAGTAATTTTCTCTTACAGATTCATAATATTGGTTTTTCGATATATCAATAGAACTGAAAAGTGACATTTCATTTAAAACGCATTTTTTCGGAGAAGATATAATTGAATCCACGTATTCATCACCAAAATCAAGCAATTTCTCAGCAATTAGATTGCCTTCTTGCTTGAAATATAGTTTTAATAAGGGTAATTTATTTCGCTTGCAATATCCCGGCAACATGATTCCAACGACATCGTCAAAAATGCGATTCATTTTCATAACACTATTTAATAATTTATGATTATGTGACATTAACATTACAACTCGTAAGTTTCTTTTGGTAGTATCGTTAAGATTATAGCTTAGTTTTTCTAGAAACTCATATGGTACGTAGGCAACGATTTTTAAATTATCCGTATTAATACTTTCTACAGATTGATTATAATATATTTCAATAGTATTTCTTTGTTCTCTATGATTATTGTCATAAAATGCATAACCAATAGTTTTCGTCTGATATGGATACCAAGAAACTAGAGCGAAATTAAAATTCACAACTAAGTAATCAGTACTGATATTTATAAGAAGCCAATGGAATACTTTTTGCATTATGAATATGCTTTTCTGTGCTAAATAATTAATATTTAACATATTGCGAATGATATGAACCAAGTACACATTTTCATTTTTAGAAATACTTTCGGCAGTCAAAGCAAAACATTTTGCAAATAAATAATGATCAATAGGTGAGAAATTATCGATACTTTCAGACAAGTTGTACAAATTCGATGCTGTCGATGTAATATCAGAATTTCTGGCAGTAATAAACAGTGAATGCAAAGACATTGTTGAATTTGATATTGCGTTTTTAAAGCATAATGTTGTAGCAAAATAATCGTTTATAAATAAGAAATCTCTAAATACACAAGCGTCTCTTGTTGCTTCATCGAAATGTATGTCATGTTTGGTTGCATCAAGTATTTCCATAAATATCTTAAATTCATGGGAAGTCAAGGTTTCATTGTAATCTCCATCGGGTGTGGAGAATTCGGTGTCTACTGATGTTAACTAGAAAAAGTGAAAGAACAGTATGTAGATATTAGAGAAAATATTCTATAATTATAAAAAAGAATATTATTCACTATTATTGTTATACTATGATTTATTATCACTAGGGCGCGGACATGACTGAGTTAAAACTACCACGAAGTTACAACGGAGCAAAGAAATAATGTAAACAACACACGCTTACTAAATAGCAGTATTCAAGCATTATTCATATGGTGAACTGCAACATCTGTTATTGATTCCTATTTTCATCGGCGGAGATATAGGAGCGTCAGAGGTTTTTAAAATTTATTGTATTTACCTTATATTTCGCATGATAAATAGAGTTATATATGTGTATACCTATTCATACTTACTTTAGTTTCGTTTTTTCATTGTTTCGACTGTACTTCGTTATTTATGTAATAGTTCCTGTTTAATTCCATTTCATTGAATCGACTTCTCCCAATTATCTAGACGTAAGCGTGCAATGCATTTCGTTTACTTTCAATAACACACGCATACATTTTTAGTTATCATTTATTTAGATCTAGAATATTGTTTATGTTACTATGATATGGAAGAACGTCGAGAAATACATCGCGAAACAATGGCGAGTTGGATTGAGGGTCATACCGATTGTATGTCCATTGTCAGTGATTCCGATATTTATTGCAAAGTCTGTAAAATATCGTTACAGAATGTCCAAAAATCGCACGTACAACGTCACTTAGCATCGCTAAAACATACACGGAAATTGGACCTGTTGAAAGCTGACAATTTTAACGAAGAACTCTGTGAAGCTTTAATGGCGGCTAATATCCCATTAAAGAAACTTGGCAATCCCACTTTCAAAACATTTCTTCAAAAATATACTGGTCGAAATGTTCCTGATGAATCCACCTTACGCAAATATTATGTTTCTAAGTGCTTCACGAAAACAGTAGAATGCATTAGAAGAAATATTCCAAATCAGTACCTATGGATAAGTGCCGACGAAACTGTCGATATAATAGGACGCTGTGTGGTAAATGTTATAGATGGTGTACTGCATCCAACTATTCCATATAACGCATATGTAATAGCACCTAAAGTTATAAATACATTGCAGTTGATGCGGAAACAATTGCTAAAACCATTGACGAGAATTTGCACAAAATGCTTTATTCGGACGACAGGTACAGGGAAAAATACTTTTATTTATTAGTGACAGTGCTCGTATGTTAAGAACAGGCAGACTATTAAAGGAAACATATCCTTATATGCTGCATATTACTTGTGTAGCACATGCTCTCCACAGAATCTGTGAATATATCAGAGACAACTATGCGGAAGTTGATAGACTTGTATCCGCTTTTAAAAAAAGTTTTCAGAAAAGCACAATCGAGAGTGGCCCTTTACAGGGAGAAACTTCCATCTTTGTCAGTGCCACCCTCGCCAATAATAACTAGATGGGGAACATGGCTGGAAGCTACTAGTTTTTATGCAGAGAATTTCGATACATGTTTACATGACGATGCTCGAAGTATTTCTGAGTGCAAGGAACTAACACAAATCCCAAATTTAAAAAATCAGTTGTTATTCCTTCAGGAACACTTTGGAAATTTGCCTAAACTAATCACATATTTTGACAATCGAAATCCCAAATTAAGAAATGGATTAATTACATTAGACGTGGGCTATTAATAATTTCAAAAGTATTCCAAGTGACTTCGGATGTGGCCTTCGGCAAAAGTTAGACGCAGTTTTTAATAGAAATCCAGATTTAATAACATTGCGGCAATCGTGTATGCTAAATACGCTGAAATAAAAGAATATTTCCAGTACGCACATTTAACCAGTTGCCATGTAGAAAGAACGTTTTCTATCTTAATTCAAAGATAACAAGTCTTACAGAAGAGAAAATGAATACATAATAGGGTATTTTGTATTTTATAGATCCCCAGCCACTTTATATAAACAAAATTAAAACCTCTTTAAAAATACAACATTTCAATAGTGCGCCCATGGGCGATGAGTCATGACTCGCTTGTGTCCGCGCCCTGATTATCACATTAAACCTAACCTAAATCCTTAATGCTTTTTAGAGTTCTCTTTAATGCTTATTATACTAGTCGATACGATTTTTATAACTGATTTAATAGTTTAAAATTTTAGTATTGTTTAGCATTGTTTTAAACATAAAAACAGTATTCTAACATAGGGTATAAAGTCACATTTTCAAAATAATATTTTTATCTGTTTTGAAGATTAACGTACAATTTAAAATTAAAAAGTATTGTAACAAGCGCGAGCATGTTCATGGCTATACCGTGAAGGGCATATAATTAGTTATCGCGCAATCTATATCTGCCTATATGACGTTAGCAGCTTGCGTAGTGACTAATTTATTGTTTAGTTGTTGACACGGTCTGGCAAACGACAAACGAAATGTCACTGAATTGTCACGTATTTAAGAAAGTTTGGAGAAGTGTTCCACAAGTTGTGTTGGGTGTGATTTTCATGACTGGAAAACTATGCAAGAGGCTGTAAAAATTTTCCGGACAGTTTTTGTTACGTTTGTGAGCAAATTTACCAAATAAAATAATGGCAGCCACGAACCAGTATTGTTTCTGGAGAATTTAATATAAAATTTGGGCCGTTAGTGAATTCTGATTTGGTTATTCTACCCCCTCTACACTTTAAATTAGGATTGATTAAACAGCTTGTGAGAGTACTAGAAAAAGAAGGGAACGATTTTAAATACTTAAGGGATAAGTTTCCAAAGCTATCTGATGCGAAAGTTCGCAAAGGAATATTTGTTGGTCCATAAGTTAGGAAGCTGTTCAAAGATGAAAATTTTGATCGTACCATGAATCATTTAGAACTAGCAGCAAGAACTTCTTTCAAACATGACGAATGTCGCTCAAAGTTTATTTTTTTGAAGTCATTTTTGAATTTCTTTCCTTCTAATTTAGAAAAAACGAATGATAAACAGTGGGAAAGGTTCCATCGAGAGATTGCAGAAATGGAGAAAAGATGGGTGGTATCCCATCATGATGGAAATATCTGCTTTTTGGTTATGCCTTCAGTTAAATAGAAAGAACAGTACAACCATTTTTCTAACAGTTATTAAAAAAAATTAAAATCGTCGGCTAATGCTTTTGGTAGAGTATACTTTAGAAGTTCCATATCATACATTTTTATCACAAATCGCAGGTTTAATTTTTACGAATTGTTTAGGTTTAAAAACTAATATTTGGTGAATATAAATATTACACAAAAAGGTACTATATGATTATTCCTGTTTATTTAGGTTTCCCCTTAATCATATAAGGCTGCCTTTTAGGAGAGAGATGTTTTCCAAATACCAGTTTTTCGGGACTTCAAAAAAGAGACCTCAGAAAAAATCTGGGGGTAAAATGTTCGTTATCACAATACTTGCTTATACACTACATATAAGAAAGTAAACTATATGTATTAAACTGTTATAAGTTCCGATTTCCTGTTTTGTATAGATACATGAATTTTTGTTTTTATTTACTCTATTCACCCTTTGTTCACCCAGCTCCCTCCCACATTACTTTATTGACTATATGATAAAACATTGTACTTACGTCTCTAGAGTTGTGCACAATACTAGCTTTGATTAGTACTAGAAGACAAAGCATAAACTTTGCTCTCATTTTTACATGTTATTTGTCCTATTGTAAATTAAATAATATTACTGCGAATGAATAATGTAATAAAGTCGACAACTCTTATCAGTTATTTTTGAGCGTGATTTAATATTATAATGTAACTAATTAGGTATTAATTAACAATAAACAATCACTAACATATATATTACTTATGGAACACATTGAGGAATTTATTTTAATAATAATAACTAATGTCCAAATAAGCGTAAAGCTGGACGAACATTTTAATTGCTTGCTTGTTACAACATTTTGTATAACAATTGTGTGCAATAAAAAATTTAGAAAATGGTCTCCTTTGGCGAAAATTAAAAGAATTTGAAACACGATTAAATGCATCGGTACTAATAATATAGTAGATATGTGTGTTTGGACAAAGTGCAGTCATTCTTAAAACTAACATTATGTTAAATCATTTAGGGTCGGTTTTTCCAACTCCTATTAAAATGCCGGTTAGGCGTAATCGTTGATCAAAATACCGGTTAGAGCTAATCATTGATTAAGAATGTTCTTAATCAATGATTAGCTAAATGGAGAAAGTGTATAGAACATACAGTGTGAGCAGTGAAGTCCGCATCGTATGGGATTTTTTTTATTAACAGATTTATTCTAGATTTGAGTTTGGCATCAATTTCTGCTTCGATCAAGATGAAAATTAACCAAAAAAATAATAGCCACGTGATTCGCATTATCTGTCAAATTTAAATTTTTTTCCAAAAAAAATTCAAAAGTGGGGTTATTTCTCAAAGTATCGAAAAAATTTTTAGCCCATATGCAAAATTTCAGCTGCATAGGATAATTTAGATTTTTTGCCAATTTTTTGTAAATTGCACCACTGTTGCGAAATAAGACAACGCAACCTACATAAAACTTCTTAGTTTTAACAATGCTTTATTCCAGACACATTTTCTTTAAGGCAGCGCCATATTCAATGTGTGTTTTTCTACAAAATCCAAATAGGGCTATTAAAATTTGGTCACATGTGATGCAAAGTTTATGTGTTTTTGACCCTGTATAAGGTAACTTCATAAAATAACTATTTTTGAAAATGTAGTTTGTGTCTAAAAGTAATACACATTAATATTAATACAGACAAGTACACAGCTTCACAAGTAAAGTCTGCATTAAGTGGAAAATAAATTTTCGTTTAACTTTACGTAAGTTTAACTAGTTTCAATGATTTAATTTAAAACCCCTTTATTAAAATTTGTTATGGAGCTATGTTATAAAAAGTAAAAATAGTCTTTTATTATTTAAGTTCAGTTTCTAAAAAATTAACTAGTTTTGTACCTTACGATGATGCACCAAACACAAGTTGGCCGCAAAACAAATGATAAAAAAGATCAACAAGCCCTTGCTTTATTAATGACAGTCAAATCGCTTTCTGTTTGTCATAGTGGCTTTTAATTAATATTGCGTATTAAATAAAAAAATGTTAACTGTACAGGAAGGAATTGAAATTGTATTAATATGTGGTGAAAACACAAGTCATCGTGTAGCGGCCAACATTTTTAATGAAAGACATCCAGGCAAAAATGTGCAACAATCTACTGTGAGTAGGATTATGGTGAAATTTAAATCAACTGGATAGGTGGAAAGTTCATTTAAAAAACCGCACAATCCTATAAAACATAGTGAAGAAGTCCAATTAAATGTTTGCCTAGATATTGTGGAACATGGTCAAACTAGTATGAGACATGTTTCTCGCAGAACTGACGTTCAAAGAGAGAGAGTGTAAGGAATATTTTGCACAAAAATAAATTTAAGCCGTATAAACCTAAATTTATAAATACTCTTAAGGAACAAGATTTTGACATACGTTTGGGATTCTCTTTTTGGTACCAGGGGGAAAAAGAAGAAAATGTGTCCTCTCCGTTTCACGTTTTATGGACCGACGAGGCCACTTTCACTTCAAACGGCGTTGCTAGCTCTCAAAATTGTAGATGGTGGGCTCAAGAAAATCCAAATTTTATAATAGAATGCAAGGATCAGTATTCCTTTAAAACTAATGTGTGGTGCGGTATTTTAAACGATCAAGTTGTTGGGCCTTATTTTTTAGAGGCAATTTAAATTCTGAAGAATACCTACGCTTCCTTAACACCGAGGTCATTGAAGTTTTGGACAATATGCCTATTGAAATAAGGCATAATTTGTGGTACCAGTGTGACAGTGCTCCCATCCATACTACAAGACGGGTTCAAGAACGCCTCTTGGAAATATTTAGGGGCAAAGTAATTGGGCATAATACGGAGCAATACTGGCCGGCTAGGTCTCCGGATTTAACCCCACATGATTTTTTCTTGTGGGGTTACCTAAAACAAAAAGTTTACAAAGAAAAACCTTTCCGTAATGTTGATCATTTGGAAACGGTGATTCGAAACTGTATTTTAGAAATAAGGCCCCTTAGTATCAGAAACTCCATTAAAGATGTATCAAGAAGAACAATTGTTTGTATTGAACGCAATGGGAGGCACACAGAAATGTAATTTTAATTTTTAGGTTTTTCAAATTATGTTTAATTTAATATTCAAATACCAAAAATACATACCTATTGTTATTAATTGAAAAGGTGGAATTTTAAATGCGTTTCATTTTTATAATGTATTATGATTATTTTAATAGAAAATTTGACTTTTCAATTAAACTATTTTCTTAATATTAATGTGTATTACTTTTAGACACAAACTACATTTTCAAAAATAGTTATTTTATGAAGTTACCTTATACAGGGTCAAAAACAAATAACCTTTGCATCACATGTAACCAAATTGTAATAGCCCTATTTTGATTTTGTAGAAAAACACACATTGAATATGGCGCTGCCTTAAAGAAAATGTGTCTGGAATAAAGCATTGTTAAAACTAAGAAGTTTTATGTAGGTTGCGTTGCCTTATTTCGCAACAGTGGTGCAATTTACAAAAAAAATTGGCAAAAAATCTAAATTATCTTATGCAGCTGAAATTTTGCATATGGGCTAAAAATTATTTTTAGAAAAACTTTTTCTAATAACTTTTTTCGATATTTTGAGAAATAACCCCACTTTTGAATTTTTTTTGGAAAAAAATTTAAATTTGACAGATAATGCGGATCACGTGACTATTATTTTTTTGGTTAATTTTCATCTTGATCGAAACAGAAATTGATGACAAACCAAATTTTGAATAAATCTATTAATAAAAAAAAATCCCATATGATGCGGGCTTCACTGGTCACACTGTATATAAATAAAAATGAAATGCTGTACATAGGTAAGCTCACTTGAGAACGGCTGGACCGGTTTGGTTAATTTTTTTAAAAAATGTTCGCAATGGTTCGAATTGTGTTTTTAGGGAAAGAAAAATAGGAGAAGTTGCCTGGAAAATCGGAAAATTCGGGAGAAATTGTAGATGCTTTTTCTATAGGATTTGTGTATGAACTCAAGACCTTAACTCACAATTCGAACGATGGATATGCTTAATTAATTTTTGGTTTGTTCGTTATGGTACTGTAAAGGTTTTCAGAAAAAAATCGAGACAATTAGAAAGGAAAGTCGGAAAATTTGGGGAAACTACAAAAATCATAATTTTTGTATGCACTTTCGATCATAACGATAGGAACGATATATGTGGTTGATTCTATTTTTGTTTTGTTCGTTATTCTCCCGGGATGGAAATAACTTTTTTCAATAGAAAAAAGATTTTGAAAGATCTGGAGAAACGCGTTGCAACCTAAATTGGTGCTTCTGCTAGGTGGTGTAACTTCTCAACTACTTGACCGATTGAGCTCATATTCATGCAATATATTTGTTTTTGTTGAGACGATGGTTTATAGCTATGCTAGGTTCCGATAGAGGGCGCGCTGTAGTCATGTTATTAACAAGTTCTATATTTATGAACCAACATGACTCACATTCATAATATACAGGGTGAGTCATTAGTAGCCGCTTCTACGATTGCTCTTTTATGTTTTACATAACAGAAAAAAAATAGTGGAAGATTCATGGTTGCTCGTGGCGCATATTCTAAAAATACTTTAAGTTTTGATGCACTTCCGGTTTCACCGGAAATGCACGGAACATAATTTTTTTAAATAACTCAGCCTATATATTTTTTTTAAATGACTCGCCCTATACATTTTTGGACTTTCTAGTAATGCTTTAAATTTTCTATTCAACTGTCTCTCCTTTTTCAAAATTGAGCCAATAGCTTTTGAGTTATTAATTTTGTTTGAAAATATTTGATCAAAACATATATTCAAAAAAAAATCATTTTCACATTGTTTTTAAAAGTAAAAACATCAACTTTGGTGGTACTTGTAGCCAAAATTCTGTATCATTTGGTATAAGTTGCACTCGACAGTACCTCAATAAACTTTGTTTTTTCAAAGCCTACTTTTCGAAATTTTCACATACCAAAAACTTATTTTTTTTTAAATGGAACACCCAGCATTTTATTATGGCGTTTTGTTCCTTTTTTATTCTCTTTCATTTTTGTTAACAATATCCTATACCTATCTATTGTAATTTCTGAGATAATCACTATAGGAACAATTAACGGTCAAATAAACGAGCGCTGTTGTTCTATGCACCCAAATGTTCGTTCAACCAACGAAAGGACTGGAATGGGGCCCAACTTCCTTAGTCAACTGTCAAACAAAGTAAGCGTTAAATCCAACTATACCAAAAGTAGTAATTTTACAAAATGAAGGGCATCGTATTTCAATTTTTTGATTTTGGCAATGTCCAGTTGCAGTATTTCATTTTTTATACTACTGGTTAACAATTAATTAAAATAAAGGTTATGTTTACTGACATATTTGAAGATGCCGCCCCACTAAAATGTGCATGAAACAATGCTGCTATCTGCAATTTAATTTGATTAATGATTCGTAATCCTTCATAAGAGATGGCTGTAGCTTTTCAAAATTATAAACTGATGTCCTAACTTTGATCAATAAAAATTTTGTTCAACATAACCACAACTTTGTGCAATGTAGTACGTGACTATTCTGTTTTCCAAAGAAATACTAACGTTGCGTAAAACATTTCGACATATTCTTGTAAACGCTTCTCTGATTTTCATGTTCATGTCTTCAAAAAGATTTGAAAATTGTGACGAGGCTAATTTCTCTGCTGCCTATTGATAAAAATGTAAGCGATTCATTTCATCTAACCCTGTGTATGAATGTGCTACGGATGAATTACATATTTTCTAATTTCAAATTTGACTTACATCTAACTGATGACTAATTTTCGTAGTACTAGTATGGGGATGTTCGACTACACTCGCAAGTACCATAAACTTATTATCCTCACCAGTTACTGATTTTCTCCGCTCTTTTCTTCATATTCAAGACTTTCTGTTCACTCGAACCGTTCCTTTTAGTTTCAAGCGTTGCTGGCTCGGTTGACTTCTACCACGGATCGCTGTGTATAAAGTCGGCATGCTAGCAAACAGTTTCTTTCAGATTTACCCAAAATATCAATCATATCTATTAACTCTTCATAAGAATAATTCATTTTGATAATTAATAGCGATGTTTTCATAAATTTGACAAAAATGTTTATCGACTTTCTTTAACAGTTAACTCAGGCAGTTGGCCGCATTCCAGCATATATTGGACGAATATTTGGCTGCATAGAACAGAGCTCATAGTTCTTTATTTGACCGCTGATTGCTCCAATTATCTCAGAAATTACAAAAGATAGGTATAGGACATGCTAAAAAAACGAAAGAGAATAAAAAAGGGAACAAAATGCCCCAATAAAATACCGGGTGTTCCATTTAAAAAGTTTTTGGTATGTGAAAATATCAGGAAGTAGGCTTTGAAAAAACAAAGTTTTTAGAGGTATTGTCGACTGCAACTATTACCAAATGATGCAGAATTTTCTTGGCTACAAGCATCACCAAAATTAATATTTTTACTTTTAAAAACAATGTGAAAATGATTTTTTTTTCTGAACACGTGTTTTGATCAAATGTTTTCAAAAACAATTAATAACATAAAACTATTGGCTCAATTTTGAAAAAAAACAGTTGAATAGACTATTTAAACCAGTACTAGAAAATCCTAAAATATACTGTATGACATGGAAACTGCAACACCAAGAAGGGGTGCGGATTTTTTGACCAAACTTGGTAGAAACGTATAACTAGTCAAAGGCAATAATTGATTAAAATTTCAAAGAAAAAAAACAAAAGACTAACACAATTTAACATAATTTTTATTAATAATGTGTTGAACCGCCCCTATTAGCGTCACACTCCCTCACTCTTCGTGGCATTGATTCGACTAGGTGGTCGATATCCTCTTGGGGTATGGTGTCCCAAGCAACCTGTAATTCATGCCGGAGAGCTATTAGTGTCTGCGGGGGATTGGCTAAATTCATAAGTTTTCGTCCCATAATGTCCCACACATGTTCTATTGGCGAGAGGTCGGGGGATTTGGGTGGCCATGGCAAGATATTGACATGAGCCTCTTCCAAGCGATTTATAGAAATTCTCGCTACGTGGGGAGGGGCATTATCCTGCTGGAAAAGTGGGTCTTCGAGCGTTTGAAGATATGGTAGAATATGGGGTTCTACCACCTCATCAATGTAACGCTGGGCGTTCTTGGTGGTTTGGATGAACACCAATTGAGACCTACTCCCATATGCTATAGCACCCCATACCATAATACCCACTGCTCGATGCACATGCCTTTCAACGGAAAACTGAATATCACGACGTTCCCCACGTCTTCGTCTGACCCTCATACGGCCATCATGCATCCCTAGACAAAATCGAGATTCATCACTGAATACCACCCTGTGCCACTCCACGTTCCAGTGCAGTCGCAATCTACACCATTCCAAACGTTGCTGTCGGTGTTGAGCCGTAAGTGGTAAGACAAGATGTGGACGATAAGATTGTAAGCCGAAACCCCTAATTCGACGATAAACGGTTCGAAGGGTTACAGGACGACCAATATTACCTAACCACACGTCAGCAATTGATCTGGTACTGGAAAACCTGTCTCTTAGTGCCATTAAGCGAAGGCGGCGGTCCTGTATCTCATTAGTTCTTCTCCGGCCTCCGGTTCCTCTTTGGCGTCTTTCCTGACCTTCCCTAGTCCATGATTGATAACAGCGCATAATGGTGGATTGGTTCCGGTTAAGGCGATGTGCAATTTCCCTGTATGAAAAACCACCTTCTCGCAAACCAACAATTCGACCACTGTCGAATTCGCTTAATTGGCGATAATTTCCACGTTGCCGCACTCTAGGCATAATAAAACTCTTTAAACACGTTAAACAAAGGTATAATAAAACAAAACCGTTGAAATTAATTTCAAACAAACAATTAATACACCAGACATTAATGCCAGCGAAAACTGAATGAAGTGTCAGATGTGTCATGACCACTTGATCTATCGCAACAAAATTTTAATCAATTATTGCTTTTGACTAGTTATACGTTTCTACCAAGTTTGGTCAAAAAATTCGCACCCATTATTGGTGTTGCACTTTCCATGTCATGCAGCATATATAGAGGGAGTCATTTAAAAAAATTAAGTTTCGTAAATTTCCGGTGAAACCGGAAGTGCGTTAGAGCTTAGAGTATTTTTAGAATATGCGCGTCAAGCAATCGATAAATCTTCCAGTAATTGATTTTTCTTTTATGTAAAACACAAAAAAGCAATCGAATAAGCGGCCACTAATGACTCACTAATGACGTGATATGTGACGTTCTGGACAAGTTATCAATATATTTATCATTTATAAACCGACATTCGTGTGGCCAACAGAATTGTTTTGGTAATGCTGCCGCCCGATAGATGACGCTCTTTTTTCGGTAGAATACTAAGCTCACCACTTACCAGAAATGACAGAACAATGTTTGTCGGGCCAGCTAGTTAATAACAATAAAAATTAATTTACTATCATTAATTGCTGACGACAAATAAGTTTGGTCATACACCGAAAGATTCTGTCTCAAATCCGTTTAGTTAAGTACGAGTAGCTCTATAGGAACTTTCATAAACTCAAGCAAAAATTTGAATATTTTGCATCTATGTTTCTCATCCTGTTTTACAAATTAATTGATTTTTGCATTCATTGTTAATTGAAAACGTACCAGTATAATTATTCATTGTCATTTCATTTTAGAGATTTAAAGATCAGGTTACTCAAAATCAAAATATCAGATGCAAACCACACCGTTAACATAACCTAAAATTTTACACAAACTCACAAAAATTGAGTATTGACCTTTTTAATAAAAGCATACAATGAACTTTTTTTTATTCGAAAATTTATTGGCAACTTTCCCCTGCACTTCTAGAATCAAATTTGATTGGAAAAAATGAATAAAACTAGGATTAGTCTAGAATTTTATAGACAACAACTGAGATAATAAAATTCACCACCCGTTATATTCATTATATGAGCTAAATAATGATTATAAACATATACATATAACATTACGTAATACATAGTATTGCCCATTGTTATTATATTACCGTTGGTTTATTTTTAATTACTTTTCCTGTTGATTACTTTTGGTAAATATTAGTAAAATGCGCATGCAATGAAAAATATTTCGTCACGGGCTCTTTGCAAAGGAAATTACTAATTAGCCAATTTGAGATATTACTATCGAATGCGAGAAAATTATTACGTTGGACGTGATTAATTAAGAACGATTATGCACGGGGCAAAATAATCACTAAATTAAAGTTAATGTTTTATATATTGAACTAATAATAATAAACTAATAATACAGGTTTTATAAAAGTGGATGAAATACGTCATAACTGAAAAGACTAGGTGCTGGGTTTGGTATTCAGCAAATACAGAAACTTGATGTGAAGACTTGCACAGATTTAAGCATTAATCATCATACTATTACACCTTCTTGTTGTAAATAAATAAATCAATATAAAAAGCAATCGAACTTTAAGGAAGCAATTTTAAAATAATAGATATGAAAAATCGATAATATTAGTAATTTAATAATGAAAGAAGCTACACATGAAGCATTATTTATTATTAGTTTATTATTAATATTATAAGTAAATGTACGAGACCATAGCAAGTATTTTTTCAAAATAATTCAAGAAATTATTAAATTCATTAAATTTGTCCAATAGGTTGTACCTTGTTTGATTAATATCTATTTTTACACTCGACGGTAACCTTTCACAAAATATTTATTGCATGTAAATTTAATAAGAAAGAAATTATTATAAGTACTACTGAAAATGATTAACATGACATTTTAGGCTTTATAAAAATACAAAATTTAATTTACTAACGCCACATAATTTATAATTAACAATTAAATGTAATAATAAACAAATTGAGGGTTTCGAGAGTAACAATTTACCGTAGATGTGGGACTATCATTGGATGAAGAACATAACACTTGATGAGAATAAATATAACACTAGGAAATTCCCGTTACGTTTGACAGAGACGCATTGTTGAATTTTGTGTCCTCGTAATGTTTAATTTTAAATCACTGGAAATCTGCAAAATTACGAGGGCGTATTTTTATGTTATCTACCTAGCCATGAAAAAAAGCACATAAGAGAACAATTTTTTTTTATTTTTCTACATAACTCCCTGCAACACTAATACACTTATTCCATCTTTTTTCCAGTTGCCCCATACCCTCAGAAAAAAATTGCTTAGGTAACCCCGCAAAATATTCTTCAACAGCTTCTTTGAGTTCTTCATCAGAAGCAAAACGCTTTCCTCTGAGATGCTTTTTTAAATTTTTGAAAAAGAAGAAGTCTGACGGAGCTAGGTCGGGGCTATAAGGTGGATGCCTTAACTCTATAAACCCACAGTCATTGATTATCTGCTGAACTTTGTTTGCCTTATGAACCCGACAATTGTCGTTCCCAAACAAGTTTCTCTCAGTGTGAAAAATATTATTTGAAAATATATTAATCTTATTTGTCAGTGATTTAATTTAACTTTAGTTTGATTAGCGACATATTATAATAATAATAATGTCGATATAAACATACAGATTTCATTCGCCAGATGTACAATCTTTCCAATTAAGCCACCAAAGTGAGTGAGGGCGTGGTCTTTTTCATGAACATATATACGCCTATCTTCAGGCAACATATTTAATATGTTCCGTGATAAAATACACGACGTTTAAAACTTGGCCACGCTCTAAATTTGGTATCTCAATCGGTAAGGCAAGTTAAAGTTATTTTTTAAATAAAATGTTGCTATTTAATTTTTTCAATGATAATCAGCACGAATCTACATATATTCAAATAATGGTATACAATATTATTATTGTTACTTATATTCATATATCATACTATTAGTACTTTGCATTTGTTTTGTACGAGGGCGTATTTTTATGTTATCTACCTAGCCATGATAAAAAGGACATAAGAGAACAAAAAAAAATATTTTTCTACATAACTCCCTTCAACACTAATACACTTATTCCATCTTTTTTCCAGTTGCCCCATACCATCAAATATTTTTCAACAGCTTCTTTGAGTTCATCAGAAGCAAAACGCTTTCCTCTGAGATGCTTTTTTAAATTTTTGAAAAAGAAGAAGTCTGACGGAGCTAGGTCGGGGCTATAAGGTGGATGCCTTAACTCTATAAACCCACAGTCATTGATTATCTGCTGAACTTTGTTTGCCTTATGAACCCGACAATTGTCGTTCCCAAACAAGTTTTTTTGTGGATAAGAATGCGGGCGTTTTTCCTCCAGAGCAGTTTTTAAATTTTTAATTGTGTTTCCGTAGGCCTCTCCATTTATGGTAGACCCTCTCGGCATCTATTCAATAAGCAAAACTCCTTCAGCATCCCAGAAAACAGTTGTCATCAGTTCTTTTCCAGAAAATTGTGTCTTGGCCTTTTTTGGTAGTGGAGAGCCCTTATGAACCCACTGCATGGATTCTTGTTTAGTAGGAGGGTCCCAGTATAATCGAGATAAAAATGTTTTGTCCCTCTCCAACTTGACCAAATTTTCTTGAGAAACTTCTTTTCTGCACAGTGTTTGTTCAGGTGTAAGCAATCTGGGTATCCACCGTGCAGACACCTTCTTTATACCCAAATCGTCATGCAAAATTTTGAGAACACTTGTTTCGGATATACAGACTTCATTGGCAATGACAGAGATCTTTGCCGCCGATCTTTTAGTACCTACCAAATTTTCGAGTTTTCGCACAATGTTTCCAATTCGAGCTTCAACGGGTCGTCCGGACTTTGGGTCATCATTGATTGACCCTCGGCCCCATCGAAAGAGTTTAGACCAATATTTTACTTGGAAATAAGATGGTATATCTTCCCCATATACAGCAACCATTCTTTCATTAATTGCTTTTGGACTATTGCCTTCCTTTGTCAGGAACTTTATTACGCTGCGATGTTCAACTTTAGTTCCACTCATTTTATCGAGAAATGGACCGTCTCAAATCTCTATACACAGCATAAACTAAACACAACTTGGCACATGTACTTCTAACAGTGACAGCAATCTTTCAATAATTTGTTTGGCATCGTCACTCTTTTGTTTCATGGCTAGGTAGATAACATAAATATACGCCCTCGTAGTATCAGAGGATTGTTATACAAAATTACATTTTTTTTAAATAAAAGATAAAACAAATTTTACACATATTAAAAAAACATAACCGTAGATTGTAAAGAGAATTGATGACGGGGTTTAAAAGTATAAATTGAAACATATTAAATAAGAAGAAGTCAATCACCAACAAGTAGACATAATAAATGACATTAACCCACCACAGGTTTTAAAATAGAGAATATTCATACACTATTCCAATTGTTTCTTCAGTTCGTACAAATTAAATTATTCCTGGTTCTTATGTCCTGAAAAAAAAGCGTCCAGTCCTAATTAAAGTTACATACATCTTCTCGCAGCAAAGCGTTACTTTCTATATTCCATCAGCAAGCGGTAACATCGCGCTTAGCTCACCAATTTTTGTTATGTGTCGAACCTTCAATATTGTAACGAAACAAACCCACAAAAGAAGCAGACCTCCGGGCGACGACAAAAAAACGTACCGGTAAACAAGTCGTAAATCAACTGCACTCATGTATGTACTACGTCAGCGACAGAAAGTCTGGAATATGGAAAATGAGAGCCAGAATTTGCTGGTATATCTCTAGACCGTTTGTCTACAGATATAAATACCACTGGTGGGATAAGGACACTGAATGGTGCAGTGTTATTATAGTTCAAGAAGTAAATAAATATTACAGACATAAATAGTAGTGATAGATATAAATACGTGGGTTAATTTATTCGTAGTAGTTTTAAGTGCGTTACTTTTATTTTATATTTTTATATTGTGATTAGTTTTAAGTGTAAAAATATACAGACAGTTTTAAAACATTTGCACGAGTTGTTTATTTCGATAGGCTTTCAACGTGATATTAATATAGTAGTCTTCAGCAAATACTCGGTTTCACTAAACAATTATTTGTATAACATTTAAAAGTTTGCTACGGTTCCGGTGGATAAGTCTTATGCTGCTTGTTTCTTCTCTGTATGTACTAGCTTTTCTAATAATACTTTTGTTACCGAACAGATGATATAATTCACTTGCAGGATAAATTACATGCAAATTTAAAAAATACATTGAGCAGTTGCTCCAGCCAAACCAAAAATATATTGAAACTGAAATTATAATACATACATAATATAATAAATAAAAATAACATAATCTATTGCACTAGGAGGTTATCAACTTAACTGAAACAACCCGGGAAAATATCTGTTCTATTTCCCACGATATGTGTGAAAGGTGCCTTTAAAAGCATACTAGTTTTTGGTCTGGGTATCGAAAAAGTCTCAGCTGATTGTGTGTCTTGTCTTGGGTTGAGACCATGAAGCTGACTTGGAATAATAGTACCGGCGAGTCCACCACATTATTAATCAAGTTATATAAAAAAACTCGCTGTTGTACTTTCTTCTGCCTGATAAAGACTCAACGGAATGTCTATTGAGCAAAGCAATATTGCCCGTTTTCCAAGGCGGGTAAAAACAATCACTTTTATAATTAAGTAACTGTAAAAGACGCTTTTGTACTCTTTACAATGCCAACTGCTGATATAAGTAGTAAGGATGTCAAACGTGCATACTCTAACCTACTCCAAACAAATGCGAAATATATAGAATTAGCAAGTGGTCAGTGAAACTGTTACACGAACCGTTCAAGAAGTTCAAAGATTTTGTGGCGGTATTACAAACTCAAAAATAAAACACCCAGGTCTTTAATTATTTTTGCCTTATTAACGTAATGTTGCATACATTATACGAGAAGAGACCACAATAAACACATGCCCAAGGCCAACTGTATCTGATATCGCTGCGCGATATAAAACCGTCACATAACTTCGATTTACATTGATTAACTTGATTCTGGTAACTTCAAAATATTGATCCTTATGTAACGCCATTTAGTACTATCCAAAAGGAATAATTTCTGAATTTTTGTTGAAATAAACTTTAAAATAACACTTAAAAGGGCATATACCTTTTGCGCGCGGCGGTCAGAAAACCCAGCGGGGTATCTAAGTTTTATATTCCCCTACCCGAAAACTTATATACCAGTTGTGCGCTGTGGTCAATTTCAATTATCCCCAAAAACGAATAAGACCGCTTTTATAAAATTAATTCGGTCAATTTCATGAGAATTTGAAATTAAAGTTGTATGGTTGAGACTGGGTTTTATTTGCATGCTATCAAAAACACAGTGGCGTGCAAATACAACGGTATAAAAAGAAAATAATGTTTTTTTTTAATGGAACACCCTGTATATTATTAAATTTTTATAATGGTCTTTTTGCTCTGATTTCAAAAATATGCGATATGAAAGCGGTATCTTTAACCGTTTTTGAGTTATTAAATGTCAAATGTCGTAGTTACTGTACTGTGGAAATGTTAACATTATTAAATAGATAAGCTATGAAAATGAAAATTATTGTGTTTGATAAATGACATTTCCATTTTAACTATATAATTAAGGAAATTTAACTTGAATTTTTTATTTTACATTCTAAATGAACACAATTAATCTTTACATAAGAATTTATTTAGATATTTTTTAATACGTCCAAAAATACAAAAATATTTTGTTTCGTACGACTATTAAAATTACTGTTAAAAACACAATGAAAAGACTGGCTTGCATTCGAATAATTAAGATAGAGTTTTGGCCTAACTAGAAAACAGATTCATTATCTTAATCCCTTGGTTGCGCGCAAGTAGTATAGAAAATTTAGGTGGTTAATCTTCTCTGCAGGGGTTATTTTTACAGCCGCGCGCAAATGGTCAATACCCACTTTAAACATTAACTTTACATTAATATTAATAATTTTAAAATAATTAAATAGAAGGAAATAAAATTAAAAAGGTGTTGAAAATGAAGTTGTTGTTGGGTAGTTTCAAAAATAACAATTTGATATTTGCATTTCTAATTTTTTATAATCTGTTCTTCGCATACATTTGAAGACGGCCCAAAATGTGCTTTATAACATAATCAACAAGGTGCATTATTGGTAATAATTATAGCATTTTAAAAATCAGTATAGCATCTTTATTTAACCAACAGGTGCAAATCTAATTACAGAACAAAAATTGACAATGTGGAAATATTTATAATAGACCCATTTGTATCCCTTTTAAAATTGTACTAAATCAGCCCTCAAGTACCTTAGAGCTCACATATTCAGACTTATTGTTAGTATTAGTGACGAAATAACGTCTAGCAAAGCTGCCTCACTTCAGCCCGACAATTTTTCCATTAGAATTTTTACATCTACAAATATTAAGATATAAATTTAACCTAAAAATGCAAAAAATTACAGCTATTTACCAAGACTTTTTTCTTATACTCGAGGAATCAATTTTATTCCGGAGTACCTTGTAAGAACTAAATAACCTAGAACAGCCACGTTTTTTCCGCGGGGAAACTTAATATATAGTTTTGTATTGGTGCTCGACGTAACTTCCAAAATATAGTAAATACAGTCGCGAGCAATAAATTCTGGTCATCAATGTCATACAAAATTCTATCATGTTTTGACAAACTAGAAATTTTAGCTGATTGTTTGGTTCTTTTTCTTGTCAATAATTACCAACAAGCTGTCAAATATAAATTTTGTTTTGAGTTGTCAAGAAATTTTCTAGTCATCATGGCACCAGCTTCTTACTTTAATAACGACGTCATATTTGGAAAGCGAACTTAAAAAAATACGCTGCTGCTAGAAAGATCAAACTTACAGTTAAACACAAACAAGCCAGATTGGGCGTTGCATTATAGTACCTTGCGAATGACAATAACTTTTGAGAAAACGTAATTTTTTGTGATGAAAAGGCCTTCCAGTCATCCTCCTTTGGCCAAGTTAGAGTATACAGAGGAATGAGTCAGCGGTATGAACAAAATATACACAAGAGTTTTAAACCAGCCGCCGATTTTTGGTAAATATATGGGCAAGGATTTCTGCAAAAAGGCCTGGGGTGTTATTGCATTTAGAAGAACCTTTCATAGGTGACGTTTATATTAGGGTTTTGGAAGATTTGATTTTGGACTCAGTGATGCAAGTTTTTCCAGAAGGCGATTTTATGTTTCAACAGGACAATTGTCCAGTCCATACTGCTCATATGGTAACAGAAAGGTTCCAAAACCACAATGTAAATTTGCTTGAGTGGCTGAGTTTAAGTCCTGATTCGAACCCTGCAGAAAACATGTGACGAAAGTTGGTCAAAAGTATACAAAACCAACGTTTACATTTTCAAAACAGGGAGGAAATTTTGGCCGCTATACGTACAACTTGGAATGATCTTCCACAAGGCTATTTTAGAAATTTATGCTTGTCTATGTCCAACCGCTTAAATAAAATTATTCTAGTAAACGGCGACATGATTAAGTACTGAGATCTTAATCTAGAATTTAATGATAGCTAGAACTTTAATTTTTAAACAAAAAATCTTATAAGAAATTTTTTACTGGGATTAAAAATACTTGAGTTATAATGAATACACAAAAACAGCTAAGTCAAGTGCATTTCTTGTGTCTATGAAAACGACGATATGTCTTTCTACCAAACGTCAAATATTAGTACAGTTTTATTAGTTTTTCACTCATAAGTTTCATTGTGCTAGTTATTAATTTGACAAAAAAATGATTTTTACCCATTCAGAAAAGTGTGATATGTTAGAATCTTATTTAGTGTGCAGAAAATTCTCTAGGAGGGCAAAAGAACACTACGCTGAATTATATCCACTCCGAACACAACCACATGAGCAATATTTTCTGAGACTTCACCGAAAATTTAGAGGCAATGAGAGTGTTTTTGCCAAAACAAGGACAAAAAGGACTTTTATAAAAAGCGAGGCCACGGAAATTGCAGTTATCGCATATTTTAAGGCCAACCGTGAGAATTCCATACTAGATATTGTCAATGAATCTGATTTGAGTCACGGTACTGTGCATAGGATTCTGAAGAAACACAAATTCATTCCTTATAAGTACAAACCAGTTCAGGTTTTTTTGCCAGGGGATCCAGAGAGAAGAATGTTTTTTTGCCACTGGTATCTTAACTTTTGTCGCCAAAATGTAAACAACTTTCGATATATTTTATGGACCGATGAATCGAATTTCTCAAATTCTGGAATGTACAATAAAAAAAATCATCATTACTGGTCAAAGGAAAATCTTCTTTTAGTAAATCCAAGACGTCCACAAGTCCGTTTCAGTTTTAATGTTTGGTGCGGTTTAATCGGTTCATGGATCGTTGGTCCTTTCTTTTATGAGGGCACTCTAACTGGTGAAAGGTACATAGAATTTTTGACTGAAATTTTGAATAATTTCTTAGACGATCTGGATCTCATAAGTAGACAGAATCTGCATTTTCAGCAGGATGGCGCAGCTGCGCACAACTACAGAGGTACTCATCAACTTCTAAATACTATTTTTAACACTTCATGGATAGGAACAAATGGTCCTATTCAGTGGCCTCCCCGATCGCCAGATTTAACGCCGCTTGATTTTTTTTATGGGGTTATTTAAAAGATTTATAAGCAAAGGTACGAAAACGTAAACGCCCTAAAGATTGCAGTTAGTGAAAAGATAAACCAAATAGATGGTAGGACCATACTGAAGGCAGTTCGAGAAGTTCGGAAGCGTGTACAAAATGTATTGAACTACAAGGTGGTATTTTTGAACATCTTCTATGAAAAAATCAGGGATTTTTATTTTCTTTTAATGATAAGTTTATGTATAAGATAAAGTTTATAAAACTAATTTAGCTGTTTTCGTTTATTCATTATAACTCAAGTATTTTTAATCCCAGTAAAAAATTTCTTATAAGATTTCTTGTTTAATAATTAAAGTTCTAGCAGAAAATGATATAATATACAGGGGTTTCCATTTGAAAAAAAAATAAAACTCAAAAACGCGTTGCTCATTTGTTTTTTTTATTCCTCCATCATAAAGAGCGTTAAAAGTACTACAAGTTTGCTAATTTAAACAATCTTGTATCTTTAATAATAACAAAGTTACCAATGGTGAACACTTAATTTGGATTGCCCTGTATACACACATTTGCATAAGTTCAATAAAAATAGTACCTGTATATTATGTTAATATGTAACGTACTTACATTGTTCATTTTCGCTTATGGCGGCGTGATGACTTTACACAACACACAAGTATCTATCATTTAACATATATCGCAGAAATAATTAATACTAAAATGGAATTAACAAACGAGAGAAAATTAAGAAAAACGCGTTAACAACCACGCAATAAAAATGCGCCTAATACACTGCTTGGCTGGCTGCTGAACATAGGTAGTCTGTGGAGGGGGGGGGTATTTAGATACATGGCGCCAGACTGTGGCATCAGAGAAACTGTGACATCATCCCTTTTAATCTACTTTATATACAACACTGACCTACAACTAACGTCACAGTGCCGTTGTGAACTTGATATTGTATAGACATTTCTTTTTAATGTTAATAGTATGTAGATTTTTGTTGTCAATACAATATCAGTATCAGATATTTAACCAATATATTACCAATGTAGACAACCTTGGTCTGATGTCAACCCAACGACGAATGTTATGGTCGTATAACATTCGGTAGAGGTCACTGATATTCTACAGATCTTAGAATGTTGGGCTGATGTTGGCCTGCTTTGATAGTGACGAACTTGGCTGCTAGGGTATGAGAAAACAGCTTTGGCTCTATTCTTATAAAATAAAATTGTTATTTGAAAATCAAAGATAGAGATAAGCTGTTTCGCATAACTTTCGCTCTGCAAATGTTAGCAGACATTCAAAATAGCGGTGAATGGTTGGACAAAATCTTGTGGACAGATGAGGCACATTTTGAGTTAAATCGAGGTGTTAACACAAAATTGCAGGATATTGTTAAACAATAATCAAAATAGAATTGTTCAACAAGATGGAGCTCCACCTCACATATAAAATACTGTAAAAGCACTATTATGGAAACAATTTTGGTGATCGAGTAATTAGTAGGCATTTTACAAACAGTTAGCCTGCTAAGTCACCAGAGATAAATCCGGTCGAATACTGGTTGTGTGGTTATCTCAAAGAAAGGGTATTTCTTAGAAGATCAACTGCTCGTAAGGGACTTAAACAATCTATATCAGATGTCATTGAAAACTTACCTAGGAATGCAATTTCTAATGCCGTTAATATCATAGAAGAACGATTAATACTTATTCAACAATACGGTGGTGGTCATATTTAACTTTTATCTTTTTGTTGTAATAAAATACCTTTTCTTATGAACAAATAAGTGCTTTTATTTTTATGTATATTAAAAATTTGCCAACTTTATGACCATTTCAAATTGAAAACTAGAATAATCGTACATATAAAGATGATAAACTTAAAAGAAATTGAACCAACTTCAAATTAAATTCATTTCACTTCATATTAGATAGATTCTGACGAAATTAACAATGTTCGTCTTGGAAGAATCTTTTACAAAAGAAAATTATGTTCAAATTGAATAAGGTATTGCAAATATTTCAACATACCTAAAATTATAATAATAAAAATTATTTATTTTTAGTCAAAATTTCACATTGGTTTCACACATTAAAATACAATATATCTACTAGAAGTAAGCAACGTTATACCTACGTATAATAATAATATTTTATTGCTACAAAGTTCACAATAATTACAGGCTAACAATATATTTTATATAATATAATTTCAATATAATAATTATAATTTCAAAATCTATGCTTACAGCTTACAGTAATATACAAAGTAAACATTTCAAGTATATTATACACTGCCAAATCTAATTGATTAACAAAAAACATACTTTTAGCAACTACCAGTCAATTCAAAGAAGCAAACAATCCACTGGGAGTTGTAGAAAAATACCTATTTTACCAGTATATTAATCTTATTTTTTGATCTGAAGAGAGAGACGAAACAAAACGCTGAGACATTTTAAACTATTCTAATACGTCGTGCTCAAATCTCTAACAGACTGATTCTTGAAATGTTTAATTACTAGTTAAGTTCAGGCTTACAGCGTAAAATGCTTTTCCATTTTTTGAAAGTGTCAGGGTCAAGTACAATGATGAAAATAAACAGAAGAAAGCCCTGAGATGGTGCAAATCCATAAAATAAATACCAGCCTATCAATGTTGATCCGTTCGTTGGTACGATCAATATTATCATAAAAATCCAGGACAGTCCAAGTACAAAGGGTAGAATTAGAGATGCAATTTTTTTATTTTTACTATTCACACTGTTAGCTTCAGTTTTAGTCTTACATATATTTCTCACAACAGCAACGTATATGACAGAATTGCAACCTATTATCAGTCCTATTGGTATGATAACAAAGTAAATGAATATTTCGTCGTTTTTCACGCAAAAAGTGCATTTTAAGCAGTCTCTGTAAAGTACAATTGAAATTCCTATAAAAATAGCCGGTAACAGCCATCCAATGAGGATCGATTTGGAATTACTTAGACGAGAATTATTGAATATTTTAATAAACCTTAGATACTGCACATGACCAATGAGCATCATCCAAGAAAATTGAACCAGTATGGTGTAATAAAAGAATAAGTATCCGATATGCGTTATGTTTTTGCTATTTATTATAAAGAAAACTGTTTGAGAAGTTACTGCAATTGTTAAGTGTATGGAGTAAACTCTTCTTTTGTGCTAATTTTTAAATAAGAATACTGAGGTTATAATACAACTGATTCCTATCAAAGATAATCCACTTGCAATGTATCTGATTATTCTTAAAATTTCAAAATGGTACAAGTAATTAGTTTGCGCAGTGGGATTTGTAATGAGCAATAAGTTTGTTAGAATATCTCTTTCTTCAATTTTTGGTTCTTTGTGTATGGCCTCCACCTGGTATACCCACCAGGTAGAAATAATTACCTTTTTGGTATTTGTGCAAATACTTTCCTGGGATTCAGATATATGGATTTCTCGCTGAGAATAGCGTTCTAATGTAATGTTAGTCCAATATCCTTCATTAGTTCTATCAATCATCTTTAGATAAACGGAGACATTCATATCGAAGTCCATTTTTGAAACTAGCGCTACAGTTCTACTTTTACGTAAATAAGTTTCATCTTCTATGAAAGTATTATATACAATTGATATATGTACTTGCTCATGATATTCCTGACTCATATTTCCTGAAAAATACACAATCACTGCTATATCGTTATTGGATGAATCTATCTTACTTAAATCTGAAATTTTGATCAGATTAACAAAGTTTTCGGAAAAAAAACGAGAATTGTTATTCTTATATAAAATTAAACCCTCATATTGGTGTTTTGAATGAAAGACATAATATACAAAGTACGACCGTACTCTAAGTTTCAAATCTGATATTCCATAAAATACATAACTGTAATAAACTAACATTTTTCTTATATATGTCACATGATTACCTCTGTCAGGGTGTTTTTACAGTAATTTTAAACCTTGGTTTAGTAAGTCATCATAGACTTCTGCACATTTTTTATCATCCAGGGACACTTCTCTCAAAATGTTAAGCGCCAAATTATGCCTAGAAAATTCGTGTAGTTCTCACACTTATCACTAATTATATCATATAATTTGTTGTGACGGTGTAAGATATCTCTAGAAAGATACGTTTCATACAACCTCTGGGTTTTATTATCAGAAGCAATGTTGAAACAGAAGCCATCGGTGCTGCTAAATTGACGGTCGTACGTACAAGATATTTGGGGAAAATAAAAACTCTCATGGACAGAAACATTTTCAGAAAACGCGAGACCTCCGATTTTTACAAGGCCAACAGTGATCTTACATGTATCCAATTGTAGAGTTGTAGGCATACAGTGGTTATCTCTTACAGATTCATAATACTGCTCCTTCGATACGTCAATAGGACTGAAAAGTGACATTTCATTTAAAACCCAGTCTTCTGGATAAGCTCCAATTGAATCCCAGTATTCGCCACCGAAATCTTGAAATTTCTCTGCAATAAGTTTGCCTTCTTGCTTGAAATATAGTTTCAATAAAGGTAATTTATTTCGCTTGCAATATCCAGGAATCATGACTCCAACGGCGTCTTCAAAACTGTGATTTATATTCATAACTTTATTTAATATATTATGATTATGTGACATTAACATTACAACTCGTAAGTTTCTTTTGGAAGTATCATTAAAATTATAGCTTAGTTTTTCAAGAAACTCATATGGTACATACGCAACGATTTTCAAATTATCTGTATTAATACTTTCTACAGATTGATTATAATATATTTCAATAGTATTTCTTTGTTCTCTATGATTATTGTCATACAATGCATAACCAAGAGTTTTCGTCTGATATGGATACCAAGAAACTAGAGCGAAATTAAAACTCACAACTAAGTAATCCGTACTGATATTTATAAAAAGCCAATGGAATACTTTTTGCATTATGAATATGCTTTCCTTTGCTAAATAATTAACATTTAACATATTGCGAATGATGTGAACAAAGTATGGCTTTTCATTTTTAGAAATACTTTCGGCAGTCAAAGCAAAACATTTTGCAAATAAATAATGATCAATAGGTGAGAAATTATCGATACTTTCAGACAAGTTGTACAAATTCAGTGCTATCGATTTAATATCAGAATTTTCGGCAGTAATAAATAGTGAATACAAAGACATTGTTAAATTTGATATTGGGTGTTCAAAGCATAATGTTATTTCACTAGAATAATCGTTTATAAAAAGAAAATCACTAGATCCACAACCTTGTTTTATCGCTTCATCAAATTCAGCGTCAATGTAGGTAGAATCAAATATTTCCGTAAAAGTCTTAAATTCATGAGAAGTCAAGAATTCATTATGAGTGTAGTTATATTCTCCTTCGGGTGTGACGAATTTGGTGTCTACTGATTCTAACTAGAAAAAGTGAAAGAAAATAACAATAGATATTAGATAAAATATTCTACAATTGTAAAAAAATATTATTCACTATTATTGTTATACAGTTTTCTTTAATGCTTATTATTGGTAGGGTACCTAAGAAGTTCCATATCATACAGTCACAGGTTTATTTTTTACAAATTGTTTAGGTTTAGAAACTAATATTTGGTGAATATAAATACTTTACAAAAAAGTACTAAGTTACAAGTCCTGTTTATTTATGCTTCTCTTTAATCATATAAGGCAAAATCAGTTTTTTGGAACTTCAAAACGTAGACATCAGAAGAATCTCGAGGTAAAAATTTTCGTTATCACAATACTTGCTTATACACCACATGTAAGAAAGTAAACTACATAATATCTGTATTAAACTGTTGTAAGCCCTGATTTTTTGCTTTATATGGATACATGAGTTTTTGTTTTTATTGACGCCATTCACCCCCGTGTTCACTACTTTATTAACTATTTAATAAAACATTGTACTTACGTCTGTAGAGTTGTGCACAGTACTAGCTTTGATTAGTATTAGAAGACAAAGCATAAACTTTGTACTCATTTTTAAATGTTATTAGTCCTATTGTAAATTAAATAATGTTATTGCGAATGAATAATGTAATAAAGTCGACAACTTTTATCAGTTATATATGAGCTTGATTTGATATTGTAATGTAACTAATTAGGCATTAATTAACAATAAATTATCACCAACATAAATATTACTTATGAAACACATTGTCCAAATGCGTAAAGGTAGACGAAAATTCTAATGGTTTACATTGTAAAACATTTTGTATAACAATTGTGTGCAATAAAGTTTAGAAAATGGACTCCTTTAGGAAAAATTAAAAGAATTTGAAACGCGTCGGTACTAATAATATGTAGATTTGTATGTTTTGACAAAGTGCAGTAATTCTTAAAACTAACATTATGTTAAATCTTTAGAGCCGCTCCTATTAAAATGACGGTTAGGTGTAATCATTGATTGCGAACGTCCTTAATCGAAGAAATGATTGCCCGTGTTTCCAGTACCTGATAAAATATTAAACAGTGATTAGCGCTACTTACAGATGCGCTTAACCTTGAAAATTTGAATTTTTGTTATTATTGACAACAGTTTTACTTTCTTATACGTAGTATCAGGAAGTATTGTGATGATGAAAATTTTCGACCTCGAGATTTTTGCAGATGTCCACGTTTTGAAGTCCCCTGATACCAAAAAATGAGGTGTGGCCACCACATGACTTTCTTATACGTATGAGCGTTTCAAATTATACAATTTTAAGAATTTTTTTTATACAAAACTTATTCAAAATCCTATTCTAAGTACTTTCATTCTCGTAATAAATCGCTATAGAATGCATACTTTGCAAGATATTCGAAAAAAAGTGCTACTCGCTAAAAGTAAAAGTGCCACTTCCGGTCCGAATTTTGAAATTTCATGTATACAAAAAATATTGCAAATTCAACTCTAAATACTTTTGTACTCTTAATAAATATATATAAAATGCATAATTTATGACATATCTGCAAAAAATCGCTATTCTGTAAGAGTAAAAGTGGTACTTCCGGTCCGAATTTTGAAATTTTTTTTATACAAAAGATATTTAAAATTATAATCTAAATACTTTTATACTCGTAATGTACCTGCCTAGAAAGCATGACTTGCGAGATATTCGCAAAAAACTGATTTTCGATAAGAGTAAAAGACCTACTTCGGGTTGGAATTTCGAAAAACCTTTTTAAGATAATTTGTCTCAAATTTAATTTTGAGTACATTTCAATTCTTTATAAATTTGTTTAAACTTAGTAATTGACGAAATATTAGCAAAATTCGAATTTTTCACTGAAGTAAACTGCTACTTCCCGTCTACTGATTTTACTGAAAAACTAATCAGATCTCAAGAGGGGGATTATACACGTAAATACAAAATTTGGAATTGATATCTACAGCGGTTTGACCGCTATCGTGGTCACACACACACACACACACACACACACAGACATTTTTTTAAAAACCACTTTTTCGGTATCAGGGGACTTCAAAACGTGGACATCTGCAAAAATCTCGAGGTCGAAAATTTTCATCATCACAATACTTCCTTATACTACGTATAAGAAAGTAAAAAATGAGGTGTGGCCACCACACGACTTTCTTATACGTATGAGCGTTTCAAACTATACAATTTTAAGAATTTTTTATACAAAAATCATTCAAAATCCTATTCTAAGTACTTTCATTCTCTTAATAGATCGCTATAGAATGCATACTTTGCAATATATTCGAAAAAAAGTGCTACTCGCTAAGAGTAAAAGTGCTACTTCCGGTCCGAATTTTGAAATTTCATGTATACCAAAAATATTGCAAATCCAACTCTAAATACTTTTGTACTCTTAATATATATATATATATATATATATGTATGTAGCTTACTACCGCAATGGTAGAATTAGGGTTTAGGTAATTTTGTAAATAAAACTCGTATTTTCGGCTTTGTGACGTTTCGGTCCTCCTTCAGAACCTTCATCAGACCTTTATTAGGTGTAGATAAAAAAGAACATATTAAGTTTTGCTCATTGTAAGATAAAATCAATTAACAATGCTGAAAATCTATGTATACTTACATTTGCCGATGGCCTATGTATTTGTTCTAATACTTGCATCTTAATTTTATGACACTTTAAAATTTAACATTCACAAATATCAATTAAAAAGTTATTACGGCACATTTAAAATTAAAGTTCTCAAGAATTATGTACTTAATAATTACTATCTTGAAAGAAATTCCGAATGTAAAGTCTAGAGTCCCTCCTATACTTCTTTCATAGTCTCATGCACTCGCATGTTTGTCTCCATCGGCAAGAAAAACTTTTCGTCCGAAACACACAAAACAAGGAAAACAAAAAAGGGAATATCGTTTTATTTCTTACTGTTATTCTATGTATTTATGTACTCATATTGATAAATTTTGTATTTAACTTTATTATTTTCAAATATAATTATGAGGGAAAACACAAATCAAGAAATCACTGTGTTATGCCAATTTTAATTGTATTTTCCTCGCTAATTGTGGCAAAAACGCTCCATATATATTACTGAAATTCTGTGAGTCCGACTTACAATTTATACCGTGCGTTAGGGTTTTGATGGTCAGTGTTTCTAAGAAAGTTCTTCGAGTGTAGTTGGGTTCTTTGAAAATAATTCTTGTGTTATCAAAATCCGCTGTATGGTTTGTGGTAGATATATGACGTGCCAAAGCACAACCCTGCGGCTTCACTCTGACGTCACTGATGTGTTGGGTGATTCTATTTTTTAATCTTTGTTTCGTTTGTCCCACATATATTTCATGGCAACTACATTCCACCGCGTATACCACATTGTTCCTCATTTGTGTGGGTATGTTGTACTTCAGATTGGTGTACACCTTTGAGTTTGAAAAGGCCGTTGTGTACGCTATGGAACATATGTTATGAAAAAGCATTTTGAGTTTGTTTGTCAGGTTTGGAATGTACGGTAGTTTTCCGTACTTTGGAGTAGTGTTGCTCCTGTCATTACCGTTTAAATCTTGTTCCCTTTTTGTTAAAGTTTCGTTGTTGATGTCTGTGTTGTATGAAGAGAATAGTAGTTTATTCACAACATTCTTTGGGTAGTTATTGTATACTAGTATTTCTTTCAGTTTGTGTAAGTCTTCCTGGAGATGATCAGGATGTGATATTTTACTAATTCTATGTTTGAGTGCTTTTATTAAGTTTATCTTGTATTTCTTAGGGCAATTTGAGTGGTAATTCAATAACCTGTTGGAATTAGATGGTTTACGATACCATCTTAGTTTGAGGGTGTTGTTTGTCCTCGTAATCATAGTGTCTAGAAACGGGATTGAATTATTTTGCTCTATCTCAACCGTGAATTTTAGTTTATCATTGTATGAATTGAAGATTTGAAGGGTGTAGTCTATTTTATTGTTTGGGATGCAGCAAATCAAATCATCCACATATTGCCATAAAAAATGAAACGGGAAATCTGTTTTTGTTATTACATGTTTTATTATGGTATTCATTATCAAATCCGCAATTGTGGGAGATAGAGAAAGACCCATTGGGGTGCCATTTACTTGCGCATAATATTGCCCCTCATACACAAAACAAACACTATCGAAAATCCATTTTATTATCTCCAGGAATTCTTTTTTTGGTATATCGGTGTTATTTTGTATTAGCGCCCAGTTGTTTTCTATGATTTGTAGAACTATGTCTACCGGGATGTTAGTGAATAGGCTTATTACGTCGAAGGAAACTATTGTGTAATTTTCGGGTATTGTGCGGTTATTCGCGGCTTTTGCAAACTCAAATGTGTCTCCAATCCTGTAGTCATTATATGTCGCGAAAGATTTTTCTATGATTTCTGCGATGTACTTTGCTATGTATTTCGTATGGTGTTCAACACTGCTGATTACAGGTCTTAATTTGTTGCCTGGTTTGTGTACCTTTGGCACGCCATATATTCTAGGCGTTTCGGAGTTGTTTTTTATTAACCCTTTATATGTTTCTTCCTTAATATATTGTTTGGCTCTAAGTGTTTTAATTAATTGGTTCGTCTTTCTCTCAAAGGAACAAGTTGGGTCGCGATTCAGTTTTTTATATATATTTTGGTCATTTAGCAGATCTAATATTTTCTTGTTGTATTCTTCCCTATACATGCACACTGTAACGTTACTCTTATCTGATCTTGTAATAATTATATTTTTGTTTAGGTTTAAGAAATCCTTGCAATTTTTGTACGCTGTGAGCAGGATATTATTAGTTTTGTTTGTTTTTTGATAGTTTGTGATATGGTATGCAATTTCGTTTCTGTATCTGTCTTTTTCTTGTTCCTCCACATCAGTCAGTATATTCTCACAGTCAGCAAGGACCCTTTCCAAACAAATGTTATGATTGGTTGTTGGGAGTGCGAATTTATTGCCAAGAGCTAAGATTTCTTGTACTTGCATGGGTATGTTCGTGTCTGTCAAGTTTAAAAAGAAATTTTGGATTGTGTCGACTGGTAAAATCATACTGTTGTATTGTGTATCATTCTTTTTGTTTTTATTTTTATTATCTGTATTTCTTACTGGCTGTGGTGGAGGGGGGGGCTCTCTATCATTATGGGTCGTATTTGTGATGTTATTGTCTTTTTTTGGACATTTTGTTACTATTGGTTTGGTTGTTATTGTTCGGCTAAGTTTATTGATTTTTGCTATGTTTTTTTGTTTAATTTTGATAACACAAGAATTATTTTCAAAGAACCCAACTACACTCGAAGAACTTTCTTAGAAACACTGACCATCAAAACCCTAACGCACGGTATAAATTGTAAGTCGGACTCACAGAATTTCAGTAATATATATGGAGCGTTTTTGCCACAATTAGCGAGGAAAATACAATTAAAATTGGCATAACACAGTGATTTCTTGATTTGTGTTTTCCCTCATAATTATATTTGAAAATAATAAAGTTAAATACAAAATTTATCAATATGAGTACATAAATACATAGAATAACAGTAAGAAATAAAACGATATTCCCTTTTTTGTTTTCCTTGTTTTGTGTGTTTCGGACGAAAAGTTTTTCTTGCCGATGGAGACAAACATGCGAGTGCATGAGACTATGAAAGAAGTATAGGGGGACTCTAGACTTTACATTCGGAATTTCTTTCAAGATAGTAATTATTAAGTACATAATTCTTGAGAACTTTAATTTTAAATGTGCCGTAATAACTTTTTAATTGATATTTGTGAATGTTAAATTTTAAAGTGTCATAAAATTAAGATGCAAGTATTAGAACAAATACATAGGCCATCGGCAAATGTAAGTATACATAGATTTTCAGCATTGTTAATTGATTTTATCTTACAATGAGCAAAACTTAATATGTTCTTTTTTATCTACACCTAATAAAGGTCTGATGAAGGTTCTGAAGGAGGACCGAAACGTCACAAAGCCGAAAATACGAGTTTTATTTACAAAATTACCTAAACCCTAATTCTACCATTGCGGTAGTAAGCTACATACATAGTGATATACGTCATCAGTTAAAAAACTGAATTTCGTCGAGCATTATATATATATATATATATATATATATATATATATATATATATATATACCGGGTGTCCACACTTAAGTGCGCACTATTGATAACTCTGTTATCTTTGGAGGTGCAGAATCGGTCAAATGGGCAAAGTAGTACCATTTTTTATGGCGGTTACAATTGTGAAAAGAGAAAAACAATTGAACGTCGGGTTCTCTAGATATTCGACCAAACAACTTTTTTTTAAATGGAATACCCTGTATATTTTTTGGCGATTGGAAAGAGAATCGCAAACTGAACAAAAGAGTCTTAGTACACTAGTATAAAAAAATGTCAAATAAAGTAGTTACTGAGAAATCTGTATCTTTGCTTTGTTTGCATGAAATCGATATACCTATGGAAAATTAAAGCGTCACATTGTCTAGTAGCTGTCAAATTATTTGTATTTGCTGTTGTTAAAGTTACTGTGTGGAAAAAGTACTGGTTTTACAATTTTTTCAACCGTAACAATGGCATTTACTCATTTGGAAAAGTGTAATATGTTGGAGTTGTACTTGAAGTTTAACAAAAATTCAGATAAAGCGCTCGAATGTTACATTCAGCAATTTCCTGATCGTGATGTACCAGATCGTCGCTATTTTTTAAAACTTTATCGAAGATTAAGAAGCAACGAAACAGTTTTTATAAAGAAGAGGATCAAAAATGATTTTATATTATCACAAGAGACAGAAATAAATGTATTGGCATATTTTCAGGTACATCCAAATAATTCTGTAAGGGATTTGTCCAGAGAATCAGGTGTTTCTCGCAGTACATTCCATAAAATTTTGAAAAAAAATAAATATGTTCCCTTTAAATATCAGCCTGTTCAAACTCTACTTTTGGGTGACTATCAAAGACGATTAACTTTTGCTCAATGGTTTATCAATGCTTTTGAAGAAAATCACAATTTCTTCAGACACATTTTATGGAGTGATGAATCCAACTTTTCTAATCGCGGGATGATCAATAAAAGAAATAATCATTACTGGAGTCGTGAAAACCCATTTGTTGTTTATCCTTGTAATCCACAACACCGATTCAGTTTAAATGTTTGGTGTGGTATAATCGGATCCCGAATTGTTGGGCCATTTTTCTATCGGGGTTCTTTAACAGGAGAAAGATATGTGGCATTATTGACAGAAATTTTAGAAAATTTTCTGGATGAATTAAATTTGGTAGACAGACAGATTATTTACTTTCAACAAGATGGAGCGCCTGCCCATAATCACCGCGAGACAAGGGAGTTATTAGAAAGATTATTTGGCAATAGATGGATTGGCACAAATGGTCCTATTCAGTGGCCCGCACGTTCGCCTGACATGACGCCATTAGATTTTTTCTTGTGGGGAGCAGTAAAAAATCAAGTGTACAAACATAGATATGCAATAGTGGATGAGCTTCAGGAAAGAATTTCCAACATCATTAACGCCATCGATGGTAGGACCATTTTAGGAGCTACTCGTAATGTTCACACAAGATTGAGAAAATGTATTGAAATGGAAGGAGATGTCTTTGAACATTTAATTTGAATAATTTTCTTTACTATTTTTGTATTTATTTTTATTTGTTTATTAAATTAAAGGCTTTAATGAATGTTTAATTGTCCGTAGATATATCGATTTCATGCAAACAAAGCAAAGATACAGATTTCTCAGTAACTACTTTATTTGACATTTTTTTATACTAGTGTACTAAGACTCTTTTGTTCAGTTTGCGATTCTCTTTCCAATCGCCAAAAAATATACAGGGTGTTCCATTTAAAAAAAATTTGTTTGGTCGAATATCTAGAGAACCCGACGTTCAATTGTTTTTCTATTTTCACAATTGTAACCGCCATAAAAAATGGTACTACTTTGCCCATTTGACCGATTCTGCACCTCCAAAGATAACAGAGTTATCAATAGTGCGCACTTAAGTGTGGACACCCGGTATATAGAATGCATAATTTACGACATATTTGCAAAAAATCGCTATTCGGTAAGAGTAAAAGTGGTACTTCCGGTCCGAATTTTGAAATTTTTTTTATACAAAAGATATTTAGAATTATCATTTAAACACTTTTATACTGGTAATGTACCTGCCTAGAAAGCATGACTTGCGAGATATTCGCAAAAAACTGATTTTCGATAAGAGTAAAAGACCTACTTCCGGTAGGAATTTCAAAAAACTTTTTTAAGACAATTTATCTCAAATTTAATTCTGAGTACATTTGAATTCTTTATAAATTTGTTTAAACTTAGTAATTGACGAAATATTTGTAAAATTCGATTTTTTCACTGAAGTAAACTACTACTTCCGGTCTGCCGATTTTTCTCAAAATCTAATCAGTTCTCAAGAGGGAGATTATACACGTAAATACAAAATTTGGAATTGATATCTACAGCGGTTTGACTGCTATCGTGGTCACACAGACACACAGACACACAGACACACAGCACACAGACACACAGACACACAGACACACACACACACATTTTTTGAAAACCACTTTTTTGGTATCAGGGGACCTCAAAACGTGGACATCTGCAAAAATCTCGAGGTCGAAAATTTTCATCATCACAATACTTCCTTATACTACGTATAAGAAAGTAAAAGTGGTTTTTAAAAAATGTCTGTGTGACTCTCTCTCTGTGTGTGTGTCTGTGTGTGACCACGATAGCAGCCAAACCGCTGTAGATATCAATTCCAAATTTTGTATTTACGTGTATAATCTCCCTCTTCAGATCTGATTAGTTTTTCAGTAAAATCGGTAGACCGAAAGTAGCAGTTTACTTTAGCGAAAAAATCGAATTTTGACAATATTTCGTCAATTACTAAGTTTAAACAAATTTATAAAGAATTCATTTATACTTAGAATTGAAATTGAAAATAATTTTATTTAAAAAGTTTTTCGAAATTCCTACCGGAAGTAGGTCTTTTACCCTTATCGAAAATCAGTTTTCTTCGAATATTTCGCAAGTCATGCTTTTTAGACAAGTACGTTACGGGTATAAAAGTATTTTTGTGTAAAAGAAATTTCAAAATTCAGACCGGAAGTAACACTTTTACTCTTATCGAATAACGATTTTTTGCAAATATGTCGTAAGTTATGCATTCTATATATATTAATCAAGAGCACAAAAGTATTTAGAACTGGATTTGCAATATTTTTTGTTTATATGAAATTTCAAAATTCGGACCGCAAGTAGCACTTTTGCTCTTAGCGATTAGCACTTTCTTGATAATATCTTGCAAAGTATGCATTCTATAGAGATTTATTAAGAGAATAGAAGTACTTAGAATAGGATTTTGAATAATTTTTGTATAAAAAAATTCTTAAAATTCTATAATTTGAAACGCTCATACGTATAAGAAAGTTGTATGGTGACCACACCTCATTTTTTTAATTTCTTGTACGTAGTATAAGTATGTGATGATGAAAATTTTCGACCTCGAGATTTTTGCAGATGTCCACGTTTTGAGGCCCCTGATACCAAAAAAGTGGTTTTTAAAAAATGTCTGTCTGTCTGTCTGTCTGTCTGTCTGTCTGTCTGTGTGTCTGTCTGTGTGTCTGTCTGTCTGCCTGACTGTCTGTGACCACGATAGCGGTCAAACCGCTACAGATATCAATTCCAAGTTTTGTATTTACGAATATAATTTCCGTCTTGAGAACTGATTATATTTTGAGCAAAATCGGCAGACCGGAAGTAGTAGTTTACTTCGGTGAAAAAATCGAAATTTGCAAATATTTCGTAAATTACTAAGTTTAAACAAATTTATAAAGAATTCAAATATACTCAAAATTAAATTTAAGAAAAATTGTGTTAAAAGAGTTTTTCGAAATCCCTACCGGATGTAGGTCTTTTACTCTTATCGAAAATCAGTTTTTTGCGAATATTTCGCAAGTCATGCTTTCTAGGCAGGTACATTACGAGTATAAAAGTATTTAGAACTTACTTTTAAATATCTTTCGTATAAAAAAAATTTCAAAATTCGGACCGGAAGTAACACTTTTCTTCTTACCGAATAACGATTTTTTGGAAATATGTCGTAAATTATGCATTCTATATATATTTATGAAGAGTACAAAAGTATTTGGATTTGGATAGGGAATATTTTTTGTATAAATGAAATTTCAAAATTCGGACCGGAAGTAACACTTTCATACGTATAAGAAAGTCGTGTGGTGGCCACACTTCATTTTTTATATGTATTTATTGCTGTATGAAATTATTTTTTTGGAATTAATTAATAGTTATTTTCATCAGTGATTTAGTAATTGTATTGCTTCTTTAATAAATTAAATGAAAATATAATTAAAAATAAAAATAGCATAGTATAGGATGTCGGTAACTTTTAGCTTACTACACAAATATAATTAATTAATAACCACGAATATATTAACTTTTCTAATGAGGATGATACAGTTGGGATTTTTTTTTTAGTTCTACTTTATCCCAATTCGCGAAAATCCTAATTATTCTATGGGAATTTAGCTTGCATTAGCTCTTTACCACTTTGTAATTGCATTTAACAGTACCTTGTTAAAAACATCATTTTAGTCGAACATATTTGATACTCAGTCTAGATAAGTCATTAACATATTAAATCATGATGAAAAATTACAAATGAAATTGAAAACAATGAAGATATTCTACAAAAGCTCGAATAGGTTTGGATGGTTAAATTCTACAATAATAATTGAAGAATTTGCAGCAACAAGGAGCTACCTGTAATATTTTAATTTTTTTCGACAGAAGAAAAAATATTAATAACTTTTTTTTTATTATGAAAGGACAGTGCTTAGTTTTTAGTGAAATTGTTCAAGACAGGTAATGAATGATTAATGGACAGTGGAAACTCAATTTAGTTATATGTGCTAATGTATATCGGGTGTCAACGAGATCATGTATCAGCACGCCATTTATTTATTAGTTAAAATAAAACTTTGAAATTCGGACCGTATATATGAGTGATTGGTGGGCTTTTTCAGGTATACTCAGTTTTTCTATAGAACTTCCGGTAAAACCGGAAGTGACGTTAATTTTGAATTTTTAAATACAACATTTATTATTTCTGTTCATATTCTGTTTCTTCTAAAAATTTACCATCTAGTGCAGGTTAACTTTTGACATTTCTGTCAGAGATGGCGGTATCTGTTAAATTTATCCATTAAAGTGAAACTGCTTCGCAACAATTGTCGAAATGTAACAACCATCAAAGTTAGCTTTGAAAACAATTAAGAAACGTATTTTTCACATTTACACGCATTGGCGAAGGAAACATGTATTTCACGTTGAAATTACTAAAGAAAATAAGATTTTTTCATTTTCAAATAACAGGTACTCGTTTTTTTAAATAGTAACATCTATTTTTTTTTATTACAGTGCCATATTGGCATAATTTTTAGCTTTCAAGTGATATAAAATATGCTGTGGTTTAGTGGTAGCCAGGTAGTACAAAATATAAAATGTTTTAAAAGTAGTCTAATTCCAAAGCAACCGAGCAATTACACGTCAAATGAAAAAAACACGTCACCCGTAAACAACTAACAGGCTGTGCACTGTCAATACAAGTTGAATGATAGTTCACGTTATTTTTGTGTATTGTTTAATAGTAGTTTATACAACGAATCAATAATGACAGTTATTATTCCCGAGAGCTGAATTTACGAACCGAGCCACGTAAGCGGCGAGGGAGTAACTCTGCTCGAGGGAATAATAGTCATTATTGCGAGTTAGTATACACTACTTTATCGACGACTAACTGAAAATTACTAAAAAAAATCAAAATAATTAAACGAAAATGTCAGATTACTATATAAATATGACGTTTGACGGTTAGACAGTTAGTAAAATGGCCGGACTTGTCTATCGTTACTACGACAACGTTAGGAACGTTATGTTCTTATTGGCGGAATGCAGGGAATAATGGTAACGTTATGGTCCATTATTCCCTGGTCGTATTTCATTATTCTCTCCGGGTATTATGAGTGTTATTATTAGCCAATAGTAGTTTAGTCGTCGATAAAAGTTATTTTATAGTTGTACAGTAAACAATACATATTTGGTAATGTATACTCGAAATGAAAAAGTTGATATTCTTTTAATTTATGGAGAATGCCGTAAAAACTCAAGAGCCGCTGCAGCACTCTATGCACAGCGCTTTCCAGACTGACAGCACCCACCCCCAATTTATTTTATAAGAGTAGAATCTCAATTCAGGAGCGAAGAAGACGATCCACAAAATAATAATATAAAGCTTATTATTGACGAAGCAACAGAAATTAATGTACTCGCCTTAGTTGAAGTTGATAAAACGGTTTCCCTCCGTCAAATCGGTCGCGAGTTAACTATTAGTTATGAATCTGAGCGAAAAATTCTAAAAAAACATAACTACAAATCTTTCAAGTATCAGATCAACCAACACCTGTTCGAAACCGATTTTGTGAGAAGATTAGAGTTTTGCAACTGGGCTGTAGATAATATCCGAAGAGACGGTAATTTTGCTGGTAACATTATTTTTTCTAATGAATCAAGATTCACAAATCTTGGATTATTTAACCGACAAAACACGAGATACTGGTTGCAGGAAAATCAGCGATTGTACAGACAAGGTAACCATCAAGTGAGGTTTGGTTTTAATGTTTGGCTGGGAATGATTGGGGACGTTCTCTTGCCTCCTATAAGTTTTGACGGACATCTAACTTCCGAAAGATATTTGGATTTTTTAAATAATGAAATTAATGACTGTTTAAATTATTTACCAAGGGAGCAAAGATATGCTGTATTTTTTCAGCAGGACGGCGCACCACCTCATAATTCACGACTCGTTAGGGATTACTTAAATCGAACTTTTGGTGACCTCTGAATTGGTACCAATGGGCCAGTCAGGTGGCCTCCTAGATCACCGGATTTAACACCCTTAGATTTCCATATCTGGCCATATTTGAAAGCCCTAAACTATTCGGTATCTTTAAAGGTAGGTATATTCTTCTTAATACAATCCCTCCTTGTATTCGTTTATAAACTTGTTTCTCCCATTCGCTAACATAATCTTCAATTTTCTTTTAGAGATGTTTGGACCTGATACACTCGAAAACACATTGCAGATGACAAGAATTCTTCTTCCCATATCACTTATATTACAACGATTATTGAGTTTTCACCACGTCAGTTCCTTTTCTAACTAGGATTTTTCCTACTGTAATACATTCATCTGCAAGAAGCTATAAACAAATTTTATACTATATTTCTTTTTGTAGGTCTCCAAACCATACAAGTCTTTACAGTATATGAAGCTTCTGTGTTACACATACAAGTTCATGAATGTATATATTTTATTTGCTCAGCTGTCTTTCATATAAAACACATTTGCTGATCGTATCATGTCAGAATGTATACTTACCTATATCCTTTTCTGTCTATAGTTATAAGTTTGAGGTAACTTTTACAATTTTTTAAGCATGATTTATAAAAATCCCTCTTATAAAATTTATTACATTATGTAGGTATGCTTTAAATGCATTATTTATTCTATAATATTTTCTTCTCTCGAATAACGTATTTGAGCCTGTTCGTACAGTTTGATGGCGTTTAAATGACTTACTCTCTTCACTGTTCCATCTTTCAACATCACTCTCTCTCTATTGCTTGCTTTAAGTACCTTTTTATCTTTGAAAAAAGGTCTATTTGTTACCACCCCTTTCACCCTTCCCATATGTTACCTTTCATGATGTTAATATGGAACGACGCTGTTCGACATGATCTCCAGGTCATGTGTTTGACGGGAGTAAAAACGTCAGAGGGAAATTATTGAGTCAGTTGTCAAATGACAATTTTTATGTCAGTTTGTTACATAATCAATACATAATTATTTATTGTGATATTTACTCTTTTAAATGTTATTGAATAAAACGTTTGGTAACATTTTGGCGCTCAACTAAGTGGCATTGAACATAGTCTAGTGTTCGCGAACCTTCTCCCAGAACCATCGCAGTGAGAATCTAAGCTGCCACACCCTCCCTGGAAGGGCTGTTAGCAAAGGTCTACGGCCATCGCCAACCATAATGGCGTTCCTCGGACGAGGAGTCGCCCCCAGGAAAATTGTTAACCACTGCTATAGTCATGGCTACTATGAACCACCGCATCCCTTCAGTGGGCACCCAGCCGAGGACCCACGCGAATTCATAGACCAATTAGAGGACTACCTTCAACAGTATGACTTGGACTCGCCAAAGGACATAGATGACGCAGTACGCCCATATCTTCGTAGAAGGGCAGCTGCATGGCACCGCCAAAATAAGGGCACCTTTTGGCATGTGGAGGGATTCGGTGGCAGATTCCGGATGGAATTCTTTAACGACGAAGAATATGCGGACTTCCTGAAGAATTCACCTCAAGGTGATTGCGAACGGACTCCATTGGCTGATACTGGTACTCCAGACGATGCGCCATTCGAGTATGTATGTGCAGTGGAAGTTAATCAGGAACCAATACAATATATAAAAGATTCCTCCAGTGTAAGAACTATCCAACCGCCGCCGCCCTACGGTGGATACTTTGACGAAGACCCACTAGTCTTCATAGAATTACTGGAGGATTATCTGCTACAATTCCCTCAGGATGTATTGAGAAATGTTGACCTGGCAGTCAGCCCTCACCTGACAGGTGTAGCAAAGAAGTGGCATCAACATTTTTGGGGAACCTTCCAGACATTAGAAGAATTTGGTAGGCGGTTTCGGACCGAATTTTTCAATGATCAAGACTACTCGACATATCTGAGAGAAACTCAGATTCCGTCTGCCAGTATCGAGACTACCAAACACATGGGTTACGTGTACACAACAGACCACAAGCCACCGTCACAGCCCACAGCAAATGGATCTACTATGGACACGGATGTGCCAGTTCAGGACGGTGCCGTGGTTCCAACGGCATACACCGAGGGTCCTTCTGCCAAACCTATGAATTGTGTGAAGATCACGCGGAATGAAGGGACGGCGTCGCAGTTCTCAACAAAAGGACCTACAACGGCAACGCGCTTGCCCATTTAAGACAATGTCTTAAGCTCAGTGATCAACATCAATCACCCAAACGGTGGGAATAACGACGGTGTGGACCACAAGACACCATCACGGTCCTCAGTAGATGGACTTATTATGGACACGGACGTGCCAGTCCGAGGCGGGGTCATGGTCCCAACAGCCTGCACCAATCTTCCAACTGCCAAACCTATCGATTGTGTGGAGACCACAATGACTAAGAAGATATCGTTACATTCTTCGGCAAATAAACTTAGCACACCAACGGACGTGCTATCCCAACACAATATACCTACCTTAGGAACTACCACCGACACGCGGAACAAACTAGTACCCATCACGAAAGTTGACGGATTATGGTGCCGAAATTCACGCAAACCATTTCACAGCAAGCAGCCCACACTCAAATTGATAAGTCGTCAAAACCGAAGCATAGTTACACGACCCAAGGAGTTGCTTAGAAGAACCTTAAAGTCTACCAGGAAAAGAACCATGCAAAATGGCCAACAACGCCAAAACTACAATAAGATGGGTCAAACATATTGGATCCTAGCGAATCATAAACCATTTGATCCGGGCATCCGCCGGATCAGAATCTCATCATCCAGGTCCACCGGTCGACCCCAAGAAGCTCAAGAACCAGGTTCGCTACCGCCACCGCCAAATTGATAAGTCGTCAAAACCGAAGCATAGTTACTCGACCCAAGGAGTGGCTTAGAAGAACCTTAAAGTCTACCAGGAAAAGAACCATGCAAAATGGCCAACAACGCCAAAATTACAATAAGATGGGTCAAACATATTGGATCCTAGCGAATCATAAACCATTTGATCCGGGCATCCGCCGGACCAGAATCTCATCATCCAGGTCCACCGGTCGACCCCAAGAAGCTCAAGAACCAGGTTCGCTACCGCCACCACCTACAGAAGAGCCACGACCGGGGACCAGTCGCCGGATTCCTAAACATGCTTTGGACACAATAAGTTTTAAACGGACCTGGAGCATCAATCGAACTAGCATCTTTCAGAGGGGGGAGCGTATGTTACAACCCCTTCCACCCTTCCCATATGTTACCTTTCATGATGTTAATATGGAACGACGCTGTTCGACATGATCTCCAGGTCATGTGTTTGACGGGAGTAAAAACGTCAGAGGGAAATTATTGAGTCAGTTGTCAAATGACAATTTTTATGTCAGTTTGTTACATAATCAATACATAATTATTTATTGTGATATTTACTCTTTTAAATGTTATTGAATAAAACGTTTGGTAACATATTATTTAGAATATTTAATGCAATTTTTACGTCTTGAGAAAAGTTAGGTTGCGTTTTATTGTACACAAACCATATTTCTTGTGTATCTTTTCTACAAAAGAAATATATTACTTAGACTTACTTTGTCTTTATTTTGTACCTATATAATACTTAGTTTTAATATACTTATTTAACCTATAATTAGAACAATAAATTAATTTGATATGAGAATTTTCTATACTTAAATATATGCAACCTATCATACACTTGTGTTATTTGTATTGCAAACATATTGAAATCTTCAGTTTGTAATAAAAATTGTTGATATTACTATTTCTTTTATTTTTTTTAATACTTAAACTAGTTCTTAATACTATTCTTATTTTTAATATGCAAGAAACCACGGCAATATGTATATACTACAGGTCCTTCTAAGTATTTGAATAGTCGCATTCGGCAGACACAACAAATGCGCAACTGTTCAGTGATTGGATTCAGATGATATACTCTTACACTGAATATGTTGTGGAGCGGTCTCCATTTTTGCGAGCGGAAATGTTCTACGCTCACTTAGTGAGCGTATTCGATCCGCATGCGCATTAACGCATTCCAACACCAACTTAAAACAACATTAAAAAAAAGATCAGAAAACTAAAGGCACTGTGTAGAAATAAATGTATTATAATATTGGAGTTAACCGAGTATTTTAATTCGAGTTGGAAAAACCGGCCCTTACACTAAAAACTACGCCGAAACACAAACAATTTATTATTACTGTTTACTTGGTTTAATCTGTATAATTCTAACATATGGCAGCAGTGAAGATTGCCAAATGGAAGGTGATCACATAAACGAGAACGGGCCTGTCCATCTGCTCACTCAACTGTTGTCAAGTCAGCAGATGGAGCGGGAACGGTTACTGATCCGTCTGCTAAATGCGACCAATAGTAAGTTGTGTAACGTTTTGCTGTACAAATAAATTAGAAAGTAGATATGCACAATTTAAAACTAAAAAGAAGAAATATATTTTGCAATATAGAGGTACCTATATTTAAAAAAAAATGTATTGCTGTACGTTGGTAAGCTTCACTTAAGAACGGCACGACTGAATTGTCTATTTTTTTTTAAATGTTTGTAGTAGTTCGAATAGGGTTTTTAGGGAAAGAAAAATAGGAGAAGTTGCCTGGAAAACGAAAAATTCGGGAGAAACTGTAGATACTTTTTCTATAGGATTTTTGTAAGAACTGAAGACCTTAACTCACAATTCGAACAATGGATATGCGTAATTCTTTTTTGTTTTGTTCATTATGAATGGAAATAAATCCATTGAATGTTTTCAATAGAAAACAGAATTTAAAAGATCTGGAAAGAAGTCTTTTGTTAGTTGTGTAACTTCTGAACGACTTGACCGATTGAGCTCATATTCACACAATATATTTGTTTTGTCGAGACGATGATTCATAGCTATGTTAGGATCCAACAGGGGGCGCTGTAATCACGTTATTAACAAATTCTATATTTATGGACCAAAATGACTCATATTTATAATATACAGTGAGCTCAAAAAGGTTGGAATAAATTCATTTAAAATTCAACCTTTAATTTTTTTAAAAAACACTGGGACCCTCAATTTTTATTTTTAGATGGGCATTTTTTAAACTAATTTTTGTTTATACAGGGTGACTCAAAAAAAAGATTTCATGTGACATTTCAATTTTTTTTAATTGAAACACCCATTTTTTATTTTATTTTCGAAATATACGTAAAATTTCAATTACATTTCATGTATTATAACCTAAGTCTAAGTTAAGTTAGCTTATTTAAACTGTACATATTAGGAGTTAAACATAATCAAATTTACTGAAACTGTAAACATTTAAACATTAATACCATTTTTATCTGTTACCCAGGTTATTTAACATTGACGTTGAAGTTCATTCCCTGTCAAAATTATTTAGTTCTAATAAAAGTAGTTTTTTTTAACTGTAAAATGGCACGAGTAAATGAAAGGGAGCGCATAGAAATACTAATGATGATTGGCTATGGAGATAGGATGCGTACCCAACTGGAAGTTTCCGAACTGTTCAACAATAAATACCCAAACACAGCGCCTATATCTCAATCAACTATTAGTAAAATTGAAAAAAATATAGGGATTTGGGGCATGTGAGAGATAATTATGTAAAAGGCCGGCCCACTATCTCAGAAGATGTGCAGTTGAATGTGCTATTATCCGTTGAAGAGAACAACCATAAAGTTAGTCGCGCTATTGCTGACGAGAACAAAATTAGTCAAGGATCTGTATTAAATTATTTACATAAAAATAAATGGCATCCTTATAAAGTTCAGTTAGTTCATGAACTAAATGAGGACGATCCAGATAGAATAATGCAATTTTGTGAAATAATGATGGAGAGATGTATTGATGATCCTCAATTTTCACGAAGAATTGTGTTCTCGGATGAAGCAACGTTTTGCCTAAACGGAACCGTGAATAGGCAAAATTTCCGTTATTGGGCTACAGAAAACCCGCATTGGATTATGGAGTGTCACACACAATACCCTCAAAAAGTAAATGTTTGGGCTGGGATTATTGGAAACAGAATTTTGGGTCCCTTCTTCTTTGACGGCTCTTTGACTGGAGAAAGATATCTAGAATTTCTAGAATTCGATTTGATACCTGCGCTTGCTGTAGTGTATCCAAATCCAGAAGATCCTGACATTCCCAATGATAGCTTATGGTATCAACAGGATGGAGCACCAGCCCATTTTACTTGCCCGTTGCGTGAATATTTAGATAGTGTTTTTCCTGGAAGGTGGATTGGTCGACGGGGCCCAATAGAATGGCCGGCCAGATCCCCTGATTTGATCCCGTTAGACTATTATCTGTGGGGCTACCTAAAATCTAAAGTGTATATCAACAGACCGAACAATATTGACGAACTTAAATCCCAAATAAGACAAGAAATGAGACTGATAGAACCTCAAATAGTGCACAATGTTTTGCAAGAATTCGAAGATCGCCTCGGATATTGCCAGGATGTTGGTGGTGGCCAATTTCAACATTTATTAAATTAATATTTCACAATTTAATTACGAATCATTCAGACATTTATTGTTTAGAATTAAATAATTTTTTTTTAAATTACATTGATTATTTTAGAAAAGAACTTAACTTAGACTTAGGTTATAATATATGAAATGTGATCAAAATTTTACGTAGAATCCGAAAATAAAATAAAAAATGGGTGTTTCAATTAAAAAAAATTGAAGTGTCAAATGAAATCTTTTTTTGAGTCACCCTGTATAAACAAAAATTAGTTTAAAAAATGCCCATCTAAAAATAAAAATTGACGGGTCCCAGTGTTTTTTAAAAAAATTAAAGGTTGAATTTTAAATGAATTTATTCCAACCTTTTTGAGCTCACTGTATATTGGAGTGGTGGTCAACAAAATTGTTTTGGTATATACTGCCTCCCGATAGATGTCGCAATTTTTTTGGTAGAATACTAAGCTCGCCGCTTGCCAGGAAGGACCAATTAGTTAATAACAATAAAAAATAATTTACTACCATTAATTGCTCACGACAATTAAGATTGGCCATTCACCGAAAGATTCTATCTCATATCCGTTTAGTTAACTACGAGTACGTCTAGAAGAACTTCCATAAACTCAAACAAAAATGTGCATATTTTGTATCTATATTCTTCATCTTTTACAAATTAATTGATTTTCGCATTCATTGCAAAATGTTAATTGATAACAATATTTCATCTTCATTTCATTTTAGATATTTGTAGATTAGATTACTAAAATCAAAATATCAGCTGCAAACCACACCGTTAACATAACCTAAAATTTTACACAAACTTACAAAAATTGAGTATTGGCCGATTTAATAAAAGTATACTTTGAAGTTTTTTTTTTATTCGAAAACTCAATTTCTTGGCAATTTTCCCTGCACTTCTAGAATCAAATTTGTTTGGGAAAAATGTCGATTGGTATTCTTAGTTGTACTTTTTTTATTTTTTCATCTATTATTTTCTGTTCTTTATTAATAAAGTTTCTAGAGTTAAACTAGAGTATAAACGCTAGTAGAATAAACCGTAGAGTAATATTTCATCGTATATTACTTACTTATACGTAGTATAAGGAAGTATTGTGATGATGAAAATTTTCGACCTTGAGATTTTTGCAGATGTCCACGTTTTGAGGTCCCCTGATACCAAAAAAGTGGTTTTTAAAAAATGTCTGTGTGTCTGTGTGTCTCTGTGTGTCTGTGTCTGTGTGTCTGTCTGTCTGTGTGTGACCACGATAGCGGTCAAACCGCTGTATATATCAATTCCAATTTTTTTATTTACGAATATAATCTCCCTCTTGAGAACTGATTAGATTTTGAGCAAAATCGGCAAACCGGAAGTAGTAGTTTACTTCAGTGAAAAAATCGAAATTTGCAAATATTTCGTCAATTACTAAGTTTAAACAAATTTATAAAGAATTCATATGTACTTAGAATTAAGTTTGAAACAAATTGTCTTAAAAAAGTTTTTCGAAATTCCAACCGGAAGTAGGTCTTTTACTCTTATCGAAAATCAGTTTTTTGCGAATATCTCGCAAGTCATGCTTTTAAGACAAATACGTTACGAATATAAAAGTATTTAGAACATACTTTTAAATATCTTTCGTATAAAAAAAATTTCAAAATTCAGACCGGAAGTACCACTTTTACTCTTATCGAATAGCGATTTTTTGCAAATATGTCGTAAATTATGCATTCTATATATATTTATGAAGAGTACAAAAGTATTTAGAGTTGGATTTGGAATATTTTTTGTATAAATGAAATTTCAAAATTCGGACCGGAAGTAACACTTTCATACGTATAAGAAAGTCGTGTGGTGGCCACACCTCATTTTTTTTACTCGTTTTGATTTACTATCAACACTAGGACATTCACTCGGCTGATTTTCCTACTGTGTAATGTACTAAAATATTTCAAGTAGTCGACGCTCTGAAAGGTAGATAAAACACAAGCAGTAATGCTTCATACACATGGTAAAGAGGGAAGTAATACGGTATTAGAAAAGCAGACTATTTCTAAGAAAGATTTCAAAAATTCATTGGGATATTGAAACAAACAGTTTTAATAGTTGGGGATTCAATGCAAGATCAGAACACGAACCTGTTCAAACTTTGCTGATACGAGGGCATATTTTTATGTTATCTACCTAGCCATGAAACAAAAGAGTTACGATGTCAAACACATTATTGAAAAATTGCTGTCACTGTTAGAAGTACATGTGCTAAGTTGTGTTTAGTTTATGTTGTGTATAGAGATTTGAGACGGTCCATTTTTTCTCGATAAAATGAGTGAAACTAAAGTTGTACATCGCAGCGTAATAAAGTTCCTGACAAAGGAAGGCGATGGTCCAAAAGCAATTCATGAAAGAATGGTTGCTGTATATGGGGATGATACACCATCTTATTTCCAAGTAAAATATTGGTCTAAACTCTTTCGATGGGGCCGAGAGTCAATCAATGATGACCCAAAGTCCGGACGACCTGTTGAAGCTCGAACTGAAAACATTGTGCGAAAAGTCGAAAATTTGGTACTGAAGGATCGATGTGTAAAGATCTCTGTCATTGCCAATGAAGTCTGTATATCCGAAACAAGTGTCCTCAAAATTTTGCATAACGATTTGGGTATGAAGAAGGTGTCTGCACGGTGGATACCCAGATTGCTTACACCTGAACAAAAACTGTGCAGAAAAAAAGTTTCTCAAGAAAATTTGGTCAAGTTGGAGAGGGACAAAACATTTTTATCTCGAATTATTTCCGGGGATGAATGAGACTTGGGTATATTGCTTGGACCCTCCTACTAAACAAGAATCCATGCAGTGGGTTCATAAGGGCTCTCCATCACCAAAGAAGGCCAAGACACAATTTTCTGGAAAAAAACTGATGGCAACTGTTTTCTGGGATGTTGAAGATGTTTTGCTTATTGAATATATGCCGAGAGGGTCTACCATAAATGGAGAGGCCTACGGAAACGCAATTAAAAATTTAAAAACTGCTCTAGAGGAAAAACGCCCGCATTCTTATCCACAAAGAAACTTGTTGCTGCACGACAATTGTCGGGTTCATAAGGCAAACGAAGTTCAGCAGATAATCAATGACTGTGGGTTTATATAGTTAAGGCATCCACCTTATAGCGCCGACCTAGCTCCGTTAGACTTCTTCTTATTCAAAAATTTAAAAAAGCATCTCAGAGGAAAGCCTTTTGCTTCTGATGAACTCAAAGAAGCTGTTGAAAAATATTTGATGGTATGGGGCAACTGGAAAAAAGATGGAATAAGTGTATTAGTGTTGAAGGGAGTTATGTAGAAAAATATTTTTTTTTGTTCTCTTATGTCCTTTTTATCATGGCTAGGTAGATAACATAAAAATACGCCCTCGTACAAAACAAATGCAAAGTACTAATAGTATGATATATGAATATAAGTAACAATAATAATATTGTATACCATTATTTGAATATATGTAGATTCGTGCTGATTATCATTGAAAAAATTAAATAGCAACATTTTATTTAAAAAATAACTTTAACTTGCCTTACCGATTGAGATACCAAATTTAGAGCGTGGCCAAGTTTTAAACGTCGTGTATTTTATCACGGAACATATTAAATATGTTGCCTGAAGATAGGCGTATATATGTTCATGAAAAAGACCACGCCCTCACTCACTTTGGTGGCTTAATTGGAAAGATTGTACATCTGGCGAATGAAATCTGTATGTTTATATCGACATTATTATTATTATAATATGTCGCTAATCAAACTAAAGTTAAATTAAATCACTGACAAATAAGATTAATATATTTTCAAATAATATTTTTCACACTGAGAGAAAGTTTTCTTTATTACTTCTAATAAAATCAGGTCTTAAACGCTTTTAGACACATAAGCGCCTCTAATGTAAAGTAATAGTTACTTATGTTAATAGGTCTGTCGGCGCTAGATGACGTCCGAGTCACGGAAATGAAAAAAGAATTTACTCACAAATATGTAATATTAATGGTGAGTTTTAAAAAGTATATTGTATAATATTCTGTAAGTGCCAACTTCGTTTTTAAGTGCATTCTAAGTATTGCCAAAATATTATCGTATCCGACACAGCCAGTGGCGTAGATAAAAAATTTAGCCCCCCGCAAAATTTTTAGGGGGCCCTTCCAAAATACTTGTTTAGAGATAGTAGCATAGGATATGAATATCGGAGTAATTATAATAAATTTATTTTATAATAAAAAAATCTAAATTATATTTAATTATTTATTTTATAATAATACATTTGAAAACACAAAAAAAGCTAATTAGAAGACAAAATGCCGAATCGTCTTTTTTTCAATAGTAGGAAATTTTCAACTAACTCTTCCAAATCAACGAACCTACTTTGTTCATGTTCAATACTTATAACAGCCAAGGCACTTAACCGAACTTGATTAATGGTGCTGCGTAGATAGGTTTTAATTAATTTTAATTTCGAAAACGATCTTTCTGCTATTGCTGATGTTACCGGTAGTGTTAAATATAACTGAAATAGTGTACATAGATCTGGAAGACTAGTTGCTAAACATGCATTTTCCACTATTAATAAATTGTCCTTAATAGAAGATTTTTGTTTAATTTCATTAAACAAAACAGTTTTAAGATTAATTAATTGAATCGGCAAATCTTCTGAAAAATCAATGCCATATTTGGTCAGAATATGTCTTCTGTATTCCACTATTTCTTCATTCGTTAACTTAACAAATTTTGCGGGATTAAGAAACGATAAAAGGTTTACAACTTCATTTATGGAGTAAAATCTTCTAGATAATTGGTTAATAATAATATCAAGTGACGCATTAAAAACTTCTACTTGAATTTTTTTTATCGGGTTAGGCATTACACAGTCGTTTTCACATTCATCAAAAAACTTTTTAATTCTGCTGAATATTCCAAGATTCTGCTAGATTTTTAGCTTCTTCTTCTAATTTATCAAAACTTTGTCGCAGTTCTGTCAAGTTTTCTTGACCATTATTGAGCAATTTGCACGTCTCTTCTAAATCACATGAAGGGCTCTGAAGTTGCTTTGAAATTAAATTAACAGTTTCGAGGATTTTACTATTCAAAACTAGCAATAGAATAAACTCATAATTATCCATTTTATTCTGCAGAGACTTTGCTTCATTTCTGTCATTTTGCTTTTTGCACACCAGGATAAAATTTGACAAACATTGCATTACAGACTGATAATTATATTTTATTGACAGTAAGCATTCATATCTAGAAGACCATCTTGTTACGCACAGCTTTTTCAGTGTGTACTTAATTTTACTTACATGTGGTGCAGCTTGATGAAGGACTTGCCAGCGTGGCAAGCTTTCACTAAAAAACACATAAATGCTTTGCAAAAGATCATAAAAACTCTGTAGTTTAATGATGTTTTTGACAGAATCATTTAAGACTAGGTTCAAATTATGAGCTGAACAATGAATATAATCAGCTGTAGGAACTCTATTCTTAATTCTGGCTTGTAAACCATTATATTTTCCAGACATATTAGCAGCCCCGTCGTATCCTTGCCTTCGACAATTTTCTATTTTAATTTGAAAATTTTCTAAAGTAGTTAGAACAACAGCTTCTAAACTCTATGAATCTTGTTCGGGTAGCTCTATAAATCCAATAATTGATTCCTTTATTTCTAGAGTGTTTTGTTTATTTGAATTTTTCTTCATACTTGTATACCTAATAACGAGACTTGCTCGTAGTTGGTCCTTCTTGGATATGTCTTGCGTTGTATCAATTATAAGGGAAAAAAGGGAGCTTTATTAATATATTTCGTTAATTTTTTTAAAACGGTTTTAGCCAAATATACAATTATTTCATTTTGAATATCGGGGCTTAAGTATTTGTTTCGAATATTAGTGCTTGACAAATGAGCTTTTAGAACAGGGTCATAACTTGCTATCAAGTCAATAATATTTAAAAAGTTACCACTAGTTGCTCCAATTTCTTTAACATTTTCTCGATGTTCTCGTAATGGCATATTGCAAATTGATAATGTTCTTATCACATCACATATTCTTATTAAAACTTCTTTAATTTTTTAATGACCACTTATTTGACTATCAATGGTTTTGTTTTTTTCCGAAGTACTATAAACTATGCATGCTTGCAAATGAGCATCACTTCCCTCGTGGATTTTAATTTTTTTACTTAAACCCTTCCAGTCATTAATTGTGCCCTTACACCAATTTACTGATGCTTCATTACTAGAGAACATCCAACACGGTTGACAGTAAACACTATTCAACTTTTGGGAATAACATAACCAAAAGCGATCGATTTTTTGACCAGTTTTAGTTTTAATGGTATAATAATCACTACTGAACGCTCTATTATCGTCTTTATTCCTTGGAAACGGTCCCGTAGGCTTATTTGGCCCTGCAGTAATAATTTATCTTTTTAATTCGTCGGTAAGTGATTCCGAAAATAAGGCTCTGTCGGTGTTAAAATATGTTGAATCCTCTTGATTGCAATCGATTTCATTTTTTTCCAGAACTATATCTAATTTTTGTTCGATTATAACATTTTCGTATGGTTCAACATTTTTATCTGATGCAGATGTACTAGCTGTTGAAGCACTTTCAAAAAAACTGCTAATCTTCGGCAATTTACGCAATTTTACAACATTTTCTTGTTTCAATTTTCGTTTTTGTGCACCACTCATATATTTTCTTTCGCTCATCTTATTTTGAATACCTCGAACTATACACTTTGGTACACGTTAATTTACTTAGTTAAATTTTGATAAAATTAAATTAGTATACATACATATGCTAATCACTAATTCGTCACAAAAGTTAATGCACTAATACAAATAGAATTTATTTTCACAATTCGAACAAACTCGCTGTTAAAATAAAACTGACGGAATGGAAATAATTTTACGTATTTATTCAGTAAAATATTTTTTTACAACTAGGTCATTAAACCAAATGTTCAAATGCAGTTTTATGAAATAAACGTGCCTTTTCATAATTTCGTAATTTCAAGTTTTATGTATTAGTTTATGTACCTACAATCTATATGCATAACATATAACTTCATAGTACATGTAAAATGCAAAATTATTGTCGTTGTCTGTCTCTAATGAATTTGCAATTTTTTTTAGCTCATGAAAGCATGGTATTTTATACGGACTATATATTACCTACTTGTTAGAAAGCATTTGTGACATCTGTTGTAAAACTGTAAGACTGTGCAGGCCAAAAGTTAGGTAAAAACATGAACCTTTTTTTATATGGACCTGTGTTAAGGCAGAAAATGTAGTCATACTGTAGGTTTCTATATAAGTAGAGATATTTCATTTCTTTTTAAGAAAGAGCAAATTGTCAATGCCAGATGTGATATTTTCTTGGAACTGAAAGAGAAATACGAACAATAAAAAAATAAAACTGGACGAACGTTATCAGAGTAAAAAATACAAATACACGTACTGTTATAATTTTTAATACTAGAAATCAAGATCATATAAAATAACATACACATTTTTTATACATGAAGGATAAAACAGAAATAGTTTTGTAAATTTCATTACTAGTGCTGGGCCCTGAATTTTTGGGGGCCCCCCCCGCATTGCGGGTTTTGCGGGCGCCTTATCTACGCCACTGGACACAGCATAGTTCTGTAATCCGATAATCCAGGAACTGGAGAATTTATATCGACGTATCTGCAATATCTAAAATCCATCAAGTAGTGACAGATTGTATTAAGCTAAATTCGTGAATTTCGTTAGCAAAAATCGCGAAAAATTGTGAGAATTTTGATTTGAGCGATTTTTCGATGTATAATGAAGCAAAAATGCTAATTGCATTAACTGACGTCTAATAAATGAAAATATACAAAAAATAAAAATGTAAAATTACTTTAAATGATTAGTTACCACAAGAAAAAATATATAGGTACATAATTACTACAAAGAATCTGAAACCAAACCTAAAGTGAGTGGTTTGAAAGGATATATATTCATATTTTTCAATAAAACAGTTTTCGTTTTTGAAATTATCAGTTTTTCCACTATTTGCAGCAAAATAATAATATACTTTTCAAGTTGATTATTGCAAAACTTTCTTTCATACTAGTACTTGAATGTAGCAATTGAAGCAAATTAAAAACTCAGTAATATGTGAAATCATATTATGTTTATTGTTAGTTTATAGAGTTTAGGAGTCAAACAATTCTAATTTAGTAAATATCGTTTTTCTTTCAGAAGAAATCGTTATAATATTTGTTGAACTCTTTGTGAAAGCTCAGGTGTTATATTTAAAATTTAGGGAAATACCGATTTTATAAAAGGATATTATATTTACTTTTATCAAAAAAAAAACAAAAACGCGTTTAAAAATGTAAATTAGAGCCTGTGGTTTAACACTAAACAAAATACACTAAAAAGACCGTTATCACTAGGGATCGGCAGTCAGGGGACATTCCAAGACTGGACTTAAACAAACAATATTATCTGCAGCAACAAAAACGTGAATAAAGTGTGATGGATATTTTGTTTATAAATATTAAACCATGCCATATAAAAAATGCAAAAGTATAAATAATCTATAGTATATTACGTTCTAGTTTTTAAGCACAAAGCTGTTTCTTCATTAGGGCGCGGAATCGAACGAGCTAAACTACCACGGAGCTTCAACCGAGTAAAGAAATAATGTAAACAACTGTGTGTATCTGAATAGCACTAATTCATAGGGCGAACTACAACATCTCTTTACGCCTAAGAGCTGCCCGAGAATCAGAGCAAAAAATGGTAATA